>OZ038389.1:15276842-15989367 GCA_964036045.1 Eutreptiella sp. 'Long Island Sound 2002' | reverse complement strand
AAGAATTTTTGGCACGCTTTGGGTGGGCCACTTCGATGGTGCTGATGGTCTACGGTACATTGTTGTTTGGGGGCCAGCCACCGCGGTAGAGGGCACAGGGCCTGGATCGGCAGGAGCATGCGCCGTCTGTAGGCCCGCTGCACCCTCCGCAAAAGCACGACGCCGCGGATTCCAAGCCCTCCCCACACCAATCCTGGCCGCTCCCGTCCTCCCCGCGCCGAAGCGCTGATCTCCCTCAAGGCACGCCGCCGCACGCCGCAGTCCCGAAGGTGTGTGCGGACGCAGTCTCGTGCTCTGCACCATTGCCTCTGTCCAGCCCCGCAGCCCCCCCTGCCCCGCTTGCAGCCTTTTGCCTGGCAGTGTCAAAGGTTCAGCAACATCTGTATCCCTCAGCGCGGGGGGGGGGGGGGGGGGGCTGCTTGCCCAGGGCTTTGCTGCCAAAATGTGTAAAATCACAATTCTGTTGCCGTATTGGTAATGAGGCGGGTGCCCATTCAAGGCGCCTCAGTGAGCCATGGGCCCGCGCTGGGGGCCGTAGTTGGGAGGCCGGACGCCTGAAGTGGGCGGACTTGGGTTTGCTGACCGGTTCTCTAGCAAAGCGACCGGCGAAGGGGCCTCTTCCCCGGAAATCTATCCAGCCACACGCGGCACCCACCAGAACGCGATGTACAGCCCACAGCACCAGCCAACATGCCCCCCCCCCCCCCCCCGGGCGGGAAGTAGTAGAATGGCCGTACGCCATTGGAGGAGCCCCCCAGACCAAAGTGACCATCGTGGGAAAAACCGGAATTTTCACATTGGGAAAATCTGGTCGGGCCATTGTTGGTGCACAAACTGTTCGGTCCCAGACCCCCGCCCTCTCCCCCTCTTCTAATACTTCCCTGCCCCCAGACCCCCCCACCCACACTTTTCACAGATTCCCCCCCCCCCCCCCCCTTCACCCCCGACCCAACGGGTGGACAACCCACCCACCAATCCACGAGTGGAGGCTTCCCTCCTGAAAAGGCGAACACGCACGCCCACCGCAAAGGGCGACCTGAAAATTGCTCTGCGGGGGGGGGGGGGGGGGGGGGGGCATGGACGCCCGCCGAAGGAAGGGGGGGGGGTTGGAGAAATGGGGTTCCGTGTCGGGCCCTTTGTTTTGTGTAAGAATGGATGTTGGCGCCAAAGGCGCAGGAACACAAAATTTTGGCCCGAAAAAGTTTTTTCCACCAATAATTCCCCCCCTCCCCCAAATTTGAGTAGTCAAAATGATCAGCGCGACGTGGGTATCATTTTGAGCCATAGATGTTGGGTTGACCCCCCCCCCCCCCCCGGCACGGCAGGTCGGGCACCCCCACCCTGAACTCCCCCTCCCGTCACGGCGGCCAAGGAGGGGGGGGGTTGGGAAAATGGGCTTCCGTGTTCCCCCCCCCCCCCCCGCAGAGCAATTTTCTTCCCACCAAGTACCAACCGGCATACTCGTTCAGCCTTCATCCATATTCACACACGCCAATCAGGGGGAGAGGTTTCCAGCGCAGCTCGCACTTGTAAGGCAGTGTGCTTGCTTGTAAACAAGACGCCGAAGGAAACAGCAATTGTCTGCAGTGTGACAGACATTTCACTCTCACCCACAAAACTGCACCACACAGCCTCATCTCCCCGCAGCTTTCTTTACCCCCCCCCCCCCCAGCCATAGCCTGGAGGCACGCTTCCACAGACAAAGCCGAGTGCCTGAAACTGCAAGTACCAACCGGCTGACCTACTCCACTTTTCTGGTTTACCCATCACTTCCCCACAATTGCCCAATAATCTCTTTGCCCCATGCCCCTATATGCTCCCTTACATGGGCATGGTAAGGGATGCATCACGCAAGTTCAACACAGTCTCTTCACGCCCAATGCCCATAGGCCTTTGTGTCCTGGTTTTCTCTCTCCCGACCCCCCCGCAGACCTCCCGGAGCGTCGTCTCCACTGCCCACGTGCGCGCAACAGGCAAGGGACACTCCGAACAAAGTTCATTTCACGGCGCAGCCCCCCAGCCACTCTGTTCGTACCCGAAACGTTGGGAAGGGCGCAGGGGTCCACTCTGCTGGTGACCAGCAGTTTGTGACGATCCCGGATGACTTCACTGCCAGTGCGGACACTACTGATCTGCAGTCCGAAGACTCCGACAACGACGAGACAGGTCGTTGTGCTCCCTCGGCAGCCTTACATTAGAGCGGCCGACAACCATAGCAGGAGCCCCCCGGGACCCCCTCCCCCCCCACCCCAGACCAAAGTGACCATCGTGGGAGAAAACGAAATTTACGATAAGGGAAAATCTGATCAGGCCATTTTTGGTATACAAACTTTTGGGTCCCAGACCTCCCCCTTTCTTTTTCTATTGCTGGCCTGCCCCTCGGCTTTGATAGATTTCCCAAAGTTAAGTGACCGCGGCAGAATGTGGTTTCGTGCAAATGCCGACATCCCAGTTCCTCGACCCTTGAAAACCCGTTTTGACACCGTTTTTGCCTTCAAAAGGGCATCAGGGGCCTGATGGCTCAACAACACCCGCTGTCTTCCCTCGGATACTGAGGAAGGGACACTGGGAGAAAATGGGGGGCACCGGGGACGTTCTGGTCCCCACGTTTACTGCCCGTGGGCGCTTGTTGGGTGGCGATTCTGCGGCGGTCGAGGCACAAAGTGCAACGCACGTCCCATGGCGCACACATCCCATCGTTGCGGCGTACCGTTGAGGGGCAGCAATAGCAACTGCGCCTGAAAAAATGAGGTATTAAGCAGTGAATGGACACAGCCTCTGCAGGATCAGTGTGTCAGGCCTCAGTAATTTGCTCCAAGTTTCTCCAGCCACTGGTCACCGCCATCATTGGTCACCGCCATCACTACGATGAATGCCCCCATGCACGAAAAAAGTGAAAACCAATAGGCCACAGCATGCGCCTCTCGCAGCCCCTTTGCGGCAGTCCACCTCAATGCCATCGGAAATGAGCAGACGCAGTCAAAAGTGGCGACTTAACCACTGCTGTCTTGACTTCCTCAAAGCGGAGAGGAATCAAAGTGGCTCACATAACCCTGCCAACTCGGGTATCCCGGGTACAGTGGTGGGAATGGATATTAAGGAGCATAGCTCCTGGTTGCTTAGTATAGTGTGGGTTGGGGGCATTTGGGGGATAGTGGGGCAGCTCCTGCTTCAGGTGCAAACAGCACAACAAGACACTGCCGCAATGCACATAATCGGGCGCACCCCCCCATGCCCACAGGCAGTTTACAACAGCTTTGTCTCCTCCTCAACACGCGACAAATTGTGGCGGGAAACACACACCAGCCGCGAAATGCCATTTAGATCGACACTTGTTGTTTGGAGTGTGCGCTGACTCGGCATAGCCCCTTACCCTTGGGTGCGGTCATGGCGGGGGCCGCAAATCTGTCCCAACTCATCTTTCGCCTGCCCTGCTCGGCACATGCACTTGATTGACCCTTTGGGGAGGGGTTGCAGCGGGGACGGCCAGGGGATGGCGACCTCGTGCATGCGACCTGCATACAATTTGTGGCCGCAAAAGCAGGACAGTGAGTCCTGTCCTGAGAGAGAAGCAAGGCCAACAGTTAGTTGGGGGGGTAGTTGGCGTCCAGAACCGAGGGGTCGCCCCCCCGGGAAGCAAGGCTGTCCACAAGAAGCCCTCCTTTTTTTTGTTAAGGACAGCCCTTAAGGACAACCCTCAAATACCACCAACCGCCAACCGCCAACCGCCAACCGCCACCAACGGCCAACCGCCACCAACCGCCAACCATCGTCAAATACTGCTTCTGTGGTTTTGTGTCTTGCCCATGTCTTGACCATGAAACGGAGAGCGTCCCCATGAATGTTCGTTTCTGTTGGCGTTACGCACCCCCCCCCCCCCTTTAAGGACAGCCCTGGGAGAAGGCATGCATATTTCCACCACAGCACAGTGAATAAGGACGTGGAGCCCAGACCTTCCCCTTCAGACCCGCCAACCTACGCCAATGGGGATGGCCAATGTTTTCACTGGGGCATGTGCAAATACATCCCTGGGCACGATGCACAATGTGGGGGGGAGCCTGTTCCGGTGGGACGCCCTGAGGCATTGCATTGTACTGCAGCAAACGACGCCACGTCGGAGGCGCTGGACGACTCCCGGAACCCCGAGAGCCCCGCGAAATGGGCGGAGCTCTGGCGCGACGCCCCCACGCCGCCTCCGAAGCGCAGCCCCAAAGTGCACGTGCAGTCGCCCAAGGCCGGGCTCAAGGAGACCTTCAGTGGCTTGCGGTCCCACGACTCCTCCGGGGACTGGTCCAACCCCGTGTCCGAGGACATCTACGGCAGCACGCGGTCCCTTCCGCAGATGCCGGACCCGACCTCAAGAGCGGGTGTGTGCGTTGGGGTGGGCGTCGGTGGGGGAGCAGCCGACGGCGGTTGAAGGGCGACTGCCAATGCGCCACGTGGGGGATCGCCGAGTGCAGTCTTGCCACCCCGCCACGCGCCAACATTGCCCAAGAAGTGAGTCAAGTGAGTGGACTGCCTCAAGATGCCTAGAACTGCCTTGAACTGATCCGAAAGGAGTGCTTTGAACCACTGGGAATGTGAGACGGATTTCTCACCTCACCCCCTTTTAGGGTCCAGGTAGATGAAGAGGTGACAAATTTGAGTATGGACAGGACCAGAACAATGCATTGCTGATTTTTCATGTTGGGAGTATGCCACTTCGGGTCGCACGGCAACCACTGCCATGGCTGAGCTGTGGAGTGGCACCAGGAACATTGTGCATCAGACCCGAAAGGAATGTACGATCCGCCCAGGTGATTGCAGGTTGTGACCAAACACGAAGAAAAACACCCACCTCACGCCAGCAATCATAAGGCTTCTTCTTCACTGGTTGCTTGCGGCTGACACGGCCTTACTGCGACTTGTAAGTAACGGACGAAATATTGGGGTTGCCCCCCCCCCCCCCCCACCCCCCACCCCTCCCCTGTACAACAATCTGGTGGCCATTCACTGCTGGGGTATCCGGGGACGCCAGCCCATGCCATGTGGTTGCCAGTGCCTGCCCACGCGTAAGCAGTGGAGCGTGCTTGTCCCATGCGACAGCAGAACCGATGCAGCTGCGGGATTGGGGGTGCCGTTCCCTGCGGCGGGGCAGGTTTGGTGACAGGAGCACCCTTGCGATGCCTGCGAACGGGCCGTTGACCGTTCGCTTGCTGCGCGCGTACTGTGCAGCACCGTGTCGAGGTGTCGACACCTCTACACAAGTGTTGCAGTTCGGCCGCGGTCGTTTGTTGCGGACCCGTGATCGGGTGGGATATTGGTAAAGGTAAAGGTAAAGTGCTCGGGCGCTCACCGAACTCCAGCGTATCCGTGATCCCTACCTGTCCCTCGCAGCTTCCCTTCCGGCTCGCGGGGTCACAGACACCCTAGCGCCTAGGATACTGCGTTCCAACCCCACCGGGATTCGAACCGAGCACCTCTAGTTCAGGTGTCACGTGCATGACCGCTGAACTACGCGACCTTCTCTGGGTGGGATATTGGCTTGCGCCGGGGGGGGGGGGGGGTCTGGAAAAGGGACTCTCGTGACAGGCCAGTCCAAAGACGCTTGTCTAAACACTAGTGATAACTCACACCGGCGTCGCAAAGTGTCGCAGAAAAACTTTTCTTCAAAAACAACTTCCTCCTGTGATATATGACCAGTGGCGACCATGACCTGTACCGGGGGTGGGGTGGGTGGGTCAGAGGCCACACAAAAAGTCTTGTGTACCTAAAATTGATCTCCAATTCCATGCCCCTTTGATAAAGTTTGTTGTCCTTCCGGAGGAAATTTTTTTTGGTGTGGGTGGGTGGGTGGATCTGGGGGAGGTGCCCAGGCTGCCATTCCCCCCCCCCCCCCGGGGGTAATGGTAAGTCGTGGCCTGTACATACCTCAAAATGACCAGCGCATCGTGGGGGATCATTTTGAGCCTCAGAACACCCTTCCCTCTTCCGCCCCCCCAACGTCGGCCCGTTGCCGGTCCCCGTCAACAGAGCCTTGAAGGAGGGGGGGGGTGTCTGGAAAAGGGGCTGGAACGACCCCCCAACCCCCAACCACGTAAGCCACTCCCCCGCCTTTGGTCACGTCGCCCTCCGCAAGTCCTACACCACCGCCGCGGCGCGGGGCATGGACACCCTCGATCCGCTGGACCCCAGGGCCATCGAAGGGCAAAGACCGCAGCACCCCCAAGAGCGACGCAGAGCCCCTGGCCGACACGTCGTCGTTCAGCGTTTCGGAGGTCTCGGACTCCGCAACCTCCGCCGCGGGGTCGAGCAAGGCCAAGAGGGTGGCGCGGACCGATTACCTGGCGGAGGCGTCGTCGCTGTTGGCCTTGGACTCGGAGGACGACCTGGACCTGAAGAGGTGACGCTTGTGGCTGCCTGAGTGCGGGGTTTTATGGGGAAGCAGTGGTGGGCCCTTCACGATTTGATGCATTGCGGGTGGTTTGATATTGGGTAGGTACTGTGTACACGGCGGTGAGTGGGTGCCTGCCTCCTTGACTGAACCCCCCCCCCCCTCGGGTAGGGGTAGGACAAAAGCAATGCCTGCCCTGAAAAAGCGCCTGCCTCTTCCAAGATTCCCCTCCCCCTCCCCCTGTATCACAAAAAAGGCTTGGTGCGGGCGGTGGTGGCAACGGCAGCGGTGATTGTGACACTGGCAGTGGTCGTGGGGCAGGGACAGTACAACAACAACAACAACATCCGCAACCAGTTCATGCTATGCACAGGGCTTGGGCACTGCCCCAGGGAGGAATCCTTTGCATCAGACGACATTACATACAAAGAAAATTTGGGGTTTGGTTATGGGAGTGCTGTTTTGGTGTTTTGGGGGTGGTTTGGTGTTTCATGTCTTGTTTGTGTTTGCTTGTGTGCAATTGTGTCTTATGTCTGTGTAGTTGTGCATTTATGGCAGTGACAGTTTCAGTGGTAATTGCGCTGGCAGTAGCACTGGCACTGGCACTGGCACTGGCACTGGCACTGGCAATGATGGTGGAGGGGTACAGGGAGGGGGATAATTTCCTGCGGGGATTACAGGAGGGGGGAAAATTTCGCGACGGGAATATTTCGCTGTGGGAAATTTCGTATTTCAAATGTGTGCGAAATTTCCCGCTCAATTTTCAGGCCACTGTGCGAAATAAACCCGGCGCGAAATTTTCTCGTGCGAAAAATTCCCGGTGCAAACTCCCCCCCCCCCCCCCCGTATTTTGCCGGAGAAAATTTCGGATGGGCAAAATTTCGCCACCCGGGGATGCATTAGACCGGCTGACAACCACAGGAGGAGGGGGGGGGGGGGGTACCCCCCCCCCCCAGACCAGATCTCATCGTGGGAAAAAAGGAAATTTGCTGAAGGAAGTTTTGATGTGGGCATTTTTTGGTACACAAAATTTTGGGTTCCAGACCCCCCCCCCCCCTTCCTTCTGGTGCATCCCTGCCCCCACCCCTTCACGTTGCCATCGGATCCTCAAATCTGCCTGAGTTGCAGTCAAACACGGAAGCAACACCAAAGCCTTTGTTTGCAACTGCACGGACCCGCCACCCAGACCAGCCTGTGTTGGGCGACCCACAATGGACCGGTTGGGCCGCAGCACTCTGCCACAACGCAAAGCACTCCAGATGTGCAGCGCAGCAAACAAACCCTTCCCCTCAGCACCCGAGCCCGGAGTGAAGCCCCGAAACCGAAACCCGTTGGGAGAACCCCTATTTCAGCCTTTTTGGGTTTATTTCTGCATGGGTCTGGCTTTCATCTCTGGTGCTTGTGGTTTCAAGTTGGGTTCAGGGCTCCGCCACAGAAATCAGGTTCACGAGATGCAGGGCTCAGGGTAATCCGCGCTGTTTGTGTCCCCGATGATGTGCGGATGGGCCAAGCGACCATTCCACAACATGGGCAATTCAACGGTGAGCCCAGGCCGTTAAATGGGGAGCCCTTGGCTTGAAATGGGGAGCCCAGGCCTTTAAATGGGGAGCCCGTGCCTTCCCTGCAACCCCATGACAGTGCCCCTGAATCACGCCATCCTCCGCTTTTGGTGTGTCGCAGCACCGCAAGTTCCCCGGCGTCCGTGCGGGCGGAGGATCGGGAGGCGGCGGCCATGTGGCTGGCACTCGCCCGCGACAGTGGGGCCCCTGCGCTGCCACTGGCTCAGAAGGCGTCGTTCACGCAGGCGGCGCTCAGCCAGGCCCGCAGCGAAGCGAAGGCCAATTTTGAAAAAACGCAGGCCCTGCTGGACCACTTGGATGAGCTGTAGGGGCGCGTTCCGCCGGCGGTGCCCTCTTCCGTGACTCGTCCGTTTCCGGGGCCCGTCGTATGTTGTCGATTGAGGGGGTGAGGGTTTGGAGAGGCGGTGCAGGGGCAGTCCAGAACAGTAAGTACCGCTGAGCAGTAAAGAAGGGGGTGGGGGGCGGTTGGGGTTGTCAATCAGCCGTTGCATTTTCAGAAGGTTACGGTGAAGGAGGTGGGGTGCCCCCCCTCCCCGCCTTTGGACGAGCCCCTGCCCAGTCTTATCAAATGCGATTTGATGCCCCTGTCCCTTGCAAGGGAGCGGCACCCCTGGAGGTTGGGCCGCCTGGAGAGCAGGCGACCGGCGTCCCGTGGTGGCACGGGGCCGCTGCGGCTGGGGGGTTGTCAGAGGAACCGCCCTGGTCGGCGCCCTCGCGGCAAAGTTGTTCATCATTACTTGCCGTTTTTTTGACAAATTCGTGGAGGGCATTGAATTGGTGTTGCTCACCGGGCGGTGGTCCAATGACACGGGCGCACTCATGGCGACCATTGCTCTGCCTACAATGACACAAGTAGCAGCGGGCTGGCGTGCCTGGCCGCCTAACAGTGCATCACATGGCATGGCCGGCCGATGTGCAGTGTCGTCGGGGACGCCATCGTGCTCCACCCCAGGCGTCCTGTGAGCCTGAAGATCGGCCTCCAAATCCAAAATATCTCCCAGAACCCCGCCTCCCACCCCAGGGGGCCTCCGGCCAACGGTTAGTGGGTGGGGGGGGATAAGTTGGCGTCCAAACCCGAGGAGTCCCCCCCCCCCCCCCCTCCCGTGTCTTCGGACAAAAAAAAACAAGAGAAAAACAGAGGGAGCTCCTCTGTTTTTTTTTAATTCGAGACAGTTACAGTGCCCGCTGCAGGGCTGTGCATCGCATACGGTACCTGATTGATATCGCTGGGGAGCCTCTGGCCGTGGGGCACAACATTTTTCCTTTGGCTTGGCAGCAGAGGTCAACGCCCACATCTCTGAGGGTGCTCGGAAGGGACTTCTCTGCCATCCGGCCCGCGGCCGTCGACGATGCTGCCTGATGAATTATGCCCGCAGCTCCTGGGCCTCTGCAGGAACGCCCTGTTGCCGTGCAGGGGTCTGATGCTGGGGTATAGTACCACTGCAGACCAGAGGATGGGACAGCTTGGAGCGTAGTACGAGGGCAGGGGGTGGTGCCGGAGGGGGTGTTCCGACGCTGATCGTACCCCTCTTAAGCACCTTCGGCAATCGGGGGGGGGGGGGGGGGGGGCGCGGCCAGTCAGTCTTGACGAGGCAGCACCGAGTGTAATGAAGCAAATTCGAGTGTGCAACGCGTGTGGGCAAAACCCAGACGCAATGCCAAGCTGCACGTTGCGGGGGGGGGGGGCAGCCCTCGCCGCCTGGCCCCAGGGAGGAGATGGGAGCGGCAGGCCACACATGTAAACGGGGCGGAGGTCCCCGGAGGGGAAGGGGGACGTGACCTATCCATGACGGTCGTTCGGCTTCCGCATTTGATTTATCAACGATTGTCATGCTGCCGTCATTGCAGATGACATGTTTATGGGATATTGTACAGCGTCTGCTCTGTTCGCTTTTGGGCATTGAGCCAAGTGAAGGCGAAAGTTGCTCGGGGACGAGGCTGATCAGAGAAATGATGAGCACTCGGTTCTTGACGCCCAGGCAGGCTGACCAGCTGTGTCACCATTCGTTCGCCTGGGCTCACCATTTAAGGGCCTGGGCTCAGCATTTGTTCACGTACCATTTGCTTGCTCGCTCTTCCTCTGTCTGATCTGCTTCCAGGATTGCCTGATGACACAAGCTGTAAATACCAAACGGCATGCAGTTGCAAGCATTCGCCACAGCAACAGCAGCTACTGCACGTAGGGCTCAGAAAGGATAGAGTGCAGACCCAGGCCCTGGGGTTTTTGGTAGTGGGGAGCTGGTGTGCAGGATCAGATACCCGCAGCACCTGCATGCTGCGGGTAGAAAGAGTGGGTGGCAGAGAGCAGGTGTGTAGACGGATAATCACGTCGAACAGATGGTTTGTGTTCTAAAGAAAAGTTGAGGGTTCCACGGGCACCGTCACGTGCACAGGAGCTTCGCTCACATAGCAGCACGAAGAGGGGGCTGGGACGGCGCTTGGATGGCTCATCCCTCCGGGTCTGGCTGCATCACAGTGTGGCTGAATACCCAGACATCATCTGGTGGAACGGCACATCCCCTCTGCTCTGATGCACAGCATGTGAAACAGCCATGCCTTTGTAGTACAAGGGGGCATGCAGCTCTGGATGCCCCGTGCCATGGCACAGTGAAGAATTCCCCGTTACCCCTTTGTGCCAACACTCTGCATTGTTTCTACAACAGTTTGCGCAAAGGGCGGTGGAGGTACCAGAGTGTCCATTTGGGTCAACAGAAGTCAGGCTTGCGATGGGACTCCCACTGGGTTTTTGCGGTTGGAAAATGTAACTCGAGGAATTCCCAGTGTCTTTGAACCTCGGACAGAAAACTCTCTCCGTCAGCATTCATAGAGAATCTCAATCCATCCTACCGCATGAGAAGGAGGGATGGCAGCCCTGCCACACGCTGCACTCCTATGCTTGCCCCCCCCCCCCCCCCCGGTGGGCTTAAACAGGATACACAGTCCCACTACTAAAATCCCTGAAAATGCAGCCTGCCACTGATGTGCAACACTTGGTGATCCGGAACCCCCTGGCCCTGTGTTATATTTCCTATACATGTGGTGGAGAGCACCCTCCAAATTTCACAGTCTGGGGACGATTGAATGTGAAGAAGGGACCGGGCACCACAGGTGCAGCAGGCTGCAATTGTGAGCAGTGGGACAAGTGTTTGCCCCCCCCCCCCCCCAACAACAACAACAACCTCAACCAACAAGCAGACCAAACAAAAGACATGGCACTGGGCACCAGTCGTATTACATGGTAACCCACTCGCCTTCTGGGACACCTCCTGGGGCACACTGCGGTGGTGCGGTGCAGCGCTTGCATGCAGCGGGGACCTGGTTGTGGCCCAACGCGGGATGGCTGCTGCTCCTGGATGGCATGGAACAGCTCAGACGGGGACCCTGAGAAGTGACTGGGGTCACATCCATATCTCGCGAGTCGTTGGGGATGTTCCCTTGCACAGTAGTTTCCGCAGTAATGCACCGTCCCATTGCTGACCTGGTACAGTCTTTGTGCGGACCCCAAACTGATCCCGACGCATTTTGATCCACCTGTCAGTTTCCAACCAACCAAAACCCAGCCAAACCCATTTCAGGAAAGGAGCCAACGGGAGGGCGAGTCATTTGACCCGAATCTAGATCTGACGCTGCATTTGACTCTGGTCTGTAGACAGTTGGTTACCCAATGTCACTATTGTCCATTGTGCCTTTTCCCTTAGAGAATTCGGATCACAGGTATTGTGTCTCCCTTTATTTGTTTTGGCCGGTCATTTCATCCCAACAATGTCTTGGATTGTACAGATGACTCCACACCTACGAGGCCCACTGAGTACATTCATCACCCTGGTCACATAGAGAAATGTGTGCTTTGTTCTGTTCTCATTTGTGCCTTGGGACGTTCAGTACGAAGGTCTTTGGGTGCACGCTCTGCATAATGTTGCTGATCAGCATCCTGTGCCCTGGTGAGTAGATTTTGGTATGATATATGAAACAGCGGGCACAAGAGGTTGGGCCATCCCACTTTCTCACTGGAGTTTCATTCAAGACATCCACTCCATCCGTGATATACGAATGAAGTGGTATTGCAGGCCTCGATACTGGCACCAACCGCATGCTTCCCACAAAGCCATACTAGGGGAGATAAGACACATCCGTGCAGCAGACTGACGCAGAGACGGCTTGGGCCATCAGTGTTGCACACCACGTTGTGTACCACAAGGCAAAATGAGGACACATGATCAAGCTGACGTAGAAGCAGCTGCCATTGTGGCAGCCTTTTTTCAAAACTGGATAGGTATGTAGGGAGGTAGGAAGGTAGCTGCTTTCAATCGAAAAGTTGATAGATGTAAAAACTCAAGTCACAGTAGCCATGATGGCACAGAAGTCCATGGGTGTTGTTTCGAGATGAGCTCAAGATGAAAGCAGCTCCATCTTCAACGTACTTTGGTTCGTTTTTTGACGGGGGAAGCTATGTTTCCTGCAGGGGTTCAACTTCCATTGGGTGCGGCAGTACAACAGAAGCAGCTGGCAATGCCGAAGGCGGTTAAGTGGTGGCACATGCTATTGGATGCCAAAAATCAAATACAAGACAAACTGAACCATCGGTGGGATGGATACTGCGATGGGTCACATAAGCATACAGCAAGGTTGTCGCATGCAAGATACAATGTATGGTTTCGAGAGGGAGACTCTAGAATTGAGGACAGATCCCTGTCAATGCAAGAGCGTCAGACGATTAGGCGAGCAGAATTGAGGGCAGCGCTTTTGGCGCCGCAGAACAAGCAGCCAGGGGTCAAGCCACACTTGGTAACGGATAGTGAGTTGGTGTATGTGGGGTTGCTGGGGGAAGTCTGGGAACTGGGAGCGCAATGGGTGAGCGGGATCCAGAGGCCCCCTGGCACACGTCAATCTGTGGCCAGTGCTGTGGAGCCAATGGTTGTTGCTGGAAGACAGTGTCTCCGTGCAGTGAGTACCTTTGCATGTTGGGGTGGAGGGCAATCAGCGAGCAGATGAAGGGGCAGTCCGGGGTTCTGCACAAGCCTTTCGGCGTGTGAAGAGAGACAGGGAAGTCAGAGATATCTGGCAAGAGTTGGGGCTAGAGGAAATGAGTGACTTCAGCGATGATAACTTGAGTGGTGTGTTGATATACTCCTATGTGTATGTCTGCCTCCTGGCACCCCAGGTTGAGCACCATGGTATCCATGCCGCAGATGTCACAGCACATATTGAGCAAGTTTCAGATCGCATTGCTAACACAGTTGCAGGGGATGTGGGTCAGTGCAGGGCTTTTGATGATGCTGGTAGTTTCTGGGTCAGCGAGCACAAGTGCATCTCTGCAGATCACATGGCCAGGACCACTGCCAGTAACACTACACTGGTAACACTTGCCTATGTTGGCTACTGTGGCTGATTTCGGGCTTTGGTCCGCGGCAGATGGAGGGGCGCCTGTGATTTATGTTGGACTCCCAGGCGTGTTCTCAACTCCCCCCACACTCCTGAATCCCCATCTTAAAGCACAACCCTGTGTTTGGGTCAGTGCTGTGGGGAGGGTACACACAATTTTGCCAAAGCAAGAGGAGAGTGTGCAGTGCAAAGAGTGGACAACAACCAGTGGACCGCAGGCTTCAGTCTGTGTGTGTGGTCGAGTCTTATGTGTGCATTTGGGTGTGGGTGGGACGGAAGTTGCGCCAGGCAACACAGTACGGAGGTGTGTATTGTGGCGCCAGAAGGGGATTGCGGAGAGGGTGCTGGTTCATCAAACTTCGCAGCACGCCCCCCCTTCCCAGTCCAAGGCATGACCATTGCCACTGAGAGTTTAGATATAGCCATCGTCAATTTAATGGCCAAGATACAGCCAGGCCCCAAATTTATAACCCTCCTCTTGACCAACGAACACACAGCCCCAAATTACCACGGTTCACCTGGTGCTGATTGGACACCGAGGTGAGGGGATGGCCCATGCACCCTGGACAAGGCATATCTTCTATGCAGCAGGGACTCTTTCACTTTGTGTGGATTACAAAGTGGATCTTTGGCCCTTGCCACACACTCAGCTACAAGGAGGTGGGGCCCAAACAAAGTCAACAGTGGCTTGATGAGGTGGGGCAGGTCAGTCCGTTGACAGCCTAAGCAGTGTGACTCAGCGAACCACACCATTCTTCATTATCTGTCCGGTTCAAAACTCAATTCAATTCGGTCTTCAATTGGTACAGGTCGTAGTGTGGCCATCAAAGTAGGGGTGGTCACCAACCTCTGCATCACACTAGGGATTGCGGTCAGTGAGTCTTGCAGTGTCAGGTGCAAGTGTGGAAGTGAGGGAAGACACCGGTCAGACACTGCATGTGCAAAGGTGGTGAATAGCAGATCCAGTACAGCAGTGTACAGCAGTGCGCCTTTGTGCCGTGAGACCACATATACTGCGTTGTCGTCGAGATGCGCAGTGCACATGTAGTGCAACAACATTCCCAAAGTGGGCAAAAAGGTTGGCTTTTACATTTCATCCAAATTGAAAGCTAGCTGTTATATGTGGGCCTCTTGCCTACCTTGGTGATAGGTAGAAATTAGATCCGTAACTACAACTTGGCAACACTCCCATTGGACCACTGGCCCCCACGGGGCGGGGGGCGATGGGGGCCGACTCCATGGGTCCTAGGACCCAAATCATCCCCCCCCCCCCCCCCCGCCCCTTCCCTCCCCCTAAGGGGCCTGAGGCCGACAGTTAGTTGCCAAAGCAGTTAGTTGCCAAAGGTACCGGCCTTAGGAGTCTATGGGCACCAAAGGCGCCCAAAGGAAATTTTTGTCTACTTTGCACCCCAGCCGTAGTTAGCGTAGCGTAGCGGAGTAACAAAAGTTCTACCACCGGGGCCTCTGCACGCTACCCCCCCCCCCCCCCCACCTCTGTCCAGAGCTACCCCCCCGGCCTTTGCCCTACGCAGGCAGTGTCCCATTGAGGTGCACGCCAAGGCCACCGCTTCCCACTCCGAGAATGTCCGTGCCACCCCACATAGCCGCACGAGGTCAGCAGCTTGGGCCTATTCCTTTGCCACCGCACGCTCTTCTTTCGATCTCTGGAGTTCCACCGCCTGGACGATGGACCAATGGGCTTTTCGGACCACCGGCTCCACCCATCCCATCTTTTCCAAGATGCGAGCTGCCGACAGAACCGCTTTTGCCATGCTTTCGGACTGCTCCCACTGTACCACTTGAAGCAGGCGACTTTCCAGGATGTTCCGGGGCCCGTCTCCGGGGCGCATTCGCTCGGCTTGAGCCAGTCTTTGCAGGTGCCTGTGGTAGCCCTCCAGTGTCTTGCCTTGAAGGGTGTGAACCACAGTCGAATCGAAATTGGTCCCGTACCCATCATCCATCGCCTTCCTGAGTCTGTCGCGCGCCGTGGCCCAGTGCCAGTCACTGGGTCCCTCTCGAGCCCCACTGGCCTCGCGCTGCGCGGCAGCGTCCTCCTGGACCTGACGGAGTCACTTTTGTCAGCCTTTACACCCATGCTTCTCACGATCAAACCACCAATGGTGGCCTCCACAATCCGGGCTCGCGCTTTTGGGGGGGGCTTCACAGTTAACCCAATCGACTGTCTTTCTGTTGTTGAAGTGACGCGTGCCGTCTATCCACTTGAATTCTGGCTAATTCTATGGCCATCTCGGTGCCGCACTTCTGCGGCTTTTGGAGGGTCATCCCGATGAGGAGCTTGAGTCGTCCGTTGATGATGAGCTGGAGTCGCCGTCGCTGGACCCGCTGTCGCTGAATGATGACCCCGAAGAAGACCCCCGCGAAGACCGTTTTTTGTGCCGCTTGGACTTCGTCGACTTCTTGTGCCTCTTCTTCTCTCTTTTGCGCTGTTTTCGTTCCTTCGCCTTCCTCTTCTTTTTATGTTCTTTTATTCTGCTCTTCAAGGCGTCTTTCCCAGATTTGTCACAGTCCAAGAGCACTTGCCACAGCTCCTCAATCATGGATCCCAAGTCGTGCTCTCACCCATCCTCGTCGGACTCCATCCAGCCCTCCAGCAGTCGGCACATTTTCTGCGTCCACCTGGGCGCCCCGGGTCTCTTTCGGAGCCACCTGGCATTACTGTACGATGGCCGTTTGTGAGTCATCTCCTCATCCTCCTCATGGGCCACATCCCCGGCGCCCTCCACGGCTTCGGTGCCTCCCCCCGCATCCCCACCTCCAGCTCCGATGTTGCCGTTGTCGACCTGCATGGGGATTGTGCCTCCGGAAGCGCCACCCTTCTTGGGCGTCGACCTGGACTTGGCCGGGGTGGTGGTCTGCCTCTTCTGTGGCACTTTGTGTACCTCCTGGGTGACTTGGTCGCATATGGCGAAACTCATAGCTGCTGCATCGGGCAGCAAGTCGAAGGATGTGACCTCAGCCCCCCACGCCGGCGTCACTGCATGCAAAAGCACATCCACATACTTTTTGGGGTCCGCAGAGGCAAATGAAATTCCCAGCGCTTCATGGAAGGAGCGCGCCATCCTGGGTGCGGACCATGATCCCACATCCAACCCCCATCCAGCGACCCCCGCCATCAGTACCTCCAGTCTGTGTTGGTGGGGGACCATGTGCGCCATCCAGGGAGTTTGAATGAGCATGGCCCAGGCCTTTGACTTCACTGCGGGGCTCTCATCCTTAAGGCGCGTCCAATCCCGGGCCCCTTCCTTTTGTGGTGAGGTCATACTCCGCCTGTGCCCCCCCACTTAGAAATAACAAAAGACTGTAGGTTGGAGGGGAGGGGGGGGTAACCATCGTCTTCTTCCTCGAGCACGCTGCACAGGGTCCGGAGGCCCTAGTCGCCCCTCTCGAGGAGGCTCATCGCATCTGTGCCATGCCCATCAGTAGGTTGCGCACCATACCCCGGCGGTGTAGCTTAATGCCCTTCATTTCGTTGCAGTAGTAGTGATGACGAAGGTGTGGTGACGGCAGAGATGGCGGAGAGGGGGGTGGGGGAGGCGGGCAAAGTGGTCGTGGCAGAGTTCATCTGGAACAGGCTGGTGTGTGCCGACCTCTTGCGCGCCTACAAAAGGGCACAAAGGAACCAGGGGGCGGCAAACGATGGCGCGGCACCGAAAGTGTCTCCTGGGCCGGTGGGCAACATGCTGGAGGCGCGCCGGGTGGACACGGGGGGCCTACATAGGACGAAAGCCCCCCCCCCCCCCCCGCCAAATGTTCCTCACCTGGAAAATTTTTTTGAAGTGCAAGGCGATCCTCGACGCCCGCGAGGTCAACGAGGGCGATCCACGCCCCCCCCCCCCCCAAGTTCCGTCTGTCGCGTTTGGAGGGGATACGCCAATGGATGGGGCAGGCGACTGGGGGGGGGGGTCGCCGTCGACGCCGGGTCTTCCTTGCAAAATTGGATCTCCAAAATGCTTATTGGAGCATAAAGCTGCCCCATGCATGGCGGAGAGCCTTTGTTGTGGAGAGTCAGTCAGGCAGAAGGTATCGATCGGTATGCCAGACTCCCGTTCGGTTGGAGTTACAGCCTTGCCATCTGCCAGGTATTAGTCACGGCCGTGATCCGTCGAGTCCTGGGCCGCAAAGGAATCAAAGGTTGGGTATACCTGGATGATATATTACTCTCTGCCAGAAGCCGGAGACGGCTACACAGGGGGGTCCGTGAGTGCATCCACCGCCTGCGAGCGGCGGGTTTCATAGTGGGGGGAAAAAGTGAGCCTAGTCCCAAAGAACAAATCACGTTCATTGGTAAGAGAATCGATACAAGGGAGGGCATCATCAGTAACTCAGTTGGAGCTCTCATCGGTGCATTCAGGACGTGGATCAGGGGGGTTGGCAGAGGGCAACTCCCATCTAAAGCCACGGAGAGTTTTCTTGGTAAGGTGTGCTGGCTCGCCCGCCCCAACGCGGGGCTGGGGGCATTCCTGGCTGGCTCGTACAGCAGTATGCGCAGTGGGTTGGGCAGGTTTGGTAGAGCAACGGCTAAAGGCCCGGCCATTGCCCTACTCTTTGCCTGTGTGCCCCAGTATGTGTCCCCACTGGGGGATGGGTGCGAGCCTGAATGGGAAGTCTTCGTGGACGCGGCACACGAAGAGGATGGATTCCGTATTGAGGTGGTGGGGGGCAAGGGTCTCTACATATCACAGCTGTGCCCCCCCCTGGATCTGTTCCTTGCAACAGGCTGAGCTGTTTGCTGTCTATGCAGTGGCAAGGATAGCAGCGTACAGGGGAGTGCGTCGTGTTAGGATAGGGTCCGATAGCAACGTGGCGAGGGCGCAGATCAACGCCCTTCGCATATTAGCGACCAGCGAGTCGCAACAGTGAATACTCCGGCGCCTATTTTGGCTTCGGTGCTGGAGTCCAACTTCCGTCAGCTCCTTCAGGGTGTGATCCGCTCACAATCCAACGGACCCCCCTGAGCAGGGTGAAAAGCTTCCAGTCGAGGTCTGCGGCTGCTGCAGAGGCAGAGCGCCGTAGGGGGATGTGGGTACAAGCGGCTAAAGAGAGGTATCAGGGTCTCGCTGAGATGGTGGGCCCCCCTGGAGATTCCGGTCTTTAGCACGGAGGCGTCATGGAAAGGGGAAGGGGGGTGCGCAGTCGCGCGCTGTAATGTGCTGCCCAAGGAAGTGCATCACCTCTTCCGCTGTGCGGACCAGGGGGCAGGGCAGGGGTAGGTAGTACACTATCCTTAACCCCAACCCTGACCCTAACACCCACCCACCCCTAGTCCTGGTCCTAACCCTGCCCCTACCCCTAAGATTCAGTGTTGGGGTCCAAGGTGGAGAGCAATGATGTGGCAAAAGGCAGCCATGAACAAATTTTTGAAGGTCTTTTTCAGCCTGACCAACATGGCTGGCATGGCCGAACGAGCTAGTTGCAAAGGTTAGGGTTAGGTTTAGGGTGATGGTTCGGTTAGATGGAGAGCACGGGGAGGTTAGGAGGGCCTGTGATGAACCAACTCTTCACCTTGGGGGCCTCCTCGATGCCGAACCTCCACCCCAACGTTTACCCTAACATTTACACCACAAAACGATCAGTGTGAAGTGTTAATCATTTGGAGGTGCATGTTGTCCCCCCCCCCCCCTCTTTGGACAGCCAGCTGGGCTCCAGATGCCCCCCCCCCCCCCGGAGGGTAATTTTGCACTGGCACGCAGTGCGACAATTTCCTCTAAGGCAAGCTTTGCAGGCTGTCTGTATGGAACTGCGGTTCGGCGAAGCCCCCAGTGCAGAACCTGATGGAGAGCCTACCCAGTGCAGAACATGATGGAGAACAAGTGGCAGTGGAACCTGGTGCAAATGGATTGCAGCACCCAGAGGCCAGTACTTGTTAGGGGCCCCTGGTATTGTCAAGAGGGCCAGGCAGGGATGCGGCAGCAGTTGAGATGGCACTTGTGTGGCCTAGGTGGTTCCTGCTATTGCAATGAGAAATCTGAATTGGTGCATGTATCACTGAAACCAGGGGGACGGCCCACAAAGCACCCAGGATAGAGGCGGTGGCAATGGAGTGAGGCCAGAGCCCCTGGTTGGGCCAGGGGCTGCGTGGCAGAACCACCGGGCTTCATTGACCAAGAAACCACAGCACAGAGTGGACAAGGACAAGAGAGTGGACAAGGACACGCGTGAAGCAAACCCAACGTTGTTCAGGATGCTAAGAGAGGCACAGGTTGCTGCTCAGGGCCCGTAATAAACCAACAGGATGTGATAACACCGCGGGGGGCAATGCTTTGCCTGCGCCACTTTGGGGCATGCAGGCTTCTGAACGATCCCCCTGCCCTGCAACTCCTCTGCGGCAGATCTCCTTTGCCATGGCGCTCAGTGGTCAGCAAGCCTTCTGGCTGATTGCGTCTCTGTTTCTATTTGCCGCCACTCATGCAGGCGTCTGTGTAGTGCTGTTCGTCCTTCAGGAGCTGGCGCCGGCAGTCCTTTTCGGCAGTCAGAGCGTGCTGTGCCTGCTGCTGACTGCTAGCTTCATGCTGATCCACCGCCCAGCAACCTGGAGGGCCTCCAGCTCACGCAAAGTCGCGTGCTATTCCCCGCAGCGGTTCGATGATCCCAGTGAGTTCCTGAGGGGCGGGTCTCGCTTGCACTTGGTCGATACGGATCCGGACTCGCCCACGTCTGTGCCCGTGGCCGCGGCCGGCCGACGAAGAAGCGGCCCCAACGGCCCAAGTGGTGCGGCGGAGTGGTCCACCGGGATGACATGGCCCACGTGGCTGCTCGTCCTGAACGTAGTAAGCACTGACGTCCTCTGGGCGCTCTGCGGGGTCCGCTCCTCCTGGTTCCTGGTCCTGCTCTGCGCGATCCCGAAGCGGGGCCGCGCCCCCCTCGCCGTCCTAGGGGTGGCGCTGGTGGGGTGCACCGCGCTGTTCAGCGCCTGGCAGCGGCTCGTCATCGCCTCGACCGCCGCGACGACGATGCCGCTCGGCCTGCAGGTGTTGGCGGTGGACGTCAGCAGCACGCTGCTCCCGAGCCTGCTGCTGCTGGCGCAGCTCGCGGCGGCGCCCGCAGAGGCGCAGCAGTCCCGGAGCAGCGTGTACTCCCACCAGACACTCTCCGCCCAGGGCAGCAAGCAAGCCATGGTCAAGACCACCAGCCGGCACTCCTTCCAGCAGGACGCGGGGGCGCCCAGCCTCTTCTCCGACGCCTACCGGGCGTCGCAGAAGAAGCCCCTGAGCTACAGCGTGTCGGGGATGATCGGCTCCGGCGGGTTCTCCGAGGTCTTCCTTGGCCTGAGCCATGACACCGGGGAGCTGATCTGCGTCAAGCAGCTGCCCGTTGGGTTCAAGGCCGTGGACATGGCCACCATGGAGGCCGAGGTCGATGTCCTGCGCTCCCTCAACCACCCCAACATCGTGAAGTACCTGGGCACCGACAAGGGGGAGCGCTTCACCATTCTCCTGGAGTACGTCCCCGGGGGGTCGATTGAGTCCCTGCTGTCCCAGTTCGGCGCGTTCGAGGAGGAGGTGGTCAAGCTCTACCTCCGGCAGGCGCTGTGGGGCCTGGAGTACCTCCACAGCCAGGGCATCATCCACCACGACATCAAGGGGGCCAACATCCTGGTCTCCGACCGCGGGCAGGTGAAGCTGACGGACTTCGGGTGCTCGAGCTCCGCGCGGTTCGACAAGGAGAGCCCCGTGGCCATGGGCACGGTGCTGTGGATGGCCCCCGAGGTCTGCCGCCAGGAGCGCGCGGCGTACGCGTGCGACATCTGGAGCTTGGGCTGCACGACGCTGCAGATGGCCACCAACGCCGTGCCGTGGGCGGAGCGCGAGTTCCAGCACGCCATCCCCGCCTTCTTCCACATCGCCACCTGCGTGGAGCCGCCCAACGTCCCGGAGGCGCTGCCGCCCCCGATGCGTGCCTTCGTGCTGCAGTGCCTCCAGCTGGAGGCGGCCGCCCGCCCATCCTGTTCCCAGCTGCTGATGCTGCCGTGGTTCGCGCTCCCCGACGACGACGAGGTGGAGGGCGACATGGACCGGTGCATCAGCGCGCTGCCGGCCGGCCGCGGGATGTGGACCCGCAAGCGGCGCCCGGCGTTGGCCCAGACCATCATCCCGCAGCTGAGCGCTCCGGAGGCCGGCGCCGGGCCGGCGCAGGACGTGCCGGACGCCGCGGGCGCGCCCCCGGACAACGCGAGCCTCCCCCGCACTGACTCCGCGGCCTCCGGTGGCCCGGGGCCCAGCGGCGCACAGTCGCCCAGCGTCGTCGTCGTGAGCCCAGGCCGGGACGGCGGCAGCCCCCGGCCCGCCCCCGGCCCGGGCGCCCACTGGAACGCGCGGCAGGTGAGCGCGGAGGTCGTCAGCCCCCGGCTCCACTGGACTCCGAGCACCGTCGTGATGATGGACCGGCAGCACTCGGAGTTTATGCGCCAGCCCTCCGCCTTCCGGGAGGCACAGGTCATCAGCCCCCGGCTCCACTGGACCCCGAGCACCGTCGTGATGATGGACCGGCAGCACTCGGAGTTTATGCGCCAGCCCTCCGCCTTAAGGGAGTCGCCCGCGCGCGGGGCCGCGACCGCCAGCCACACCGGCCGCTCGCCCCCGGTCGCCGATCTCCTCCGCGCGAACTCGGCGGTGGGCGCCTCCGTGAGCCCCAACGTTGGCCCACGGCAGGTCACCGAGTTCCTGCGGGTCAGCAGCTCCTACAGCCCCCGTCCCGCACGCGCGACTGGGGCGCCCGCTGCCGGGACGGGGAGCAGTCTGAACGGGCGCCAAATGACGGAGTTCCTGCGCGCCATCTCGACGCTGTCCAACGACGACGCCAGCGAGTTCAACCACCAGCTCCAGTACCTGCACTCGCAGGCGGAGGCCACCATCTCCGGGGCCGCGTGGCACGCGCCGCTGCCCGGGGCCATGCCGGACACATCCGTCTGGCCCGTGCAGCCGATGGTGGTGCAGAACGTCCACGAGGAAGAGCTGGACACGATGGTGTAGGCGGCCGTGCAGGGGCGACCCCCCGACCGGACACACAACCGCTGTCCTTTCCAAGTGGACGGTGGGCGCCCTGTGCAAAGGGGCCGCAGTCGAAGGGCGCCCGGCCTATGCCCAGCCGCTGTCTCCCTGACGGCAAGTGCCGGCTTCAATGGCATTTTTGACCGACAGTAACCGCCCCCAACCGCTTTGGCAACCTCCTCCAACCGCCTGTCTAACTGCTTCTGGAGCCCGCCTGTGAGGTCCCTGCCCTTCAAACGCATCCCTGGCAAAGAGGCTGCTGACCCTGACTGGCCTCCATCGGCGATTTGTTGTTGTTCCACGGGGCAGCAGGGGCCTGAGGCCGCTCGCGGTCTTGGTCTGCAGAGTGTTGATCGATGCACCTGCCTCTGACAGTGGGTTGTAATTCCGCCGCCATGACGGACAGTCAGTGTTGTCATGAGCGCCACAGCCTGAACAGGCGGGTTCAAACTCGATGGTACGCGCGCGCACTTGGAAGTAACCTCACGGGAGTGGATTTGCAACCATTTTCCGGCCATCAGACAACACCAAGATACACCCGGAGTCCGGAGTATCTACCCGGGCCATCAGAGGGTGGGTTGGTGGGGTGGGGGGTGGGGGGGGGGGGGGCAAGGGGAAAGGGGGGAATGAATTGGGGCGAGCGAGGGGAAGACGAGGGAAAACGACGCAAAAAAAGGGGAAATGGGACGGTCCAAAACCGATGGCTCGTGCGCTCACCAACTGTAGAGCGCCTGCTGTCGCTTCACCGCGAAAAAGTGGTCGCCCTTGGTCTCAGTTCGTGTTTGTCAGCGAGCAAAAGGTCCGCAATGGCCCAATAGTCCCACGAAGTATTTGGCCCGCAGTCCCATGCAACTCCGGGGAGGAGCCCTTGGAGCCTGCGCCCCAGGTGCCCATCCCCCATCCCTCTCACTGGGCTCCGAGGGCCCCACCAAAAGCAAATCCGGTTCCCACTGCCTTTCCAACAACCATTCTGAGCCCATCTCAATGGGAAAGTTCTGGCGCTTCAAATCTTCTCGAGAACCCCCGCCCCTTTAATGCACACCAGCTCACAGGGCCCCCTTTGCCGGAGTTACAATGGACCAAGGGCCCTTTCTCACACTTGTTTTTGTTTTGAACGTCTCAATACCTTTTGCAGAGTATCAACGTTGTTTGGCAATGCCTCAAGACGTTCCTGCTCTTATTCATAGAAATTAGTATGACTGCTGAACTTTCTCGCGACCTTCGCGATGGCATGTTGAAGACGAATATTCTTCGGAACAAAGCAGTAGCCTCACCTCACCTCACCTCACCTCACATCACCCTCTTGTCCCTTGATGGTCACGTCTGGCAGCTACAGTGCACCACTTGGAAGGCGACGCGCAGCTGTGGGGTGCAGAATCCTCGGATTGAAACTCATTAACGGAAGTGCTGGCTGCCTGGGCGACCTCCGGACGCCAGCGTAACGCTACCCTTCCCCTTGCAGGGTCCCTTCCGGCTTGCGGGGTCACAAACACCCCAGCGCCTGGGACAGCCGTGCGTTCCTGCTTTCGGAGTTCGAACCGGACACCCCTGCGCGCCTTTCACTCCGCTCTCGTCTCCCGAAGCCCTCCACCAGCGGCAGTTGGTCGCCAACTGCGGTCACGTCCTTTGCTGTTCGCTACAAAATTCTCGACCCCGAAGGGACAATCGTGAAAGTTCTCCTTCCGTGTGTTCGCCGATTGCGTTGAAACGCTGCGGGACTCACTATAAAGCACCATTGGCTTGGGCACCACGGGGCCTTTTTTTGTTTGTGGGCAGCCCTGGCCCTGTACAGCCCTGTGCAACACTCTGCATGAACCGCAGCGGCGCTCCACAAAGGCTACGTTGTATGAACGCTTGCTTACCCTTTGTCAGCCCGCAGCAGGTCCAGACTGCAACGCGGTGAACTTGTCCTTTCAGGGGGTCTCTGAGGCCTTACAGTGTGCCACCTGAATACCCCTAGTGTCAGATATTGCTGGTGCACCTCGGAATACGGGCATCACGCACACTGGTGGGCGCACATGCACACGCACGCGCACGCGCACACAGATGTGGGGCTGTTGAACCTCGCAGTTTGAGCATGATTGGAATCATTAATTTGGCACACACACACACACACACACACACACACAAACCTCGTTAATACTACACCCAAGCAGATGCGGGCAGGCGGAGGGCCGAAGACGTCGGTACTGGCCCGCATACATGCCGCGCAGGGGGCGGCGCGCTCGTTGCGGCGGCAAGCGCACCCCCCACAACGGCCGGCCGACAGGGTGCGGGGGAGGGGGGAGAGCACGTCCCACTCCTGGTGCGCGCTGCGCCGGCGGGTGCAGCGGTTGCACGAGTTGCAGATGCCGGAACTGGCCCGCTTTCCGCTGACGCCGCAGGCGGTAGCCAACGCCGGGGCGCCCGTGCCGTCCGCGGCGGCACTGGACGAGTGCATAGAGCAGCTCAAGAGGCTGGCGGCCACACAGGTGCAGCGGGAGGACCGGGAGCGAGTGCAGGCGTGGCGATCCTGGCTGCAGGCCGAGTGGGGAACCAAGCCAGGTGCAGTGTACCGATGGCTCAAGGAGGAGGGGTTCTCACCGCCGGTGGTGTTTATTGCGCGGCCGGATGGTACCCCCACGGCCAACGTCCAGGAGATGGACGAGCTGGTCCGGGCGGCGTGGGGGCCCATCAACCGCAAGTACGCGGAAGGGCCGGAGCCCTGCCCAGATGCCTTCGTGGCGAAGTACGGGCACCTGCTGTATCGCGTACCCATGTTGGCCAAGCAGCTGACAGGGCCGTACCTCAGGCGCCGCCTCATGGCCATGCGCCCATCGGCCATGGGCCTGGACGGGTGGAGCCTGCAGGACCTGCGGGCGCTCCCGGACAGGGTGCTGAATTGGCTGGCCCAGCTCCTCACGCTGATTGAGGAGGTGGGCCGGTGGCCCACCTTATTGGCCCAGGGATACACCTCCCTCATCCCCAAGCCAGGGGAGGAGGGGCCATTGGGCACGCGCCCGCTGACGGTCCTGTCCATGGTCTACAGACTGTGGGCGGGGACCCGTCTGTGGGAAGTAATGCGGTGGCAGGAGTCCTGGGTCCATCCGCAGGCCTTCGGGTTCCGCCTGGCGCGGGGGGCCGTAGATGCGGCCACGGTCACGCAGGCCCTCCTAGAGCTGGCCCGGCTCAAGGGATGGCGGCTGGAGGGGCTGAGCCTAGATTATGTCAAGTGCTTTGACCTCATCCCGCAAGCGGTAGTGCTGCGGATCGCCCGCGAGTTGGGCATGGACGACGGGGTGCTGCGCGCCCTGGCGGCCATGTATCGGCAGCTACGGCGGGCGTTCCGCCTGGCAGGGGCGCTGGGGGCGTGGTGGCAAGCCACCAACGGCATCCTGCAGGGGTGCCCGCTCAGCGTCATTTTGATCAATATCCTCACCACGGTGTGGAAGATGGAAATTGACACAATGCGACGCCACGTCGTGGTGGCGACCGCCGCACTCCCGCCGCTGCTCGAACAGCCACGGGCAGCCCCGGGGCAGCCGCTGCCTTCACCGCGCCTGCGGACGCAGGGCCCGGGGCGCGCGGACTTATGCCCCCTGGGATATGCGGACGACACCCAGGCCATCACGCTCGAGCCCCGGCCCGGCGCGCCAGGGGTCCCCGACTCGCAGGCGGTCGTGGACCGCACGGCCGTTTGGCTGGCGGACACCGGGCAGAGCGCCAACGCCGCGAAGTCTAGCTCATGGCGGATGAGCGACCAGCAGGCGCAGCCGGTCACCCTGCACGGGGTGCCGGTCCCGCTGGCACGGGAGTTTAAGCAGCTCGGGATCGGAGTGCGCCTGGATCCAGAGAAGGGCACCGGACCGGTGCTCCAGGAGCGGTTCGCGCGCGGGACCACCATTTTGCGGCGGGTGGGGTGCCTGCCTACGTTCCGCATGCGGGAAGTAGCCATTGGGACGCTGGCCCTCGCCAAGGCGATGTACGGGGTGGAGCTAGCAGATGTCGGCTCACGGGACGTGGCGCGGCTGGAGTTGGCCGCGGTCCGCGCACTGTGGGGACCCACACGCACCTCGCGGGCAAAGGAGGTGCTATGGGCGGTCTTGGTGCCGGGGCACCGGGTCTCCCCCATGTGGCGCCTCCAGTACTCGAGAGTACTATGGCTAGCCCGCCAGGCACGCACGCCAGGGGCCGGGCAAGTGCTAGTCCAGGCAATATTGGAGGAAACGGACCGCCCGCCGGACACGGGACCAGTGGGCAGGGCCTTGCAGTCGGTCCGGCAGCTGCGCTGGGAGGCGGTGCACGGCTGGTGGGTGTGGCGCGTGCCAGGGCAGCGCGAACAGCTACACCTGGTCTTGGGGGACTGGGGCGAAGTATGCCACCGGGTGCGGGAGTCGCAGCGATACACCGCGTTGGCGGCGCTGGAACGGCGCAGACCAGCCACCTTTGGGGGGCTGGGGGCGGAGGTATGCAGGCCCGCCTGCTCCCAGGGCATGACGGTGGCCGGCTCGGAGACGGAGCGCTCACTGCTGCGAGCACTGCAAGCCGGGGCGACATGGACCGGGGCGCGGGTCCAGAAGCATCAAATTTCGGATTTAGCTACCTGCCCCTATTGCGGGGGCCCACCGGAGACAGAGGTCCACCTCCTGTGGGACTGCCCGCAGTGGCAAGCGCAACGGGCCGCCTGGCTCCCGCTGGTGCAGGCCGAGGCAGCGCCGCTACCGGCACTGGCCCTCCCGCAGGCGTGGCCGGTGTGCCTGCGCGCGACGGGCCTGTTGCCGGCGGCATTGGTCCAGCCAGAGGGGGTGGAGCAGGCGGGGCGGCTCATGTACCGTCTCTATGGCATGTATCTGGCGGTGCTATCGGCGCGCATGGGAGCGGAAGTCGCGGCACGCCGAGACGCGGGCGCGGGCCCCTCGGTCTTTGCGATCGCGCGCAGACGCCCTCCCGATGCGCGCCGGGGCTACCCATGGGGGCAACTGGGCGCGGGCCCACATCGCCCGGCGCCACCAGCGGCGCCGCTGGCGTTGCGCGCCGGCCCGCCGCCGGGATGGCCATGGGAGGCATCCTTCGCGGTGGCGCTCCTGCAGTGGGCAGGCCAGCTGCGGTGGCTACCAGGGCCGGGCCATGTGACATACGTGGAGCTGGCCCTGGACTTCGAGGCACACGCGGAACGGGCCCTCCCGGCCCCCAGCGACCACCGGCTGCGGGGGGTCACCCTGCCGCTACGCACCAGGGGCCAAGTGCTGAAGATGGCCCTGGATGCATTGCAGCCACATCTACAGGCAGGGGACCTCATGCATGGCAAGGAGGTATGGATGGCGAAGTCCCTGCTGCCGCTGGGGGGCTTCAGGTGTGTGGGGCGGTCGGCGCGCCCACTGTTCGCACGCCCGGAAGCCATGCTGTTCCAGATGCGCCAGCTGGAGGCACACTGCCGAGCGCTGTGGGCGCGACGCCTGGCGCGGCCGGGAGCGGGGCGGCAGGACGTGTTCCTCTTGGATTACCTCCCCCCGGCAGGACCAGGACAGCAGCCCCTGCGGCCCTTTCAACGCTTGCCGCGCCGGCGGGTGCAGCGCGACCGGCGCGGGGCCGGAGGCGGGGACGCGGACCGCGTAGCACCGCCGCCGCAGGTGGCCCTGTGTGCGCGACACCGGGCCCCGCCCTGTGCCGCCTGCGTGCAGCGGGGCGCCGAGCACTGCTGCCAGCGGGCGCACGAAGGGCACCGCATGGACGCGGCACAAGCACGCGTGGCGGCGCGAGCACTGCGGGCGTGGCTGCAGCCCGCGCGGCCGGCCGGGGCCGGCCCCGTGGCGGCGTCCCAGGCCGCACGGGGCTCGCCCAGCGCTCGCAAACGACCCCGCCCGCAATCATCCTCGCCAGAGCGCGAGACGCGACGAGCACGCCCGGAGCACGAGCACGCGCGACGCCAGGAGGAGTCCCCGCCCCCCCCCCCAAGCGTCTCCAGGGGGGGGGCACACAGCTTAAGCGGCTCCGGTATGTTAAACCAGCAGGGAGAGCTCAGGAGGCCCTTCCCGCTCTCCCCGCCCCTCCCAGCGGGAGCCACCGGGCACGGGGGGGCACGCGGAGTCCAAGCGCCACGCGCGCCAGCCGGACGCCCGGGCGGACACGCACGGGTGGGGGGGGTTCAGCCGCGTCCCCACCCCCCCTCCCTCCCCTCCCGGGGGCTGGCGGACATTTTCGGGGACATCTCACGCCGGCTGACGGCGGCTCGGGCGGGGTCATCAGCCAAAGGGGAGGGCGCCGACCCCCCCCCGGGGGCCGCGAACCCCCCCCGAGGGGGGGGGCAGGATCAGGGGGCTTCGGTCGAACCTCACCCAAGTCTTTCGGGGGGCGGCGCGCCGGGGGCGGAGGCGGCAGAGGGGGACCCCTCAGGGGGGGGACAGGAGATGTCGATTGACTGCCATCCCCCAGGGGACAGCTCCGGGGGGGCGGCGGCGGCGGCATCCGCTACACGGGCGGAGCAGGAACCCCCCCCAGGGGCCGTCACAGGACAGCAGGCAGAGTCCCTTCCCCCCTCCCCCCCACAGAAGAGGGCGCAGCGGGCGGGGGGCAAAAGAGTGGGGCAGCCGCGGCGCCCCATGCAGACCTTGTGCGATGAGCACAGGGCCCCAGCGTGCAAGTCATGCAAAGGGCACAGGGGGGTGCGGCATTGCTGCAGCCGCCACCACGAAGGGCATCCCAGGGTGTTGGGGGGGGGACAACGGTGTCTGCCGGTCCAGAGGGGGGGGCTGCAGCTGCAGCAACAAGCGGGCGTCTTGCCCTCCGGAGGGTCGGCGGTCGTGCCAGCCCCCATGATCAGGGGGGAGGGGGGAGGCCCAGCAGGGCAGCGGACGGCGGCGTCGCCCCGGGGCGGCACACAGGGCCCAGGTCAGGGCCACGGGAGGGCCTCCGAGGAGGGCACATAGCCTCAGGACGGCGTCCTTCCGCCGCGCCGCGACATACCGGGGGGCCGGGGGTGGGATAGGGCAGGCTTCAGGCAGGCTCTAACCCGCTAACCCCTAACCCTCCCGTCGCAAGAGCGGCCAGGACATTAATAGCCATCAACCTCGTTAATACTACAGAACACACACACACACACACACACACACACATACACACACGGTGTTGTACCAGTCAGCTTGCAGCCAGAAACACGCCACCCGCCCCAGCAGGAGGGGGGGGGGAGGGTTGGCACAAGGCCTCGGTATCTGATTGTTTGCCTTTGGCGGCGCCTATTGGCCTCTGAAGCAAGGGGTAGAAGAAGGAACAGGGGCACGCAGGAAGTTACAGCTATGACCAGAGGCATCATGTCGGTCACTCCACCGCCATGCGCCAGTGCAAGCTCGTCCGCGGGAACCCTTGCAGAGGGAATGGGCATGCATGTGGGGCTGCGGGGTGCGGTAGGGATGCATAAGCTGTGCATAGCCTTGCTGTCGTGCTGAGAGAGAGGAAAGGCCGCGCGGGGCGGATATGAAAACCATTGCTGCAGTGCGAACAGAGCTGTTGAAGTGGTGTATCATAGCGAACGCTACTGATTTGCTTAAATGATTGGGCGTCGCACACACACACACACACAGGTGTGGTCCTCCAAAGTGGGTGCGCACAGAGTGCATGCGCCACGGCCATACGCATATCGCCCACGCAGGTCAGCCGCAGAAGTGGAATCACACAGGCTGCACCGGGCTCTCCATGGCAATCTGCAGACAGGACTGGCACCTCCATCAGAGCAGATAATGCCAGCCAAGGGGGGGGGATCGAACTCGTCTTTTGGGGCCGATTTCTTCCCAGTCATTGGGGATGGGCGCTTGCCACAACGCCCCTACACAGGCACGCGCAGACACGTGTCAACACACACCACGCCACACTTGGCACCGAGGGTCGACCATTCCAAATGTGTGGCACACGCAGCGCTGGCATGTATGACCTGCAAGAGACTGCGCAAATCGGCAAAAGAGTGCTGCAAACTCGGGCATCACGCAGCAAGCCACGTGGCTCGTAGGCCACAGTTGCAACTATGCCCCTTGCATAACTTACCCCCCTGCCCGAGATGTACCCTCAAGCAGAGAGGGGTGCGCCATTGTTGTGACCGGGGGCACCACAAGGTATGCACCCCGGTCCCGGCACACAGGAAATGTACTCTCCCTATGCAATCTCTGTTGCCCCACAAAAAACCTTGCCTGCAAAGGCCAGCACGGCACTCATCAGGTCTGCTGAGGTCCCCACACCAACCGCCCACGCCACCGGCGCCCAAGCGCAGAAGGCCGAAAACACCACCGCCCCCATCCCCCCCAGCACCTGTTCCACAGGGACTGGAAGGTGACGAAGCCGAGGATGCAGTAGCCCGACCACTCTTTTTGTCGAGGCATGGGAGAGCCAGTACTTCGGTCACATAACCAACCAAACACAGAGGTTCTGATTCCGCAGAAGGGGGGGAAACAACGTCACACAGAGGCCTCAGCAGACCTGAGCTGAATGGGACGTCCAACCCAATGCTGCACAAGGATCTACCTCATCAAAGTACAGAGCACACACACACACACACACACACACACATCAGAATTTATGGTTCGGTCGCTTAGCAGTCAGACTGAGGAGTTGAACCTTGCAGTTTGTGCAAGATTTGAATGATTTGGGCGTCACACACACGTGCGTGTGGCGTTGCTGCAACAGGGTTCACCACAAGGTGCACACCCCGGCAAGGACGCACAAAAGGCCAGACTCACCCACAAAGGATGGCCCTGCAAAAGATGCTGTCTGCCCCCTACCGGACCCTCACACCTCTTCAACCTGACACGCTCAGCACGCGTCCCTACCACACCACTGGCGCAGCGCCAGCACCAAAGGGGCACAACCCAGCCCGAGGACCCCAGTGCGCCCATACTGGGCATATCTGGAGAGCTACTTGGTCGTATGGTGCACCTCCGCCCCCCTCCCCACATTACACAAGCGAAGATGTGGGTCAACAGCATGCCCTGGCAGACATAACCCCTCCAGCCAGGGAGGTGCTCACTGAAGGTGACGGCCCATGTTCAGGGATCTGGGTCTCCTGGTGGTTTTGCAACCGGACTCAGAATTATCCCGCATGAGCACTGACCCCGCTAACCTACGTCTATGCCCCTTAGTATGTGTATCCCCCCCCCCCCCCCCGAGGCCTTCTGCCAGCCCCCGTCCCCCCCAACACACAGGAGTTGAACCTTGCAGTTTGAGCCTGCTTGGAAATTCTTTGGGCCACACTACCCCCCCCCCCCCCTTGCCCTGCCCCACCCCTTGTCCTTCCCGGGCGGGGGGCGTCAATTGGTCAACACAAAATTTTTTGTTACGGCTCACTGTGGTGTTGTGTGGGTGACTGTGTTGTGAGATCTGTATCCGTTGTACCCTTGGCAGGACATTTTGCTCACTTTTGCTGAAATGAAACTTGACAGCACAACCATGTTTACCCCTGGGACGATGTAATGTTCATCCGCCACACAGGGGAACCTGTTTTGGCGCAGGTCGTTGGATATTCAGAGCACGGTGGTGCATATCGTCGCATCTCTTATGAGCGTGCTGCCACTGTATTCTTTCGTTTTGCAGTGCAATTCTGTGCCTGAAAATGTGCGTGTCTGGTGGTAGTGCGGTTCCCGGGAGTGGGGGCAGGGGGTCACTTGGCAACTGTCCCCCAGGGAGTGGCGGGGGGACCGTCTTCCCTGGGGTGGGGCAGGACAGGGGGGGTAGTTCTACCAGGCACTCCAGAGCAATGAATGTATGGTTTCTGCCGTCCATTAGGAACTGGGAGCTGAGCCTCACAATTTGTGCGTGCGTACCCATGTGTGAGTATAGCATTGGCATGAATCTGAACACTGCAGAGCCTCCAGCTCTAGATGCTTGGTGCGGCATGGAGCGTATCGCTACAGGGTTACAGAACAAGGTTCACCCCCTGACTTCTGACTTGCCTATGTTATGTACTTGTTAGTGCCTTTTGCTGTCAATGGTGAACAGTGACAGTGACATGTGCATGATGCGCTTTGTCTTCAATGGTCCCAAAAAGTCAGCCAGAAAATAGCCAAAACATTCCTACCGATATTGATCATGTTTTGGGGGGATACTCATGTTGCGTGCTACTTTTGCAGCAAGTACACTTGGAACACCCTATTTTTACCCGGCCATGGCAGCTTGTTGATGACAACAAATGATATTTTTCGAGTGCCCTGTCTTGCCCCTTGCGAGCAAGCACCACCCTCGTTTGGGGTACAGCTACCCCGGTCTCCCTGGTGGATTATCGAATGTTGAAAGAGAAGCTTTTGCCCCACTTTCAGGTTCTGTTCGCTTCGTAACCACCACATCCATTCCTGTGTAACTTCTTGGGAACCGATGCCAGGGGATCCCGGTACCACCGGGTCAATGGAGCTACGTGTTCGAACTGTGGGTCTTCGGTGTTCGTGGGCCACTAGACCCCAAGGCGATTCCTTTTCAGCCTCAAGCGACAACTGCGGTTGCTTCGCTGTGGGTCTCCATGTCCTGCTACATGTTTAACTGGCAGAGCTCATGTCTCGCTCTGCACTAGAGGTGGGACCATGCTGGAGAACAGCCCTCAGCAAGCAAGAATGGGACATTGGCAGTGCTTGGCAGGCTTGTGTGCAAGGCTGTGTTTGTGTTGCGCCCTGTATTCTGGTGCCTTCTAGTCCACAGCTTTTTTTACCCTGTATATACCCTGTATATTACACCCTCTCACACCCACTCACGTTTCACACGAACGACTGGGTTCGGCCTACACCCCTTGCGGGGCAGAAAAGACATGCTGGGGCTGTGCAGAGCCACGGAGAAAGTCAGTATGTTGGGTCGGCCAAAGTAGAACCCACAGGCCCTGAGTGCACAGTCCAAACCTAACCAGGTCCAGCGAGGATTGGTGGCTGCTACCCCCCCCCCCCCCCTTTGTCCAAGGGGGCGCCTTAAGCCGGAAGCGCCGGAAGCGTAAGGGCAGGAGGGTAATCAAGACTTCCTGATACGTGGCCTAAAGGCACGTGCCTGACCATAAACTAACCGGAGGTGGCGCCAGAGGCGCCTTTCTGGACCGATGGGACAATGTGTGGTGGCGCCTGACAGCGCCTTGCTGGACACCACGAACAATGTGTGTCGCGGCTCCGCCGCGTGATACTTGCTGATTCAGGGCATAGGTCTGTCGGTGGGGACCTATTGCTGAACTTTCCACTGTTCTATGGCCAAGGGGGCGCCTTAAGCGCAGTGCACGGGCAGTGCAACTATTTGGGCGCCTAGCCGTAGTAGAAACCCATACTTTGTGCTACTTTGGGCATCATTGTTGTTTGGTAGTAGGTTTTGATGTATTGGGGATGTGGCATTTTTGGATTTTCACCCTGTTTCGCCCATTTCTATCTTTTTGCACACATTTTTTGCTCATTTCCACCACATCCACTCTTTTTCTACAAGGGGGGGGGGTATTTCGCGGGGGGAATATTTCGTTGTGGGAAATTTTGTTCTTCAAATGTGTGCGAAATTTCCCGCTCAATTTTCAGGCCACTGTGTGAAATAAACCCCGTTTGAAATTTAGCCATTGGGGCGCATTTTCACTACCTCTTTGTTCTCTCGCTTGAGCTTCTCAGTGTGGGAAGAGGATGGAGGCGGCCCCGGAATCCGGACTCCCTCCCTGGCTGGAGGGTGTCTATACACCCACAGTCCACGCGGACGTCCCGGGGAGGGGGAAAGGCTCCGGGGACTCAAGAATCGGGGTCAGGGATCAAGGAATCCCAAATAATAAGGGAATTGGTGCTTGTTGTGCCCCAAAGCAGATAAAGGGGCCGGATTGCCTTGGACCTTGGGGCATGGGATTGAGAACCAGGTCATGCAGGAACCCCCTGAAAGTAAAGAATGCAATCCTGAAAGCCCCCGGAAATTCGCAAAACAATCCTGGAACCCATTGGAATTTGGCAGTGCAATGCAGGAACTGCCCAGCGGACCACAGTACAATCTTGGAAGGGTGCGAAATTTCCCGCGGGATTTTCAGGCCACTTGCGAAATTTTCTCGTGCGAAAAATTCCCGGTGCGAACCCCCCCCCCCCCCCCCTGTAGGTTGATTTCTCCCCACCATGGGGACCCCGAGAAGGCAGGGGTGATGTAGCCAATCTGCCCAATTGTGGGCCTTCAACCTTCCGGTGCTATTGAGGAAACATGGAAAACACCCTGGAGCAAATTGCCAAATGCAGGTATAAAACCAAGATGGACAAACGCAATGGGTTCTGGCAAGTTGACCTAACCGCAGCAGCCGAGGAACATCATGTCGTGCACACAAGTTGCGCATTCTCAGTTTGTACTTATTTGACAATGGAACAAAAAGACGGTTGTGTGTTGTTGAGGGTGGCGACCATCGCCGTTCATGGTTTTTCCAATTGTGCATGATGTGTGTTATGTGAAGGCAAGGTAGTTTGCAACTTTCTCAAGCTGGGGCAGTTTGGGTCGCCTAATTCTAAGGGCGTTTCCAAGGGGCGTGCCTAGGGGCTCTTCGGGGGGAACATAGTCTAAAAGTAGCACGCAGTGCCCACGAGGTGCAAGGATTCCCCCCAAGCAACGCCTATGTCCAAGCAAAACTAGGGGTTGCTTCTGTCGATTTCTGGTCATTTACCATTGCTTGGACAAAGGCGGGCAGGGGGGGGGGGTGGCTGCCCAAAATTGGCGGTCCACTACTGGCTGCAACTTTATGGACCGCTGGCAGTTTCCCAACAGCCATCGACTTCAGACCCCATCTTCCTCAAGGTCTGTGCTGGGTAGCACCTGCTGTAAGTGACATAAGCCTGATGCTACATTTACCGCCAAATCCGGCCCTAAACAAAGTGCCCGTTGCATGACGACATCTTGGACTCCACTGCATTATGATACCTAATATGCCGTTCTGTACACTGTAGACCCCATTGCATTATGATACCAGATATGTCTGACTGAACACTGTCTGCTGTATGGCTGTCTGGCTGGCTGTGATTGTACATGTACATACCAAAACTGATGTGGCTTCAGCTGGGTGGAGTGGGCTGACCTTGTCCCACATAGGTCTGGTGTGTGGGGGGGGGGGGTGCACGTGCGTCCGAGTGTGGTGCGTGTGACTGTATGCATGCGCGTCCGGGTGTGCGCGTGTGAGTGTGTTCATGTGGGGTGCGCACGGATGTTTGCATATGTATGTGCGTGTGTGTGTTTTGCTTTTGCGGTTCCCAATATGTGTGTGTGTGTGTGTGTGTGTGTGTGTGTGTGTGTGTGTGTGTGTGTGTGTGTGTGTGTGTGTGTGTGTGTGTGTGTGCAAGCGAGCGAGTGGGTGGGGCGGTGGATGAGTGTGTGCATGCCCATGGCTGTGATGTATGTTTGTGCATTGCATGCAGGCATACAGAGTGGTATGGTGTGTGTGTGTTTGTGTGTGTGTGTGTGTTGTTGTTGTTGTGTTGGATCTTCGCACGTAGTGTGTGTGTGTGTGTGTGTCAGTATGTGTGCGTGCGCAGGGGTGCAAGCGCTTGTGCGTGCAGGTGTGATGTTGATGTGTGCGTATGTGTGTGTGCATGTGGACATGGCGTGCGTGCGTACATTGGTGCACGTGTTCGTGTTGGTGTGGTGCATGTATGTGTGTATCAGCGCCGCCTTGCTCCTCCCCCATGCCCCACCCCACCCACCCTTTGTCTAAGCAACGCCTATGTCCAAGCAACACTAGGCGTTGGTTCAGTCAAATTTGGCACCGTTGATTTTGGCGGTGAATTTGGCGGTGCGTTTTTAAATTCGTTCTACTGTGTGCCATGTGTGCTTCCTGGTACCTTGGTTTTGAGAAGCATGAAGTTCATATTTTGTGTGAAGGCGCTCCTGCCCGTCAGTGATATTATTATGCAGAGCTGTTGATTGCATGTGGCAGGGCAAGGGCAAGCATCACAGCCAAACTGCATGGCATTTGGTAGACACGACACGAACTCCTCCGTGAATCTATTGCGGTCGTGTGGAGAGTGATGGTGAACGTCACGCTGTGCACTCTTTGGCAGACCAAAAGACGTCTAGGACTGCTCTGCAGTTCCTGGGGAGTTTCTCCAACCGCTGTTCTTGCTTTGTTCTTGTTTGGCGGTTCCCAACATGTGTGTGTGTGTGTGTGTGTGTGTGTGTGTGTGCGCGCGCGCGCGTGCTGAAGGCACTGTTACCAAAATGCTGAGGCTGGCACGCCCCACGGGAATGGAGTTGGGGCCACCCTCCTTCCAAATATGCCCTTTATGGCCCCTTGACCAGCACCCTCGCTGCTTTGCTTATCGCTGCCAGATTGCTGTTGGCTTTTTGGCGTCCAACTCATAAGTTATCTTCTTCTCCCACTGGTTGTGACAGAAAGGTACCTGTGGTCTTTTCTTATCGCCACTGACGAGCCAATTTTCTTCCTGCACTTTGTGCTGATTGCCTCTTGTGCTCACGTGCAATAGGCCGGGCTTCCTCCAAGGGAGCGAGGATCACAGTCCCAGGAAGCTTGTACACCTAAAATCGGCCCCAACACCCTTAAATAGGTAGGTAGGTAGGTAGGTAGGTAGGTAGGTAGGCCCAGAGTTGCGGTCTATGGGGGAGCGTCAGCGCGCTGGGCGCGCACAGGGCAAAGTTTTGTACGTCCGTAACTACCCAAACCCAAGTTTCGGCCCGTTTGTGGAGGTTTGTTGTTCCATAATAGGGGTTTTTAAGCTTCTTATGCATGTTTTTATCCATTTCCACGCATTTTCACCCATTTTTTGCTCACTTCCACCACATCCACTCCTTTCTAGGTTGATTTCTCCCCACTTCGGGGACCCCGAGAAGGTAGGGGTGATGTAGCCATATTGATTTCTCCCCACTATGGGGACCCCGAGAAGGAGGAGAGTTTTTTGATTTTGAGGTCGGGGACCATGATGGGGCCTACAAAGGCTGTTTGCATGTCATTGTGCCATTCATTGGCGGAAGAATGATGGGCTCACCGCACGGCAACAGTGCTATACTGATGTGCATGGATGGTATCGGGCCCGAATTGTGCAATTGTTTGCTAACTTGTGGCATTGGGGTTTGGTTCGGAACATTTGCTGTGGCGGCCCCAATGAGTTGCATCAATCTGTACGAGTTTTGTTGTATTTTACGCAGTTCTGCATCCGGAGGCAGGTCCGTTACCCTCCCTACGGACCGTGGGAACATGTAACCCCTCACGTTTGGAAGAGTGCAGAGGAACTTGTTGAGGCTGCCACGCAAGATGATGTTGGGGAGGAGGTGGATGTGTGTGCATTGTGCAGCCACAAGCACACTACAACCGTTTGTGGTGAATGCCATTTGAATTATTGTGTGGAATGTATTGATACGCACACCTGCGGGGACAAGGCTGTTTGTTGAACAGTCTTGCATCTTCAATTGTCATTAACTGAATTGAAGTGAACAAAGTTGTGGAGGTGATTCAGCTGTGCTTTTCTTGTTGAGTGCTTTGCAGGGATGGTGTTGCACTTCACATGTCACATGCTTTGGTCTACCGGGGGGCCTCTCTACACAGTGGTAAGCTTGGGGGCTAAATCTAGGATAGTCATAATAAAAGTAGTGCGCAGGGCGCGCGCAGGGCAAACACCTTCCCTATGTAGTCCATATCATTTCGACTCTGAGGAAATTGTCTGATCTGGGAGATGGGTGGGTTGGCTGGGGCTGGCTCTCCCTGGGGGATCTGATACACAGGCGTGTATCTCTTGTATCTATGGTGATGCGGATCAGTGGCCTTGTTTTTCCCCAGGGAGGTACGTCTTGGCGCATCAAATGACCTGAATGGTCTGGGAGTGACAAGTGGCACGCCTATGTGGCCCCATTGGCATTGGTGGGGGATGCTGACCCCCATGTTATCAATTTTTATCCCCTCGGCCATCCTCCTGTTCTCCTAGCCAGTGCAAATGCAAGGGCTGTTGCTCTAAAGCATATCGCTCTTGTCAAATTGGTCAGGTCTGCAAGTAAGTGTATGTAGCCCCAGGGATTTTGTTTCTGTGATGGACAATTCTTGGACACACACCATTCCAAGTGGATCCAGCTTTGATGCTGATCGTAATGATGTGCTCGCAAGCAGATACCGCGCTAAGATCCGGGCTCTTCAACGCAACCCAGGTCCCAGTCACATCTCTCACCAATGCACATTCGCCACTACATCACACATCTTCAACAACAAGTGCATTGTGAAATTCGTGCTGATTCAATGTCTTCAACCGGGATCGCGGTAGCCGCGGCTACACAGACGTGACAGTCTGCACCTAAGTCTTGCCCCCTGTGGTGTCATTCTTGAGGACATGCCCCACCTGTGTGAAACTGCATGTCCCAAGATGGAGGCTGTACATGACTCAATGACTCAATGTCCATGCGCGCTCGTGGCTGTCAAAGGGTCCACAGCCACGAGAGTCGGAACACGAAAAGAAAACAAAAGTGCATTACCTGCACCTGTGTAGCCCACCCCCTTACTATCCCCCCCCCCCTTTGCAATCTCCCACCCCTTGCAACCCCCCCCCCCCCCCGGGAGAACGTACACAGTGGTGCACCCCAACCAAGAAGGGGACACGTGCATTGATTGGACTTCGCAGTACTGCTGGACTAATGGCTGGAATTGTCTATGGCGGGGACATTCAGTCTATCGGAACTGACCATTGATCCCCCGGGAGACCGTCACTTCCATGACCTTCTAGTTAACATCTATTGCGCTGGTTGGTGTTGCCCATCTGCCTTACACATGGCCTTGCATTGCTTTCCCATTACTTCAAATCAATCACCTGTGTGTGTTCTATGATATTCTCTCTCCAAAGGCATTGTATGGGTGTGTTGTGTTGCTATTTCAGACCCAATATTTTCTCCCGGTGACCGTGTACGGTACCACTCACACACACTTGGTGCACATGTGTTGGCCACTGTCGTGGGCCCTTCATCAAATGGGCCACAGTTTTGCCACATTCGGTACATACGCCCTGGTGGGGTCACTCCGGTGGATCATGAGAGTGCTCAACTCTCAAGGCTAGAAGCTGTGGTGGTTGAATCACCCAAGTCTCCAGAGCCACCGGACGTTACCCCCATGGCTTTGCAACCCCAAACACCGGCATAGCTCACACAACCCACTGTGGCGGCAAATGTGCACTGGAAGCGCAGCTTGCAGTCCACATTGGATGCCTTCTTGAAGCCCAATCCCGTTGTGACAGACGGTGGTACCGATGACATTGTGCAATTGACCCACAGTCCCAATCACATTGGCACCGCATCAACGCAAAAGTTGCTTCACCTCTGTTCTCTCTGCTTGCACCAGTGGAGGGTACCACAGTTTGCCTTGAAATACCCTTGCAATGGCGACCCCCCCCCCCCCCCGGGAGACCGTCGCACGCTAACGGGGGAGATTGCAATGGGGGGTGGGGGGGTAATCCTCTTGTTTCACCTACCCCTTTTTGCCACTTGATGACCTGTACGTTCAAATGCATGCCACCTAAAAACCTCAAACAGTTGTTGGTGTTCGGCTTATGAGGGACCGTTATTAGGCTGGTTGCGCGCCGGGCATCTTTTTCAGCCTAAAGGCCCTCAACCAAAACCATTTCTGTTTCTTCCGAGACAGTACCGGTTGCGCAGCCAGATTAAACTTGCGCTCCCTGTATTGCTCATCACCCTTGACAAATGGAATACATTAATACCCGTCGCTCTGCAACTGGAAACAAAAAGATCACACATGAAAACAATACTGTTGCAAGGAGCAAGAGAGGGATCAAAGGTACAGTGATGCGCCTCTCTCCTTTGGTTGATACCCATGGTTTCCCTCACGCCACACGATTCAACGCATGCCCACAGGCATGAGGAGGGACGCTGGCCTGGCCAGAACAGGAAGGTATGCACAGGGATAACATGTCACTACTTAGATGTGCAAGACACGATGGAGGAGCCATCTTCTTTGCCTCTATGGTTCATATCCTGCTTACGACTGGTGTGGAGATTGCCGGTCATTTCGAAAGACCGCATCAACTCCGAGTTGTTCTGCAAGATCTATTGGAAAAGCAAGGATATGCTTATGCATACCCCCCCCCCCCCGCCGCTCTGTATCAGCTACAGTTTTGTCCAAGCTACAGCGGGCGTAGGGACCACATTAATTTGGTGAAATTTGCACCTAATTTGATTTGGTACCAAATGTAGTGCAGCAACATAAGATCTGGGTTTCATGACAAATTCGCCAGTAACATGCCGTCATGGACCTGTGGTTTGTGAGTGTTTGCCCACATAGCTTTGATTTTGAGGATGTTGCAGCCCCTGCCTTCATCTTTGCAACCTCTGCCTCTGCAGCATCTGTCCCACTTGCTGCAGCCTCCAGCCTCCAGTAGCGTCCACCGTTGCCTGTGTGGCAGCGGCAGCAACATGGAATCACATTGTTGGCCCATTCCAGGCTGTTTTTGTTGTGCAGTTTCTGTGCAGCAGGTGTGCAGCAATGCCCAGTCAATTCGAATTACAGCTCATGGCAACACCCTAATTGCAGATGACAGACACCTCTTCCAACTCACCATCATCCCCACATTTTGCGTCTTCTGATTTTCCTCAACCGCCCCCCCCTCCCCCCTGGTTGGGGCCAGCAAGCTGCAGGTACACCAAAGGGCTGACCTCTGACTGGTATGCACGCCGCTAAACCGATAGAGTCAGGACCACTTTGAGGGCAAGGGCAGAGTACGCAGAACAACGGAGGATCTCCGCAGTGCACGTGAGGGAACGTCACCATACAGCCCGAGCAACGTCCAGAAGAGGTCGCACCATCTGTACATAAGGAAGGAGGGACTCAGCGAACACAGGCGAAAGCACCAGGACAGCCGCTTAGCAAAAACCCGGACAACCTGCAGTGAATTTGCTGATGAACAATGGCTGGAACTGTCTCTGGCGGGGACATCCAGCTCATCCTTCCTCCTCCCTAACCCCCTCAAAACCAGGATAGCCCAATGAGTGCTAGTTTTGCTTACCGTGACTGGGCCACTGTTGCGATTGATGTATTGGGTAATATTTTATGAGTTTGCCCTTGGCCCCCGGGACATCCGCCAATGTCTTAATATGAGTGTGCTTCTTATCAGGAGGAAGAATGGCACTTTGACGGCCCGACAACATTTGTATACATAATTGAATGAATGATGTTCATGGTTGGTACATGGGATTTGGGGACAACTCATCTGAGCTTTTTCACCAAGTGGATTGGTACCCCTCCCCCTTGTCCTAACACGGGCTTGTCCAGACACAGTGACCCCGTGTTTCCGCACTTTTGGGTCTTTTTTGGAACCATAGTTTTTGCAGTTCCAATGAATAGAGAATGTGGTTTGTAGCATTGTGCAGGCTGCAGGAAGGGTCAATGTGGGTGGCAAAGTGTAGGTGTAGCTGTAATTCCATGTGCTCTTGTGTTCTGGGGTGTATGCTGGCCTGTTGCTTTGTATTGTCATCTTTTGAGGGGTCGGGTTGGCTTATGTCTGCAACATGCGTTCCATGGTACATGCCGCGTGGTGACACGAGCTTGTCCAAACACGGCGACCCCGTGTTTCCGCACTTTTTCTTGCCCCTGGAACCAGAATGTCAAGATAAGGGGGGGAGGGGTGCAGCCATTGAGGGTTTGGGCCCAAGGCTCCTTGGTGGGATGAACCCCACCCCTCTTCTGTCCAGTGACGATGAGGATGGTGGTGCTTAGGACGATGCATCCACATCTGGTGGCTCAGAGTCTGTGCCTTCCAGGGGCAGTGACAGTGTACATATGTGTGCGTCACAGGTGCAGAGAAGAGTCACAGAGTACGGAGTATCTCTGCTTTTTTCGTGCCTGCTGCATGTTCCCCACTGACCGTTGCATGGGCACGAACACACGGCAGAATGTATTATTCCAGAGGGTCATGCGGTCAACAGTGATGGGGAGGTGGTTATGGAAGGAGATTGTCCCGCCACTGATGATGATAGTGAAATAGAGAGTGACAATGAAGCAGTCTGGGTGAAGTCTGCACGGGGAACCTGGGGTTTGGGCAACACTTTTTGGGAGAAATTGGATCCTACTGGGACATCCAAGAGGAAAGCTGGATCCCTAAGACTTGTGCCCAGACCTACACCCAAATGTGCAAACCAGCCAAAGGTGAAGCCCCCCTGCAGCCAGCTCGCCCATTCGTGTCACTGATGGAGAACATGTGCAGCCGTTCACGACTCTTTGGGATTGTGCCCGCTCAGTAGTAGATACAACCAAAAAATTGATGGATGAGTGCTGTGGCTTGAGATTTTTGCATCATGTGCCTCACACCATGAGCATCTGTGCATGTCAGCATGTGTCGGGAAGCCTCCAGGAAATAACAGCAAGCAACCAACTTGCCGTGACCTCTGCACCGTACGAGCCGATATGACCTTTGTCTGCAGTGGTGTCTCCCCCACCCCCCAGCCCCAGGGGGGAGCCATCACTTGGCGACAATGCCCCCCCAGGGTGGTGGGAACCATTGTCCCTGGGAGGGTATGTGAGGTTTGAGCAGGTGTGTGTCTGCTGAAAGTGGGTTTCCCTGTATAATTTGGTTTCTCTGGTCCCTGTAATTGGCTTGTGTTTGCCCACCTGTGCGTTGGCTGTGTCTGAGCCTCATGCATTACTTTGAGCCATGACACCCATGGGCTAAACTCCTTAAAATTCATTCCTTCCTTCCTCATGCATTACTCTGAAACATGATTACCAGCTCACCACTTACCTGCAGTAGGATGAGACGCTTGCCAGTTACTTTGTTGTTTTTCTGATCCTTGCTTTGTTGCTTTGTTGCTTTTGTTCCAATTCGGATTATTCTGAATGGGACCTCAGTGTTCAGTGTGCACGGATGTGACATGGACAGGGCATCCGCCGGGTCACATCACAGCTGTGCGTGTTCTATGTTCTGTGCGCTCCATGCAGACCCGCAGCTGGTCACTCGACCCCGCCATTTTTCTGCCAGTGGCCCTATATGCTGTCTGATGTTCTGCTTGTGGGGATGGTGGGGCTGTCAAGCGGACCAATTGCAGAGGGCATTGCCTTGCCCAGCTCTCCGGAAAGAAAAACAAATTGAATGCATAGCAGCAGGGGCAACATCACAGAGTATACACTTGATTCCAGGGTTCTTCCGGAGCACTTTCACGCATTTCATGCCAGTCTGGTACAGATCGCACACTCCGAAAGGCGAGCAAAAAAAAAAACCGAATCCAGAATAATCCAGAATGAAAAGCTCGGACAAAGTTAAGGTTCCAGAAGTTAACGCATGGACCTGTTGAGCTGTCGAACACAGGGAGTGCCATGGGGCGGGGGGGGGGGGGGCAAGGTGCGATGATATAGTGGTGAAGGAAGACCGCTCTTTTGGGCCCCTGAGAAGACAGAGGTCAGGCGGCCGATTCTGACGTCGTCCCCCTTTGTTTGGGGATCCCCTAGGACGCAAGGGTTACATAGCACTTCCGCCCTCCTTTGGGCCCCTGAGAAGGCAGGGATGAGGCAGCCAATGCTGATTTCGCCCCCTTTTGTTTGGGCATCCCCGAGATTTCAAGTGTTACGTAGCACTTGTGCCCTCTTTTGGGCCCCCGAGAAGGCAGGGCTGAGGCAGCCAATTTTGATTTTGTCCCCCTTTGTTGGGGGATCCCCGAGAATGTAGGGGTTACGTTGCACTTCCGCCCTCCTTTGGGCCTCCGAGAAGGCAGGGATGAGGCAGCCAATGCTGATTTCGTCCCCTTTCGTTTGGGCATCCCTGAGATTTCAAGTGTTAGGGTAGCACTTGTGCCCTCTTTTGGGCCCGCGAGAAGGCAATGGTGAGGCAACCAATGCTGATTTTGTCCCCCTTTGTTTGGGGATCCCCGAGATTTCAGGTGTTAAGGCGGCGCCTTAAGCGCAATGCGCGTGCAACTATTTGGGCTTTTGGCCGTAGTATAGAAATCCATACTTTGTACTTTGGTACTTTGGGCATCATTGTTGTTTGGTAGTAGGTTTTGATGCATCGGGGATCTAGCATTTTTGTATGTTCACCCTGTTTCACCCATTTCTACTTTTTTGCACACATTTTTTGCCCATTTCCACCACATCTACTTTTTTTCTCGGTTGATTGATATGGTGATACACTTTGAGGGTGCCTGCTGCAGGACATCATACTTCCCTCCTCATTTCTTAGGCCCATTTTCTTCATGGATCTGTGTATTGGGGATAGCGTGTTCTACACCCACTCCAATGGCCTGCGACCTCGTGCCACGGTGGTTGGGATGGCTGAAGACGGACTCCTCCACTTGGAATACTACCAAGATGGGTTGAGAGTGGAGAATTGGCAATGCAAGATGGAGTCCATCTCATTTGCCATCGCAAGTTCGGACTCGCCACCTGATTGCCCTCCATCTCCGCTGTGCAACACACAGTCAAGTTCCCCCCTAAAGGCCTTTGGTCCTTCACCATGCCACAAGAACCGGGAAGTGCCCCTCAAGGTCCCCTCCAGTCCAGTTTGTGTCGCTTAATTCTAAGGGTGTTTCCAAGGGGCGTGCCTAGGGGCTCTTCGGGGGGAACAAAGTCTAAAAGTAGCGCGCAGTGAGCGCGCAGTGTGCGCGCAGTGCAAGGATTCCCCCTAAGTAGCACTTCCGCCCTCCTTGGGGCCCCCGGGAAGGCACGGGTGAGGCTGCAAATTCTGAATTCGTCCCCCCTTTGATTGGGGACCCTCAAGAATGGAGGGGTTACGTTGCACTTCCGCCCTCTTTTGGGCCCCCGAGAAGGCTAGGGTGAGGCAGCCAATTGTGATGTTGTCCCCGTTTTGTTTGTGGATCCCCGAGAATGCAGGGGTTACGTAGCACTTCTACCCTGTTTCTTGCCCCCGAGAAGGTAGGGGTGAAGTAGCCAATTTTGATTTTGTCCCCCTTTGTTTGGGGGTCCCCGAGGACGCAAGGGTTAGGTAGCACTTCCGTCCTCCTTTGGGTCCCCGGGAAGGCAAGGGTGAGGCAGCTAATTCTGCTTTCGTCCCCCTTTGTTTGGGGACCCCCGAGAATGCAGGGGTTACATCGCGGTTCCGCCCCCTTTTGCGCCCCGGAGAAGACAAAGGTGAGGCAGCCCATTCTGATTTGTCCCCCTTTTTTCGGGGACCCCTGGGATTTCAATTGTTACGTAGCATTTCCGCCCTCTTTTGGCCCCCCGAGAAGGCAGAGGTGAGGCGGCCAATTCTGATTTTGTCTCCCTTTGTTTGCGGACCCGTGGCCCTTTGTTTGGGGATCCCCAATGACGCAGGGGTTACCTAGCACTTCCGCCCTCTTTTGGGCCCCCGAGAATGCATGGATGAGGCAGCCATTTCTGATTTTGTCCCCCTTTGTTTGGGCATCCCCGAGAATGCAGGGGTTACATCGCAGTTCCGCCCTCTTTTGCGCCCCGGAGAAGACAAAGGTGAGGCAGCCAATTCTGATTTTGTCCCCCTTTGTTTGGGGATCTCCGGGATTTGACATGTTACGCAGCAATTCCGCCCTCTTTTGGGCCCCCGAGAATGCATGGATGAGGCGGCCATTTCTGATTTGGCCCTCCTTTGTTTGGGGACCCCCGAGAATGCAGGGGTTACATTGCAGGTCCGCCCTCTTTTGCGACCCGGAGAACACAAAGGTGAGGCAGCCAATTCTGATTCTGTCCCCCTTTATTTGCGGATCCGTGCCCGTTTCTTTGGGGATCCTCAAGGACGCAACCGTTCCGTAGCACTTCCGCCCTTTTTTGGGCTCCCAAGAAGGCAGGGCTGAGGCAGCCAATTCTGATTTTGTCCCCCTTTGTTTGCGGATCCGTGGCCCTTTGTTTGGGGATCCCCGATGACGCAGGGGTTACCTAGCACTTGCGCCCTCTTTTGGGCCTCAAGAATGCATGGATGAGGCAGCCCTTTCTGATTTCGTCCCCCCTTGTTTGGGGACCCCCGAGAATGGAGGGGTTACATCGCACGTCCGCCCTCTTTTGCGCCCCGGAGAAGACAACGGTGAGGCAGCCAATTCTGATTTTGTCCCCCTGTGTTCGCGGCTCCCTGGGATTTCAAGTGTTACGTAGCACTTCCGCCCTCTTTTGGGCCCCCGAGAAGGTAGGGGTGAGGCAGCCAATTCTGATTCTGTCCCCCTTTGTTTGGGGGTCCCCGAGGACGGAAGTGTTAGGTCGCACTTCCACCCTCTTTTGGGCTCCCGGGAAGGCAAGGGTGAGGCAGCCAGTTCTGCTTTTGTCCCCCTTTGTTTGGGGACGACTGTCTGGCTCACATGCTGGACAGTTGTTTTCCTCTGGGTTCCTTTGGGACATGCCACCTTATGTTGTGTATAGGGTCTTTTACCTTTATGAGTTTGTTTTAATGTCAGACAAGCGTGAATCCGGGGAGGAAGGCGGCAAGAAGCGGGAAAGAAAGGCCGTGGCGGAGGATCCAGGCAAGAGGATCAGGCTCAAGAGGGAGCCCAAGGAGGAGCCGAAGGAGGCCAAGGACCCCGAGGTCAAGGTCGAGGACGAAGGGATGGGCTTCTCATCGCCCCTACACGCCCATGCCCCTGCCCCTCCTCCGGCCCCTGCTCCAGCCCCCCCCCCGGATCCACCTGCGCCGCCCGCCCCCATCCCAGCCTTCCTTGTGGACGTCTTCGCCCATGACATGTACGATGTTCGGGCGAGGCGTGACGAGGGCAACATGTCGGTGGTGGACCTTGGTGATCGCCCGCAAGGTGTCATCGGCCTCCACCTGGGTGTAAGTTGAGCCCTTTGGAGGGACATCCCAGCCCCCCAGCGGCAGGCCGTCGTAAGGGCTGCTTCCCGTGCCGCCCTGGCCGCCCTCCTACAGCAGTGGGTGCAATATCCCAGGGCCCCTTCACCCCCTCCGCCCCCTCCGCCTGTGTTGTAGCGGGCCCCCGCAGTGTACCTAGCCAGGGGGTTCTTGATGCTGACGGTGTTCATCAAGGCTTTTGTGCCCAGGCGGAGGCAGACCGCCTGTACCAAGGACCTGCCAGTAAGAGGGTTGTGTTGTGCGTTTTATTTTGTGGCCCCAGGCTCCGTCTTGTAAGGTGTTTTTGTTGCCCCTGCATGTGGTGACACTGCCACTGAGACTCTGAGACCCAGAATCTTACCGAAAGCAACAACTCTTGACCTACACAGGGCCCAGTGCCCTCGCTTCGCGCTCACACAGGCCTCTGGCCTCGCTGATACTGCCCTTGAGCGGGGCCATACAATATGTCGCCCATTACGCTGGACGACAAAGCGCTCCGAGGGCTGCGCGACATCATCCGCCAGGAGGTCCAGGCGGCCATGGGAGCGGCCTCACAACAGCAGCCAAGTGCAGCGGCCGGAGAGCGAAACACATCCACCTCTGCGAAGAGCACCGGCAAAGGTGCAAGCCGATCACAAAACCCCACCCAATCACAGGGGGCAACGAGATCCAAGGCCGGATCACAATCCCCAGCCCGCCAGTCAACCACTGGTGCAGGGAGCAAAACGGTACGAGAAGATCCCAAAGACAAGGAGATTCGAGAGCTCAAAGACATGATCAAAGAGCTCACCGCCACGATCAAGGAGCTTCGGGCCTCCATTCCACATCCCAAGAAGACTTCGGACAACGAAGACGCAGCGGAGCCAACCCAGCTGGCTCAACGGCCACGCACGTATGCGGACGCAGCGGCCAAGGGGAAATCCTCCTCAGTGCAAAAGTCACAGGAAAGCAGCCACTCCAATGCCTATACGGTAGCCAAAACGCGATTTGCTGTCAAAGTACTTGGCAAGCCAAAAGATGTGGGTATGCCAGTGCAACCAACGCACGGAGTAGTTGCGGAGGAAGCACGAACCTGGCAAGCCTCAGCCCTACTACCATTGCAACTCTGGAAAGAAGCCGAGAACAAACAACTTGGCCTTCCGGTGCTGAATCCCAACAAACCACCAGCCGAGTGGAAAGTCTCAGAGAGACCAGGCACCTTCCAAAGGGTGCTCATGCTAGGGGGCACAGCAGACTCATGTGCGGAACTCGTAGACATGGCCTTCACGTCCCATCCTCAAGTGGAACACATGGCTGCCATCGTCAACGTGCCAAATACAGCCGGAGTCAAAAAGGCAACTGTCGCGGACGCACTACGCCGCATGAGACTCACGCGCACCGATCTGGATGTTCAGGGCTGCTTGCTAACCCTGGCAACCCGAATCACGCGGGCCGAGTGGGTCCACTCCGAGGGTCCGCCCAGGCCAATAGCGGATCAGCAACTATGGATGCAGTGGGAGAGGACCACAATAGAGCAAGAAGACGAATCGGACCATCAGGAATCAGACACGGCGGAGCATGCCCCAGTGGTGCCATCGGAGAGGGAAAGTGGCTTCCACAAGATATCCTTGCAGATAGACCCTCTTCTGTGCTCGGACTCCGAGCTACCTCCGAACAGAACCAAAGGCTCTGCACAACGCTGGGTGAGGCAGCAAACGATGGAGTACCTGAAAACGTGCATGCAAGAAATGACACAGGCACCGCCAATGGCGATTTTTCGTCGGGCAGAGCATTACTCAGTCACGATGGAGCTCCCACTGGAGGCTGCCAAAAGGGTGCTCATTGGGTCGGGCAAGCTACAAGGCATCGAGGCAAGGCCGTGGATGTCGAAAGGGTCCCCTAGACCTGGGCTGGAAGCACGCATTCTCTGGCTGAAAGCCCCCAACATGAAGAGCTCCAGCAACATATGGGAGATCCTTCACTCCCAATACTGGTTTGCCGGTGTGCTGACAGGAGACACTGTTGGCAGGTGGGCTGTCCCAATATGGGGAACAGAAGAACCAAGCGAGCAGCAAAGGACAGGTATAGCAAACCTGCTTGGAGCAGAGTCCCCCACCAAACGAACACGCATACGGGTGTACGGATACCCGGCCGGTTTCGGCTACGGTACCACGTGGGCTCAAGAGGAGGCCGCACGTGTTTTTCCCTCAGGCAGGGTCCAAGTCCTCTTCTGCCAACACCTCGTCAACACGTCCATAACCAAGCCGGTCTTCGACACTACCGTAACAGGGGAGCCAACGGAATGGCAGGCGCACAAGCTGGAGTCCACCGACACCAGAGCAAACCCACGAATTTGGAGGCGATGCGTATTGCAGAAACTCCGACCAGCAGCGGAAAGAGTTGGACGCCAAGAGAGGGTACGTCTGGCCACACGGGCGGACGATGACCCAGAGACTACCTCTTTGCGAGACGTCGTGGAGGACAACCACGACATGGAGTTAGGACAATAAAGCTGACCGTTCGGGTAGTGGCATTGCTGCACCCAAGGACATGCACGAGCCGGCACAAACAGCCGCCGTGCTACGCGAGCCGGACACGTCCGCCGCGCAGGAAGTCTTCAGGATTCCTCTTGTGCATGCTGTGCTTTCTGCCACGGTGCTCTAACCATAGGCAATGTTGCCGTACACCAACCTTGAGCGCACGCAAGTGCCCCCACACTGAGCTGACAAGAGAGGATGCAATGGGAACCGCCCGGGCACGCAGCCCTGAAATGATGCTCCCCCTACCAGGACCCTCAAGACCCAGGACATGCGACTGCCGCCTGGACTGTCTATTCCTAATGACAGGTACTATGTTCTCTTCCATGGAACGGTCGCACAAAAGGCGAAGGCCGGACTCCAGCAGCGAGGAAGGTGAACGCCAACATCGAAGGCGGCAGCAGCCGCAACAGCACACCCACACCCACATCCATGTTCACGTCCACCAGCCCCAACAGCGGCACCCAGATCGGTCCAAACGCCGCAGTGCACACTGAGAACGATGCAGGATTCAAGGCGAGACCAGACGGATGGAAAGCGCGCTGCGAGAGCTCGACGCCCAACAGGCAACTGAAATGAAAGCAGCCCGGGAGGAGCAGCAGCCGGCCGCGCAGTACTCGGACAGGGCCCCTCTGATCCCGTTCCAGGCCAACACGCCGAGACATAGGCCACGGACACCTAGCTACGAGCAGGTGATGGCCCGCCCACCTCTACACAGCTATGATGAGGTAGTGGGGATGGCAGCAGATGAGGAAGAAGCAGAGCATGGCCCCAGCAGATCTGGACTCGCCAACCCGTACTCCCCGCAGCAGCTGAGGAACATCTCGACAGCGGTGCAGATGCAACCGGAACGGCCCACGGTGATCACCGACGTCCTGTACAAGACATGCTCATACATAGCCTTGGCGCTGGAGCCCCAGCTTGCGCTGCATCACCGCGATGAACGGGCCAGGGACTGGGCCACGGATGTCGGACTACAGCTGGGCTTCGACGACGCGCCAGAGCCCGACACGGTCAAGCAAGGGACCCATGCAGCGCCACGAAACTGGAGGCTGCGGCTGCGGGGAAGGAAGTCCCAGGGACTCGCGTTCGGCATCAGCTCCAACGCCAAATATGGAGTGTCCCAATACGCATGGGCCTCGGGCGCGGAGTGGCTGATCAGCCGCATTCAAGCCCAGACGACAGCAGTGAGGCCGCTGTCACCGCCACAGGAGGACGAAGATGCCCAGCCGCCGGCATACGCGCCACGCCAAGAGTTTGTTGACCAGGTATGTGCTGACTTTGCTTGGCAGATGCCTGAACGTGCGGTCTTCTCAGCAAGCGCTGATACATGCAGATGCAGTATCCCCTTGCTCACACGAATTCGCCTTCTCACTTCCGGTGGCTCGACCCGTAATGGAAGCTGCAGCGAGGCTACCGATACGGCAGATGACCGTGACCGTGACCCGAAAATCCGTCAAGACGCACCATCCATGCGGCCCATGCACACTCTCAACCCTGCCAGGGACGAGCAGGCCAGCACAGCTAAGACGGAGAGCCCAGCTACCCTCCTAGCTGAGCCGTACGCGAGACGGGAACGCCCGCCGCGTTACAATGCCGAGAGACGGTCTGTGATGGCGAGCGCCGCCAGACTATTATGGACGAGTCGGGTAAGCCCGCCGTCCCTAGCAGCGGTGCCTGAAACACACCGCAATGCCAGTATTCACTGTCACTGTTACTCCAGGGCTTCTCTTTCTGAACCCTTTAGCCCGCCTAACCGCCTGGCCTACCTTGTTCCTTTTCGTCCCCTGCTCCTGAATCAGCCAGATCAAAATCCCGCCCCAACGCAGCCGGCCCACAAATTGGCACAGCTGGTGCCACCTCACCGGTGGGCCGCGCTGCATGTGCGCGCACACACACGCGCACACAGGCACCCACACTGGAAGCGCAACCAGATCCTACGCTGTGGCGACGTGCACCCCAACCCAGGACCCACCTCTCTGGCACTCATCAACGTGACAGCCCTGCGAGCACACCACCATGAAGTGCTGGATTTGCAAGAGGACATCGTAGCACTCACGGAAACACGGCTTACGCAAGGGGCCCAGAATGCAATGGCCCTCATGGCAAGACAGAAGGGGTGGCAACCCTTTTGGGGAGCCCCCCTACTGTCCAAGACAGGTGGCATTTGGGGAGCTGCCCCAGGAGGGGCGGCCCTCCTGGTACGGGAAAAGTGGCCGGCAAAGCAAGCTCAGCGGGACCCGGGATGCACACTAAGTGAGGAACTGTGGAATTGGGGCAGGTGGCTGCACGTCATCGTGACCCCAGCGGATGGCAAACGCCCCCTAAACGTGATTGTGGTGTATGGGATCCCAGGAGACCACAAGCTAAACGACAAGCTATGGGAGGCAGTATTGACCCAAGTTGCGAAGCTGGGGAACTCCTCCATTCTGATTGCCACGGATGCCAATGTCCAACTAGATCACTACCGCTGCATGCCCAACCTCATGATGACGGAGCTGCTGTCGGGGCGCATTGTGGATGTCGACCTCTTGCATGCACGGACCACGGGACAAGACTGCCAGTGCTCGTACCACAATGGCTCCATCAAACAGAAACCAACCAGAATTGATGGTATTCTGGCAGATGCCAAGACGGCCAGTGCCATCATGACAGTCTTACCAACGGAAAGATGTCCCGTGCCTGGACACAAGCCGGTCACCTTCACCTTCAACTTCAAGCAATCTGCCCAGCGGGTTCTGAAGTTTGTGCGGTTACCACCCATGATACCAGCCCACCTGCAGAAACGCAAGCGCGACCAAATAGTGAAAGACGTCACCGAACCGTACGTGGCGATATGGGAGAAAGTCCTAGACAACGAGGCGTCCACAGCAAATCAACTGTGGGACCTCTGGACATGGCTGGCTGAAGAAACCATTCTGGTCCTGACCATGGCACCGCCGCCGGCGGTCCGGACAGGAATATGCCAACTACCACTGGCGCCCCAAGAGTTGCCGAGAGGACGGGGAACCAAGAAGATGCTCAAGACAGTGGAGCTCACGCCGAAACGCATGACGTCGTCAGGACTCCCGTGCACTGCACCAACCAAGGAGATGTCCGCCCTGCTGAGCGCCCTAGTGCCGGTGATGAAATGGGCGGCAAGCAGGGAACAAGCCGTGGTCCCTGTTGTGGGCCCCATACCGCGAGAGGTCCTCAACAATTGGAAGGCGATACGCAGGAGGGCCCAACGCATTCTTCAACTCATCTCCAAAGGGCACCGAGCACCAAGAACTACTGCGCACGGTGATGGAGGCTCCAGAAAGTGCACCCATGACCATTACCGACCTGGTCCGACTCAACGATAAGATTAAAATGCTGAGTAGGCGGCAGCTAGCTCAAGAAGAGAAGAAGAGGCACCAAGATTGGGGAGAATGGATTGAGGAGACCTGGACCACGTCGCCGGGGAAGGTGTACCAATGGATCAAAGAGGACAAGTACACGCCCGTTGTCCTGATCCAGAAAGAGGACGACACCCTGACTGGCAATGTGCCCGAAATGGACCTCGTGATACACCAGAAATTAGACCCGATAATGAGGCAGCATGCGGATCCGACGCTGCCGGAGCCTGAAACTGAACCCTTCTGGCGCAGGTTCGGCAAATATGTGGAGCATCACCGGATGGAATGTAAGCCCATCACCGCGGAGCGCCTCTGCCGTCAGTTCAAAGACATGAAACGCAACCGGGCCACAGGTTTCGACGGCTGGACTGTCGTGGACATGCGGAACATGCCATGGCCGCTACTGCACATGCTGGCTCAGCTATTAAACTGGGTTGAATCCCATGGCGTATGGCCTGAGCAACTCGCCACAGGGTACATTCCGCTGATCCCCAAAGGCGAGGGCAGTGAGCCACCACAGCTCAGGCCGCTGTCGGTGCTGTCTGCAATTTATGGTGCCTGGTCCGGTATCCGCCTCCGTGACTGCCTCATCTGGCAAGAGAAGTGGGTGCACCGAAATGCATTTGCCTTCAGGCCGCAGAAGAGCGCCCTGGACGCAGCCACCCTACTGGCCGCCCTCATTGAGCGAGCACACCTACTGAAGCAGGCATTGTCTGGCGCTGGCACTGACTACGTGAAGTGTTTTGATTTGATACCACAACAAATCTCATTCCGGATGGCACGAGAGTTCGGCCTGGACCCCAAACCGCAAGCGGCATTGGAGGCCATGTATCAACAATTACACAGGGCGTTCAAAATAAACGGGGCACTAGGCTCCTTCTTTCACGCCACGAACCGCGTACTGCAAGGGTGTGCCATGAGCGTACTCATGACCAACATGCTCACCACAGCCTGGATGCGCGCCGTGGATGAGCTGGAAGGAGCTATCTCCGTGACGGTGCACAGCCTGCCGCCCATACCGCCCAAGCTGGAAGAGCCCGAGGAGCTGAGATACAGACGTAAACCCTCCCAGTCCACCGCGGTGACACGTTTTCGGCCACCATCGGCCCCGAGCAGGTGCGTCATGAAGACCTTCGGCTCGGGGATTGACCAGTTTGAATACTGGGAACACTCTAACCCCTGCACATGTGGCCATGGACCTCCACCTCCACCTCAGCAATCGCAGCCGCCACATCCCTCCTCCGCACCCGAGCCCGCATGTGATGGGCTGGTGGAAGAGGAGATGGCAGCATCAGAGGAGTCCCCACCCCCCAGCCCAGCGAAGCTCAGGGGTGCTCAACCCCAGCCACAAGAGGCGGGCACGATCCAGGTCGGGTCCATGGGCTATGCAGATGACACGTATCCGCTGCGATATGAGGGCCAATACATGGCGCCGGTGATGCAGCTCACTGATGAGTGGCTGGCTCTCACCTTGCAAAAAGTGAACCCCAAGAAGTCACTGTCCATACAAGTACGACAATCCAAGGAAACTGCTCGCAAATACACGCTTCTCCAGGGGATCTCACTCCCCCTCCAAGCTGAATTTCGCTCGTTGGGGGTGAGTATTCGTACCAACCTGACCAGGGGGACGGGCCCGCTCCTGAAAAAGAGGACATCCAAGGGGAAACACCTGCTATCCAGAGTGAGGGGTGCACAAGGGGGCTTCAGCCGGCGAACGCACATCATTGCCACTCTGGTACAAGCCGCAGCCCTATGGGGTACCCCGGGGGCGGAGGTGTCCCTGAGGGATCTACAGAGTCTGGAGACGGCGGTGCTCCACAGTTTGTGGGGCACCTCGAGGCCTGGCAGGGCGAAGGAGATCATCTTCGTGCTGCTAGTACAGGGACACCGAGTGTCTCCATACATGAAAACCACGTATGACAGGGTATGTTGGCTCCTCGCGGTGGCGCGCACGCCAGGCACTCTACAGGTTGTGGTACAGTCATGCATTGAAGCTCGACAAGCGCAAGTACGGCCCACCACATCAGGACCGGTTCAACGAGCCCTCCTGGAGTTGGAAAGTCCTGGCTGGAGGCAGGCGGATCATTGTTGGGTCTGGAATGTGCCTGGGGTGCTTGAAGAGATAGACATGACGCTCATAAACGAGGACAAATTCAAGCATATCCTGCGGGACTCCATCAGACGGCGGGCCCTGCTCTCGCTGGAAGATCGTCGACCGCGTCAATTTCAAGGCATCTTAGGAGCCCTCGACAGGGAGGCCTGTCAAGTCCTTCTATCAGAAGGCACGGAATTTGATAAGGCGCTGCTGCGGGGCTGGCTCACAGGGGCGTTATGGACGGCTGCCAGGGCACATGCGAGGGGCCTCAGGGCGACACCGCTATGCCCATACTGCTCGCGGCAACAAGAGGACGATGAACACATCTTGTGGGCTTGCCCAGCCTGGGGCATACATCGATCCGGTGCCTGGCGCTCGCTTATGAGAATGGCGAGGGCACTGGGGCTATCGGACCAGGTCAGTAGTTGGCCCACGTGTTTACGGGTGTGCGGCTTGATGCCGGAACACCTGTCGCACGGCATCCCCAAAGGTCAGGTGCACGACTTCATGTACGGTTTTCATAGTATGGTGCTGCAAATTCTGCGGGCGCGGGCACACCGCGAAGATGTGCAGCTCTTTGACCAGCCCAAGACGAAACAAGGCAGAGGGTACCCATTTTGGCAGTTCATCAGGCCGCTACCGCGGCCGGAGCGCAGGGAGAAGCTGCGGATCCGCCAGCCCACAGCTCAAGAGTGGCGGTGGGACTCCGACTTTCGTGACGATCTGGTACGATGGGTCAATGAGGTGGTCTGGATACCAGGGAAAGGGCAAGTCTCCTTCATGGAGCTAGCGATGGACTTCGAGTGCTTCGCGGCGCGCACCTTGCCGGCCTCGTCACAGGCTGTGTACCGGGCGACTGCCCTCCCGCTACCAGAAAGGGCAAGGGTTCTAAAGCTTGCCCTAGCGACCTTGCAAAAGCTGAGCGTGGCCGGGGCCGTGCTACCAGGTGGTGTGCTTACCAAATGCTCCTCCCTAGTCCCACTGGGAGCTCCCACAGTGGTGGGTGTGTCTGCGAGACCATATTTCACACGGCGCCCGGATATGCTGAAACTCCTACAAAACCTGCAGGAGTACTGTGAGCTGCGCTGGACGGCTGTGCTACAGGCACCGCCCCCCTCACCGGACACCAGGCAGAGAAATGCCCAGCGGGCCAAGGAACGGCGGGAAGCAACGGAGTCCAGCCCCAGCATCAGGGAGCGCATTCCCAAGCTCAAATACACGTCGTCGCTGCTGCCTGCTATGCACACCCCCAGGCATCTCACCGGCAGAGGAGGAGGTAAGAAGAGCGCCACCTTGTTCGCGGCCGACTACTTTCCAGCACACCGCAACCCTGGAGCTCCCCCCACGCGGCCCCACCGGTTGCTCCGACCTGCCAAGCAGGCGGCCCCGCCTCCACCTGATGTAGCTGTGGGCTCGAGTCACCAAGCAGCACTGCCGGCGGGGCGAACGGCAGCGCCCAGCGATTTGTCTCAACGCGTAGATGCGCTAACCCCCCCGGATGCACCTCTGAGTTGGGCCCCGCTGTCGCCGTCACCCCCAATGCAGATGGAGTACACCTCGGAGGAAGGGCCCTCTACCCCGGAGGTCTTCTCCTCGTCGTCCTCATGGGAATCTGAACCCATCAACAACGGGGGACACTACCGACGAGCGACTACGGGGCCCAGATGCGGCCCCGCGCGGTCCCCACCGCCACGCGCAGTGCCCCGCACACGCGCTCCCAGGGCCCGATCCGTTCACCGGTCAGGGAACCCGGCGCTGAGGAAGTCACGGCGTAGGGCGCCTCATGTGCGGGCGCCCCGGGGGGTCAAAACGCGGCAGTCAGTCACGGAAGGGCCGGGGAGCCCACGACGCAAGCGACCCCAGCTGCAGCAAGGGGATGCGCAGTCACATACGGCCCTGGAGGCCCCAGACCGTCACGGGAGCGCAGCCGGAGCTCCCCCTCCCATGTCCCGGCATGCGCTCTCGTACCTACAGCTCACAGGAGCCATCACTCCTGAGCGGGCGTCACGCATAGTGGTGGTAAGCACCCCAAAGGGGCAGCGCACCCCACTACCGACACGGAGCCCGGAGCAGCCTCCAAACGAACAGGGACGCGACATCCCCCCGGGGATAGCAAGGATGTTGCAGCAGATTCGAACGCCTCAAGCACGGCCACAACCGCTACCGCCCAGAAGGGAAACACGGCCCAGCGCGCGGACTTCACGCGCCGCCGCCCTGCCCACCGGCCCCTGGCGGGGTTCAACATAATGTGTACCCCGTCTCCGCGGGTGCTGAGTAGGCCAGGGCAATACTCGCCATCTCCGGCATGGTCGCCGGCGGTGACTTCCAGCTGGCACTCAGTGCGGCACGTGTCCCCGGAACATTGGTCGCCCGCATGCACACCGGGGGGGGGGGGGTCTAACCGACAGCAGGACTCACCTCACCTGCCCCCCGTCCTGCTGGCGCCCCTATTTGAGAGCGCCATGTCTACCCTGCGAAGGGACAGCACTCAGAGTGCGTCTGATGAGGACGTGCAACAATACGCAGTCCAGTGTTCTGCCCCCCCCGACCTGCCCCCCACCCTGCAGGAGCCACTTTTTGAAAGTGTGATGTCTGCCCCACGAGCGGGCAGCACTCATCGTGAGTGCGATGAGGACATGGATCAGTACGAAGTCCAGTACTCTGTCCCACCCTCCGTGGGGGAGTGCCCCCCTAACCCCTTTACCTTTCCCTCTCTTCGCGGAGCACAGCGTCTCTGCACGGAATTGCCTGGCATGGCCCCACAGGGCCAGGGGTGGGTTCGTGATCCCCATGCACGACACTCCACCATACTGTACAGCATGCAGGAGAGTACTCTGTCTCCCAACAGTGCGGCAGGGCTCATGAAGCATGGACGGGCCTCACGTGAGGCAACCTAAAGGACGGAGGGAGGAGCCTCTTGTCATACAGGGCGGCAGCTCTCCAAAAACCCGCGCGACTTGCCCCTTGGGTGAGTTTGGGGGCTGGACTGGGTGGAAGCCCCATGGACTATTGCTCCTTAATGTGATTTCCTACCTTCCCAGGCTCCGTCTTGTCAGGCCGGGGGGTTGATTTTGTGCAACTGTGCGGGGGGGGTGGGCATTAGTGACAGGGCGCACCCTACAGCACCTCAAAGAATCACAACGGTGGGCATTCCGCCGGCTGTCAGGTTGCGCCTAGTGCTGATGCCTATCTCCCTGAGTTGTTTTAGCGCAACGAGTTTCTACGGGCTGTGCCCCCCCCGCTTTTTTGTTTTGCTGTCGGTTTTTGGGCTGACGGCGGTTTTTCTGCCTCAACGGCCGGGCCCCAGGTTGTTTGGCTTGTGCAGCTCGAACGCCGCCCTTGGTGTGCGGCCTTGGCGTGGTTTACCGAAAGCGTCTGGCCTAGTATGCAGCCAGTCTGCAGAAAAAGCCCTCGCGAGCGTTCGCTTTTGCTATAGCTGGGGAAGCGGTTAGTATTGCACTGCAGGTGTGCAGCTGAGGGGTGGGCAGTGTGACGCGGAGGGTCCGTGTTTGTATGTGTCAGGGCGGGGAGCCAGGGGGGGGGGATCACACACGTGAGGATAAGCCCTAGGCCCTAAGGTATGGCTACCCTATGCCCGCCAAGACGGTGTGAGGTTGTGGGAATATATACCGCTGGCTGTTCCCGCAATACTCTTGGTGCTTGTGCTGCCGGCATGGGAAACGACTGTCTGGCTCACATGCTGGACAGTTGTTTTCCTCTGGGTTCCTTTGGGACATGCCACCTTATGTTGTGTATAGGGTCTTTTACCTTTATGAGTGCCCACCCATACCTAACCCGCCCAGTTCCTATTGTTCAGACCCTTTGGGTTTGAGAGCTTAAGTGGATGGACTTGCTGCCCCTTTGGGGCTGTGACAGAACTGTCCCGCTGGCTGTTCCCCTTTGTTTGCGGATTCGTGGCCCTTTGTTTGGGGATCCCCGATGACGCAGGGGTTACGTAGCACTTGCGCCCTCTTTTGGGCCCCCAAGAATGCATGGATGAGGCAGCCCTTTCTGATTTCGTCCCTCCTTGTTTGGGGACCCCCGAGAATGGAGGGGTTACATCGCACGTCAGCCCTCTTTTGCGCCCCGGAGAAGACAACGGTGAGGCAGCCAATTCTGATTTTGTCCCCCTGTGTTTGCGGCCACCCGGGATTTCAGGTGTTACGTAGCACTTCCGCCCTCCTTTGGGCCCCCGAGAAGGTACGGGTGAGGCAGCCAATTCTGATTCTGTCCCCCTTTGTTTGGGGGTCCCCGAGGACGCAAGTGTTAGGTCGCACTTCCACCCTCTTTTGGGCCCCCGCGAAGGCAAGGGTGAGGCAGCCAATTCTGCTTTTGTCCCCCTTTGTCTGGGGACCCCCGAGAATGCAGGCGTTACATCGTAGTTCCGCCCTCTTTTGCGCCCCGGAGAAGACAAAGGTGAGGCAGCCAATTCTGATTTTGTGCCCCTTTGATTGCGGATCCCTGGGACCTCAGTTGTTACGTAGCACTTCCGCCCTCTTTTGGGCCCCCGAGAAGGTAAGGCTGAGGCAGCCAATTCTGATTTTGTCCCCCTTTCTTTGCGGATCCGTGGCCCTTTGTTTGGGGATCCCCGAAGACGGAAGGCGTACCCAGCACTTCCGCCCTCTTTTGGGCCCCCGAAAAGTCACGGATGAGGCAGCCAATTCTGATTTTCTCCCCCTTTCTTGGCGGATGAGTGCCCCTTTGTTTGGGGATCCCCGAGGACGCAAGGGTTGCATAGCACTTCCGCCCTCTTTTGGGTCCCCGAGAAGACCCGGGTGAGGCAGCCAATTCTGACTTTGTCCCCCTTTATTTGGGTTTGCCCGACAATGCAGGGGCTACGTTGCACCTCCGCTCTTTTTGGGGCCCGAGAAGGCAGAGGTGAGGCAGCCAATTATGATTTCGCCCCCCTTTGTTTGCGGATCCCCGAGAATCTAGGGGGTTACGTAGCACTTCTGCCCTGTTTTGGGCCCCGAGAAGGCTGGGGTGAGGTAGCCAATTCTGATTTTCTCCCCCTTGTCTAGGAACCCATCAGGATGTAGGGACTACATAGCACATCTGCCCTCTTATGTGACCCCGAGAAGGCAAGGATGAGGCACCCCATTTCGATTTTGTCGACCTTTCGTTTTGGGGTCCCCGAGAATGTAGGGGTTACGCAGCAATTCTGCCCTCCTTTGGTCTCCCGAGAAGACCGGGCTGCGGCAGCCAATGCTGATTTCGTCCCCCCTTTGTCTGGGGATCCCCGAGGATGCAGGGGCTAAGTAGCACCTCCGCCCTCTGTTGGGCCCCCGGGAAGGAAGGGGCGAGGTAGCCAATTTTGTTTTCGTCCCCCTTTCTTTTGGGGATCCCCGAGGATGCAGGGGTTACATAGCACTTCTACCCTGTTATGGGCCCCCAAGAAGGTAGGGGTGAGGAAGCCAATTCTGATTTTGTTCCCCTTTTGTTTGGGGATCCCCGAGGACGCATGGGTTACGTAGCACGTCCGCCCTCTTTTGGGCCCTCAAGAAGGTAGGGGTGAGGCAGCCAATTCCGATTTCCTCCCCCTTTGTTTGGGAACTGGTGAGGATGCAGGGATTACATAGCACTTCCGCCCTCTTTTGGGCCGTGGAGAAGGCAAAGATGAGGCAGGCGAATCTGATTTTGTCCCCCTTCGTTTGGGGATCCCCGAGATTTCAGGTGTTACATAGCACTTCCACCCCCCTTTGGGCCCCTGATAAGGCAGGGTTGAGGCTGCCAATTCTGATTTCGCCCCCCTTGCTTTGGGGATCCTCAAGAATGCAAGGGTTATGTTGCACTTCTGCCCTATTTTGGGCCTCCGAGAAGGCTAGAGTGAGGCAGTCAATTTTGATTTTGCCCCCCTGTTCTTTGGGGTCCCTGAGAATGCAAGGGTTACGTAGCACTTCCGTCCTCTTTTGGGCCCCCGGGAAGGCAGGGGTGAGGCAGCCAATTATGATTTGGTCCCCCTTTGTTTGGGTATGGCCGAGGACGCACGGCTTACATAGCACTTCCGCCGTCTTTTGGGCCCCCGGGAAGGCAGGGTTAAGGCAGCCAACTCTAATTTTGTCGCCCTTTGTTACGGGATCCCAGGGAAATCAAGGGTTACATACCAGTGCCGCCCTCTTTTGGGCCCACGAGAAGGCCAGGGTCACGCATCCAATTCTGATTTTGTCGCCCTTTTGTTTGGGGATCCCCGAGAATGCAGGGGTCACGTAGCACTTCCGCCCTCTTTTGGGCCCCCGTGAAGGCACGTGTGACGTAGCCAATTCTGCTTTCGTCCCTCTTTGTTTGGGTATGCATGACATTGCAAAGGTGACATAGCACGTCGGCCCTCTTTTGGGCCCCCGAGGAGGCAGGGGTGAGGCAACCAATTCTGATTTCGTCCTTGTTTGTTTGGGGATCCCCAAGAATCCAGGGGTTACATAGCACTTCCGCCCTCTTATGGGCCCCGAGGAAGGAAGGGGTGAGGTAGCGAATGCCCATTTTGTCCCCCTTTGTTTGGGTATGCCCCACAACGCAAGGGTTACATAGCACGTCCGCCCCTTTTTGGGCCCCCGAGAAGGCAGAGGTGAGGTAGCCAATGCTCACTTCGTCCCCTTTTGTGAGGGTCATATCTCGTGCCGCTTGCGAGGAATGACAATAAGGAAACATGGGATGTATTCACAATACTCCCCACGTAATTTAGGAAGCTTTATACGCCTTGCGTCTCCACACGTGCGCGCTAGCGTGATGGATCATGGTCAAGAGGGTAGAGTTTGCGTTATAACTCTTTGGCCATGATATTGCGTGCGTTAAGATAACTTTAGAGTGTAGCGCGCGAGTGTTGGTGTTGCATAGGAACTTTCCTTGAGTTCCTATGAGCGATTGACACAAAGTTATGCCCTTGGAGGGGCATGACATATCGTGGGGGGGGCTACCTTTTTGGGCAATATGTGGTATGTGCCATGTGTTGTATTGCGTGCCCATTTGGCGGGTTTGGCTAAGAGCGATACACCCACCAATGGATCTCATATTGCACGAGGCCCTTCCTTATACTCCCCACGATCAATTGCAAGCCTAACCTTCGTGGAGGAAAGCTTGTGTGGCGATCCCAAAGCGATGCGTTGGGAGCAAGGTGTGTGTTTTGCAATTTTCCATATTTTCATGTGCCCACTTGGGAAGTAGCGCTTGTGACCTTTCAAAGCGCCCCAAGTGGAGCACATATGTGGAATCGAAGGTCATTGGTGTCAAGTCATTGTGTTTAGAAGAATCGGTCGATTACTCAATCCAAGCCGAAGATATTATAATATATTTGTGCGCCTTTCAAGGCACTTTTGGGTGTTTTTTCACCAATATTGCTGTTTTTTGCCCGTCATGATGTCAAGTGGCGACCGTGTATCTCAACGTTGCGCTCAATTGACATCATGACCCAAATATGTTATGAGGGTACATGCTTCGATGCCCAACATATCTCGGACCCGGCGAATAACTCCTCTTGGGCTTGGCATACCGTGGCTGCCATGTTGGCGATTTGGGACTATCCCAAATCATGGGCTCACTTGGCGACCCTGCCATTCCAAAAACCGGAGGAGTTGGGCGACGCCCAAAAGATATGTTGGACGCATATCACTTGATACCGATCCTATGGCACACTCCGGTCCAAGTCGGGCATGTGCCTCATTTGCCCCAACCATGAGTGTGCGCATTTTTGGCCATTTTGAGCAATTTTCCACTTTTTCTGCCCGCCGTGCACTATGTTCAGCCCACCAGTGCACGCCGGACGCATGGACCAATGGACCATATATGACATGGGTGTTATGTATATTGGTCCCCATGGTTCACACACCACGTGGGCGAAGCGGAGCAACCTTCGTTAAGGTGCTAGCCCAAAGTGAGTGTGGGCAATTTTGTCCATTTTGGCATTTGTGGACCCAATCGAGATTGTCACCACGCCAAGTGGCATCGAGATCTTTGTGAGCCAAGGGCATGGAAGTCTCCGTTGGACTCCCGGTGGATCGCGTATGGAATGGCGGATCCGATCTCCAAGCTGGCGTGGAGATATACTATTGGGAGCACCCCCGAATTTTGGCTCATTTCGAGCAGCCAAAATGACCCCCTTTTGGGACCCCAATTTCACCCCCCCCGTGTGGTCAATTGGCGGCCCCATATCTCTATGCCCATGAGGAGCCCGGACCTAATTCGACTTGTACACTCAGATATGAGTCCCAGGTCCCACCTCCTATCCTGTGAGCCATTGGCCTTGCCCTGGCCGGGCGAGTCACGCGTAAGAATGATGCCAATTTTGGTGATTTTGGCAGCATGACCCCACTTGACGAACCCGTGATGCCCTGATGCCGGGACCTCAGAGGGAACCAGGTTGGGTGGGGGCTCCAGGGAGGTCGTTTTCGAAGGGCATAGGGTCAATTGCCTCGTCCCCACCTCTGGCGGGTCCGGACGAGAGGTCAATTTTGGAGTTTTTTGAGCTAATATCAGTTTGGGCTGAAACAGCCCATTTTCAGCTACCAACTCCTAGGGGATAATGGCGGGGCCATATTTCTCGCTCAGAGAGGAGTTTGGATGTGCCGTTAGGGGAGCATAGGGAGCGACTGTCGGTTGGCCTTGGAGCCCCTTGGTTCCCAGGAACTCGCGGCTGGCTGGGCGGGACAACTCCCCCATTGGCAGGGTTTCAGGGTCCGGACTGAGCAGGGCATGGGTTGTGTTTGAGCCCCCGCCCCCACCAGCCACTGAGAGGGTCGGACCTGGGATTGGGATATGAGTTGGAACTGAGTGTCTATTGTCCTGTGATGCCCTTACCCCAGTCCAGTCTTAACCCCATGTGTACATATCCTGATGTGTTGCTGTACATACTTTTGTTCCCTTGTTTCAGAGTGGCAAGGATCCTGAAACGCTTTGTCACATGACACGAGCGTAATTATGCCCTTGTGAGCGTAGTGCTTTGCCTGACTGCTCACCTGTGCGTGTCCACCGCAGCGTCCCGTGGCCAGGCCCCCCACGGGAACGCGTCATGGCTGGGATTGAGACACCCAGCTCATGCAAATCCACCCCTGGGCCCACGCGACAGCGTGGCAAGCGTGGCGGCAGACGAGTGCGCCAACAGCAAGCTGCCAAGACCCTCCTTTCAATTTTGGAGGACATGTCCCAGCCGCAGGCCAACTGGGACAGGAATTGAGATTTGATGCATGTGCAAACTGAGTCTTCCAACGAAGCCACTTTTGGTTGTTATAAGCGCCGTACGCACCTTCTTTTGTGGCGCTGAGGAATGAGCTTGCCTTCCTGTTGTTAGTGGGCTGATATGCCCAGTGATACATGTCAGGGCCAGGCTTGTCTGGTTGTCAAGTATACCACCTTGTGGCGGCCTTTGGCGCTACTTTGCTTTCGCTGAATGCAGAGCACTTACGTGCACATTTATGGCACCAAGCAGCAAACCAGTATGGCAGCAAGCATGCATTTATGCCACAGCATGGCACAGCACAGCACAGCATAGCACAGCACAGCACAGCACAGCAGAGCACAGCACAGCACAGGACAGCACAGTGCCTTTGCTTTATTTTTCCATGTGCATACAAATTTGCTCACTTTTAAGCAGTGGCTGGGTAAGCCGTGTTTTGCACTTTGCACTGAGTGTGAACTGCTCTTTTTTTTCATTTGTTTTGCTGTGAACCTGCCTGCTTGTGAGCAGAGTGTCTTTCCTTTTGTTTACCTGCTTTTGTTTTGAAAAAACAGAGGTTTTGTTTTAGTATTTTCATACTATCTTTTTTCCGTGCAATGAGCACTTCAGGTTGTGTGCCATGAGCACTTAGCAGGTTTTTAGACCCACTGAGGTGTGCAGGTGGCTATAGGTAGGTGACCTTCACATCCACCCGGTCTGAAGCTTTTGGATTTCGGGAAGGTAGTTCAATGTGTCGTTGTGTCATGCAAGCAACAACAAAAAAGAGGTGCACATTGAATAGCAGAGGGCATTGCGAAGTGTGGGTCAAAGTATGGTTCATCGTGAAAGATCCAATGTGGGCAGCGGATGGACGGTTGCAACATGGCCAAAAGAGTGTTTAATCACCAAAGAATGCAATGCAGTTGCAAAGGTGACGCAGTGCACATGCCACGGCAAAGTCTTTTGGGTTGGGGTCACACTGACGGACTGACACCGTTTTTTCAAAATACAAAAACACAAAACAGAATTCTAACTTCGTATGGCCGTATTGGCCAAAATGTGTATTCAACGGGTACCATTCATCGTAGGAATTGCACTCGTCGTTGCCTTGAGATAACATCAACAATGCCTCGTTGTTTTTTGGTCACATCAACTATGTCAAGACATATCGAAAAAAATGAAACGAGAAACAAAAATCGCTCATTTCATATGAAACGAAAAAAAAATCTTTCATTGAAACGAGAAAGAAAAACGGCTCATTTCATTTGGGCAAAAAAAGTCTCATTCCCATCACTAATTGTCCTATCCCAAGGAAAGATAGTCCCGCCTCAAAGAGAGATGGTCCCGCCCCAATCCAGGCCTTGAGAGAGATGGTCCCGCCCCAGTCCATGCCCTGAGAAAGAGACCCTCACCCATCCATGCCCAGGAGAGAGAACCTAACCAATCCATGGCCGTAGAGAAATAACCTAACCAATCCATGGCCCAGAAGGGAGAACCTGACCTCACCAAAACCCAATCCCGAGCGCATAGCCTAGCCATGACCCATGGGAGCATGCAGATGGAGAGAGACTTTTGCCTAGCCATGACCCATGAAGGCATGCATGCACTTGAAGTGAGAATTACCGACATAGATTGAGGATTATCCCTACCCCCAATTGCCAAATCAAATGAGCTATCCTCATGCCATGACATATTTGATGTGGACAAAGGAGGGATAGTGGATCACCAACCGTGTTCGACCAACGATATGAATTCACCGAAGTGTTCAACCAATGCCATGAATTCACCAAAGTGTTCGACCAATGCCATGAATTCACCGAAGGTCACCGGAGTAAGACAGCAAATGAGGGGTTAGCAACCAGGGCATAAATGCAATTCTTCACCTTTAGCATGTTCACCCATTGCACGTGCACACCCCATGTTCAACACACACAATCACCGAAGGTTGACCCTCTTTGATTCCATGGGAGATCTAGTTGTCATGACACATGCAAAGCAAACAAATGATAAGTCAAAGAATGAGAAATTGCTTTGCCTTGCGGAGCAACGACCGACCTACTTTCTTCCCTTCCGGTGCGCCTACCTCAGCCACATCCACTTCCACTTCACTTCCACTAGGACTGCTCCAGCCTCCAGGGACTCGTGGTCCCCCATACACGTAGGCGTGGCATTGCCGAAGCAGATGCGCCGATTAACGTGTACCAGTCGGTGACCGACAGCCGGTGTGGGCGGATGGAACCACACCAGGGTTTAGGCAGATCCTTGACCCCGGGCCTTCTATCTTCCACTGGAGTCGCCCTAGCTTCCGATCGGTTTCCATTTCCGTAACAGTGTAGAACTAACACTATTAGCATTCGTTGGGAAGAATTTTGAGACGATCGGCCCACATTGAGGAACACAGAGCACGGGCACGCCAACAGGAACACGAGAAGGGCGCGTGCACACACAGCAGGCCTGGTCCGAACAAGAAATGTTAAATCCGCCATCCTGTGGTTTATAAATAATATAACTTCGGAATTCTCCTAAAATTATATCCCAAATCGCTGAAATCGCAGAAATCGCTCAGAAATAGAACACTGCAGCCAACTGGGATCCGAAACGGCTTCAGCAGTGCTGAGTCACTTGTTCATCGCCCAGACACACTGAAGCGGTACCCAGAACCTATGGCCCATGGCCCGGAGGCCTGTGAGCCGTCACACCCGTGCGGAAGCCATTGACACCAGCTGTCAGCGGGATATCCCTGTTCTCTAATCCAAGAAATCTGGAATCCGACTTCTAACCATTAAATCGATGTAGAATTACCATCATTTTATTATCTTGGGCCATTTTCGGTCAGAAATCGGTGAAATACCCGATTTCTACCGCAATTTCTAATTGTCGTGAAATCGCCGCCTGTTGTCGCCTGTTCGCGCGCTTTCGTCGCTTCTCCGTGGCGAGTTTTGTGATGGATTTTTCTCGTGCACCTTTCAGGTTCTAAAGGAACTTAAGGGCTGGATCTAGAGGGTTTTTCCTGTACTTTCATCTGGTGTGTTCACCAGAGTTTTTCGCCGATGCGTCTGAGAGAAAGTCAGCGTGCAAGCTTTTCCGTCAATCGCTCGAACTCATGGTTCTCAAGTACCATGAGTTCGGACGGAACCCTACATTCTCCCCCTATGCCTTTCATCCATGCCCCTTTCACATGGGCATATCACTTGGAATAGGGCAGAGGGCAATAGGGATGTTTTAGGCAGCCTATGGGATTCGCAAACCCTAGTCGTTTGCGTGCGCAAACGCTAACTTTGTGGCCTTGTGAGCGTGCACGTTAATAACCGAACACAATGCTCAAAAGGCCGAAGGCCTCAGGCCATTTCCGTTTTTCGAGCCAACTCAACGATGGCTCCACGCAATTCAATGCGTGCCAAAACTCTTTTTTCGAGAAAGGGCAAGCTTTGGTCGAAAATTAGGCCAAAATGGCCAATCCCCCGAGGCTCGTACTCAAAGCCTTTGGTGAGTTGAGCCGTGAGCCAAGGCATTATGTAAAGTAGAGACCACGAAGGACATCGTCGATGGCTTGGTTGATTTTTAGTACCTTGTCTTCTTTTTTCTATAATGTCGGCTTGTGAGCACGCGTGCCATACTGCCTCTTTGCACACGCGCTCATATGCAAGCACTAATGACATGAGTGGGTGGAGACGATGTAACCATAGTGGGCATATTTGAAGGCACGTACTATGGGCCTACTCCAAAAATGTTTGCTCATATTTTTGTTCCTCAATGACCCAAAGATATGTACATACCGTTCGCCGATATATGCACCTTTTCCCATAAATAGTGTGCTTCAAGGATTGGGGTGTTAAAAATGCTTCCATTATGCTTTGAACCCCAACCCTTGTTGCAAAAGGGAAGCAAAGCTTCGGTCTGCATCCATGCAAAAGCCCGAGGCTCATGTCTCTTGTGATATGGAGATACAATTTTTTGAGTGACCACTTTTGGGTGAATTTTGGCCGTTTTGCCCAGAATGGCCACAAACCCCATCTCCCCCTTAATGTTCGTCCCGAGGTTGCGTGTGCCACTTGACCAAGGGTAAGGGCAATACGGAGAGGGCACATAAACCCGCATCGAATGGGGTTTTTCCCCATGTGGCCTCTCCTCTTGAAGGGAGAGTTGTGAGTCACCACATTTGGGGTATGTTGCCATTCTGCCCCATTTGTGTGTCATTTTCCCTCCAATGGGGAAAATAGCTAGAGGCGACCATGAGGGTTGGCAAGCGGAACATACTGGGACCTAAGTCCCATGTGTCTATAGCATCTTTGGTTGAAAGGATCCTCGCCGTGGCCATGGAGATATGGAATCATGAGTGCGGGCCATTTTGGCCAAAGTTCCCTGTTTTTGCCATTGTGTACCATATTGGAACTACCATCTCTCCATGGGGCACGAGATCTAGCCAGAAAGAAAAGGCGAATATTGTAGCATACAACCAAGGGTTGAACACCATTGAGTTTCGTATTTGCTCCTCCGGCTCATCCGGAGTTATTCAACCATTGGTGCGATCCATGATCCCCCCCTGTGCACCGCATGCTGCTTTCTGCCCTATCCGTGTGTTCATTCCCTCGGTGAACAGTAAGCAGCCAGTGTGACAGCAAGCCATGACCCAGGGCCTGGGACCAAAGGGGATATCAAGGGTCGTGAAACAAGGCTTGGGGCGACAGAATCGCCAAGGTTTCCTACCCTGGACGTTCGCCCGAGACGACCAATTTTGCCATTTTGGCAATTGTGGACCCAATTTGGATTGTCTCCACGCCAAGTCGCATGGAGATCTTTGAGAGCCGAGTGCATGGGAGTCTTCATTGGACTCCGGGTGGATCGCGTGTGGAATGGCAGATCCGATCTCCAAGCCGGCGTGGAGATATACTATCGGGGACACCTTCAATTTTGGCGCATTTTGAGCAGCCCAAATGACCCCTGTGTGGGACCCCAATTTCACCCCCCCCCACCGTGTGGTCAATTGGCGGCCCCATATCTCTCTGCCCATGAGGAGTCCGGACCTAACTTCAAGTCGTGCACTCAGATATGGGTCCTAGATCCTGCCTCCCATCCTGGGAGCCGTTGGCCTTGCCCTGGCCGGGCGAGTCACGCGTGGGAATGACGCCAATTTCGGTGATTTGGGCATCATGACCCCACTTGACGAACCCGTGATGCCCTGATGCCGGAGGCTCAGAGGAAACCAGGTTGGGTGAGGGCTCCAGGGAGTTCGTACTCAAAAGGCCTTAGGGTCAGTTGCCTCGTCCCCACCTCTGGCGGGTCCGGACGAGAGGTCAATTTTGGAGTTTTTTTAGCTAATATCAGTCTGTGCTGAAACAGCCCATTTTCAGCTACCAACTCCTAGGGGATAATGGCGGGGCCTTATCTCTGGCTCAGAAAGGAGTTGGGACCTGCCATTAAGGGAGCATAAAGAGCTACTGTCGGTTGGCCTTGGAGCCCCTTGGTTTCCAGGAACTTGCCTGTGGCTGGGCGAAACACAGTCCCCTATGGGCAGGGTCTGAGGGTCCGGACTGAGCAGGGCATGGGTTGTGTTTGAGCCCCCGCCCCTGCCAGCCACTGAAGGGTCGGACCTGGGATTGGGATATGAGTTGCGACTGAGTGTCCATTGTCCTGTAATGCCCTTACCCCAGTCCAGTCTTAACCCCACGTGTACATATCCTGATGTGTTGCTGTACATACTTTTGTTCCCTTGTTTCAGAGTGGCAAGGATCCTGAAACGCTTTGTCACATGACACGAGCATGAGGATGCCCTTGTGAGCGCAGTGCTTTGCCTGCCTGCTTGCTTGTGCGTGTCTGCCGCAGCGTCCCGTGGCCAGGCCCCGCACGGGAACGCGTCAAAAGCGTTTCACTGCCGCGGTGTTACCCAACCCTTGCGTGCCACTCGGGGCCCCCTGAACCCGGAGCACCACTGGCTTCGCAGCGCCGCCCGGAGCATCGCCCCGAGCGTCAGCAACAGCGCCGAGTCCGTGAAGGAGGTGTAGCGACCGGAACTCCGACATCAGCGAGTTCCTTCGGCCCACCAGTACCGGCCGCACTCCCAGCTACATCACCCACCGCCACAACCACCATCGGGCGTCTTGGTCCCAGCCCTGTAGATGGAGTGGACCACAGCAACCACTTCAACAGCCACCCCCAAGACCGGTCCATCGAGGGGAACGAGCGCCGATTGTGAACTGGCAGGAGGCGGGCAAGACGTGGCCGCTGCCCCACCCCCATGCGGTGCGCCTACTGCGTGGGTTGGTGTGGGGGCAGCACTACCGCCACAGCAACCCCCAGTGCGAAGGCGGCATGCCCGGGAGCTTCGAGCTCCGCGAGGATATGGGCGCCAACCGCCTGCAGGCAGTGGAAGACTGGCTGCGGGTGGAAAGATACGCCTACCGCTTCCGCCAGAAGCGCTGGAGGGTCTGGACCCGCCCGGACAGGCCCGGCGAAGGGCTGCGCCCTGACGGGATTGAGGAGGACGAGAACCCCAACGAGTACCCGTCGGGCGCCACGATCAACGTCTCTATATGGGACATGATCGAGAGAAGTTCCGGGAACCGGGGAACGAGCGTACGCTGCAGGGCAGCAGCAGCAGCGCGTCCCCGGGGAAGGAGAAGCGATCCGCCGGGGACAAGAAGCGGGACAAGAGATGGCGGGAGTACCAGGAATCCCTGGCCGCCAAAGCCGCCCAAGACGCGGAGAACGAGACGAAGGGCGGAACCCCAGCCTCCAGCCCCCAACGGGCCAGTGGCAGTCACCACTCGGCCACACCACCCTTGGCAACTTCCTCGAAGTCACCAAGAAGGCCAAGGCCAAGCCACGTCAGCTGCACCTGAGGAAGTCAGGCCCCAGCAGCGACGTGAAGTCGGCCAACCGGGGGAGGATGCCGGCCGACCAGGCCAGCTCCAGCAGCAGCGTCGCTCCCGACCAAAGGGACGTTGCCCGCGCCTGCGAGCGCGCCTGTGGGGTGCCCTGCAACCTTCCGGTTGCCCGGCAACGGGCCACGCAGCAGAACGCTGCCGTGGAGGGCACCGTCAGGATCGCCCAGGAGGAGGCCACAGATTGGGCAGAGGCATGTCCTTCCATGCCTCAACCATGGCGGCCATCGCGGCCGGTCTCACGGCTGCAGCCGCACAGGAGGCAGCGACTGCCCGGGTCAGGAGTGAGGTGGCGGCAGCCGCCCAGGAAGCCCGCCTGGCCCAGGAGGCCATTGTCTGTAGGGAGGCCGAAGTGAAAGCGCTGGAAGAGGCGCTTGCCCAAGTGAGGGCAAGGAAGGAGGCGGAGGAAAGGGCCCACGCCGAAGCAACGGCCAAGGCCCAAGCCGACGCCGCCAGGAAGGACGCCATCGAGGCCGCGCGACGGAAGGTCGCTTAGGAGAGGGCCAAGACGGAGGCGGAGCTGGCAGCATTGAAAGCGGAGAAGGCTCGGCTGCAGCGGGCTCGGGAAGCCAAGGCTGCCCGTGCCTGGGAGGAGGCCGAAATGCGAGCTGCCGCAGCCACGGCCGCCGCAATGGAGGAGGCGGAGGCCAGGCTCCAGCGCGAGACTCCCCCGGGAGGATCCCGAGTGGAGACCCTTCAAAAGCTCTTCAAAGGGGACGTCTCCTCCAAGATGACGCTGGATCTAGAGGAGGTCGACACGGGCAGCAGTGGGGACAGTGGCCCCACCGCCTACCGACAAAGGAGGGGTAAGGGGAAGACCCCCGAGAGGTCACGGAGGCCAGCGGGCGGACACCCCCACGACTCCGACCCCTTCTTCACCGCCAGCGACGGGGATGGACGAGACCGCCGACATCGCCGAGGAGTGGCTGGAGGAGGAGGCGGAGATGTCCCCATGGAGCCAGAGGGTGAGGGTGAGGACCTCCCTCCTCCCTACCGGAGCTTGGAGTCTTCCGCGTGCGAGACCGAGACGACCAGGTGGGGCAACATGGACGAGGATGAAGACATGGACTTCGGTTACACGGAGAAGCCCCCATCCTCAGACCCACCGAGGGGACCCGGCGGAGGCCCGCCGGGACCCCCCGGCGAAGGACCATCAGGACCTCCTGGAGGACGCCCATCAAGTGGACCCCCCGGAGGCGGACCTCCGGGCGGGGGAGGACCCCCTGGACCGGGCGGACCCGGCGGAGGCCCTCCTCGAGGACCCCCTGGGGACCCCGACGGCCCATCAGAAGAGGGTGACCCGGAGGCCACTTGGCTGTGGATCGTCCAGCTCCGCAGGAGGGTCCAGACCCTCGAGCGCAAGGTAGACACGGGCAGAGGGGAGATGATCCGCATCGCCAGGGTCGCCGCGGGCGCACAGAAGGAGCTGGACATCGCCAAGACGGAGATGGTCGAGATCGCTAAGGTCGCCACCGCTGCCCAGAGGGAGCTGGACATCGCCAGAGGCGAGACCAGGCTGCTGAACAAGGTCATCAACGGCCTGCAGCAGAGGTTGGACGAGCTGGAAGGCCGTGGGAGCGTCGGCAGCGAGCACCTATCCCTGGAGTCCGGCTCGTCGGACGACGGCTGGGGACCTGGACCAGGTCCAGGCAGAGCCCACGCCTCGGCGGAGCCCCCAGGAGTCGCCCCAGCGCCAGTGCCCCCTCCCTCAGCGCCCCCTCTCATCACAGCGCGGGCCGCCATAACGAGCGCGTGCCGCCCGGCAGTGGCAGTGAGGAGTGGCGTGATGAGTGGCTCAGTGCGGAGTAGGTGTTTGTAAAACATCGTCGCGCGATCGCAGCAGAAGAAAAAAAAAACCAAGAAAAAGACGCACAACCAGAAAAAAAAAGCGCAAAATCGATTTTTCCCACCTCAGAAACCCCCACAAAAAGTTTTCCGCCGCTGTTTGGCGAGGTCGCAAAATTTAGGAAATTCACAGAAAAAAAAGAACAAGAGAGTCGCGACGGCGACGAGAATGAGCGTTGCTTGCCCCAAAACACCTAGCAAAGTGCGTGTCCTAGGCGCTAGAGATTTGTGCGCGCTCCAACAACAAAGAAGATGAATAGAGGCGAACACCAAGAACAAGCGAGCCGCGGCGACGAAGAAATTGAACATTGCGTGCTCCAAACCACCTAGCAACGTGCGTGCCATAGGAGCTAGGCGGCTTGTGCGCGTCAAAAAAAAAAAAAAGAAACACAACAAAAGGAGAAACACCAAACCACAAACAAAGAAAACACGACCACGGACCACGGGAAAACAAAGGTATGACAAACAAGTATGTTACGGCCCCATGCATCCTACATATCATATCCACCGCTACACATGCGTAGATGAGAAAACCAAGTATGTTGCGAATGAGGGCGCCCAAGGGACAACGCCGCACGCAAAAAAGAACGACGAACCACCACGCACGTCATAAGGCATGCCCACAAACATAAACCACAACCATATATCCCCCATATTCCTCCATAGGCTCCAAGCACCGCGAGATACACGACGAAAAAAAAAAACAACAAAAGCGCAAAAGGTATGGGGCGGCCACGGACCATGGGGAAACAATGAAAAGGCGAACAAGTATGTTAAAAATACGAAGGAGGGCGCCAAGGGAGCGCACCACGCACGCATACCCAAACGTACACAAGGCCGCAAAGTGAAAGAAAACGGAGACAAGGTCAAAGAGAAACATGGTATGAAATCCCACCCCCGCCACACCCACACAACGTGCACACGCTCTCGCTATAGGCGATGCCCACGAACCACGGGGAAACAATGGTATGGCGAGCAAGTATGTTAAGAAAGCAAAGGAGGGTGCCAAAGGGACGGACCACGCACAGACGCACACAAATAAACAAGACCGCAAGGTACAAGAAGACGGAGACAAGAGCAAGGAGAAACATGGTATGAAACCCCACCCCGCCCCGCCCACAAACACGCACACGCTCTCACTATAGGGGATGGCCACAAACCACGGGGAAACAATGGTATGGCGAACAAGTATGTTAAGAATGCGAGGGAGGGCCCCAAAGGGACGGACCGCACACGAAAACACAAACGTACACAAAGCCGCAAGATACAAGAAGACGGAGACAAGACAAAGGAGAAACATGGTATGAAACCCCACCCCCGCCCCACCCACAAACAAGCACACGCTTTCTCTATAGGTGATGACAACAAGAAGCTACACAAGGTTTGACAAGTATGTTACGGAGAAAAAAACACAAAGGCGCCTTCCACGCCCTCTCTATAGGGGAAACGCAAGGCAAAGAGGTATGTTATCGAAGACGCTACAAAAAAAAAGGGGGGGGGGGACACAAGGCACAACACGCAAAAACAACCAACCAACCCCCCAAAGACCTGCACACGCTCTGTCTCTACAGGGGAAGAAAACACGGTGGGACAAATAGAGAGGTACGTAATATGCGTCACGCATACCACGCATTTCTGCTACACGTCTACAGGACCTCTTCTTCTGCTTTTTGAACACGACCATGCAGACCGACGACGAGAACCAACCAAGGTATGACACACCCCACCAATCACACACCGCAAGCACACACACGCACACGCACGGCAGCCACACCGCGCACGACCCCCCCCACGCCACCCACACCAACACCAAAAGGCCGGACAGCGCACACACACACACCAAGACCAAGGAGAAGAGCACCCAGGGCCCCCACCACCACAACCAGTGGACCCCAGCCAGGAGTGGCGGGGAACCATGCCCGCGGCCCACGGCCAGGAGTGGCAAGGGGCGGGGACACCAAACCGCAGACCACCGTCACACCACACACACGTAACCACACACACCAGCACACGCTGAAGACACACCCACCGCACCACCACACCACACCACAAACAACGCAGACACCACAAACAAGCAACACACAACACAGCACGGCCACTGCGCACAGCGACACACACCACAAACACACACAACAAGGGACACCCCCACCCGCGAAACACACCACCACAACCGGCGGGCCCCAGTCAGGAGTGGCGGGGAGCCGCACACCAGCACTGCCGGCGGACCCCAGCCAGGAGTGGCGGGGACCCGCACCCGGGACCCTCAGCCAGGTGTGGTGAGGAACGCCCACCACCACCGGCAGCGAAACCCAGCCAGGAGTGGCGGGGAGTAGCACACAGGAACCTCCGCCAGGAGTGGCGAGGGACCAACCACACCACACACCAGCCGCAACCCCACCAACACACCACCGCCGCACACCACACACCGCACACCACACACCACACACCACACAACACCGCCGCCAGCGGACCCCAGCCAGGAGAGGCAGGGAACCGCACCCGGGGCCCTCAGCCAGGAGTGGCGAGGAGAACCCACCACCGCCGACAGCGAAACCCAGCCAGGAGTGGCGGGGAACCGCGCCCGGGACGCTCAGCCAGGAGTGGCGAGGAACGCCCACCACCACCGGCAGCAAAACTCAGCCAGCAGTGGCGGGGAGTAGCACACAGGAACCTCCGCCAGGAGTGGCGAGGGACCAACCACACCACACACCAGCCACAACCCCACCAACACACCACCGCCGCACAACACACACCACAAACCACACACCACACACCACACACCACCGCCGACAGCGAAACCCAGCCAGGAGTGGCGGGGAACCGCACCCTGGGCCCTCAGCCAGGAGTGGCGAGGAACACCCACCACCACCGGCAGCGAAACCCAGCCAGGAGTGGCGGGGAGTAGCACACAGGAACCTCCGCCAGGAGTGGCGAGGGACCAACCACACCACACACCAGCCACAACCCCACCAACACACCACCGCCGCACACCACACACCACACACCACACACCACACACCACACACCACCGCCAATCGAAACCCAGCCAGGAGTGGCGGGGAAAAGCACCCTGGGCCCTCAGCCAGGAGTGGCGAGGAGAACCCACCACCGCCGACAGCGAAACCCAGCCAGGAGTGGCGGGGAACCGCGCCCGGGACCCTCAGCCAGGAGTGGCGAGGAACGCCCACCACCACCGGCAGCGAAACTCAGCCAGCAGTGGCGGGGAGTAGCACACAGGAACCTCCGCCAGGAGTGGCGAGGGACCAACCACACCACACACCAGCCACAACCCCACCAACACACCACCGCCGCACAACACACACCACACACCACACACCACACACCACACACCACACACCAGCGCCGACAGCGAAACCCAGCCAGGAGTGGCGGGGAACCGCACCAGGGACCCTCAGCCAGGAGTGGCGAGGAACACCCACCACCACCGGCAGCGAAACCCAGCCAGGAGTGGCGGGGAGTAGCACACAGGAACCTCCGCCAGGAGTGGCGAGGGACCAACCACACCACACAACAGCCACAACCCGAACAACACACCACCGCCGCACACCACACACCACAAACCACACACCACACACCACACACCACCGCCGCCAGCGGACCCCAGCCAGGAGTGGCGGGGAACCGCACCCTGGGCCCTCAGCCAGGAGTGGCGGGGAGCCGCACACCACCGCCGACTGCGAAACCCAGCCAGGAGTGGCGGGGAACCGCACCAGGGACCCTCAGCCAGGAGTGGCGAGGAACGCCCACCACCACCGGCAGCGAAACCTAGCCAGGAGTGGCGGGGAGTAGCACACAGGGACCTCCGCCAGGAGTGGCGAGGGACCAACCACACCACACACCAGCCACAACCCCACCAACACACCACCGCCGCACACCACACACCACAAACCACACAGCACACACCACACACCACCGCCGCCGGCGGACCCCAGCCAGGAGTGGCGGGGAACCGCACCCGGGACCCTCAGCCAGGAGTGGCGAGGAACGCCCACCACCACCGGCAGCGAAACCCAGCCAGGAGTGGCCGGGAGTAGCACACAGGAACCTCTGCCAGGGGTGGCGAGGGACCAACCACAGCACACACCAGCCACAACCCCACCAACACACCACCGCCACACACCACACACCACACACCACACACCACACACCACACACCACCGCCGCCAGCGGACCCCAGCCAGGAGTGGCGGGAACCGCACCCGGGGCCCTCAGCCAGGAGAGGTGAGGAGCACCCACCACCGCCGACAGCGAAACCCAGCCAGGAGTGGCGGGGAACCGCACCAGGGACCCTCAGCCAGGAGTGGCGAGGGACGCCCACCACCACAGGCAGCCAAACCCAGCGAGGAGTGGCGGGGAGTAGCACACAGGAACCTCCGCCAGGAGTGGCGAGGGACCAACCACACCACACACCAGCCACGAACCCACCAACACACCACCGCCGCACACCACACACCACAAACCACACACCACACACAACACACCACCGCCGCCAGCGGACCCCAGCCAGCGAGGGACCAACCACGGCACACACCAACCACACCCACACCCACACCAGCAGCAAGCCCCGGCCGGCCCCAGCCACACATCCACACACGCACACACACACACACCAACACACAGGGAAGGCACACCCACACCCACGCCGCCACGAACGCACGACACACACACCAACACAGACACCACGCGCGCACGCACCGCGCCACAAACACACACACCGACGGCGAACCACAACCAGGGGAGGTGGGGACACGCACACAAGCAACACGGCCAGGAAAAGCGAAAAGCGCCCCCCATCACCACCACCCCACCCGGGAGAGACGGGAAACCAACCACCGCAAACCACACAGCGAAAAGGGGGGCGGGACGAAAAAGGCCCACGGGAGACGCAGGCGAGGGACCCAACCTCAGGGGTTTGGGGGCCCCCCCGGTGACCATATCGGCCCCACCTGAGCACACGCAATAAGGTGGGATACGCCCGGGACCGTTGGTCAGCGGCCCGCGGTGGCACCGGCCTGGGGGGGTGACCAATGGGCCTGACCAAGAGCACTCCCCACGGCACATACTGCGGATCGGGCCCAGCGAGGGGCTGCGGGTAGGGCACACCGTCCATCGGGGCAGGCAAGAGACATGCCTATCCCGCAAGGACTCCCCAGCGACCCACAGTATACCCGACCCCGGTGTGGGGAACGGCTGGAGTACCTGGCTACGGAGCAGGTCCATTTGTACCGAGCAGGTACAAATAGATGGCCCGTACAACAGAGTTACACCCTGACGGGGATTGCAAGCATCGGCCCCCCCAAGGGGAAACACCAGGGGAAGGGACCCGAGCCGACGACAAGGATCCCCCTCCACCCGGCACAGCCGGGAAGGCCCGGGCACGGCACCAGGGGAACACCGCCCCAAGCGACGCGGAAAAGAGACAGAGGGGGGAGGGCACGCAAAGGGGGCGGCGGGGGGACACACCACCAACAGACCCCAGCCAGGGGGGGCGGGGAACCACACAGCCGAGACGGGAGAGGGGCCACGACACACAGCCCCCACAGCCACACAGAGCCGCCAAACCAAGCCCATAAAGGCGAGGACAGGCACCCAAACGCATCACCAACACACCGCACACACGCCCGCGCATGCACACAACACACACCACCACAACCGCCACGGACTCGAGCCCCACAAACGCACACCACACACCAAAACGCAAGCACCGCCCGCACCACAAACGCACGCAACACACGAAATCCCAAAGAACAAGAACCCAGCAACCCCCCGCCAGGGGAGCTGCAGGGCCGCCAGAAACACCGCTAGGACACAAAGGTGGACCCACCAAGCCCTCAGCCAGGAGTGGCGAGCGGCCACACCCAGCAATACCCAACCAACCACGCCCAAACCAAGGACCAGGCACTACGACACCCAGACTAGCACCGCCACCAACACCGAAACCAGACGCCACAACACCCTCACCAGCGGTAACACCCGGAACCAACGGAGACACCGTCGGCAACACCAGCGACCCCAGCACCCAGCACAACACCTGAGACACCCTCCCCGACAACAAACCAACACAAGAAGCCACCCAACACTGACCAACGACCGCACCTGCGCCCCCCACCGACCCGCACCCAGAACCACCGCCACCGGCATCCACACCATCGGAAACACCAACACCACCAACAATCAAGCCAGCACAACACCCTCACCAACACCATCACCGCCGGCACCACCGCCTACGAAACCTACGCACACCAACACCGGTTACAGCACGTACATCACCCAAGCCAACGGCATCAAACACACCATCGCCAGCATCACCCCACCATCAGCGTCGCCACTGGCAACCTCCGCCACCAGAGGAAACCAAAGCCACCACAACCGGTGAACCAACAAACCACCAAGCCCTGGCCAGGGGAGGCGAGGGCACACGCCCAGAACCATCAACAACAACACCCTCGCCAACAAAGCAACCACAGGGCGCCATCCACCACGCAGTCACCAGCAGCACCCACACCACCGGCGCCACCAACACCACCCTCACCCACGACACCACCCGGAGCATCGCCTGCACCACCCTCACCAACAGCATCACCAGCAACCCACACCACCTACTGCACACCCTCCCAGACAGCGCCACAGAAACCAGCCAGCGCCCACCCCCGAACACAGGCCACTGACCACCCACACACAGACCCACACCAACCAACAGCAGCATCAGCAACATCAGAGACGCCGTAAACCATAGCAACGACCGCACCACTGGCATCACCGACACCGCCACCGACAGTGCGACCTCAGCAACAACAACCCAGAGCGTCAACGACAGCCACCACGGCAACACCACCCGGTACAACACCATCGACATCAACGACGCCAAGGGGGCCAACACGCCGGCCAGCGACGCCCATGGGAACCTCCGCCAGGAGTGGCCAGGTCCCACCCCCACTGTCAGAACACCACCGTCCACCAGGGCATCACCTAGAGCGCCCTCGCCTTTGACATCACCCACAGCTCCGCCGGCGGCGCCCTCACCAACACTGTCACCAGCACTACCGACAGCGGCAACACAGCGCCACCGCCAACCAGCCACAGCACCAACCTTCCCAACACCGGAAACAACCGGCACGACCCCACCAGGATCACAAACCGACCAACCACCAGCCACGAGTGGCACGCCCGGAACCGCCGACCACCCAAACGCAGGACGCGCCCAGCACCAACACCAACAACACCCACGCCATCAGACCACCACGAGACACGCCAACCACCAAGTATCACCTATGCAACCCTCACCATCGGCAACACCAACGTCGCCAACACCCACGGCACTATCCACCCCAGCACCAACCCCACCAACAACGGGCCAAGGTGCCGTCACCTACAATACCCCTACCACCACCACCACGACCCCGGCACCGAGTAACACCTAGGGCACCCCCACCATCGGCGTCACCAAGGACGCCAGCACGGCTGGCGAACAAACGCCACCAAGCCCTCAGCCAGGAGTGGCGAGCGCCCAGACCCAGCAACACCCAACCAACCACGCCCAAAACCAGGACCAGTAACTGCGACACCCACACCTGCACCGCCACCAACACCCAAACCGAACGCCACAACACCCTCACCGGCGGAAACACCCAGAACCAACGGAGACGCCGTCGGAAACACCAGCAGCCCGAGCACCCAGCACAACGCCCGAGACACCCTCGCCAACATCGAACCAACACAAGAAACCACCCAACGACCATGTTACACCCAAGGCGTTACAACCGCGCCACCCACCGACCCGCACCCAGAACCACCACCTACAGCATCCACACCATCGGAAACACCAACACCACCAACAATCAAGCCAACACAACACCCTCACCATCACCATGACTGGCGGCACCGCCGTCCTCACCATCGCCTACGATACCTACGCACCGACCAACACCGGATACAACGCCTACATCAGCCAAGCCAACGGCATCAAACACACCATCGCCAGCATCACCCCACCGTCAGCATCGCCACCGGCAACCTCCGCCACCAGAGGAAACCAAAGCCACCACAACCGGTGAACCAACAAACCAACAACCTCCGGCCAGAGGAGGCGAAGACACGCCCAGAACCATCAACAACAACACCCTCGCCACCAAACCAACCACAGGGCGCCTTCCACCACGCAGTCACCAGCGGCACCCACACCACCGGCGGCACCACCCTCACCAACAGCATCACCAGCAGCCCACGCCACCTACTGCACACCCTCCCAGACAGAGCCACAGGAACCAGCCAACGCCCACCCCCGAACACAGGCCACTGACAACCCACACACAGACCCACACCAACCACCAGCAGCATCAACAACATCAGAGATGCCGTAAACCATAGCAACGCCCGCAACGACCGCACCACCGGCATCACCAACGGCACCACCGACAGTGCGACCTCACCAACAGCAACCCGGAGCGTCAACGACAGCCACCACGGCGAGACCACCCGGTACGACACCATCGGCAACAACGACACCAAGAGGGGCCAGGGCCAACACACCGGCCAGCGACGCCCATGGGTACCTCCGACAGGAGTGGCGAGGTCCCGCCTCCACCGTCAGAACACCACCAGGGCATCACCTACAACGCCCTACAACGCCAACACTCACAGCTCCCCTGGCGGCACCCTCAACAACACTATCACCAGCACCAACGACAGCGGCAGCACGGCGACACCACCACCCACCCGCAGCATCGACACCCTCGACCACAACCGATGCAACACCTGCCACTACAGACCCAAGGACAGCCGAAGGAAATAACCCAACACCAGAGACAACCGGCACCACCAGGACCACAAGCCGGCCAAACACCAGCCACGAGTGGCACGCCTGGAACTGCCGACCACCCAAACGCAGGCGGCGCCCAGCACCAACACCAACAACACCCATGCCATCAGACCACCACGAGACACGCAAACCACCACCTATGACACCCTCACCGTCGGCAACACCAACGCCGCCAACACCGACGGCAATATCCACACCACCACCAACCCCATCAACAACGTGCCGAGGTACCGTCACCTACACCACCCCTACCACCACCACCATGACCCCGGCACAGAGTAACATTTAGGGCGCCCCCACCGACGGCATCACCAAAGACGCCAGCACGGCTGGCGAACAAACGCCACCAGCGCCACCCACCGGGCCCCCAGCCAAGGGTAGAATCAGTAACAGCACACACCGTCACACCCACCGCATCGACATCACCCGGAGCATCGTCAACATCAACCAGGGGTCCCCACCACAGAAGCAGCACAAAACACCGCAGCAACACCACCACATCCACCACCCTCACCACCAGCAACAACAGCGGCACCCTCCGCAAGGAATGGCGAGGAGAAAACCCAACAACGCGGAGCCACCCAGCGTCCCCGGCACCCTCACCATCGGAGCGCCACCACCGTCGCCGTCACCAACGCCACCGACCCCTGACGCAACAACCACACAGCCCGCACAAACGGCACCAGCCAAACAGTCACCGACACCACTTGCACCACCCTCACCAGCAACAAAGCCCGGTTAACCAGCTACGACCACGAACCGCAGGCACTAAAAACCAGAGCATCGCCGACAACACTCCCGGCCAACACCCGCACCGCCCTCAAGAACACCACCGAAAGCTGCACCGTCGACCGATAGCCACGACACCCTCACAAACCACCAGGATACGGGTCCCCCCTCCCAACCCCCACCATCTGCACAACCAGCGACACCATCACCAGCACCAACGGAAACACGGACGACGGCAGCCTCGCCCCAACCAACACCCCCACTACCGCTGCCACCCACCAGTCACACCACCCACCGTCGGTGCCACCCACCAACGCCGCACCCTAAACCACACCTACAGCCAAAACCCGCAGCAGCACCAGCGGACACCCCATGGGCGACATCACCCTCCGCCAGAAGACAATGATGAGCACCAGCAGGAAAGCCAGCCCATAGCGCCCAAAACAACCCAAAAACCTCCCACACCCGGACCCACACCCACCAGCAGCGCCTACGCTGACCCACCATCAGTGTCACCGACACCCGGAAAGACACAAACCTCGAAGAACTAACGACCACAACACTGCCGCCACCGCACCCACACCGTCAGCATCACTGCCAGACCACCCGGCTGGGCCGTCAATGGCACCGCCGCTCATGGCACCACCTACACTCACCAGCGCCACCACCAACCCGCGCGAGGCCAGGAACCCCTGGCATCGCCAACGGCCTCAACGAACATCAACACCACCAACACCACCACCGCCGGACGGGGACTACCCACAAACCAGGAACAGCTCCACCACCAACAACCAATACACCACCCGCGGCACCCCACCGTCGCCAACACCAACCTCACCACCACGGCACCTATCACACCTCCACCACCTGAGGCGATGTGGGCCACACAACCCGTCATCTACAGCACCCTCGCCACCACCGCCACGTCCGGCCCACAAACGTTACGCCCCAACGGCCAGAAACAACACCCTCACCATCGACACCACCGGCAACACCACATACGCCCCATACGTCACCCTCGCCATGCTCACCAACAATCACCCTCACCATCAGTGTCCAAGACATCAGAGGCACCAACACCACCGGCGACGACGACAGCGACAACAGCTGACCCATCAACTAATCACCATCAACTAGCCCAGCACCAACCTCATCTACACAACGCCCATACCACCCTCGCCAACAACACTGCCAGCGGCACAATCATCCACTCCGGCACCCACACCACCCTCACCACCAACATCACCACCACCCCCCAAGGGTCAGGGCTCGCGGGGAACGGAACGGCAGAGCGAGCACGCCACCACCCGCACGCGTCGCCCACCCTATTGTACACCGCTCCGCAACACGCCCCCCCGCTTCCCCCGACAGGACGTGCGCTGCAGCCCACTGCTGGGACGATGACTACGACGTCCTCCCGGCCATCCGACACCTACTGGCAGCCACAGCCCCGCGCCCACAAGCCCACCAGCAACCCACGGAACCGCAGGAGCCTGACCACCCAATGCCACCACCCTCCATATCCCCCGCGTCCACCGCAGACCAGAACGCGGAACACCAGCGAGAGGAGCCCGATTCCGACCGCGCCGCCACGCCCCCACCGCCCCCCCCCCCAAAGGACATCTACGCCACACTGGCCAGCACCCTAGCCCCCATGGACGCCGAGCAGTACTACCAGTCCATCCAAGAAGACCTCCCTGAGGACCACGCAACCCTCCAGGGGTGGAAGCAGGAGAAAAGGAACGACAACGAGTGGGGCACAGAGGAAGACCTTCTCTGGGAAGACACCTGGAAAGGCACCACGGACGCCTTCCTGGAAGCAGCAGCCGAAACCTACCCCCGCCTGTCCGGGGACACTAGACACGGCCTCCACGCCCTCCTAGCGTTAAACAGCTGGAAACACCGCCACACCGTCACCCTCCACCTCCTCAACCACAAACCACACCGCTGGACACCTGAAGACGACGCCACCGCCGCCATCACCGTACAACAAAGCCCCGAGAACCCGGAGGAATACCACATCACCTGGAACGATCCGGCACCCCACCCCCCGCCTGCCCCACCCTCCCAGATGTCTTCGCCACCATCAGCGCAGAACTCCAGGAGGCGAAAGCCCCACAACAACCGGACGAAGAGATGCCCCAGGCACCATCACCACCAACCACACAAGAAAAACCCCGCACAGAGCCCAGTTAGATTTGGCACCCTCCTCAACAACAGCAAAGTAATGGGCTCATAGTATTGTAGTCTTCCAGCTTAGTCCATAGCAAAAAAGGGACTATGAAACACAATCATTATTTACACTCATGTTCACTCCTTACCTCTCTTCCACTCTCACCATACAAATATGCCTCTTGTAGTAAAATACACCTAGTTAGGACTTACCTAGGAAGCACCACGTGCTCCCTGGTGTCGCCGCCAGGCGCCTCTCCTCTATCTATCTCTCTTCTCTCCTCTTGTGTTTGGGGCTTGGCTTAGGCCTAGGTATATTCTTGGGATCCCCCAATCCATGAAACATGCTTGGGACCCACCAAATAGGCATTAAAATACATGTAGAAGTAGGGACAACCATGGAAAAGGGTTGTAGTGTATATAGAGGTCCCTTAGGGGCCTTAGACTCCTTCGAAGGTAGTATGTGTGGTATCACTCACAAAATGAGTCGATCATGCATGACATGCATGACAATCCATGATGTCAAAAATGTGATCATCCAAATTCAAAGAGTTATGAAAAATGAATAGTATAACCTTCTTAGGAACCCATAAGAGTGGGGTTGTGGTTGTGTTAGTTCTGAGCGAAAGTGAAGTTTTGGGTTGGAATGTGAATAAACATGCTAGGGCGCCAGCATGTCATGACACATGATGCATGACACATGACACATGATGCATGATGAATGATGATGATGATGAATGATGATGATTGATCTGAATCTGCTCTGAGTTCAAATAAAGTACACTCTGAGTTCAAAATATGTACTCCATGGGGCTCAATCTCACTCCCCCCCCCGACTGAAGCCCTGGAATTCAGGAGTAAATACTCAGAAGAATAGGCTGAAAAATGATATTGTGGCCATAATCATATGCAGCCCTGTGAAATCTCTTAGCATTTACTATTCAGTCCAGAACTGGACCACCTTCAATACCAAGTATGATCACTGCACCTCAGTACCACAGTAAAGAATGAGTGGAATGACTTCGGAAAGCATACATGTGAGTTACCTTTCTTACTATACCACTCTTATCACAGCACAATAGGTGATTAGCTTGGAGCTAAAAATGCAAATACCAGAAGTTCCAGAAAGATTGTGCTCAAAGTGATATATAAAGCATGGACAAGGCGTAGGAATACTTAGGCAAGCCTTACATAACAAATGCAGATACCGATTTTTGAAATCAATTTGAAATCGGCAATGAATAACGCTTGAAATAAACTTCAAAATGACCCGTAGCTGAGCTTCTAACTCGCCAGGAACCAAAACTTGAAAAAGTATTTGGACACCTGTAAAGCGCAAAGTGTAGCGCTGGGAGTTCTGGCGACTCCCGTAACTGCGCGCGTCCGCCGTGCGGGACTGGGAGCGAAGCCTCCAAAGTCCAAAAACTTTTGAACTTTTGTAAAAAAGCGCTTCTGAAGCTGCAAGAAGCGCAGTTTTGTAAAACAAAGAATTTGGAGAACAACGAGCAGCGAAAAACGCGATTTTCTAAAGTGAGGCTTACCGACAGGCAGAAAATTTTTGCGCGGGGAGGGTGCACAGTACAGCCATAGGGTAACTGTACGTTTTGCGCGCATCAATTCACCACTGTGCGTGTAATAGGCGAGTTTGAACATCAGCCACACATAGCACAACAGAAATGAAACATACGTGTTGGTCAGAGCTTGCACAACACGCGTAGCGTGTTTTTACCTTGCTTTGCCGTCTTTTGCACGCTCTTGGTGCCTCGCAAGGTTTGGTTTGGGCTGGCATTCAGGCAGGATTCAGGAGGGAAACAGGCCGTCACGCATGCAAAATAGCAGCGTACGCCGCGTCGTGCACACGTAAAAACTCCGAATCCAAGTAGGATAGAGGGTAAAACCTTCATAAGGAAAACATTCAAGGTTTGGGAGGTAGGGAGAACCTTCCTTGCTCGCTCTGTAGGACAGCATGTATGCATAGCGGAGGCGCCGCTATATGCGTCAGTGTCCTCTGTCTGGTTTTGTGGCGGAATGCCTGGTGAATCGTTCAGTGCATGCATATGCTCACGTGCAGGCACCTAAAATACTCATATGCTTCACCGTGCCGCTCACACATGCAGCGTGTGTTAGAGCGTGTAGGACCGTGGGAACTCAAAAAGCCCAATGAAACTCTGGGGTGAGGTTCCCGACTTGCAAGTTGCGCGGTTTGAGTTCTCGGAGTGTGGGAGGAGTGTGGAGTGGAGAGTGGGATGTGGGTAGGAGGTGTTAGCAAGGGGCGCTCCTGCAAAGGGCTACTCCTTTGTAGAGCGTTAAGTTCAGCGTGTGGGAGACTGGGAAGGCAGGGGATTGGAATGGGCAAGGGCGTTCGCGTTGGTCAGCGTACGCTGGCCCTTGTTCCCACTCCCCTTCTGATCCCTGACGGTTTTTTTCCTGGTCTCCCCGTGTGTGACCCGCTCTCTTTTTCTTTTGGGTAGCCCCAAGGTAGAGACCCTGAGGTAGATTCACACACATGCTCGCCCTGCACCGCACATCCACGCACAGCACTGCACACACATACTCAACACAACACACTTTTGCGCGCCATTCACTCACTCTGCACGGATCACGTTGAGCTTCGGTTCCGTGTCCACACTTGCACGGGTGTCATCGGACCGGAGGCGAGATGCACCCAAAGCGTTCACTGTTTGTTCAGGGATGCTTGGTGTTAGCTACAACTTGACTTGCCTTGGCGTGGGCGTGTGTGTGGGAAGTTGTAGGATCAGGGTGTCTTGCGGTGTAGGATCAGGCGTTAGCGTCTTTGACGGTGGGTGCCCAAGGCGGGGAGGTTTGCAGCCAAGGGGGTAGCCCTGGTCGTGGTTGGGCAGCCCTTGCAAACTCTGCTCGTCCTGCAGCCCACCCAGTTCCTGGGGGAGGTCCCATCCCTGGGGAATACCAACCCTGCCCCTCCGGTGGTGGATGCTTGACTGTTCCAAAATGGAACCAGGTGTTCACCACCCGTAAGAATCGGCTTGCCTAGCGGTAGTGTTTCACTTCTCTCCTAGGCAACACACTTCAGTTGGGGCTGTTGACACTCACACGCGCGCCAGTTACACACCGCTCATCTCTCTCCCTCCCTAGATTGGTGAAACCTGTCCCCCAGCCTCGGAGTTCCCTTGGAAATCCACGACAACTCCCAGGCTAGTGTGTGTGAACTCACTGCTCAGTGAAACAGGGCCTTAGGACCATAGATGCACCGTTTTCACAGGTGCTATGAAACAGGAGGGAGTAGTCTCACCTCCCAGCACGCTTGCGGGCCTGATTTTGGGCTGACTGCAGAATGTCACGCAAATCCTGAGATTTGCAGTAATCAGCAAAAACCTCGTTGACGTTACCGTCATCGAGTATGAAAGCCGTCACTGGCTCCCAGGTACAGTCAGAGATAGAATAGCCAGACCACTTTGTATAGAATCTCCAGCCACGTTTGTAGGTGTGGCGGAGGATTCTTTCAACAAAGTAGTAGTCTTGCTTTTTCATCTCTGATTCAGTAAACGTAATGGGTTCACTAGCGCTTATTCTTTTGGGTCTAGCCCCTACGGCCGTAGGTGTAGGTACAGTAGGTCTAGAGAGAGAGATGTCCCTTTCGGGCATCCGTAGTGAACCGTCATCCTCCATAGGCGGCAGTTCTTCATCCTCATCCATAGGATCCGCGGCCAAATCTTCGGCTGCAGCTTCCAGGCTTTCTTGTAGATCTTCTTCCCAGTCGTAGAGGTCGTCTAGCACGTCATAGTGCTTAAGCTTTGGGTAACCCACTTCAACCAGACCTCCGTACTTAGGATGAGTTTTGATCCACACGGATCCTTCAGCTACATCAGTGACCAGAAATGGTCCGAAGTAAGGGCTGTCCAGCGTGTTACGAGGCCATGCCTTGAATCTTGTGTGATGTACCAGAACCCAGTCACCAATTTGGTAGATAGCTTCTTTTCTTTTGTGGTTCTTGGTACGATTCTCCTTACTTCTTTTCTTTTCCAGTAGTGATCGGCATAGATCGGCGATCCGTTTTTGCTCGGTGAGCCATTCATCAACTTTAGGATTTCCTTCGCTCGCGCAGGGGAATTCGAAGTTGAAACCTGGCCTCCCTAGGAACAGTTCCGTAGGGGTGAAACCAGTCCTGCTACTCACTTGATTATTCATCCAGTAGATAGCATATGGGACTAGTTTTAGCCAGTTTCGGCTCTTCTCGGCCAGCATCAGAATCCTCATGACTGTTTTGAAACAGCCAATTTGGCGTTCGCATAGAGGATTCTTTGTTCGTAGGTAAGGAGTTCCGAACTGGACTTCCGTACCCATGGCTCTCATGACGCTTCGGTACCAACCAGTAGGGCTGGTAAACCGGATGTCTTGATCGCTGTGGATAATCTTGGGTAATCCGTAGACTTGTACCCATCCTTCGAAAATCTCTTTCAATACTCCTTCACCATCCACCTTCTTAGTAAGGGGAAACACTCGGCTGTAGCGACTGAGTCCATCCGTCACCAGGAGGGCGAAGTCATGGCCAGCCAATTTAGGTAACTCCACAAAATCCACGTAGAGGATGGAGTTCATTTGGTTCGGAATCGGGAGATTCCTTACCTCACCACGATCCGCTGCAGTGTTAGCTTTAGCCTTAGTGCAGGGACACTCAGCGATGATCTTAGATAAAATCTTCTTGAGAGATGCATCGCTACTCTTAGCGAAGAAATACTTCTGGAAGAACCAAAGAGTTCTCTCCACCCCAGGGTGACCATCCGTTTTGTGTGCCCATTCCAACATAGTTTCTTCATAGTCTTTGGGGACACAAATGAGGTCTTCCCTGTATAGGTGAGTTGACGTGCGGGACCATTGTACTCCATCCAGGATCTTTGAGCTCCCAATCGTCAACTGGTCCAAGATGTCCGAGTAATCGGCCGTCAGGTCTTTCATACTCCAGGACATGAGTTTTTCTTTCCTCGTAAAGAGATCGAGATGTTGATCCATCTTGGCGAAAGCTTCTTGGGCCATCATCTCGGTGTCTGCCCCCACCAGGGAATCAAAACAATTCCGTGATAGATAATCACAGAGTTCGTTTTTAATTCCCCGGATGTGGAATGTAGCGAGTCGTAGTTGGCTCAGGTAGACCCACCACCGTCGTAGACGTTTTCCATCCGGCGGTGGTCTTTCCATAAAGTACTTCACGGAATCCTGATCACATAGCCACGTGATGGGATTGGTACCCAGGATCCTGTGTTGACTAGCCAACACTAGAACTCCAGCTAACAGCTCCTGCTCGTAGGTGTGATAGTGTGAGCGTGCTGCATTCCACTTCCAATTCCAGTGGCCAAGTGGAACTAGGCGCCATTCTTGGGGGTCATAGTCAGACTTGATGAATCCTTCTCTTGTGACACCTTGAACTCTTAGGCGATAATCAATGTCTTTACATTGATCCGTAGTTAGCTTTTGCCGCTGTAATAATGTCCCTCCTCCTCCAACGTTACTGGCATCCGTGATCAGAATCATCTCGCCGTAGCGTTGGGGTACTCCAAGTACTAGGCATTCTCGGATTTTCTTCTTGACATCTTCGATTGCTTGCTTTTCAATAGGTCCCCAGCGCCACGGAGTCTCCTTCTTGATGAGATCCGTTAGTGGTGCGCTGGCTTCAGTGAAATTTCGGAGATGCCGCCTGTAAAAATTACAGGATCCGATGAATTGTCGGATTTTCTGAACTCCTTCAGCTTTAGACATAGAATCCGTTAGGTCGAAGTCCATCAGGGGCTTCATCTTTTGATCCTGCGGTTTCCACCATCCATCTCCGATGTGGAATCCGAGGTAGTCTGTTTCCGTCTTGAGAAATTCGCATTTCTCCAGCTTGATGCGGAGGTGATTTTCTTGACAGACGGTGTAGAATTCTCGGAGTAGTAGGAGATGGTCATCGATGGTGTTCGTCCCTAGGATGACATCGTCGATGTGAGCCTCCAGGACAGCACCACGCTGTAGGAGCTCTTGGACGGCCGGTCGTCGTTTACACAGGGCGATGATTTGATTCATCAGCTCCTGGAACAACGCCGGGGCGTTAGCAATACCAAATGGCATTACCCACCATTTGTAGACCCGTCCATCCGGAGCAATGAATGCCGTTAGATCTTGGGCACGCTCCGTTAGGTCAATTTGCCAGAAACCGGACCGCTTGTCCATTTTAGTTTTGTATCTGCATCCAGCAGCGGTTTCCCCGGTGTTCTCCATCAGGGGCAACGAACCGCTGTGCAGTTTTATTTTCTGGTTGACCTTTTTGTAGTCGACCACCAATCTTTTTGCAGTGCTCCCTGGTTTAGCTACCAGGAAGCATGGACTGCAATGCTTAGGATAGTCCGTCTTTTTGTACTCGTAAACCAAACCGGCCTCCACGCATTCTTTGATTTGGCGAGTAATCTCAGCCATGTCATCTTTTGATGCTGGGTACGGTCGACATCGAACTCCATCTTTGAGAAATTCTTCTCTTAGTTCTAGGTCCATGGTCACGAGTTTCTTCACCGATCCGGGTGGAGGTAACGGACCAAAAATGTCAGAGAAATTCAGGATGATTTTCTTGATCCTCTCATCAACATCCATTTTGTCGAGCAAAATGTTGAGGTCTTCAGATGCGTGTAGATTGGACGCACCTAATTCTTGTTTCTTAGATTTTTCATCTTGCTCCGTCAATTTCTTGAGGGCTAGGACTTGTTCGGGGTCCAAAATCATCTGATTCTCTTGGTGATCAATTTTCTTCTTTTCTTTGACTTTCTTTCTTAGTCTCTTGATGTCTTTACGGCGTAACTGATCTTTTCTTTCTTCTTTCTTTTCTTCTTCTCCTTCAATTTCTTGTTCCAATGCTTCGTGTAATTCGTGAAGCATGACCAATTCTTCGCCGACATCAAAATACGTCCCATCTTCTCCGTCGTACTCGTCTAGGTAGACCATGCTTTTCCATTCTTCTTTTAGCTCCAGTTTTTGGAGTCTGTCAATTTGATTTAGTAGAAGGAGACGAGTTTCTTCCAAATCTTCTTTTGAAGAAGGGAACGAATTTTTACTCGGGCGTGCGTGTAGGAGACGGAGTTCACGTTCGTCTCCTTCGCTCGTCATCGATTCTAGTGGGACGGAAACGTGTGAAAGAATTTTTTCGGGGTTAGGAGTTTCGGAAGGGGTCGAAGGAGCCTCTAGAGGTTCTACTTCTTCCAAGAACAGGTTGGCGACCAAGTCGTCGTAGTCCATAGTGGTGTAGGAGTCGTTCGAAAAGGGTATAGTCGACTCGGAAGGAGCTTCGGATATACTTCCGCCTTCGTCGGAGGTTTCTTCGCTCTCTTCTTGAGTTTCTCTTGCCTCTTTCAAACTTTCTTGAACCACTTCTTCGACTTGAAACTTAGGCGTCTCGAACTTGTACTCTTCCTTGCTCTCGTCCACGTCCGGAAACCTTTTCGTCATCTCTTCTTTTCCGTACCCACGGTGGTGCTTTAGCACGAACTTCTTTATCTCCTCAGACACGTTTTCCATGGGGTTAGAGGACACGTTCTTCCCCGAGACTAGGTACATAGCGGTTCGCCAACGGGGCTTTGGCAAAACCTCTTCTTTTGGGTTAAGTCGGTAAAGAGGAACGTCAGGTAAGAGCAACTTTGTCACCGTCAACTTTTCGAGTATAGGCCCCCATAGCTTTTCTTTTTCTTCCCACTTCTTCCCTTCGGGAAAAACCGACGCGATCGTAGCTTGGTCCACATAAACTTTTACCAACGTGTGGAGTATTTTTGAGAAAGGGGGGTTGGCGTAGAGCATCTTCCAAGCTCCCAACTTTCCCCAGTCATACCACCACGTGTTGTTGGTTTTGGGAGTACAAAAGTACTCCGCGTCGGCGTTCTCTTTGGACGCAAAGAGTTCGACAAAGTCGCCGTTACACGTGTTCGGGTTAAGGCCAAGTTCTCGAAACGCGTCACGTTTGGCGGCGGAGTCGAGAGTGTAGTTCTCCGTTCGGTGTAGGCTCAAGGTAGCGAGGATACTCTCTTGCTTCACCTCGCTATCGAGTGCCAACGGAAAACTCTTGAGAGTCTTGAGCGTAGGTCTTGGACACTTTGTCTCCTTGAGGGGTATTGCTTCCCATTCTTGCTCTTCGTTCACCACCAACAAGTGAGTGGGCTCTTGAAGGGATAAATATTTTATCCACTCGTTTTGCGCAAAGAAGTCCGTCCCCAATACGGCCTCAAAGGCGTCGGTGTCGAACGCTTGAAACTTTTGAAGTACCTTTCGGTCCCCCACTTGTACTTCTCCTTCTATCTCGCCTTCGGTGAGAGTGACTCCCCCTTCTCCCGTTTTTACCCCACAAATATTTTTGGGAACTAGGTCCTCGTAGTTGACGAACCTAGAGGAGACTAGGGAGATTGTAGCGCCGGTATCAAGGTATGCGTCCACCCATAGACCATTGATAGCGACCCTCAATAGGTAGCAATACCTCGGTGCGTCGTCTCGGTGTCCACCTAGGCTTCCCCCGGCGTTTGACCCGCGAGAAAGTCTTTGAGGTTCTTAGCTTGTCTTTCGAGCTTGAGAACTCTTTTTCGCTTCTTTTCTCGCTCTCCTTCCGTCAACTCTTCCAAGCGTTTCTTCTCTTGAGGCTTTCTCTTGTCGTCATCTTTTCCTTTGCCTCCTTTTCCTTCGTTCGCCTTTCCTCCGTTCGCTTTTCCTCCACTTCCTTTTTCTCCTCCTTTCGCTTGGTCCCCTTTGCCTTGACCTTTCTTCGTTTGCTTTTGCTCTTGTTTCCTCGCGTCAAGGCTGTCTTGCCACGCCTTGTCTCTTACGTTGTGTTTTGTCCCACAATTGGGGCAAAACACGGTGGCGAAGAACTTGGGCGCGGTGGAGTTGTCCTCCTCGACTTCCCTTCGCCAATACCACTGCCCTTGGCCTTGTCCTTTGCCTCGTCCACCTTTTCCACGGCCACGACCGCCACCACCACGGTTGCCGTTTGCTTGTCCTCGTGCTTGTTGGAAAGACACAAAGCACTCCTCACATAGCGAGTGGGCAAAGGCTTCTTCTTGGTTCATAGGGGCGTTGGAGTCGGCGTTGGTGTTGCCGTCTAGCCACTTGAATTGAGCCATCGAGTGCAAGTTCTTCAAAGTAGCGTCCGACTTTCTCTGGAGGGCCAACTCGTAGAGGAGGTCAACGAGAGAGTTGAAAGTGTGTATTCTAGACAACCTCTCGGGAGTAGCACGTATTTCGTCCATGGTTTTGGGCGGAACACGAGGTAGGAGGTGTAGGGGGGCTTTGGAGTCGTCGTAGTAGGACGTAGCCAATTGGTCCGTAAGCGTAGTAAACTTTTGGACGTATTGGGCTATGTCCGCGGTTGTAGGGTATTCCTTCAACCGAGGGATACGCTCTATCTCTTGAATAAGCTCTAGGTCGGTAACGTAAGTAGGGTAGAGCTTTTCGAGCGTAATAAGGAACCTTACCCAAGAGTCACTTTTCTTGAGTGCCCCCGAAACCACTTCTTTTACGTCCTTGTTATCACAACCGTTGATAACAAGGTCCGCCTTGGCTCTTTCGTTGAGGTCTTCTTGTCCCGTCGACCTCAAGAACCTCAAAAAAATCTTCGGCGTAAACGTCGAGGTCTCTACCCGAAAACTTGGGTAGTTTGGTTTCGGTTTGGGGTTTGAAAAAAGCTTTGGTTCCTCTACCAGTATGTGGCACCGGTTGTGTGGGGTCGGGGAGTAGCGCCATAGGCGCTAGTGGACCGAGTCCTAGGGCGAGGGCTTGGTCGAGGGTGTATACTTCGTAGGTAGTGGTAAAGCACGCCACGGGTTTGGGTGCTTTGGTACGGGGTACAAAGGGCGACTTGACTCCAGGAGGCACACCGGCAAGCCCGGTGCACACTCGGGTCAGAGGCGAGGGGTGGTAAGGTACACAAGGGTTAGTGGTTAAGTTAGCACTAGTCCTATTTTCTAAGTTTTAAAGACGACCCTTGAGTTGTTGCAAGGTCGACAAAAGGATACTGCTCTCTTCCGAAGAAGGAGAGGCTTCGAAAACATGAGTCCTTTTGGGTGCTTGAGGCTCAGAGAAAAACTTAGGCTCAGGAACTCCGGTAGGCACTCCATGAACAATAGGTTCTCCACGGATAGGGGGTTGAGGCATAGTGGCGTAAGTCACATTAGAACGCCATGGCACAGATTGGAAAGGATTAGTCGAAGACGATGTGGTCCCCGACTCATGAGTCTGTGGGGCATTAGTGAATGAACCTTCATGGTGTTCGACTTGTTGAACCATTTGTTGCAACCGACCACTCTGGTTGAGCAACGATAGGACCTCCATAGCATTCGCTAGCTCAGCTGTCGTCATGTTATTCGCTGAAGGCACTGGGCGTGGAGCTACAGCTTCAGCATACTCAGGACATGTAGGCGCAGGAAAACGATAGGCTTCGAATCGAGATCCGTCTAGAGGTACTTCTGGGGTTCCAAACCCGGCCATGGTAGGCGCGACTAGTTCCTCATCGGAGACCGGTATCACGACTTGCGCGTCGTTTTCAGAAGCGCCCGTAGCTTCTAGGCTGCTTGGAGTTCTCACAGGGTCCATCTCAATTTTTCAGACTCGATTTTCTGAGTTCAGGAATTCTTCTCCGTCCCTTACTAAATTTCCAGGCTGGAATTGAATCGAAATTAAATCCAAGGGATACTGGATTTAGGCAGAGCAGGTTTTCTCTGCTACCAGTTAGATTTGGCACCCTCCTCAACAACAGCAAAGTAATGGGCTCATAGTATTGTAGTCTTCCAGCTTAGTCCATAGCAAAAAAGGGACTATGAAACACAATCATTATTTACACTCATGTTCACTCCTTACCTCTCTTCCACTCTCACCATACAAATATGCCTCTTGTAGTAAAATACACCTAGTTAGGACTTACCTAGGAAGCCCCACGTGCTCCCTGGTGTCGCCGCCAGGCGCCTCTCCTCTATCTATCTCTCTTCTCTCCTCTTGTGTTTGGGGCTTGGCTTAGGCCTAGGTATATTCTTGGGATCCCCCAATCCATGAAACATGCTTGGGACCCACCAAATAGGCATCAAAATACATGTAGAAGTAGGGACAACCATGGAAAAGGGTTGTAGTGTATATAGAGGTCCCTTAGGGGCCTTAGACTCCTTCGAAGGCAGTATGTGTGGTATCACTCACAAAATGAGTCGATCATGCATGACATGCATGACAATCCATGATGTCAAAAATGTGATCATCCAAATTCAAAGAGTTATGAAAAATGAATAGTATAACCTTCTTAGGAACCCATAAGAGTGGGGTTGTGGTTGTGTTAGTTCTGAGCGAAAGTGAAGTCTTGGGTTGGAATGTGAAAAACACATGCTAGGGCGCCAGCATGTCATGACACATGATGCATGACACATGACACATGATGCATGATGAATGATGATGATGATGAATAATGATGATTGATCTGAATCTGCTCTGAGTTCAAATAAAGTACACTCTGAGTTCAAAATATGTACTCCATGGGGCTCAATCTCACTAGCCCCTCACCCACCCCATCACCACAATGGAGCTCCCCCCACAACACCGCACCACCCCGGACCGCAACGGGTTTCGAGACCTGCCACGGGAATGGGCGGTCCACAACGCCACACTCCGATGGGACGAAATCACACCGGGGCTCCAGGCCATCCGCCTCCACTTGATCATCGAGCCCACCACCACCTGGGCACTACCGACGGGCGGCCACCAGCTCCTCCTCACCTTCCAAGGCGATGCCACAATCACACCCACGGAGGGAGACCCCGTAACAGCAGCCCTCGCCCACGCCGTCCACATACCCCCGCAAGCATCGTCGGCACCTATGACGGTACATCCAGGCCCCACCCCATGGCAAGCCATCGTCATCACCTACCCCACCCCCAACGACCACACACACACCTGGCAGCAACGGTGGGAGGACATCCGGGGGAACCTCCTCCAAGAACACCTAGGGCTCACTCGCACCCACCACACCCTACACCCGATACGAGGAGTAGGCCAAGCACCACACGGCATACACACCCCGGGATCATGGGCGTACGCCACACCCGTAAACCCACATGCAGCGGAGGACATCAAGACCGCCCTATCCATCCAGCAAGCCCAGACCCAAACCCCGCACCGCAACACCCAACGAGGCTACACCATTTGGTGGGCATACCAAGACCACGACACCCTCACCCCCCAACCGGGGGCCCCCCCTCTAGACACCAACACAACCGCCCTCCTCCAAGCCGCAGCAGCGGCAGCCACACAGGTAGGGGCCCCGGAAACCTGGGGCCCACAATACCTGGTCGAAACCAAAGTGGCGCCCCACGCGAAGGCCCGCAGGGTTGGTACAATACAGTACGTGTAATGTATTGTATCGTTCCGATACAGTACTGTAATGTAATGTATTGTATCTCAAATTTTTCTGACAAAGTAGTGTTTTAGTTTACAAACTGCAATGGTTTGCGAAAACAGTTTTTTGCCTTTGTTTACGTTTTCAGGATACCTTTTGTTCTATATTTGTTTATGACGGTAAAGACAGGCTTGGGATTAACAAACGTTGCTTGTTTATTTTTTTTTGAAAATTAAGGAATGAACGAACGAACGATGAAAATAAACGAACATCGTTTGTTAATTTTTTCCTTGTTCATGTTGTTTCGGTTTGCTTCTAACGGTTTACTTGCTTCTATTGTGCCCCTTCCTAGTGCTTTTTCAACAAAAGTAGACTTACAATGTTTTCTGTGGACAAAATAAGGTTTTGGATTTTTTAAAAACCATTGTGCTTCTTTTGAAAAAAGAATAATTCAGATATTTTTGAAAACCATTGCGTTCGAGGTCAAGGAAGGAATTCCAGACTCACAAAGGCACCTGTCCCCAGGCTGACCACCAAATGGCCAAAAATGGCAAATGGCAAAAAGTGAGCAACCAGCAAAAAAAAAAGCAAGCGCATGTATCTGTACAGCTGCTGCAGCACACATAACAGGTCCCTGGCGTCACTTGAAGCCTCTGTGCAGAAGTGAAATTTTGAGATTCGAATGACATCACTGAGATGCAGCAGCAAACTGACTGAGTCCACCATAAAGGGTCATATAAAGGACAACGAAGGCTCACTCAAAACTGTCGAGACAACAGAAGCGAGCGCGACGAACACTCAAACGACACTCACAGCACGCGCCAACACTCAAATGACACTCACAGCACGCGCCGACACTCAAATGACACTCACAGCACGCGACGACACTCAAATAACAGTCACAGCACGCGCCGACACTCAAATGACACTCACAGCACGCGCCGACACTCAAATGACACTCACAGCACGCGCCGACACTCAAAGGACACTCACAGCACGCGCCGACATTCAAATAACACTCACAACACGCGCCGACACTCCAATGACACTCACGGCACGCGTCGACACTCAAATGACACTCACAGCACGCGCCGACACTCAAATGACACTCACAGCACGCGCAAACACTCAAGTGACACTGACAGCACCTTCTTCCTTTTGTGCTCCTTCTTCGTCTTCTTTGTCTTCACTCCTCAGTCTTCTTCGCTGCTGCAGCTTCTCGATCTTCTTCTGTCTTTTTCTTAACGTCTCTTTGATCTCTTTCGCCTCTTCCGCTTCTTTCTTCTGTTCTTTCTGTCTTCATATTCTTCCCTCCTGTTCTTCTTCTCCTTCTTCTTCACTTGCTTCTTGTGTCGCCCTGCAAACGCAAGACAGGCAGGAAAATTCAACCACCAATGTTGATGAAACGAAATCCAAATTAAAATCATTGCAAATTCTATAAAGTACCTCACATTTGCGTATTAATCCTTGGCCATGTTTGTTTGCTCAGCGGCGCCCGCAGCTGGCGCCAGATGCTAGCCTAGGAACAAGACGCGTACTGTATTGTATTCTCGCGATACAGTACGCGTATATATACGTTACGCGTATATATACGCCGTCTTTTCCAACCCTGGAAGGCCCAAGAAAGGCTCCCAACACCGGAGCGGCTCCACCCCCCACTCAAGCTAGACACAACGGAACACACCCCCCAGGACGAATGGGCGACCCACTACATCATCACCCACACCACCATCCGCAAGAACGACCCTGCCAAGATCACCGTCACCCGCCACCTCCCCCACACCACACAGGTGTATGAGCTGACGGCCCCCAACGTCCTCGTCACCCGTCGCCGACACGACAAGCTATACAGCATACAGGCGGAAGGGGCCGCCGCGGCCACCCTGTACACATGGGCAACACGGGGGGACCTCCCAGACCCCACCCTCCACCACGCCCCCTCCTGGCCCACCCCCTTCCACACAGCAGACCGCCCCAACAAGAAGCCCAAACACACAGGTATGCACAACCCCGCCCAGGAGGCCCAGCACCGACACGATGCGAGGCGCAAGGCCCGCACCCTCCACAAGGACCACACCATCCCCCGCATCAGCGCCCCCCCCGCCAGAGTGTTAGATGCCACCCACAACCGCACGATCACAGGCATCACCACGGACTGCCTGAACGCAGCGGCGTCGCGGGCAGACGCCGTGTGGTTCAGCGAAGGGCCCTCCCACACACGGGCGGTGGCGCGCCTCCACAACATCCAACCCCACAAACTCCAGCGCGCCGTCGGACCCTTCGCCGTAAACGTCACCCCGTACAGCATCGACCAGCCCAAGTGTGAGCACCATGACCCGCCCTGCTCCACCCCATGCACCTCACCCCTGCGCCAACCGCTGCCGGCCCCCACCATCACGGGCAACATGTACCTGGGCACCGTACCGGGAGACCCGGGCATATACATCCTGCCCAACAGGTCCAGGGAACACGCCATCCCCCTCCACGGTGTACAATCCCTCGCCCTCGGACCGCCCCCACCAAAACACCAACACCAGCACATCCCGGGGGACAAACGGACACAGGCGCCAGGCGGGAGAAAAAAGGCCCACCAACACGCCCTAGCCCACATCACCGTCCACCCCGCAGCCCACCTACCAAAAGACTTCGGCACGGAGCGCCACATCGTCCTGGAGGGGCAAGCCCACCACATCATCACCGCCGCCCTATACACCCTCGCCGCCCAGGAACGCCACTGGGACCCCACAACCATCCCAGCGATGCCCCTACACTGCAGGGCCCCAAAGATCCCGTCACCCCCTTCCACATCGATCAACTCCTAAGCCGCAGGGCCACCCCACACCTCCACCCCTCCAGGATAGAACTAGCCATCGCATCGTGGGACACCCTAGACACGCCCCCCCAACAACTCGCCATCCACATCCTCAAAGCGGACGCCCAATGGTGGGTCCTCCACTGGGCACACTGAGTCCTCATGGCGGCCCAGGCCTATACCCCGGAAATAGACCTGGAAGACCCCCCACGGGGCCGGCAGCGACTCCTCCAGGCCACCACCCTCACAGGCCGTGAAGGCGCCCCCTCGGAAGCCCTCCACACAGCACTCTACTGGGCTCAAGGCTCCCCCAACGGCCCAGACACACCGGAACCCACGGAGGCCTGGGTCATGCAGGCCAAGGCCATGAGGAACTACCACCTTCACCACCCCTTCGACGACAGCCCGGCCGCACTGCCATGGCCATCCAATCCCCCGGAGACCGTGCGCAAGCTCGCCGACCTCATGTGCAGCCACGCGAAAGCAAACATGCAAACGCCGGCAGAACCCCCACTGAGGGATCCGGGCCAGCAAGCAACGCACCCCTTCTTCGAACCCGACGCCCCCCCAGCCCCGCTACCTCCAGTCCCACTCAAGCGAGCGGACGAAAAAGGGGCGCACCCGCCCCCAACCAAGCCGGAAAAGCAGCGACCTCCCGACCCCCCGCACCCCACCCGACCCACCTGGCGAACCCAGACCAAGCATCCTCGTCATCCTCCCTCCGATAATTACCACCGCCCCACCCGGACCAGGCATCCTCATCATCCTCCCTCCCGCCACCAGCACCGCCCCTGCCCGAGGCGTACCCAGGATTCAAAAAGGGCGCGAAGGTCCAGCAGCCCTTCCGCAATGACCACACAGGCCACTGGATCTGGTGTGAGGGCACGATCCAGTACCGCCTCCGCGACCCGGGGGACAACGGGGGGCCACAGATCCGGGTGGTCTGGCACCGCCAAAAGGAGCTAGACCAAGGCAGCAGCGCCCCGGACAAGCCAGAAGGCCACACCCTGGAGCTCACCAGCGCCCACCCCATCCGACTCCGCACCGAAGAGAACAAGGCCCATAGAGACACCAAATACACTGGGGAGCTCCCCCCGGAGTGGAGCCAAGGCCTCCCCCCCGCCGCGCCTGCCCGAGCGCCCACCAACCGGCAGAAAGTCCCCGAGCCCCAGTCCCCCTCCCTGACGGGGCAAGGGCCGAGGGGACAAGCCTCCACAGCCCCGGCCCGCCCCCACCGAGGCCACCGTCAACCTCCTCGACCTCAACCACCCGGCCGTCACATACTCCAAGGACGCCACAACCGCCCTCCAGGAGCTCCCGATGGCACAAGGGCCAGGGTGGTTTCCCCACCTCCTCACCTTCCAGGAACAAGGCCTACAACGCAACGACCCCCCAGAAACCACCCCCATATATACCCCGGACCGAAAAGCGTACAAATGCTACTGGCACAACGGGACCCCCCTATACGCCCGAACCGGCATCCACGTCCACCTCGTCCACCACCTCAGCGTCCCAGGGAGGCTAGGTGTCTATGAGGTTGTTGGGGACGGATGACAACTCAACGTCATCAACGCCCACGTCCCCTTCGGTGACGCCACGGATCCCTTCCTCCAAGCCCTGGCCGAGGCATACCGCCAGATGGCCATGCTCGCCCCCACAATTATCATCGGCGACATGAACGCCGCCCCCACCCCGGAGGACCGAGGGGGACAGGCCACACCCCAGGACCATGCAGTCCGCGACACCATCAATATGCTGGGGCTCGTGGACCTGACGGCAAACCTTGAAGGCCAACCATCCCACTTCCCCCACCAAACAGATGACGCCCCATCCCGCATCGACGTATGCTATGGCGACCCCACCACCATCATCCGGGCGGAGGCCCGATAAGGACCCCTCCCGCTGGGACCCACAGGCCATAGCCCCCTGCACATCCGCCTCACCATCCCCAACCTTCCCCCCAGCCCCCCAGAGGATGCGGACCAAGGCCTACCACCACCCCTGAAGATGCCCCCACTGCATGACAAGCATGCCTGGTCCCAATATCACAGGGCCATAGACCGCGCCCGGCGCATCCAACCAGACCCCACCGACCTACTCACAGCCATGGGCACGGCCGCTGTCGCCTGCGGCTTCCAGTAACACCCCCACACAGACGACGACCAACCACCCACGGCCCTAGGGGACATGCTCCATGACCTCTGGCATGCGAAGCAACAACTGGCGACCCTCCTCCACACCTACACCCCCCAAACCCGCCGCCAGATACACCACTGCAGGACGCAGATAGCCCACATCAGGGCAGACCTGCAGCGGTGGCACATCAACAGGCAACAGCGCATCGCCCAGGAACACGAACGGTATGCGCAACATGAACTCCCCTACAAGGCCATCCGCCACCTCAACGACGCCATGACCGACACCGGCCACCGCACCATCACCACGGTCCGGCAGGAGGACGGCTCCCTCACCAACGACCCAGCCACAGTGCTTCAAGCCACCCAAGACAGCTTCCTCCGGCAACACACACCCACCCAAGACACACTGGACCCCGACGCCCAGGCCAAAATCGACCACCTCCCTCGGGTTTTCAACCACGCCCAGAGGAGGCAACTGGAAAAGCGCCCCTTCAGCATCCACGAAGTCCGGAAGGCCATGCACAGTCTCCGGCAACACAAAACCCCAGGCTATGACGCCCTCCCAGCGGAGGCATACTACCACCTCCCCGCCCACCTCCTCCGCATCCTCGCCCACCGCCTCTGGGACATCGTCACAGGGCAGACCCCCCTGCCAGCAGACTGGGCAAATGTTGTCCGCCCCCTCTACAAAAAAGGGGACTGGGCAAACCCGGACAACTGGCGCCCCATAGTCTGTGCGGTCACGGAGGTCAAAATCGTCTGGACCATCCTCCTACGCCGCATCCGCCCCCACCTGGACCCCCACATACCAGCCAGCCTCTGGGGGGCCATCCCAGGCCGGTCCCCACACGAGGCCATGTTCCTCCAGGACACCATTGCCGACATGGACCCGGTGGACCTCATCATCGCCTCCCTCGACGTCGAAGGAGCCTTCCCGAACACCCCCTGGCTCCTTCTAGAAGTGATGTGGAAACGCCTGGGCCTCCCCTTCTACAACTTCGCCTACGGCTACATCCGCACCTGCAAATACACGGTCCGCACTGGAGCAGGCCTCACCCCCTTCCTGGAGCCAGGCAGCGGGGTCCCCCAAGGAGGAGCAGAGGGCCCCTTCCTGTACCTTCTAGTGACGCTCCCCCTGGTACTCGCAATCGAGCAGGATTACCCGGCCTACGCACCCTACACCCCCCTCTCCCCCCTGGTGGGCTTCACGGACGACACCAACCTCACGGTCGCGCACACCCCACACGAAACCCATGCCCCGGACCCCGGGCCAACGGTCACCCAACAGGCCAATGACTTACTGGACGTGACCGTCTCCTACCTCTCCCACAACAACCTCATCGTCCACCCCACAACGTCAGTGGCCATGATCAAGGGGTCTGCCACACCCCCCACCCTAGGGCCACAAGGGGCCCCCATGCAAGTCGTGACAACCACCACCCACCTGGGGGTAATCCAGGCCGCCAACCCTGAGGACGCCACCCTCCCTCCCAAGTTGCAATCACACCTCGCCCATCTCCCCAGATATGCGTCCCCGCCAAGGCCCTCTCCCTGTCCCACCAAAGCCTGGTGTACTACCTCACCGGGGTCTTGAACGCCTCCATAGGCTTCCAAGCATTCCACCTTACACACCCCACCACCGCCCTCCAGCCGGCCACACGCGCCGTGACCAAGGCATGGGCAGCACACGGGGGCTGGCCCACCTCCATACCCACCCGCGCCATCCGAGCGGCATGGCCCCACTATGGGGACGCCATAGGGGACGAGGTGAAAGCGGCCTACACCAGACACACCGCCCTCCTCCTTCACCGCATGACCCACAACAACTCACCGGAGGTCCGCGAGCTCACCACAATCCGCCTCCAAGCCGCACAACGGGCCCGCAACACATGCCCGCGCTGGGTACTCCGTCAGACGGGCATGCCCACCAACATGAACACGCGCCTGTGGAACCACCTGCAGCTTTTTAAACCGTCTCAACACCTTCAGAGTTCCATTGTGTTCGCTTGTGGCTGCGCTATTTACAGTGTAGGGGGCCATTGGTATCCTACATGTGGGTGGTGCTGCTCCATGTGGCTGTTTGTGGCCTACCATACCCTTAGGTGGGCTGGGTGTGGCACATTCAGGCCCCATGTGGCTTTGCCTCACCTATATGTGGCATACTATAGTCCAGCGCGTACACAACGCACCTCTGCTAACTACAACAGTCCTGCAACCTGAAGTATGTACAAAAGCCCATGTGGGCCTTTGTCACTCCCCTCTGGGGTAACCAGAGATTCTGGGCGGAGTGTGACTGTTTTCAGCTAAATCTTTACCTTTGAAAAGAAAAGCAACCCAGCTGCCAGGGAAATGTTTCCATCTCCAAAAATAGAAAAGGTGTAATGGTAAAAGAATAGACAGATGTTACTGCAATGTAGTGAAAAGATGCTGATTGGGTTGACTGGGAATGGTTGGTGGTGTGAGTGACTGTTGATTGCTTGACTGTGTGGAAAAAGACTGTTGGCTGGCCAAACAGGATGAAAATCAGAAAGATGATCACTGCTGACAAGCTTTGCCGAAGCAAAAGTGCAGGCACTGGCACAGTGGACAATGATCTGTTAACTTAACAGTCAAAGAGTACACTGATCTCCAATCTGGGTGTGCTGGCCCTGGCAATGCACAGTGCTGGCAGTATGCTGATCAAGTAGATATATACGAAAAAAGACAGAAAAAAATAGAAATATGGGCAGTCACCATAATTGCAGTGCTGCGCAGAGTGTACCAGATTGTGCTAGACAGGGTTGGGGTCGTACCCCTGTTCCACAATGCTGCAGAAGCCTGCACAGAAAGAAAGGTGGACTTACTGTCACTTGATGGAATTGAGCTTGCAAAACTTGAGAGACACGACAGGTACATAGTTTGCAGGATGTGTGGAGTTGTCCCATCTGAAGTTCCGGTGTTTTTTTGGCTTGTAATTTCCCTGTTGGAGGAAGGATTCCCATTGTGATTTGAACTCGTCGTAAATCAACGAGCAGATTCTCCATTGCTCGTCACTCAAGAAGTTCACCGGTGATTTGTCGTGGCGCGGCGGCGTTGAAGCTGTGGTACTCGACGATTCCATACTGGGCGGACTTAACGATGAGTGAGTGTACCCATGGCCCTCATCAATCTCCCGTGTCAAGTTTTCCGAGTTATGCAACGCCTTGCTGGTGACTGTTGGTGACACACTCGAGCAAAATAGATCTTGGACCAATTCTCGTTCACTCTGGTGGGGTTCTCCCTGCCAGGTGGCAGTATTTCCATCGTCTTCATACCACCAGTTATCACTATCAGATTGCTGTTCATGCTTTGCCGGTGGTGATGCAGCAGACGGTAGTGCCTTCGGTGGGTGAGGCGCTATCGTCTGCAGCGGGAAGAGAATACCGCGGCCATGGATGCGTTCACCACCATCGTTCGGGGAGTCTACTTCGTTCCTCACAGAGAGTGACGGGGCTTTCAAGGTCCAGATCCTTATTGTCGACAGCGTTGGTAACTCGTGGTCACCATCGGCCGCAATCCCCGGCTCTGTGTTCATCGTGGAGCGAGATGACTCAGCTTGTGTGCTGCGTGATACACCATCAGCAGACTGTGGTGCCTTTTGTGGGAAATGGTTGAAATTCTCATGGAGGTGCCCAGGGAGGCGTTTCCATGTCCTTGGCGTCTCGTGGAGATATTCATTGATCTGCGTTAGTTGCGCTGGTTGTCGCTCGCGTGTCTTTGGCTGTTTTCTCTTTCGGCAGGCAGCGCACCGCTTAGGCACGCAAAAGTGGCGGTTTTCAAACCACTCTTTCGTGGAGCTTGGCAATCTCCATAAGGACGTACACTCAGGGCATTTCAGTAACTCACAGCTGTCCCTTTTCACTCGAGGCGGTGGCTTCGTTTTCTGCAGCTTGCGTACGGTAGTCCAGATAGCCTTTTCCAAAGAGGAGGCATCATCATCGTCGGACGAATATTGTGCGTGGTCACTCAAAACGTTCCACCGCGTAGGGGACACTGTAATAGGAGAGCGTAACGAGGGTGATTTAGGGGAACCAGGGATCTTGGGCACGACTTGCTGTGTCTTTGGGATATTCTGCCCGCCACTTTCTGGAACTGCGGATTGCGTAGGAACCTGTTCGATGTTGGTTTGGGTCATAAAAAGGCGAACATTGGTATGGAGCTTTGTGTCTACTAGAGGCGCAAAACCGGCTTCGTTGCTGCCAAACACGGCTGCGGTGGGTTGCGTCGCTTCCGTGGCATCAGACCTGTCAAGATTCTCCGAGTCCTGTTGGTCGCTAGGCGTGTTACCTGCGCTAGCGTACGGTTGGTGGACAAAGGCGTCTGTAGCAGCGTGGGTCGTTTCTGGACATATTGGGCATGCAGGGCCGGGAGTGGAGTGTGGATGAAGACGGCTGTCGTCACTGCCCAGAGGGACTCCTGCAGGCGGCGGACCGTAGAATTGTTGAGCTGGCCGGGGCCATTGGCTTTGTTCTGGAAAGTGGTAGTAGCGACAGAAGGGGTGGTAGCGGCAAGCAGCTTGATAACGGCAGACGGCGCGTGGACGAGAGTTACAGGCGCACTGGTTGATCGCTTGTAGAATTGACGGTAGAATTGCGGTGAGTGTGAGCTGCAGTTGAAGTGCCAGCCAGTTGACGGTGGCAGGGTCCTGGAGGAACTGCGGTACGCTCGATTGTGCTGGGGCTGGAGTTTCTGTCGGCTGGTTCATGGCGCTGTCGCTCAGCTGGATCGCAGGTTGAATCCTGGCCTGGATTTGTCAGCAAGCTCTGTAGCCAGGACTACAGGCCTTTCAGTGATCGGTAAAAGCTGACATCGAAAAAAAATAGACACTCAGAAAGTGACCACCTGCAGCTTCTCCTCCCATCCCCACACCACGCCATACTCACCAACCACACGTGCCCAGAGGAAGGGCCTCTAGCGGTCCTCTGCGGGGACCTCCACCATCACGCCAAGGGCACCATCCACACCATAGACCTTGTCGGGGCCTCCATCACCGTAGTATATGTCACCTTCCCCCAAATGCGGGTCCTGCACCACAGCGGGGCACACCACAGCCCCTTTCTACAGCTTCCCGAATGGCCTCAATACCGCCTCTTCCACCAGTACCTCACGCAGACGGCACGAGCAGCGGGACACACTCTGCCGGGAAGCAAAGACATGCAAACAGCCTACCGAGAGTTCACAAAGGAACACCCCCAACCCATTCCAGTGACACCGCCCTACGCACCCACCGGCTCGAAACACGAACCTGTCCCCCCGGTGACGGGCCCAGTCCCACCACTAACCCTACTACTGGCCCCGAATGAAGCCAAACCCACGCAGACCACCGTCATCCGCCACGGGGCAAAATGGCGCATACCGAAACACCACATGACCGCCCGAGACCTACCACGGGTCCCCCATGACTCCCAGAGCATGCCACGCACATGTTGGGCCTGTGACCCCGAGGCACCAACCATACCATGGCCCGTACTACACCTCATAGCACGCCACCACACCCGCCCAACAACCCACCTACCACCACAGGCCTACGCATGGGTAGCCCCATGGTTCCACCGCACCGACACTAACCCCACGGTAGCATGGAACCCCGACCACGCGCCCAAATGGCTCTTCACCACTACACCCACATGGCCCCGCCCCGACCCGGCAGGGGTCGCCATCCGTTACAGCATGTACGAGCCAGGCAGAACGGGCAAGCACGAGCACCCCTACTATCCGCTCCACCCCTCCTGCCACACACCGGAGCACCGAACACAAATCCTCACATGCCACGACCTAAACCCAGACACAGCCTACATCCTCCACTACCTCTACTCCTACCTCACACAAGGACAGCCGGAGCAGGGACTCATAGCCCTGTCCCCCCAAGCGAAACACATCATCTGCAAAGGAATAGGGGTGTACGCCAACCCCATCCTGCAGCCCTCAACCCCAGTAGCCCACCTCGCCACGGGCCTCGCCATATACGCATACCTGCCAATGACCCCATGCCGCCTCCCACAACCATCACCGGCGGACTGGCTCTTCTTCACCGACGCATCAGGCGAATCCGCCCTTACGCCCATCACCGGGGGGGCCACCCTGCAGCTAACCCACACAGGGGGACACTACCACATGGACCACCACACGGGCCACACCACCTATGGGGCCTCCTCCCACGGGGAGCTAGGGGCCATGGCTGACGCCATCATCGAGATCGCGGCCCACCTACCCGCCCACCTCCCGCACATTGTCCGGGTCTGGTTCGTGGTAGACGCCACTGTCGACACACACCTGCTCCTCCGCATAGCAAGGCAACCACTTCACAAAGCCACCGCGACGAGCCTCGGCACCCAGGCACTGCTGCTCTGGGAAGCCCTTCGCAGCCTTCCCCCGTACGTCCAACTCCACATCGTGAAACAAGAGTCCCACAGACACCAATACGGAAATGGTAAGGTCGACAACCAGGCAGTACACCAGCGCACAACGCACCTACCAGCCCTCCAGATCCCTGACCTCGGCCGAAACCACACACACATCCAACACATACCCCCCGTACCCGAGCCCCATCAGACCCCGGACTGGGTACCAGAGGACGCCCCCTATTCCTCCCACGACAGAGCATACCACTACCCCAACCCCATACAACATCTCGCCCGCGTGCTCGGCGAAGCAGACAGCCGGGCGCACATCCAGGAGCTCCAGGACAGACTGCAAATCCCCCTCTACCACTCAGCGCTGCGCCCAGCAAACGTCCCAGCCCACCTCCAAAAAGGACGCATCCAGCTCCTCAGGGAGCAACTACCATTCCTCACCAGGGTCGCCAGATGGCTCGCCCGCAAAAACATCCACGTCCCCGAAGAACACACCCGTTGCCCGTGCGACCACACCACCCTGGAGGACTGGGAACACTTCAAGAAATGCCCCCTCCATACAGGCAGGGACACGCTAGTGGGCTGGTCCCCGGCGGAAACCCTACGACAACACGAAGGATGGCCAACCCACAGCCACGCACACCAGGCCACCGAACACCTCTTCCGGGATCCCCTGGTCAAAGAAGCCACCATGAGAGGGGCGGTGACACAGGCCCTGCACCGACACCTCACCAAACACACGGAAAGCCCCATGGAGGCAGCAGCGCACCTCCAGCTAGAGGCAGTCCGCAGAGCAGCGGCCCAAATGGTACACCGCAAACACCTCCTATTAACACACGCGGAGCAACTCACCAACCCCACCGCCAGGGAACACATGCAGCGTCTCATCCATTACCATGCCGTGCATGACCCAGACGTCCACTAACCCACTCCGCGCCCCGCACGCGCCCCCCATCTCCATCCGCAGGCCTCCAAGACACCACCACAGCGCCCCGAGGCCCATCTCTCACCCAAGAAGCCACCCGGCACCGCCCAGCCCGGCCAAGCCCAACCAGGGCCAACCATACGTCGACGTAGACGCGCAAGACCCCGGCAACCCATCCAGCCCAGCCCCCCCGGACCTGGGGCACCCCCCCCTCACACCGGCCACCATCCGCGAACTCGACCTCCTCCGAGCAACCCTCCAAGGCAGGGCCCCGACCACCCCCCTGGGCTGGTACCGCCTACAAGAGGACTGGACCAAGCTCACCGTCAAAGCCCTCCGGGACCTGACCACCCCAGGCAACGGCCTCCACGAGACCATCGTAGACCTCGTACTCTGGCGAGCCCGCAAACACACCCAGGGACAGCACGTCTGGGTCCCCCCCATCGAGTGAGGCCAGGCCCTGAGGCACGACACCGACATCAACGTCACGCGTCCAGGGACCGTACGCCTACGACGGGCCCCAGCAGAGAAGGACCACCCAGCGGACCCGAACCGCCCGAAGCAGTGGGAACAGGCCACCGCACCAACCCGCGACACCGCCCTCCGCGCCGCCGGCCTCCGCACCCCAGACAAGGACCCCCCCCCCCCACCTACAGACAGTGACCACCCCCCGCCGGAGGTCTGGGTTACAGTCCTCGAGCGCGGGCACTACTACGTGATAGCCGCTACGGCTACGTCCCCGGGCCCGCAATGGCTCGTCAAAGGGACAGACACCATGCTCGCCCCAGGGACCGCCCCGCCAGGGGCAGTAGGGGACCCCACCACCCAGCACAAGGTCCTCAGGGGCGTCCTCCAGCCAGGGGACAAGCCCCCAGCCCGCGCCCTGGCCCAAATCACCTCGGGGAAGGCAGGCTACCACCTGGGATTGGCCATGCTCTGCCTGACCCACTGGATCCAGCGCCGCTGGCCACCCACAGGGACCGTGCCCTGGATTTGGGCCATCCCCACAGCCCACACACAAGTCGAGGCGGGCCCGGACACGCGGCCAAACCCCCTCCCCAGACCGCAGCAATCCCTCACGTGCGGGTAGCACGCCATCCACAGGGTCCTCAGCCGCGTAGGTCTACCCCAAAGCTAGCATACCCCCTTCCCACCACTGACCAAGAGGTCCACCAGATACGCAAGCTCGTCTGCGAAATCCTTGCCGCGGCAGCAGAAGACGGCAAGCTTCTCCTCCAAACCGCCCGTCCTACTACTGGCCACGCAAGCGCGCCGCGGCGAGCGGACACATACACCGACACAACGCACCCCACCTCACAATCCCCGCCCAAGCTCCTCCCCTCTCGCTGCTCACCCGGAGACCCACACACGCCCAATATCGCGCCCAACCCCGGGCCCCGCGACACGGGCCTCCCCCACCCGCCCGAACACCAGCACACGCCCGCCACAGACCCACCCGCCGGACACCCCTCAACCCCCCCACACTCGAAAACCCACACACACCCGCCGAGAGGAGCCCCGCGCCCCGCGGCACGCCCAACCCACCCAGTGGCCCACCCACGCCCCCCGCACACACCCCAGAAGACCCAGGCCCACCCCCCCCGGCCCCTGAATGCAGCTCACGCGAACTGTTCCCCCCCGTGGACGCCAACCCACACAACCCCTCACATTGCAGGACCGCGGCCCAGCCAAGCCCAGAAAGAGAAGGCCACAGCCCCGCGCCTCCTTCCCCCGCCGCTGCCGACCAGATCGGCCCGCCGGGCCGCCAGGTCACCACCGGGCCCCCCCAGTCGCCCGCCCCCAACCTACAGCCCGAGGACATGCCCTCCATCCTCCCCGCCGTGGCCGCAGTAGAAGCCGCCGCCCGCAAGCCCGCCCGCATCACAGCCCAACCCGCGTCCACCACCTCCTCCTCATCCTCAGCCTCATCCACCTCCTCCACCTCATCCTCCGACCCCCCCCTCCCCGCCGCCCTCATCCTCAAGGCCACGGCAAAAGCCAAAGCCGCGGCCGCACGCACCGACCCCCCGACCCCCACACAGGCGACTCGGGCACCCCCGCAACGCACCGGGAAGACCCCCGACCCGACATCGGCGCCCTCACACCTCCGGACAGAGGTCCTCCTCAACCTGGAACCGGGACCCAACCCCAAACCCGACCCCAGACCCAAGCCGGCGCCCACGCGAGCACACACAACACCACAAACGCAACGACACAAACCCAACTGACACCGCCGGAACACGGACCCCCACCCCAGCCAGGACCCCCCACCCACCAAAACCCACGCCCCCCTCCCACCGGCAGCCACCACCACCGCAGAGGCGGCCACCAAACACGACCCCGTCCAAACCCTCGTCCACATCCCCGTCACCAAGCGCCCCGTCATCCATCCCCCACAAACCACCACCACCGCCGGCCAAACCGACCGGGGGACGTGGGATTCCTCGACCACTGTCACCGTCAAGCCCGGCCCCCGACCCGCCCCCCCTGCCCACCAGATAGTGCAGCCCCAGGGGCTGCACACGATGCCCGACCCCCCACCCCCACAAGGGGGACCGGAAAACCCACAAGGGGTCCAAAGGGCCATACCCGCAACACCAACCCCACCACTACCAACACCACCACCACCAGCGGCCCCACCACCACCAGTACCAACACCACCCCCACCACTACCACTGCCCACCACCCTGCCCCACCGGGCCACAACCCCCCGTGCACGAACAGCACCAGCGAATGGGATGGCAGCCACAGAGCGCTCCATCCGCATACCCCACCAACCACCAGAGGCCACCCCCCACGTACCAGCCACCCCCCCCGTACCAGGAACCGTATCCCCCCGGCCACCACGTCCACGCCGAAGGGGCCCCCCGGACCCAACCCCGCCAAGGACAGGCACTCGACCCATACCACCAGCCGCTGCCACCACCACACCCCTACGTGGCAGATCCATGGACGACGGGGGACCTCCCCCCCCCCCCCCCCAGCCAGGCGGCACCACGCGAAGCCCCCCAGGACCCGCGGACGCCTCCTGACTGGCCTGACTCGAGCGATGAGGCCCGGTCCCGCAAACGGCGGCGCTCCCGCTCCCCCCCCCACAAGGCACACTCGCCCCCGGCGCCCACACTCCCCACACCGCCACCGCGCCTCAACCACCCACTTGCGCCGCTCCCGCTCCCCCAGGTGCCACCACAACCCTCCGGGACCCCGCTCCCGCCGCTTCCCCTCCCCCGGGCGCCACCACGAGCGCCACTGCCGCCCCATGTCCACCTCCCCCTCCCCCCTCCGGCCATACAAGACCCCCACCCCGAGCCCCCGCCACCACCGCTCCCGCTCCCCCCGACGCCGCCAGGCACGACACCGCCGCCCCACGTCCACCTCCCCCTCCCCCCACAGGCCCCGCCGGGCTCCCCATTCCCCCCGCCGCGCATACCCATCCACCACCCCCAGCCCCCGCCACCACCACTCCCGCTCCCCCGGACCACCAAGCGCGCCACCGCCGCCCCATGTCCACCTCCCCCTCCCGTTCCCCCCTGCGCCCGTACCCGTCCTCCACCCCCAGCCCCCGCCACCGCCGTTCCCGCTCCCCCAGGCACCGCCACCCCCACCACCACCACAGGTCCACGTCCTCCCCCCGCCGCTCCAGGACCCCGGGCACGGACCCCTCCCCCCCCCAGGCCCCCGCCTACCTCGCCTGGTGGTCTGCCCCCGCTTTGCAGGAGCTCCGCCGCTGGGTGAAGTGGGCCGGGGGAGCGGGAAGGCAAGATGGGGTGCACATGGTGCATACCTTCGAGGAGATACGCACCCGCACCCCCGCCGACCCCAACGAGGCCGCCCCGGAGGCCATCATGCCACAAGCGGCATGGGAGGCCGTCTTCCGCGATGCGGTCCAGGGCCTTCGCCCCCCCTACACCCCCCAAGCCCTCCGCCAATGGCTCCAGGCCACCCACCGCCAGGCGTGGGCCGTCAGCGCCCCCTCCCCACCCCGCCCCTCCCGCCACCACCACACCTGGAAGGGGAAGGACAAGGGCAAGGGGAGGGCAAGGGACACCAAGGGGCACTCAGGCAAGAGGGCACAGAGGGGCCCCAAGTGAGAGCATTCACCCATAGGGACAGGGCGCCGGAAGAGACACCACATGGGGGCAGGAAACCACCCAAGAACCAGGAAGGGGCAGGAGCGGGGACCAGAGCGCAGAGGAAAAGGGCACCACAGCAAACGCCACGACCCACACCCAGGAAGGGCATACCACGACGGGGGGACCAGCGCTGCCCCACCCCCACTGAACGCCCCACGATTCCCGGGGGCGCACCCCCCAACACGCACCGCCGAAGCAAGCATCGGACGCCGTACGGATCACACCAACGCACACCCACCAGCCACCGGAAACCACACGGGGAATGGAGGGCACACCTACACGGGGAGAACGGGCCACACCCACAGACGAAGCCGCAGGGAACGCCGCCGCACGGCGCACCACCACGCCCTCACAGCCAGGCGACGACCCCGGCCACCACAAGGGCCACCTCACAGGCACCGGAAGAGGATGAAGGCACGGCCACAGCGACCAGGGCTAGGGACCAAAACCCCCAGAGGACACGGGACCAAGGCACAGGCCCCCGGGGAGGGCAACCCCACAAATGCCTACCCGACCCACCAGCCCGAGCGGCACGCCCAGGCCCCCACAGCACGGACCCAGCGAGACACCCACACCTAACCGCACCCCCCAGCCACCAGCCAGCCACACTCCGGCCCGCACTCCGCACCACGACACAGGCCAAGCTGACCTCCACTGACCCACCGCGGCACAACGCGAGACCACGGCACACCGCACCACAGCGCGCCACAGTGCAACGCGCCACAGCAGGACGGGACGCGACGCGGCACAGAGCGGCACAACACGGCACGACTGACCCTAACCTGAAGGACTAACCAAAGCAAGCCACTGCACACCCCGGAAGGCGCCGCACCAGCACGCCACACACCGGCACCGCAGGCCACACACGGGGCCACCGCGCGCCCGGCAACAACGGTGGCGGACCACCCACAAGGTTAAAACCGGCACCGCAGAGGGGAAAGGACACGAACAACCCCAGCCCCCTAACCCAGAGCCACACGCAGCCACCTGGCGCAGCCGCCCAGCCGGCAGAGCCAGGACCTAACCCGGCAAGAAGGGGCGCCGAGCCCAACGTGTACATAGCCCACCCGACCCATGGGGCCGGAACACAGCCAAATAGAACGCAACCGCCAACAGCAGCCCGGAAGACAACACTGAATGCGGGCCAGTGCGTGCGCCAGCCCAGGAAAGGCAGAGGGAGGAACAGGCAGCCCCCCCCCCAAAAAAAAAACAACAGAGGGGGGAGGGGGGGGGGGCGCGAAAACAGCCCAAAGCCACCAAACCGCCCGCCAACACCACCAGAGGCGGCCAAACCCCCCCCCCAGAAGGCACCGAAGACAGGACCCCCAAAGAGGCACAGGGGGACCACCCAGCGAAAACCGGCAACACCAAGCCAGGAACAGCGGCCAACCGGGAAAAGGGACACCGAAACATGCAGACACACACCACGAAAAAAAAATAAAAAGAGCCAGCAGCCCAGCCCGAAAGAAAGGGGATGGGGGGACAGGGACCACAAGGTCCGGGACAGGGACACCCCGCAAACGACACCACAAAGCAAAAGAAAAAAAAACAAAAAAGCGCAAAAAACACACCCCGACAACCCAGCCAAGAAGGGCGGGGCACAGCCTAGACCCGGGCCCAGCACGCACGCCCACCCCGCACACCGGAACCGGAAACGGCGGGGGGCAAGCGAAGCGCGCACAAAACCACACACGTCCCATAAGCAGGCCGAAACCTAAGCCCAACCACGAACACCACAAGCAGCCGGCACTAGAGGGACAACACCACAAACCGTGCCCAAACACACCCACCCAAGACCCCAGCCAGGACTGGCGGAGTTAACAAAACCCACACCCAACCGCAAACCGGACCCAAACACAAACGCCGCACAACAGTAGGTAACCCAGTGCCCACAGCCCGGGCACTGAGGCAGCCCGTGCCATGCAGGTGACCCGGCCAAACGAGATCCGGAGACCGGGGGTAAGGCTGCATCCTAAGGCCTGCGCTGCTTTGGGACTCGAGGCGGAGCGTGCGACACCCAAGCGCCTCGGAACCCTAGTACCAAGAACGTGCATGCATGCCTTGGGAACGGGATACGCCAGGAAGTCCGGTGAACCTCTAGGGTTCCGCCCAAAGGAGGGGACGTGCGCAAGCACGGGGGCACACCCTCCCGGTGAGACAAGCACGTCACGCCGGCGGCGATCAGCCCTCCCGGTGTTGCCCGGGGCCGCTCTGTTGGGGGCCAACAGTCAGATCTAGCGGGATGTAAGCCGCCTCCCCTCTTCACGCGCGGAGCCTCTTCCTGTTCGTCACAGGGGCGACGCCAGGGGGAACCATGGGGCGCCTCTCCACGACCGAGTGCACCTACCTAACTACCTACCTCAGTGCGGAGTACCACAACCGCCGTGCTCCACCGCGGACACCGGTACGCCCCCAACGCCCCGCACCAGCCCGAGAGCCAATCCCAATGGCTGGCGGGCCTTATGGTGGACTCAGAGATGAGGTCCCCGGAGGAGACGCGGAGTGCGATGTCGGCGGAGGCGACGAAGACCTGGAGGAGTTCGGCATTACCCCGCCGCGTGGCGTACGAAGGGAGGCCGCTGAACGCAGCCGCCGTCGCCGTGATGAGGAGGCATACATGGAAGGAGTACGGCGTGAACATCTAGGTTCAGCGTACATGGAGGAACCACGGCGTAGCCACATGGATACCGTGGAGGAGATGGAAGTGGCGGCCGTGGGAGTCCTTGGGGGACGCCAATGGGAACCTCGGTAGACCTCGCGGCCGGCGTTCATGGTCCCTAAGGCCGCGGATGCCGCCGTGTGGGAAGACCTGAAGGACATCAAGCCCCCCACGTACGTTGGCAACCCCCTCAACCTCGACCGCTTCTTGGAGAAGCTGGACGATTGGGGGATGACCGTCACTGAAGACATGGATCCCGCAGATGCGGAGAAATATGTCTTCAAACGGTTCAGGTGGCGCCTGCCGGAAGTGCTCCAAGAGCTATACTTCGTGGCGACCAAGGAGGGGAAAATCAAAACCCTCAAGGAAGCCAAGAAGTGGCTCAACTAGCAGGAGCGGGTGGACGCTCCGCAGGTGGCTGCCAAGCGGTGGAGGGCCATCAAGCTTCAGCATGATGGTCGGGAGATCCGCCTACGAGATTGGCGAGACTTCCGGGGGCAATACACCCTCTTCCGCCGCAACGCGGAGGACTGGAATGAGGGTGACGAGCAGGCCCGCCTGCTCTCCATGCTGCCGGAGGCATGGATCAAGAGAGTCACCAAGGAGGAAGCCAAGAGAGCCAAGTTCAACCACACGTTCCAGATGATGCTCCCCAAGGAGTATCATCCCAAAGTGCTGGCTTGGGCAAATAAGCATGTGGCGCGGGATGTCAAGCGGCGAGAGCTGCGGAACGCCCTCCTCATCAATGCCACGGGCGATCGCGAGAATGCCACGATGTTGCGCCTTGACGAGTGTGACGTGGGCGGCCAGACCCTCCGTCTGCAGGCCATCCCGGTGCGGATGACCTGCAACGAGGTCTTGGATTGGGTCGGAGAGGAAGCGCTCAAAGAGTACAGGAATCTCCACCACACCCGCGGCTTGAAGGACGGAGACCGTGACGTCAACTACGTTGACGAGGGATCTGGCGGGGAAGCTTCCATGGACCCAGCGGGAGCTGATGGCGATGAGGCTCTCGACGACGATGACGATGACGATGAGCCCGCCAAAACGGCCGTTTGTGCCTTCGTGGCCAACGACCTGAACACGGGGAGCAACCGGGGAAGCTGGAAGCCCCTGCAGAAGGGTTGCAAGAAGAAGGAGAAGAAGGAGCCCCGCCGCATGGGCGACCCTCCGCTGTCCTTTGGGGAGTTCATACGAGCTCACCCTCAGGGCTGTTTCGTGTGTTATGGGAGGAACAAAGGGTTCAACCATGACCACCGGACATGCCCCATCCACAAGGCCGACACGGAGGCCTACAAGAAGGTGCACGGGTCGAAGAAGCGTGCACCCGCGGGTATCCGGGAGACCAAGGTGGAGGTCACCAAGGACGAGCTCTCCAAGCTGATGTCGGTGGGGACCGAGTTGGCCAAGGAGATCCAGGAGATCAAGAAGTGCTGGGTCCCCAAGTCGGACGACAAGAACAAGGACAAGAAGGGTAAGAAAGGGGGAAAGAAGAAGGGTGTCAATGAGGTTGATGCCGAGGAGAGTACCCCTACTACCACAACCGACGCCCCTTAGCGGAGCCCCTGCAGCCAAGGGCCCCAGCTAGGGCGGTCGCAGGATGGTGTCGTGGGAAGCGCCACACCATCCCAGTCGGGAGACAATGAGCACAAAGGGATTGCGGCGGGCGGAAGGCCCGGTCCGGCACCCAAAACGAAAGACAGTCGCAGTGGCAGGGTGAGGGCAAGTGAAGGCACGAACCCTTGCACCCGTCCATCCTTCGCGACCAAGAATGTATTTGATGTGCTTCAAGATCTATCCGAGAGTATCGGAGGATCACCCGGACCGCAGCTGGATGCTGCAGATGGGCAGCCTGAGCCCATTGTCCACGACCTACACCAGTTGCTTATTGAGCTTCTGGTACGGCCGGAGATCCTCAGCTTGCACGCCGTGCGCCGTGTGGGGCGTGAGCGGCAGTTGCACCTTAAGGTCCGTGCCTTATGCGGGGGAGTGGAGAAGGTCTTCCACGTGTTGGTCGACACGAGAGCTCAGGTCAGCTTGGTCAAGGCTGGCTTACTTCCGCCAGAGTGCTTGACCCACAGTCGGAAGCCTGTCAGGCTGAAGGTGGCGAACGGCCAGTACATGGTGGGAGGCACGAGGAAAGCGGCCATTGGGCTGCAGTTCATGAACCACCGTGAGCTGAGCCGCCCGGACCTCGGCAGGGAAATCCTCCTGCAAGGTCGCTTCTACGAGGCCCAGATGGACTGGGACATGATCGTTGGGTACCACTTCATGATGGAGACGGACTCCGGCGTTCTCCCGGCCCAGGCCTCAATGACCCTGTACCAGGACGACCAGCTCTCGTGGCTTTCGTCACCTGAGCACCATGTGGAGTGCCAATGGATCCACCCGGAACGCAATCAGCTCGAAGTAGCCGCGCTGGGGACTGAGCCAGCTGGGCCAGCAAACCAGGAGTACGGCGTAATAACAGAAGTGGCGAGCCGAGTGGTTGCGGACCTGGGAGCTTCGGATCTGGCCTTGGATGCGTTCTCTTCAGGAACCTCCGCCCATCTTCAGGTTTGTGAGAAGTACTGGAGCGCCCAGGACTCCGCGTGGAAGAAGCACTGGGGTCCGCATCAGGGTTTGATGTGGATCCATTGCCCCCGATGGAACTTTCCAAGGGCGGTAGCGAAGATTCGCAAGGACCGCTCCAAGGCAGTGCTGGTTGTTCCTATGGGATGCACCGAGGAGGAAAGCATCCGAGATTGGTTGGTCTCACTGACCAACATGACCTTAAACAAGGTCGTCGTACCGGCTGGAGAGAGTGTCTATCAGGACGCTAAGGGACAGCCCATGCCAACCCAGAGATGGCAAACGGAATTCCACTATGTGGATGGGGGCCTTGAACAGGCCGACACCACGGACTTCGTGTGTGTCAACCGCATCATAGCGGAGCCATGGCGGCAATGCTTTGTGGTTTCCCCTGTTGACATCGAAGAATCGGAGGACCTCCCCACTGAAGAGGAGTTGGATCTGGTTCAGGGGTATATGGATCAGCCCTTTCACGACTGGGGAAGCCAGCGTGAGGGCAAGGGCCAGGACAAAGCCTGGTGGGAAGTGGATTCCATCGTCTCCGGTTCCTACGATGGGAATACCTTCGTAAGGAGGGTACTGGACCACATGTCCAGCCAGGACGAGCCAATCGGCGGGAACCCGCCCACCTGTGGTGACTTGTTCCGAGGGAAGACCAGAGATCGCCCTTTGGGCCACCTGGGAAGACCACCAGAGCCGAAACCATGCGGTGACACCTCGCAAGTAAGCTCAGTGGTTCAGGTGCCCGGGAAGGCCAAGGCGAGGTCAGATGAATGCCCCAAGATCCAGGCATTGAGGACCAGGCTGAAGCAGAAGTATGGTGACACCTTCTCCAGCGGAAAACCTGTGTTTCCCCCACCAGTGCGTGGACCGTATGGTTGGGCCAAGATACGACTGAAGCCGGACCCCCGTGTGTATCCACACCAGGAGTTCGCCCTGAGGGGCAAGAGGAAGGAGGCCATGGAGAAGATCCTCCGTGAATTCATGGAGAGAGGCTGGCTTGAGCCGTGCCACTCCGAGTGGGCCTCCCCGTGCTTCGTCGTCCCCAAGAAGGTGGCCGGAGAGTGGCGGCTCGTGGTCGACTACCGCGGCCTAAACGCCCGAACGCAGCATGACAGCTATACGCTGCCCCTCATTGAGGACATAATGCAAAAACAACACCGGCGGAGGATCTTCACGGTGATTGACCTGAAACATGGTTATCATCAGATGCCTCTCGCCGAGGAGTCCCGTGCTTGCACAGCAATGAGCACACCACTTGGACCCCTCCAGTGGAAGGTGATGCCCATGGGCGTTACCAACGGCAATGCGGCTTTTCAGCGGATGCTGGAGAACCTGCTTGAGCCGGTGCGTTACTGTGCGGACCCCTTCGTGGACAATGTGATCATCGCGTCTGGGGACCCCAGTATGAGCTATGAGGAGCTCCTGGAGGCACATGAGAGGGACGTCACCAGAGTGCTGGACCTTCTGGTTGGGCACAAACTCACGGGCAGCAGTGACAAGGCCACCATTGCGGTAAGTGAGGTGGGCTTCGCTGGCCACGTAGTTGGGAACGGGCAGCGGAAGCCCATACCTGGCTAGGTGGCTGCGATTGAGCACTGGGAAAAGCCCAAGACGGTCTCTGAGCTATGGGCGTACTTGGGGTTCTGCAACTAGTACTCGGGGTATATCAAGATGTATGCCGAGTATGCAGCCCCCATGACGACCATGCTCCAGGGCAACCGAGAGGAGACCAAGAAGGGGTCCAAGAAGGCTCTGGTCTGGAATGAGGAGTCCGACCGTGCCTTTGAGGGGATGAAGCAGGCGCTGCCATCCGCAGTGGGTCTGCACCTCGGGGATCCTGTCCGAGGGTTCGTCCTGCGCACTGATGCTTCCGACAACGCCGTTGGTGCTGTGTTGGAGCAAGTGCTTGACGATGGGAGGCACGTGCCAGTGGCCTTCTGGAGCCGAGTCCTGGCGGAAGGCCAGAGACGGACGTGGACGCCCCGAGAAAAGGAGGCGTATGCCATCGTCATGGCTCTCAGGAAATGGGCTGGGTACATAGCCCTCCATCCCGTCACCGTCTGCACTGCCCATCAGAGTCTGCAGTCGTGGCGGTAAGAGCACGTGGACACCCCCTCCGGTCCTGCCTCCTGACGGGCAAGATGGCATGAGACCTTGGCCAAGTTCGACCTCACGGCTGTGTATGTTCCTGGCAAGGACAACACCGTGGCGGACTGTCTCAGTAGGTGGGCCTATCCCGCCAGCAAGGGCATGACCGAGGTCTCCTTTCATGGCGATGAGGCTGAGACCGCTGAGGCCAAGAGGATCATAGAAATGGAGCGCCTGATGGAGGAGGAGGGTGTTAAATGCTTCGTCGTCATGGCTGCGGATGCCCCCCTCGGAACGAGGATGGGCAGAGCGGTCAGAGTACTCGCCCCTGAGGGAGCTGAGTCCGACAAGCACCTCTTCCCTGAATCTTGCCTCCAGGACGACTGGACCGACGACTACGCCAGGTCTGAGGCCTTTGAGGCCGAATATAGGGCTGTGACGGACCCTGATGAGGGGCAGAAGTGGCCAAAGGGGCTGACTGAGGAGGATGGCAAGCTCTACCGGAATGGTAAGCTGCTGGTCCCAGAGTCCCGAGTGTTCGAGCTATGTGAGGCTTGGCACCACCACATGATGCACCAGGGGGTCAGGAAGCAAGCCCTAGATATGCAGCGCCGGTTCGAAATCGACCAGATCAGTCTCTACAATGCTATCAAGAAGGTCAGAAAGGGTTGCTCGGTCTGTCAAGCCTGAAATCCTGACAACCGGAACGTCAAGGGGGAAGCCCAATGGACTCCGGTGCCTGACCAGCCCATGGAGAGCGTGGCCATGGACGTCTTCTCCATGCCCGAAGTTCACATAGGCAAGGAGACCTTTGACTGTGTGGTCCTTTGTGTGGACCGCCACAGCGGCTATGTAGTAGCCGTTCTGGCACGCAAAAGGGGGCTGCTTGCCAAGGAAGTGGCAGTCATGATGATTCGTCATTGGCTGACCGTCTTTGACATCCCCCGCACCATTTGCAGTGACCGAGGGCCCCAGTTTACTGGTGGCTGGTTCAAGGCCATGTGTTGCCTCATGGGAATATGTCATGCCAAGAGCAAGGCTACGAGCGTCGCCTATCTCAGCCGGTCCAACGGCCGGCCTGAAGTGGCTGGAAGGCAGCTGTTTGAGAAGCTACGCAAGATTCATATCACCAATCCACGTCAGAACTGGTTTGAGGAGATGTGGCCCGCTCTGAAGGCCCATCATGACACCCCCACTCCGGGTGGTTTGTCCCCTCACCAGATTTTGTTCGGCAGGAACCCCCTGGGTCGGGGACTTCCCTTGTCGGGTGATGGTATGGCCATGGACGCCAAGGAATTCTTTGCGCGGCAAGAGGCAACGGCGCGGGACATCCGCCAGCAGCTCGAGAAGGAGCATGCCGAGCGTCAGAGGTCCGCCCCGAGCTCAACAGCGCAAAATTTCAGAGTGGGAGACCCGGTGTGGGTGATCAGACCCCGCCCTATGGGCACCCACCGCACCAAAACCTGGTTCACTCCCGGAGAGGTGGTCCGCAGGATTGGTGAGGACACCCACCGCATCAAGGTGGGTCACGGACAGTTCCGGGAGCGCCACGAGAGTCAACTCCGTGTGCGGGAACCCGACCTCCGTGGCCAACATGTGTCTCTTGCCTACGCCGCACATGAGGCTGATTCGAACGACGACTATGCTGAGCAGGAGGACTATACCGTCGAGAAGATCCTTGCCCAGCGTCTGAACGCCTCGGCACCCGGAGGTGTGGAGTTCAAGGTTCGTTGGCGAGGCTATGGGCCGTCCCACGACACCTGGGAACCCGTCTCCTCGTTGGTGCCGCGGATTAACACCCCCTTCATGGACTACATCCGCAAGCACAAGACCAAGCTCCACGTCTCGGACTTGGCGGCACTCACCCGGGCGATTGCAGCCAGGGGCGCCTGATCACAGCCCTGAGCTCTCCCCTGATGCATTTTGAGCATTTGTTTGGTCGACAGATCGTCCCTCACTTGCTTGCTCTCTTCCATCTTCCGGTGACATGCCATCTGAGTGGCCATATACCCCCCCCTGCTGAATCCAGGGGAGGATGGCCCCTCTCTTCCACTCCTATTTGTCACTGCCCGCCTGCTGAATCCTTGGGAAACCAGGCAGGGCGACTGACCTTGACATTTCCTGAGCTCTTAGGGCCTTGAAGCCCATACGACGTTGCGCAACGGATGCCGCTGTCATCGGCATTGCGATTTTTGAGTGTGTGGTCTCGTCCCATGGCACTTGCGGGATCCAGACCAGTCTACGTGTGTCTGCAGACTATATATGGCCTGAACTCAGGCGTCTCTCTGTCCACCCTCCTGCATATTCCTTATCCTGACCGGGGCGTGGTTTGGCGCTCTATCCAGAGTGTGTTTACACGCCTATTTACCTGTTACTTGCTCACTCTTCCGCCCCCCAGGATATGTGCATCTGTATGTTAAGTGTTGTCAGCCCATCACCGAAATATGGACTGTTTTTCCCCCCGAGGGGACACGAATCGGAAAACGAAGGCGCCCTGAGTCGCCGTGCACATGCTCTTAAATAAGGTCCAGCCTGGACCAGTACCTAATTACAGATTCTTCTGTTTGAGTGCCCGTGATACCGTGTGCCCTAGTGGCTGCGATGTGCTGAGATCCTGATGGCGCCAGGCGGGAAGCCCAGTTGCCTGACTACACTCCCAGCGGTGCGCCACAGAAAAGTTTATAGTGATTTCAACACTGTTTTTGTGTCTCTCCTGCTGCTTGCTGCTGGTGTAGGGTTTCCTGCTGCTTGTTTTGGAAGATGAAAACCTTTTGTTTGCTGAAATACAGTCAATCCAGGATAGCCCAAGCCAGAGGTATGCAAGGAGAAGAGAATCAGGATCAAAGCATGAAGGGCTGCAGTGTAAACAGTGAAAGATGAAAGGATATTCACAGAAACTGCAACTCAGGTCAAATCGGAATGCATATTCATAAAGATAGCTGAAATGTTTTGGAAAAGAGTTGGAAAACTGCCCCATGGTCACTCTATCTCCATAGTGCCATCTCAGGAGATGTGCACTCTTTGTTTTGGGTCCCATATGTGCTGAGGTGGCAGGGCATGTGGCGATGAGGTCACTGCCATGTCACATGGGATCTTCCTACTTAGCTAGGCTGACCAGGAATTGAACCCAGGACCTCTCAAAAAGAGGTGCCCAGCCCCCTAGGGTGCATACCACTAGGACAGCTAAGTATTCATGGAAAAACATAGATAAATTCATAGGCTCTGCCTTGGATATGTCAGTTCTCAGTCAACTCAAGTAAAGATGATTTGCCTCACATTGAAAGGGGATTAAGGGGTCCACTCCATATCCTGATTAGGTGTTTGGTTCCATAGGTCAAAATGTGTTATCACCACTTTTGGTGGGACCAATACTAAGATAGAAATGCCTGGATGCTCAGTGCATCTCTAATACAACTAGAGTATGCCTCAAAGCATTGGAAAAGCACTTTTTCTTACTCCCCGCTTGTGCTGTGGTGGCCACCACTGTCGCATTTTAGGAAAAAGGGATTTTTTCTTGGCCTTTCCTTGGTTTCCACATCTACTTTAAAATACCTATACTTTCCCTCACACAGAAAAATGGGCGCTCACCATGGCTGGCGCTCTTTTGCTGCTCTGTTTGTAGCATTTCCTACAGAAGACTCAGCGCTCATGGCGCTGCCGGGGCTCCTGTGGCTTGGTTGGGTTAGTTTGGGTGCATGCCAAAATATGTGCATGTGCATCCCTCCCTCCAAGACGCAGTGCGACACAAACCCAACGGAAGACACCATATACACACTCGCATGGGTTCTCGTAAACCTGCTGGCGACCTGTGACCTGTCTTAGGGCGAGGGGAGTCGTGAAAAAATTAAATTGCCCCTTGTTGGGGTCTTGGGTTCTGCTCAGTCTCTCCAGGCTGCTGCGTTTCGGCCAGAACACGGCCTACTCAGCGAGGCTGCGCGTGGGTATCTGCAGAGGCAGGAATGAGAGAATTATGGACGAATCCACGCAAAAAGGAAGCGACGACATCAAAATCCGTCAAATGACGGCCTAGAATTTTTCTAAGACAACACACCTGAGCAGAATCCAATTGTGCATCAGAAGCACATTTTTATAAAAATTATAGTCATCTCTAGATTTTTTAAATCAAGAAATTCCTACGCATAAAAAGGCGGCGCGCAGGAGCGGCTCCTAGCGAAGCGCCGGAAAATGCAGAAATAATGGCATTATAAACGTATGTCTCACGTAGTCTTGAAAATGACGAGACACACATTAATAAATAAACATACAGATTCCACCTACACTAATAGAAGTATCAAAAATTCAAGCATTCGAAAATCAACGAAAAAGACTTCAATGAATCAGGTATAAACTACAGGTATGCTCGTCTCGTATGCCGCATACACATTGCTCGTTTCGTGTCTCCGTGAACGAGTCTTGTAGCAGCGCTAACAACGATGGGACGCGATAGAGGGATTGATTAGAAAGATTGCAGATGATTAGAGGTCAGATCAGGGTGATTAGACATACACACAAGTGCATAGCAACGTTCCTCGCTTCCGCCCCTCACGTGCCCACTTGTTCTCTCTCTCCAGCGGTAGGTAAGGTGAGTAAGCCCAGGTGGGGCCACCCCCTGGTGGAGTCGTGATTGAGGTTCAGATGGGCAGGTTTGCCCAACGCAGTCGTGTATGCTCGCGCATTCACACACGCATTAAAGGGTAGGCCACGCGAAGTGCGCACGGTAAACCTTGTTTAGGCTACCCAGGGGCTCCTCGGTACGTTCTTTAAGAGAACCTGAGGAGTCCCTTAAAGCTTGCTTGCTTGACAGGGGTAGCCGATCCTTCAGCGTGTTTGCGGACAGTGTATTATAGGTCACACTGAGAAGGGTATAATACCTGGAGTGTGGCTTGGTTCCTCCGCCGCAAACGCCCCTTCATTTGCCTTTGTTTTACAGGTGGGCAGGTAGGGTGATTGGTGCAGCAGCATACCATTTTTTTCATGCCCTGCTAAACAAGGGCGCAGTTCACACAAACAAGTAACTCCGCTTCTGCCTGTGGCAGAGCAGGGAGTCCGACTTCATCGACATCTGCGCCGTGCACGCGAGAGCACCTCTTCCCTCCAAGCCCTAGCAGGGCGAACGCGTTGTGGCGTCCCCTGTTAGGCCATAGTTGCTTAGCAGCGCTGTGTTCTCTTGTCCTCTTCACAGGAGGGTCGCTAGGACCCACGACATATTCTTCAACAACACCCAGTAGAGTGTGCGTGTAGGAGTGGTAGTCCTGAGTGGGGGCTTGAGCCAGTTGCACAGTGCTCGCCCACCAGGATGGTGCCACTGTAGGGTGTGTAGGACCTGTAGTGCGTGTGTCACTGTCCCACCCGTTTCCTGCAATTTTAGCAGGGTTGGTGGGCTGTGGCAGTGGTTAGGTCAGTGTTTTGGCCACTTAGCAAAACGGCGTTTTCATGCCTTCATAGCTTTTGGCCACCCCTCCCTGTAGTAGACAGATAGGTAGAGAAAACAATACCTGGATTAGTACACTGGGTATTCCCCAAAGGTTTTGCGCCAGCACAGAAATTGGGCGCTTAGGGGAGGGGAGACCCGGGGCGTACCCCGTGGCATCAACAAGCCAACCCTCCAGGTTTAGCAAGCGTGCAGACTTGGGTACAATTAGGACACCACTTCTGCGGCTGACTCTCAGGACCTTAGGACTAGCACACTCACACATACGCTTCGGCAGGTAAGGGTAAGGTTCAGTCCCTAGCTTTAGTCTTGGAGGCAAGCGTCTCAGCGAGCCTCAGCAACTCACCAAGGTTGTTCTGGGACAAGTAGTCAACCAGAACTGAGTTTAGGCGTCCCTCAGGTAGAACAAACGTAGAGAAGGGCTCCCAGGTGGCCTCTTCGACTCCAAACCCTTCCCAGAGGGTGAGGAAGCGCCAACCCCAGCAATAGCGGTGGCGTAGGACAGACTTCACCAGGTAGAAGCCCTCTTTAGCCATCTCCTCGGCGTTCATGTCGCGGAGTTCACCTTCAACTTCCATAGGGCTGGCAGCCCCTTGTAGGTCCAGAGCGGCAATTTCCTCGTCGTTCAGCTCCCACTCCTCCCCACAGAGGTCTTCAGGATCATAGTAGCGCTTCAGGTGTTGAGCAGCGCACACCAGGGTCCCCCCTAGACGGGGAGAACACCGCACGGTGATACGGTGTCCACCCACTGATAGAATCTTGTACGGCCCGAAGTATGGGTCATCGCTGGTAGAGCGTGGCCAGGTGGGTAGTCGACTGTGGTGCACCAGCACCCAGTCCCCCTGTTGGTAGGTGGCCGGCACTCGGTGCTTGTTCTTCTTGTTCCACTGACGCTCCCTCACTCTCTGGAGCATAGCCTTGGCCTTGTCCACCTTCGCTTGTTGCTCTTGGACCCATTCACCCACAGAAGAATTGGTGTCCTCTGGATAGGGGGCATGTAGGAACCATGCCGGGCGCCCTAGGAATAGCTCATGGGGCGAGTAGCCAGTAGCTGAACTCTCTTGGGAGTTCATCATCAAGGATATGACGGGGAGTAGTCTCACCCAGTCTCTGGTGCGTTCAGTTTTGCACCATATCTGTAATGTTCTCCTTCAGGACACGGATCTGTCGTTCACATAGGGGGTTGCTCGTGTGAGAGTAGGGAGTCCCCGTAGACACCTGGACATTGAGGGATCTCAGGACCCTCTTGTACCAGCCAGAATCTGAGCGTACTCGTACGTCCTCATCGGAGTTGATCTCCTTGGGCGCCCCATAGACACAAAACCACTCCTCCAGGAGTATCTTGATAGTCTCCTCCCCGGTAATGTGCTTGGTACACAGGAACACCCTGGTAAACCTGGTCAACCCACAGGTTACCACGAGGGCGAAGTCATAGCCCCCGAACTTCGGCATCTCCGTGTAGTCCACGTATAGAACACTGTTAGCACAGTGAGGGATGGGCAGGGTCGAGTAGAGACCTCTGTCCCTCATATCCCCTGGTTTACAGGACCTGCACGGGCACTTGTCCACGATAGGCTGGAGGGTTTTCCGCAGTTGGTCGTCAGTCCACGTAGTGTGGAACCACTGCTTGAACAGCCTCAGGGTACGGTCAGCACCCACATGACCGCTGGACTCATGGGTCCACTTCAGCAGCGCTGGGACTCTGTCACTAGGCACCACGATGCGGTCCTCGTGCCAGAGGTAGCTGTTGTCCCTCTTCCACTGGTCTTGGTTGACCAGGAGGGGTTCAAGGCGTTTCTCCAGGCGCTTGTAGATATCCCCAAACTCCTTCAGGTACTCCGATTGTTGGAGTCCATCCAAAGGGCGTATCATCGTCATGTTGAGGTCCAAGTGGACGTCCATACGGCTGAACGCCTCCTTAGCCAGCGCTTCAGACCGGGCACCAATCAGGGTGTCGAAGTTGTTGCGGCTGATGAAGTCGGCACACTCGTTCTTCACTCCCTGGATATGGTGTACCGTCAGCCGTAGTTGACTGAGGTAGGTCCACCAGCGCCGTAGCTTGGCCTTCTCAGGTGGGGGACCCTTCTGGAAACTGCGGACCGGTTCTTGGTCGCACAGCCAGACCACAGGGTTACTCCCCAACAGTCGTGCTTGTGAGGATAGCACCAGCATACCCGCGAGCAATTCCTGCTCATAGGTGGAGTAGTTCCCCCTGGCCTGGTTCCACTTCCAGTTCCAGTGGCCCAAAGGTACTAGGACCCACTTGTCGTCAGGGTAGCTGTGCTTGAGGGTTCCATCTCGGTTGGGACCTTCCGTCCCCCATTCAGAAATGGCCGAGTCGAACTCCTCCTTCTCTAGTGCTTGCCATTGGAGCAACGTTCCACCACCGCCCACATTGCTGGCGTCGGTCACCAGGATAATCTCCCCTTGTGCCCTAGGCACGCCCAAGCACTTAGCGTTGGCTACCTTGTCTTTGAGCTCGTCAAACGCTTGTTGCTCTTGTGGGCCCCAGCGCCAAGTAGTACTCTTCTTGATCAAGTCCGTCAGAACGGCGCTGGTGTAGGTGAAGTTTTTGATGTGGCAACGATAGAAGTTGCACGCCCCAATGAAACTGCGTACATCATGAAGTCCTTTCTTGGGGTCTTCGTGTCGTACCTTGGCATCCTTCAGGGGTTTGGCCTTAGAGGCCGCTGGGGTCCACCACCCATAGCCAACATCAAACCCCAGGTACTGCATGGTCTCCTGCATGAACTCACACTTCTCCAGCTTGAGTCGAGTGTGGTTCTCCTGGCAGACCGCAAAGAACTCACCCAAGAGGATTAGGTGATCCTCCTGGGTATTGGTCCCGAGGCATACATCGTCGATGTGGGCCTCCATCTGGGCACCACGGGATATGAGCTCCTGCACCTTAGGTCTCCTTCGTAGGATGGACAAGATCTTGTTCATCAGCTCTTGGAATAGAGCGGGTGCGTTAGCCACGCCAAACGGCATGACCTTCCACTTGAACACCCTCCCCTGAGGGGTGATGAAGGCCAGTAGTTCCTGTGCGTTGGGCGTCAGGTCCACCTGCCAGAATCCGCTCCTCTTGTCCATCTTGGTCTTGTAGCGGCAGGAGGCTATCTTCTCCAGGGTAGACTCCATATTGGGAATGGACCCTGAGTGGTTCAGCGTCTTCTTGTTCAGCTCTCCGTAGTCCACTACCAGCCGTTTGGCTGTAGACCCAGGTTTAGCCACCAGGAAACAGGGGCTGCAGTGTAGGGGGTAGTCCCCGTCCTTGTACGCCAGGACTAGGCCAGCGTCGATACATTCTTGTATCTGTCGCTCAATCTCGTCGGCCTGCTCTTTAGGAGCTGGATAGGGTCTCCTCCGGATCTTGTGACCCACGAACTCGGGCTTCAGCTTGAGGTCCATCTGTACCAGCTTGTCACATGAGGCTGGAGGGGGTAGTTCTCCGAACACCTCCAGATAGGTCCTTATAAGCTTCTGTACCCGCGGGTCCAATACCTTGATCTTGTCCTCCATGTCCTCGTCAGAGTGTAAGTTGCTTGCCCCCTGAGTAATAGACGTCGGGAGGTGGTCCTCCACCGACTCTTCGCCCGTGGTAGTGTCCTTCAGCCCTTGGTAGGCATATAGAAGGTCTTGTTCAACCATCTCCGGTGGACGATGGCAACATAGGCACGCTTGAGGGGGTTCACATACACATTCCTCCGAGAGGTCGTCCTCCTCTGGGGTCCTCACATGGGCGCCCCACACGCTCTTCATGAGCTTAAGATCTACCTCCCTTTGCCAGGTGGTGATCTTCTGTTCGAGGTCCTCCTTCAATTGGGATAGGTCTCCCTTACGTCCTTGCTTCAGTGGCCATGAGCTGCGGGTAGGCTTCGCGTAGCATAGCTTTTTCGCCACCAACTTCCTCTTGGAATCCACATACTCCCTGAGCCTGGATCGAGGGTCCAGCTCCTCGTCCACGGGGTCTTCCACCCTCATGGAGAGTAGGGGTTTCAGTGGGGCGATGTACTCGGCGTTCTCCACTTCCTCCACACAGGTCTGCACGAAGAAGGCGTCGTGCTCAGTTTCGTCGTCTGAGTGGATAGAGCTAGGTAGCTCAGATAGTCCACACTCAGAGACTCCATCAGGAACAGGTACATGACAGGGAGAGTTTGGGGCGTTGGTGTCAGTCACGACGTACTCATCTCCTCCGGGTGTAGTCTCAACAGCATCTTGAGGTCGTAGGCGATCCTTCAAGTCACCCAAGGCGAGTCCGTCGCTTTCTCGTTGTATAGCCTGGACCAGAGTCGGGTCCAGATCCTCCCAGGGGATGGAGGTAAGACCTCCGTCCACCACGCTCAGCATACTCCCCCATCCGGGTTTCCCAATAGGCGTCTTGCGTCCCAGAGGCACGTAGATGGCCTCATCAGGCAAACGAACAGAGCTGATAGTCAGCCTGTCCAGGAGGTTTCGCCAGATTCGTTGCCCCCATGGGCTCCCCAATCGGGGGAACACAGGACCATTCGGGAACGTTCCAAGGCCACCTTGGTCAGCACCTTCCCCAGTTCACTGAACCTGGGGTTCCCGTAGGCCATCCCGAAAGAGGGCCAGTGAAATTTGTAGCTGCAGTTCTTCCCCTTGCTGCAGTAAAGGTCCAGTACATGCTGCTTGTCGCTGGCGAACAACTCCACACTCAGGTCCTCTCGAGAGTAACCCAACTCCTTCAGAACTTGGTCTAGGACTTCCCCCAATAGTTGATAGTACTCAGTTTTGGAGGCCGCCATCATGTTCGAGGGCTCCTCCTTCGATAGCCTCGGGTAACTAAAGGTATGTTCCAACTGCTCCAGTGGCACAGACTCTCTGCCACTGCCGTGGTCCACGTAGAGGAGGTAGGGCGCTTGCAGCGTCAGGGATTGTATCTGGGAGTGCTGTACGAAGAAGTCAGTCCCCAGTACAAAGTCGAAGGCCTCAGTGTCCATCACATAGAACCGATGGGCGATAGTCCGGGAGCCCATAGGTACCTCCACTTCACAGTTCCCGCAGCTGTGCACCACATGTCCATCCCCCATGCGTATAGCAGCGGTGGTCATGGTGTTCTTCAGGCTCCCACAAGGTAAAATTTTCTTGGCCACTATAGATATGGTGGCGCCAGTATCCAATACCCCCAGGTATTCGCGTCCCCCTAGTCGGATACGTACCCAAAACACCAGGTCTCGGGTGCCACCAGAGCGTCCCCGTCAGAACTCCGCGGGACAGGTCACCTCGAACCCCTTGTTCCGCAATTTGCGGGCCATCCTCATGAAACGGCTCCTCTTCTTAGCGTTGCCGTCATCACCACCTTCATGCTCACGCTTGGCTCCTTGTTCTGGCTGGGCCTGCGTTTGTGAGCGTGTGGTAGGACCAGACTGCCCTCCAGAGGGCTCGGAGTTCCCCCCTGGATTAGGGTTGGGGTTGCCTCCGTTCTTGTCCTTGTTCTTGTTGTCGGGCTGGCGGTTAGCGCCTCCTCCTCGTCCACCTTGACCCTTGTCTTGCCCTTGACCACGTCCTTTCGACTTGCCCTTGCCGAAGTCGTTGCCTTTGCCTTTGCCTCCACCTTTGCCTGAGCCTTTGCCAGGATCTTCACCCTTAAGCTTCACCGATAGGCGTTGCTTATGGTAGCACTCATCCTCGTAGTGGTTACGCTTCCCGCAGAATGCACACGTGATGGTGCACCTGTAATCATCCGGCAGCTTCGCTTTGGCGGCGGTGTTCTTCTCCTGCTGCTTCCCCTGAACGACGAAGCAGTCTCGCTGCTCGCAGTCAGGGGCGTGCTGCAGGTGGCCCTGCTCGTCTCTGGCATCACACCAGAATAGCTCCTTCACATTCTCCATGATACGGGCGTGGGCGTGTTTGGGGGTAGTCCCCTGCCCAGGTCGGGACCCTTGGTACCCTTTGCCATGACCTCCAGAACCTCCTCCTCCAGGACGGTAATTGTTCAAGTGCTGGTCGCTCTCCTTCTCCAGCGCCAGCTCCAGGAGTAGCACGCATAGATCCTCGTAGCGGAGGGATCCAGCCTTGCGCTCCGCCGTCGAACGGCCCTCGTCCCATAGCTCTCGAGGGAGCTTTGCCACCAACCAGAACAGCAGGTCGTCGCTGCTGTAGGAACCGGGCGTTAGTCGTCCAGGCCAGTGATCCAGGTCAGCCAACAGCTCAGAGACCCTGCCAGGTTTGGGGCTGTTGGGCAGCACGGGCAGGTTCTGGATCTCGGCCCTGATGGAGAGGTCGGTTTCGTAGGTCGGGTACTGCCTCTCCAGGGGAACCAACACATCGGCAAAGGTGGCGGAGTTAGTCACGATCTGCCTGACCTGCTTCTCCAGGTACTTGGTCTTGCAGCACTGCAGGAGCAGGTCGCACTTGACTCGCCCACTAGCGTGGGTTTGGCCGGTCCATCGGAGAAACCGGCCAAAATTCTCAGCGAACTCGCTGAGGTCCTTGCCTGTGAACTCAGACAGGTTCACCACGATCTTGGAGGTGGCAATAGCCTTCGCCTCCTGCGACCTGCGTCCCTCAGGGCGTCGGGTCTTCTTCTTCTTCTTCTTCTTCTTCTTCCCCTTTGGGTCCTCGGGGTCCTCCGGGTCATCGTCCTCCGAGGGCGAAGTAGAAGTCATCGACGGCGGCTCATCGTCGGAGGGGTCTCCGCCTAGATCACTAGAGCCATAAGGCTCCACGTCCACCATTGCCCTTAAGGCTGTCAGCCCCAGTCGGTCCAGCTCGGCCCTCGTAGAGTTCGTCACGTGGCTGTAGGGCGGCTGTGCCGTTCTCGGTACGAATGGACTTCTCGGTATAGCTGCAGGGGTCGGCATCGGTCGACTCCTCAGGCTCCCCAGGGTGTTTGTCAACCCTGCCGCCAGGTGGTTGGCCTGTACTCGGTGGGGTGACATTCCCACCGTGGTCGGTGACGCTTGGGGCGGTATCATCAGGGGCTCCAGTTTCTCACGGATTTCTTGAGTGAGGTCGCCCACGATTTTTGAAGTGGCTCCTCGGAGCACCTCGTTGATCTCCAACCGCGTCAGGGACCTGTTGGAGGATCTCCCCGATCCTCTACTCCTGCCACCAAGAGACTCAGGTCCTCTCCTCAACCCACTCAAGGTTGCATAGCCAGGTGCATACCCAGGAAAATCCACATAGGTTCCAGTAGCGGGTAGTGGATGGGGATATTCAGCCGCATACCATCGCGGCGCAGAGCTGGAAGCCACAGGCTCACTGGCAGTAGTTGCCTCAGGGAGCGCAGTGGTAGGTGGGCCCATACCATAGGGGGGGTAGGGAGGCATGCCAGTAAAGCCTGTGCCCTCTGCCATAGGCGGGTTGGTTGTGGGAGTGGATGTTGCAGCGGCTGGGAGTGTGGTGGTTAAAGGAGAGGGTGATGCGTGGAGGGCAGAAGCGCTTGGTGCGCCTTCGAAGGTAGGGTCATTCGTCAGGTCTTGCCCTTGTTCCTCTCCTTCGTCTGCTTCTTCTCCAGCATCCTTCTCGCTCTCTCTCTTCCTCTTCACAGGCTGAGTGACCACCACCTCTTCGACTGTGAGGGCCCTGAAGGCCGTCTGGAGTCCATCCAGCGAGTCCTCAGCCACTTCCACTGGCCCATGTAAGGGCTCCGAAGGTACAGCACCGCTAGGTCCAGGTCCAGGTTCCCCAGGTGCTGGCCTTGCCGGTGCCTCAGGCGCTGGCGCTGTCTTCACGTCGGCGTCCTCCTTCCTTGTGTCCATCTTCTCGCCCTTCTGCTTATATGTGCCTGTACTTGGCGCACTGGATGTAGGGCGCGGGGTTGCTGCCGGTGCGCAGAGACAGACTGCCTCTGCTACCAGAAAAGTTTATAGTGATTTCAACACTGTTTTTGTGTCTCTCCTGCTGCTTGCTGCTGGTGTAGGGTTTCCTGCTGCTTGTTTTGGAAGATGAAAACCTTTTGTTTGCTGAAATACAGTCAATCCAGGATAGCCCAAGCCAGAGGTATGCAAGGAGAAGAGAATCAGGATCAAAGCATGAAGGGCTGCAGTGTAAACAGTGAAAGATGAAGGGATATTCACAGAATCTGCAACTCAGGTCAAATCGGAATGCATATTCACAAAGATAGCTGAAATGTTTTGGAAAAGAGTTGGAAAACTGCCCCATGGTCACTCTATCTCCATAGTGCCATCTCAGGAGATGTGCACTCTTTGTTTTGGGTCCCATATGTGCTGAGGTGGCAGGGCATGTGGCGATGAGGTCACTGCCATGTCACATGGGATCTTCCTACTTAGCTAGGCTGACCAGGAATTGAACCCAGGACCTCTCAAAAAGAGGTGCCCAGCCCCCTAGGGTGCATACCACTAGGACAGCTAAGTATTCATGGAAAAACATAGATAAATTCATAGGCTCTGCCTTGGATATGTCAGTTGTCAGTCAACTCAGGTAAAGATGATTTGCCTCACATTGAAAGGGGATTAAGGGGTCCACTCCATATCCTGATTGGGTGTTTGGTTCCATAGGTCAAAATGTGTTATCACCACTTTTGGTGGGACCAATATTAAGATAGAAATGCCTGGATGCTCAGTGCATCTCTAATACAACTAGAGTATGCCTCAAAGCATTGGAAAAGCACTTTTTCTTACTGCCACTGTCAGTCCCAGTGTGAGCCTACCGACTCGCAGACGCACTTGCAGTCGGGTGGCGACCTCCGGTGTCCTGACCTCGGTCAGTCTGCCTGGGAAACTGGTGGTTTGAGGAGTCGACGCATCCGCCCAGACTGCATGGGGACTCCCCCATGCATTGCCTTGGTGGTAATGGGGCGAGGGAAAAGACGGCCTTGATGCCCGATCCCTTTTGGAGGAGCTCGTTCGGCTTTACCACTCTGGACTCGCGTCGTGGATATGGACATGGTGCGCCCAAGGAAGGACCCGTGGGGACTCTCCCCCAGAGAGTGGCCTTGGGAAGCCTGGGGTAGCCTGATGGATCTTTGTCGTCGCTTTCGACCTGTGGGACCACCTCGGTCGTCGTGTGACGCCTATGTTGGCCGTGTATGCCACTGCCACTGTGGTAGTGACCGTCGCAGCCGGCACCCAGTGCGCCTGGTATGGGTTAACGGGTCCTTTGGATGCCGAACAATCGCCGCCAGCTCCCGGGACTTGATACTCGATACTATACTTGCAGTTACTAACAACTACAGCACCGTACCTGTCTTACTGTGGGATTGTACTGGGCAGCCTAACCCGCAAATCGGCCTGAAGTGAGGATGTGACACCCCCCCCCTTCAGGGGATGGTCCTGGGTACCCGCTGCCATGCCTGGGTGTTATCCAGCCCCCCCCCAGGGTTTGCTCTAAGGAGGGGGGTGAAGCGGTACCCAGAACCTATGGCCCATGGCCCGGAGGCCTGTGAGCCGTCACACCCGTGCGGAAGCCGTTGACACCGGCTGTCAGCGGGATATCCCTGTTCTCTAATCCCCGAAATCTGGAATCCGATTTCTAACCATTAAATCGATGTAGAATTACCATAATTTTATTGTCTTGGTCGATTTTCGGTCAGAAATCGGTGAAATACCCGATTTCTACCGCAATTTCTAATTGTCGTGAAATCGCCGCCTGTTGTCGCCTGTTCGCGCGCTTTTGTCGCTTCTCCGTGGCGAGTTTTGTGATGGATTTTTCTCGTGCACCTTTGAGGTTCTAAAGGAACTTAAGGGCTGGATCTAGAGGGCTTTTCTTGTACTCTCAACTGGTGTGTTCACCAGAAATTTTCGCCGTTGCGTCTGAGAGAAAATCAGCGCGCAAGCTTTTCCGTCAATTGCTCGAACTCATGGTTCTCAAGTAAAATGAGTTCGGACGGAACCCTACATTCCCCCCCCTATGCCTTTCATCCATGCCCCTTTCACATGGGCATATCACTTTGAATAGGGAAGAGGGCAATAGGGATGTTTTAGGCAGCCTATGGGTTTCGCAAACCCAGGTCGTTTGCCTGCGCAAACGCTAACTTTGTGGCCTTGTGAGCGTGCACGTTAATAACCAAACACAATGCTCACGAGACCAAAGGACCTAGGCCATTTTCGTTTTTCGAGCCAACTCAACGATGGCTCCACGCAATTCAATGCGTGCCAAAACTCTATTTTCGAGAAAGGGCAAGTTTTGGTCAAAAATTGGGCCAAAATGGCCAATCCCCCGAGGCTCGTACTCAAAGCCTATGGGGATTTGAGCCGTGAACCAGTGCATTATGTAAAGTAGAGACCACGAAAGACATCGTGGATGGCTTGGTTGATTTTTACAACCTTGTCTTCTATTTTTTATAATGTTGCCTTGTGAGCACTCGTGCCATACTGCCTCTTTGCACACGCGCTCATATGCAAGCACTAATGACATGAGTGGGCGGAGACGATCTAACCATAGTGGGCATATTTGAAGGCACCTACTATGGGCCTACTCCAAAAATGTTTGCTCATATTTTTGTTCCTGAATGACCCAAAGATATGTACATACCAATATCGCCGATATATGCACTTTTTCCCATAAATAGTGTGCTTCAAGGATTGGGGTGTTAAAAATGCTTCCATTATGCTTTGAAACCCAACCCTTGTTGTAAAAGGGAAGCAAAGCTTCGGTTTGCATCCATGCAAAAGCCCGAGGCTCATATCTCTTGTGATATAGAGATACAATTTTTCAATGACCACTTTTGGGTGAATATTGGCCGTTTTGCCCAGAATGGCCACAAACCCCATCTCCCCCTTAATGATCGGCCCCAGGTTGCGTGCGCCACTTGACCAAGAGTAAGGGCAATACGGAGAGGGCACATAAACCCGCATCGAATGGGGTGTTTCCCCATGTGGCCTCTCCTCTTGCAGGGAGAGTTTTGAGTCACCCAATTTGGGGTATGTTGCCATTCTGCCCCATTTGTGTGTCATTTTCCCTCCAATGGGGAAAATAGCTAGAGGCGACCATGAGGGTTGGCAAGCAGCATATATCGGGACCTAGGCCCCATGTTTCTATAGCATCTTTGGTTGAAAGGATCCTCGCCGTGGCCATGGAGATATGGAATCATGAGTGCGGGCCATTTTGGCCAAATTTCCCTGTTTTTGCCATTGTGTACCATATTGGAACTGCCATATCTCCATGGGGCAGGGGATCTAGCCAGAAGGAAGGGGCGAATATTGTAGCATATGACCAAGGGTTGAACACCATTGAGTTTCGTATTTGCTCCTCCGGCTCATCCGGAGTTATTCAACCATTGGTGCGATCCATGATCCCCCCCTGGGCACCGCATGCTGCTTTCTGCCCTATCTGTGCGTTCATCCCCTCGATGAATGGTAAGCAGCCAGTGTGACAGCAAGCCATGACCCAGGGCCTGGGACCAAAGGGGATATCAAGGGTCGTGAAACAAGGCTTGGCGCGACAAAATCGCCAAGGTTTCCTACCCTGGACGGTCACCCGAACCGACCGATTTTGCCATTTTGGCAATTGTGGACCCAATTTGGATTGTCACCACGCCGAGTGGCATGGAGTTCTTTGAGAGCCCAGTGCATGGGAGTCTCCATTGGACTTCCGGTGGATCGCGTGTGGAAAGGCGGATCCGATCTCCAAGCCGGCGTGGAGATATACTATCGGGGACACCTTCAATTTTGGCTCATTTTGAGCAGCCAAAATGACCCCTGTGTGGGACCCCAATTTCACCCCCCCCCCCCCGTGTGGTCAATTGGCGGCCCCATATCTCTATGACCATGAGGAGTCCGGACTCAATTTCAAGTCGTGCACTCCGATATAAGTCCTAGGTCCTGCATCCTATGCTGAGAGTCGTTGGCCTTGCCCTGGCCGGGCGAGTTACGCGTGGGAATGACGCCACTTTGGGCGATTTTGGCATCATGACCCCACTTGACGAACCCTTGGTGCCCTGATGCCGGGAGATCAGAGGAAACCAGGTCGGGTGAGGGCTCCAGAGAGTTCGTACTCGAAGGGCTTAGGGTCAGTTGCCTCGTCCCCACCTCTGGCCGGTCCGGACCAGAGGTCAATTTTGGTGTTTTTTGAGCTAATATCAGTCTGTGCTGAAACAGCCCATTTTCAGCTACCAACTCCTAGGGGATAATGGCGGGGCCTTATCTCTGGCTCAGAGGGGAGTTGGGACCTGCCATTAAGGGAGCATAAAGAGCCACTGTCGGTTGGCCTTGGAGCCCCCTGGGTTACCAGGAGCTCGCCTGTGGTTGGGCGGGACACCCTCCCCTATTGGCAGGGTTTCAGGGTCCGGACTGAGCAGGGCATGGGTTGTGTTTGAGCCCCCGCCCCTGCCAGCCACTGCGAGGGTTGGACCTGGGATTGGGATATGAGTTGGGACTGAGTGTTTATTGTCCTGTAATGCCCTTACCCCAGTCCAGTCTTAACCCCATGTGTACATATCCTGATGTGTTGCTGTACATACTTTTGTTCCCTTGTTTCAGAGTGGCAAGGATCCTGAAACGCTTTGTCACATGACACGAGCATGAGGATGCCCTTGTGAGCACAGTGCTTTGCCTGCCTGCTTGCTTGTGCGTGTCCGCCGCAGCATCCCGTGGCCAGGCCCCCCACGGGAACGCGTCAATACGGTCACATCGACCCCCCCCAGGGAATTAATGGTTCTCCCATCCCCTACCCTTATGGCCACGGTTTTGGTTTTCCGGATCTTGGCTTCCTTTAGCAATCTGCGGGCCCCGATGGAAAGCGTGGCACCCCTGTCCAAGACCGCCTTGTAAACCTGAATACCTATTTTAACAGTGATCCTAAAAAACCAAATCCTCATTCTCGGAGTTCCCCCTCTATCTCTCTTCACGGAACTTCACGTCCGGCTCAGCAGCCTGCAGGCACTTAAAGTACCAGTTGAGCTTGACCTTCTTGGCGTTCTCGCCCTTCTCAAGGCCGCCAGGGCTAGGGGTGGAGGGGACAGTCCGCTTGTCACCCGGCTGCTCGCCCTTGGGTGTGCAGTTGGGTGCTCCTCTTGCACCAGTGGGTGGGGCTAAGGACCTTCGTCCTGCACCAGGGTTACCCTTATCGGGGATCCCCCAGGATTGTGGCCTCCCCCCTCGGGTTTACCCTTACCGGCGTTCTTACGCCGCTCCTCTTCCGCTTTCTTAAGTTTCTCGGATTCGCGGCGCTTTATGTGGCATTCATCCTCATAATGCCGGCGCTTGCCGCAACATCCGCACGTTATCGTGCAGCGGAAACGGTCCTCGTACTTCACCTCCTGACCATCTTTAGTTTTCTGCTTGCGCTGCAGTTGGAGCATGCAAGCATTCCCCCCATCATAGTCGGGCACGTGGCAGGGTCCACCTTTATGGGTCGTAGGACGGCAGTAGAAAAGATTAGGGGCCCTTTTACATTTGGAGGGGGGGGTCTCCTTTATGTGTTTCAACTGTCCACCTCGGCCCTTCCCAAGGTTAGAGTGGGGTTGAGCCAACCTCTCTCCAGGACTCTTTTCAGCACGGGTCTCCCTCCGCAGATGCTTGCGCGGGTACTTGTCCATGTGAGAGTCATTCTCCTCTCCATGGCCAACTCAATCAACAGATCGACCACGTCGTCATCGAAGTACGTCCGAGCTTTCCTCTCAGACGTCTCCGTGCAGTTCTCCCAAGTGTTGGGAGGGATCTTTGCTACGAGCCAAAGGTGAGACTCTGCAGGCCCATAGGACGTAGGGTTCATACGACTCATGAGGTCTTGGAGCTGTGCCACAAACTCTGAGATACGGAAACCTGTAAGGAAATGGGGGAGTCAAGGCCACTCTTCGATTTCAGTATGGACACTGGGGTCCGTCTCATAGACTGGGTACATCTGTTTCAGTCTCTTCAAGAAGTCGCCCCAGTTGAGGCTCTTCCTGATAGCGGTCTTCACTTGCCGCTAAAGAAATTTTCTTTTTCCACGACTACTTGATAAGTGTGCACTTAGTCCTGACGTCAGCACGTTGCTGAGCCGTGACGAGTAAAAATTCAAAGAACTCCTCAGCCCACTCGAGCAGTTTTTGGGATCAAACTCCGGGAGTTCGATTTGAAGGTTTGCCGTGGCGATGGCCTTCGTTCCCCTACCTCATACACCTGGGTCATCTGTTCCACCTGAAAGGGGTGAGGGGTGTGTGGTGGCCAATGGCGCTAGTGCGGCCAGGCCATACCTCTTCATCTCAGCCTCTGTGGTGTCACCTACACTACAAACAAGCATAGTCCTCACACGGGGGTGGAAAGGGCTAGGACAGGTGTCCATAGGAGAGCTGCGGATGCCTCTGCAGCTCTTCACATCCCTAGTCAACAGTTCCACACTAAGGTAAGCTGACCAGTTAACTCCCCATTTCGGTGCTGAACATTTTTACATGGATTCATGCCAACAGAGATTTGAAGTTTAGGATACTCAATTTAGATGTAAAACTTGAATTATACCTCCCAGATGCATTATTAACCTTACTGCTGCAGCTGCAGCCATGCTGATAAAATGCCGCAAAAGCGGTGTCGCAGTCGCCAGACCTTATTATTCCCGCCCGGTGATTACGTAATTAGCCAAGATTGTTCAAGAAATAACATTGAAGGGCAGTCTCTTTTAAACTATTTTCGTTGGTTTATTGTTTAAATGCCTTATGCCTTATGCGTTATGCGATGTTTGCTGCGTGCAGCACAACAAACTGTCGTGGACGGCCGTATTCCTTTGTTGCGCAGGCCGTGCCGTCCGTTGACCTATGCGCAACCCACGTAGAAGCAAGAAAACAGCCCGCAGAAACATCAAACGGTGGTGCACAAACAACAAAGTGGCGCTCACTTTCTGAGTGTCTATTTTTTTTCGATTCAGAAAAATGGACAATGGATTTGGGGTCCTGGGCATGACCCATCGCAAATAACTGCATCCCTGTGGAATTACTCAAGCATCCAAATCGTTCATTGGGCAGTATTCAATTTCCGGGGATTTCTACAATTTCACCTACCCACCATCTTCGAAAAGACAACTTGTATTTCATTTTCAACAAGCAAGTCCAAAGACGCAAAAGCCGCTCGATTTCTCCCAATGGATGACTCAAACAGCGCATTTCCCGTCCCCAACAACAAAGACGATCGTCCTCTAAAGGATCTAGTCCCCAGCCTTCCCATGGGCAAAAGAGGGCAGGACTGGATAACGGTGCATCAAAAAACCTACAACACGGCCCACTACACTCCTCCTCTGGAAGCATTCAAGTATGCGCAGTCAAAAACAGATTTCACGCTTTGTGCCGGAGGGGTAGACGAGGTGAATTATCCTTTCAACGATTCAATGGCTAACAGTCTAATTGCCACAAAGCCTATCAGCCTATCCCCATCGATCGCATGGGGCCAAAACCGAGCTCAATCCTTAATTGAGATGTTCAACAACCCAAATCTTCGGTCTTTCTATTTTGTCCCTTGCACGGACAACAACTACGAACAAGCCAAAGAAGACAATCTTCCCACTATGCAAAAAGATGTCGATGATTTTGTGCTCGCGCTCTCCTCCACACCTCACAACGTGAAAGGGGTTGTTGCACTACCCGGGTTTGACGACCGATGCGTTCCGGCCAATCTCATGCTCCTCGATTACCGAAACTCCATCCAAAAATTTGCACCCTTCATCGAAAATGTCAAGATCTATAGCAATGTGCACCTAAATCGAGCCTTTGTAACGGAACAAGAGGTTGAGCTACGTCCTTCCAACACGGCTGCAGATAGGAACCTTATTCTCTTGTTTGTCAACAACGCGGGCCCTCGATATGCATTCCAGCCTCAACGACAAGAACACATCACCACCATTTTACAAGCCCCCGAAAGGGAAGGTTTCCACACCCTCTCACGAGCAAAAATCCGCAAAGTACATCAAGTCCCGGATCAACCTCCCACGTACCTCAGGGTCTCACTCTCGGCAGTAGCTCTAGGTCAACTCGACCAACAACCAGTCCATGAGGATGCCTGCCAATGGTTCAACAAAAATAATGGGGGAGCCCCGGATGATGTCACCGTAACTTCGGAAAATGCGGCATTCCAACGAGGGTCCTTAAAATGGCAAAAGGCATCCCTTCTTGGAAACAACTACGCCCGTGTGGACATAGAGATGCCCAAAGATGACGCTTTGTCTTGTGCTAAAGACATCATCTCTCTCACCAAGGACGAAGCCGAGCCAACATTTGCGTTTCCACTATTCCTCACGCTCCCAAATGATGCTCAGGGTTTTACGGTTGTCTATGCCATTGCCACGAAAAGGGTGAAGAACGCAAGAAATGACAAAGGCCGCATTCCCATGCTAGAGCTCATCGACATGGCCAAAAATTCAACCGTTTATGGAGCTTGTATAGGTCTGTGCCCCCGGACACCTTGGTCGGTGCTCTTAGCATTTGACAACTCAATGCTCCATGACACTTTCGAGGCAAAGTCGCCCACACTCAAAGTGTACTGGTCTCTGATCCAAGCCGGGTTGTATTGTGTCAATGCCCATACAATGAAACCATTCGCCGTAACACACGACGCCAATGATCAACCTATAAAGGAACAAGCTCCCAAGTTCAATCTCCAAAACGAGCTAGAGAAACTCAAGAGTGACTCAGTGGCATTGGTTGAGGCTAACAAAGCAACTACCCACTTGGATATCCTCCTCACCGCCGCAGCCTTTGGGTTATTTGAAAAAACCTATGCACGCCGGCCCGCAGCCTCCGTCTTCACAAAGCAGGTATATGAAATCCACTACAACTCTCCGAACAGCGTCTATCTCTGCGACGGGCTCAATGTAGATGATCTCCTTTGCGGGAAGGAAAGGTCCCAACAACCTAGCAAGAGACAAGCTCATCGAAGAGATGAAAGAAGAAGCAAAAACACAAGGACACGAAAACGAGGCAAACGATGAAATGCTCATGATCATACGGGCTGGCATCAAGCTTGGGGCGGATGAGCAAATGAAAAGTATCTTGCAGGGTCCCGCCCTTATTCCAAAGGAGCCAGAAGGAGAGAAGGGCCCTCCCGAAGAAAATGTGGATGACAAGGGCAGCCAAAGACAAGAAGACCAAACAGAACAAGAAGATGAAAAGCAAGAGGTATCATTACTGATTCGAGACCGAGACGGCAAAGTGATCGGTGGCCTTCCAACGCACACTGACATAACATGGATCTGGGGCATTGATGTAGAAGCTCAAGCAACCAAAAAAGCAAAGGGGCTCAGTGCATTCATTCTATGGATCATCATTGAAGCAACCACGGTGCAAATACAGGAAACAACGGTGAACCTTAAAGAAGTGATGGTCATCTTGAAATCACATGTCCCGCACGGTTCCTCTCTGCAAGATCCCAAACACCTGTCCCGAAGATCCGTCACCCATCGAGGATGGGGGTCCCTTGCGATTGATGACACCGATCACGAGACAGCCCCATCCCTCATGACGATGACACTGAGTGACGACCCCTACCCCTCTGCGTGGCAAAAGTTCAAAGTGAACGAAGAGTGCGTTTGGTTAAAGTCACTAGATGATGTTTTTAACATCATTCAAACGGACTTCACACAAATCACTCAAGGCAAGCCCGATTTTTCGAGCAACACTAGGCAAATACACAACGCAGGTCTCGGCTATGATCCAAAATCCCCAAACAAGCCGAGTGGGCAATTTGAGAGGAAAGATTCAAATGAGGCTCACATGCAAGAATTGGGAACCCATCTCCCGTTCAAAGACATCGAGTGGACAAGCTCCATGTGGCAAAAGTTCATCAAAGCAAAACACCAAATGCCTCAATCTGCACCGACCCTGACGAGCGGGTCATAACTTCCTCACCAAAGCCCTGAAACCCCATGAGCTCTATGCACCTTACATACAGAGAACGAAACACGCCCGCCCCGCCCGCAAATACTCGGTCAAATTTTCAAGAGCAAACAATCCGAGCCCCCACTCCCTCGCCACCACACACCCTCAACCCCAAGTCACGAATCCACCACCCCCGCAACCGTCTCCCATCCAATCCCTGAGAACCGTATTGCCCGATTCCCTTCCTGTGCCTGCCATCTTTGCCAGTGCTGTTCAAACCACGCCTAGTCATAAAATTGGTGACACCGTCCCGCCGCCCTTCCTCCAATCTCTTCACTCTGAAACAAAGGATGCTTTGAACGAGTGGTTCGAGAATTCAACTCAAGCCTCCCAACCTCGTACAATCCCAGAAGGTCTTACGAGTACTTCGGCTAAAGGTGACGAAGTCAGTAACATCCGCTCACCCCCACCTACCATCTTTCCCTTTCAACCACTCACCCCGTCCCCGCCAAAAACTACTTCCAAATTCATGCGCTTCCTTTCTCACAACACAAGGAAAACAAAGAAACTGGAAGGCTTAATCATATCGTGGCTCCACGAAGGGTATGATGTCCTCTGCCTAAGCGAAACCATTCGAAAGCCGGACCTTCCCTTTGTATGGAACTCTAAGAATCAGGATATAAAAACCTTTTCTTCATTACATCCGGACAAAAAATGGGGAGCGACCATTGTACTTGGGTCCAAGGTGTCTCATTTCGCAGCTAAAGTCGAGGTTCATACGACTCCTGGGCTTATTTGTGCGGTTGCCTTACATCTACCAGGAATGCACCCTCTCTTGATTGCGTCGATATATGCTCCACCTGATGACCCTTCTGCAAGGGAAGCCATAGCAAAGGAATTGGACAGGTTGCTGCTCATCTTTCCCAATTTTGTGCGGGCCGGCGATTTCAATTGTGCTGTTCAACAGATCGACACCACGGCGGTCACTCCAAATTTTTGGCCGTGGCTTCGGGAACATGTGCTCATTGATGGCGACATAAAGGATAGCTTTCGCATGTTTCACCCAGATAGCAAAAGCTACACACAATACCCCAACAAGATACACAGCTCCCAAGTTCGCAATGACTACATTTTTTTCTCAGAAGACATTTTGGCCCACTTTGGAATCTCCCTCCATAGTGCATCCATCCTTCAAGACAAAACATCCGACCATTATCCTGTGGACGCTGTTGCGCAGCTACCCCTCAGCCCTCTAGACGATGCTGATATGCATAATCCCACCAGATTCCGTGGCCTCACTTCAAAAGAAACCCAAGCATTCCAAACATCCATCCAACCGCTGACCGAGTGGGTGGAAAACAATCCCCCGTCCCATTTCTCCCAGGAAGAATGGTCGTCACATGCCAATCATATTTTCCAACAAATTTCCCGGGCATACCACAGCATAACCGCCCCCCACCAAAAGCACCGAGCTACACAAATCGAAAAGGAATTTGCCAAAGCTTGCTCATCCCTACCCTCGAAAGGAAGCGACCGCTCAACAGCTCTGGATGCTCTGCAACGACTCGCAGTAAAGTGGAGAAAGAAAATACAAGAAAAGCAGAAAAAGCGCTTACACTTCTCTCTGGTACGGCATAGGAGGATCAAAAAAACGGTTCAAGAGACACTCAACCCCCCTACCAGGGACAGAGTAACATTATGGGAGACATCCGAACACGAATCGGTGGCCTCTGAACCAGCTCAAGTTGGAAAAATTTTTGCCGAAGCAATGGCCAACCTCGGAGGCGATCCCAATTTCCGCCCATGTCCTGACCTTGTGCGTAATCTAACCCGCCACCTCCCCAGCTGCCCCAAAGAAACCACGTCCCTCCCTCTTCCTGAAATCACCGACGAGTGGCTCCAGAACAAACTGAACCGTGGCCCTTCCACAAAGGCCACGGGAGAAGATGGTTTGAACTACTATGTTCTGAAACTTGCCGGATCTTCCTACTTCTCCTGGTTGCGCTCATGCATGCATGCTGTCCTCAAGAACACCGCCCCCCCTGAATGGTCACACGCCCTTCTCGCACTTTTATTCAAAAAAGGAGACCCCAGAGACCCCCAGAATTATCGCCCTATCTGCCTCATCCAAAGTCTCCAAAAGTTGACAGCTGCTTTTCTCAATGACCAGCTCGTACAATTTTCAGAGAAATTTTCTCTCATTCACAAAAGCCAACATGGGGGTCTCAAAAATCACAGATGTGGTTACCACATCTACGATGTAGTAGCCCGCAATATACAAATGGGAGGCCCGGCCTATCATCTGTACATCGATTTTAACAAAGCATTCAACAGTGTCCCGCATGAAACGCTATGGTCGGTCCTAAGAGCCTACCAATTACCCGACTCCATGATCGAGGCTTTCAAAAATCTTTATTCCAATCCTGTTGATAAACCAGTCGTACACGGCACCCCTCATTCAAGCTACAAACTCCAACGTGGTGTCCGTCAAGGGTGCCCGGCAAGTCCAACCTTATTCATTTTATTCATCAATGTGTTACTTTTTAACATCGACCAGCTTTCACTTCAATCCCCCCACTCCAGCTTGCATGCTTTTGTCGACGACATTCTTTTCCGAAGCAATTCAACAAAGGACATGGAAATGATTTTTAACTTTTTCGACACCACGGCTCGGGCCTTTAGTATGGACATGAATGTGTCCAAAACACAACTTCATGCCCTCTACGGCGCTCCACAGACCACCATCGAATCTTCTGCGGGCTCGCAATTGAGCACAATAGATCCTGATACGGGCCAACCCTACAAATTTTACAAATACCTTGGCGTCTATTTTTTCACTTCGGAAGACCCCAACGAGCTGTACAGCTTGCTTGCGAATAATGTCAGGTCCTTTTTCGACAGACTCTCCCCCCTCAATTTGACCATGACCGAACTCACCTCCCTTACAAATTGCCAGCTCATCCCCACACTCCTTTTCCGACTACTGGCGAGTACCCTCCCCGAAGACAACATCGAATTGCTCCACAAACTCATATGGAAAAACTTGTCCAAGCACGGGAAAGTCCCAGCCAACACATCAGCAAAAGACATCTATCAGCCCAAACAGAAGTCCGGTTACAATCTCACCCACTTTCGCCTCTCATACCATGCCCAAATTTTCAATTATGGCATGCGCTACTACATAGGAGATGGCCCCCCCCAAACACAAAAAGGCGTGGTTGAAGCCCTGATGTCGCCTGAACCAAATATCCTCCAAGAAAACTTCGGCGCTAGCGTCGATGCTCTAGGGTACAGGGTCCACGGCTTTGGACGACTCAACCCCTGCAAAATATCGGTGCTAAAGGAAGGAGAAACAGTGTACGTCCCCTTCGGAGAAGAATACCATACTGGCACTGTTCACCACCGCCCCAGGTCCACAATCGTAAGTTTCGAGGCCGACAAATCCGAGGCGGTGCTAACCGACCACGACTACTTCACCCTCACCCCACCCCCCACTCTTCCGTCACCTCAGTACCCAGACCCAACACACCAATCCTTGTGTCCCCCCCTTGCCTTCCTACCTCCCATGCGCATCCCTCCTCCCATGGGTCTTACAGTAGAATCCACAGATGACCTGGGTGTCAGCTTGACGGTTCCCACTAAAGTAGTCCCAACAGACCCAGAAACACTTCAGCAGTGGGGCTGCACTGCCCTGGCTGAAGCAAGACGGCTACCAGTGCAACTGCACTCCGTGTGGGCTTACCTCGATGGTTCTGCTTTCTCCTTCAACGGGGATAAAGTAGGCTCAGCGGCTGTAGTGGCCCACCAGGACACCACAAAAGCCTATGCATTTCCCTGCCCCTACGATACATCCGAAGAGTCCGAATTCTGGGCATTAGTACAGTTCTTGCGGCACCTCATAAAAACCGGGTTCAGGGGAAGCATTGGCATATGTATTGATAATAGCCAGGTGGTCCGAATTGCAGACAAAGTGCTTGGGAAGTCTCTCCCCCTCCCTTCCACGTCCAACCACGGAACTTGGGCCTCCATCCTGGAGGACCTACAACTGTACATACATTTCTCATGGACCCCCTATTGGATTAAGGCACACGTCGGTTTTCATGGAAACGAGTTGGCCGACACGTTAGCCAAATGGTGTGCGCTCAGCTTCGTGGTGACCCCTCCCCATTTGCACCCCCCCCCCCCCTAGTGGGTATTACATACAAAAACAAGCCTGTCGTCGGGAAGTGCGGCAATACGCACCGAAAGAACCTCCTGCCAAAGCACGACCACCTCAACATTCACACTAAACTCTCTTTCGACTGGGTTGCACACCACTCGTGGTTCAGTTCGTTCGCCACTAAATGGGCTTTAGGTGTCCAAGGAGTCAAAGACCAGCCCCCCTTTTTCGATACTACCAGCTACTACTGCAATGCGTGCTGCCGCTACCACCCCCAGGATCCGGCGTCCAGACTCGCCTTCTGTGACCTTACTCACAGTCATCGTGAAAACGTCATCCTTAGTTGGGATGCCCGGCTCATCCCGGCCGTTAGAAACTGGCTCCTTGAGTGCCCCTGGTGGGAGAAAAGGCTCTTTGTACGCTCCTTAGTCCCCAAGTCCCTGTTGAACAAAATGATCTCCACCCTCGCCCCTCAACAGGAATCAAAGGCAAGAGCGCTTATATGGGACACGATGCCTGCCAGACGCACTCGCTTCACCTCTGCTATTAAAAGCTACCTTGAATGGCTCCGGGACCAGCCCCCCCCAGACCGTATAGTGGGGCAAGGCCCCAACACGTTTTTCCAACACCATGGAGTTTACAGCACGTCTTACTCTCCTGCACCTATCACGCATCCTGATCCATCCCCCCTCCCTTCTACACTTAATGATGTTCCGAGCAAGCCAAAGCCGAGACCGCAGAACAAAAGACGCCAAAGCACTTCCTGCCCCCCCCCAAGAAGAGGGATCCCCCCCAAACCCGCGGCGGCACCCCATAATACCATCCTGCGCTTTTTCCAGTCCCAATCCCCTCCCCAAGCCCAACAACCTCCCTGATCACTCTCCACATAGCATAAACATGGGACGTAGATCACCATCTCCGTCGGATGAATCATCCCGATCCCGCTCCCCCTCCACCGACCGGAGCTCGGTGAGGTCATCCTCGGGAGAGGAATCGCAGGGCTATGAGCCGCGCGCTCCCCGGGAACGCCCGGAAAGCCAGCCCGCTTGGCCCCAGCCATCGGGCCCGCAGTATGGCATGCCCTTTGCCCCATGGGTCTCACCGATGCCCATGCAGCCGGCCATGCCTCCTTTCATGCCTATGATGCCTATGCCGGTCCCGTACTTGCCTCCAGTCACACCGCAGCCACAAGCTAGAGGGCCATCGGATCGTACCACGGAAAGAGAAAACCAGAGGCTACGGAAAAAGGTACGTAGGCTCCAAGACGAACTAAAGCGCACGCGCAGCCCTGGCGCTATGCCGGTGCCCAAGAGGCTAAAGGTCAACATAGGCCGGAAGGTTACCGAGGAAACCCAAGCAGAAAAACAAGAAGACACCATCCAGCGCGATCCAAAAGTGGCTCGCGACATCTGCGCCCCGGCCGCCACAAGCCCCCTACAAAGTCCAGCCCGGGTCCCTCATGGTCCATCTGGATGACGACGTGAACGTCAGGCCATCCCAGCCGTACCTCAACCAGCAAGGCGCCCCTCTGTCCTCGCCGCAGCAACCCCTGCACTATGGCTCCTATCGGCCGCCTACGCCTCCAAAGCCAACGGAGTTCCAACCCCTTCCACCCTTCCCCGCCCCCCCTCCTCTCGCTACAGGACCCGTCGCCCCAAAGACCTACGCACAACCATCTTCCGTGCGGGACGGTCACCGTGCCCACCACGTCGACAGCATGGATAGCACCGGCAGACAACAGTGGCGCCCTCATCCGCGCACACGTGGGCCCAGCGGAAACGACCGCTGGAGACGCTCTGGCTACTAAGCCGCCCACTCTGGCCCGCCTGAAGTGACAGGCGGAGGCGACAGCCTGGCGTTTAGCCGCCCCTGCCAAACGGTACTCCCACGTAAGCCCGCCCGAAAAGACGGGCGGAGGCGTCAGCCTGGCGATTAGCCGCTTCTTATCTCGGGCCCGTCAGCACCATTCCCGGACCCCTCCCCGTCCGCGTCCTACCCTCCTCCGCAGGATCTCCTACAGGCCACTTCACGCAGCACTACGACAACGGCAAAGCTTCGACCAAACGGGGCTACATCGTCCACTCCATCAAAGGCGTTCCCACCGACCACCTCGAGTTCTCCGCCACCTTTCAGCGGGTACCAAGACGTTCAGCACTACGCTCTACGCAGCTCGACACAACTTCGAATATGGGGCTACAACGTCCACCTCATTCCAGCCGTCCCCACCGACCGCCTCGAGTCCTCCACCACTTTCCGCGGGCATCCACTTAAAAATCACGCACTCTCACTCTAATTTCGCCTACTACTCGGTCAATCAGTCAGCTAGTCGACAACATACATACGTCATTCACGCATCCTTCAACCGCCCTTCCAATCAGCTACATTTGTTCGTGAAGCATAAAGAACTGAATTTGATGTGACCTCTACCCCCCCCCCCCCCGGGTACCAAACCTCGTGAGCCCGGGAGGGCACTTCAGGTACCCGGCCCCCCCTAATTTGGGAGTGCTCAGTTCAATTATCAGCCTAATTCTCATCAACCAAGCGCTGGGACATCCCAAAATGCATTTTTCCGGGTCCAGACCGACAGAATTTCCGTTTGTCCCCCCCCCCCCCCCCAAACGGTGCCGAAAATGGGTTTTTTCACCTCGTGAGCCCAGTAGGGCACTTCAGGTACCCAACCCCCCTAATTTGGGGGTGCTGAATTCAATTATGAGGCTAATTCTTATCAACCAGGCGCTGGGACATCCCAAAATGCGTTTTTCAGGGTCCAGACCGACAGAATTTCCGTTTGTCCACGCCCCCCCCCCCCCCAAACGGTGCCGAAAATGGGTTCTTTCACCTCGTGAGCCCGGGAGGGCACTTCAGGTATCCACCCCCCCTAATTTGGGGTTGCTGAGTTCAATTATCAGCCTAATTCTCATCAACCAAGCGCCGGGACATCCCCAAATGCGTTTTTCAGGGTTTAGACCGACAGAATTTCCGCTTGCCCCCCCATCCCCCCAAAACGGTGCCGAAAATGGGTTTTTTCACCTCGTGAGCCCGGTAGGGCACTTCAGGTACCCACCCCCCCTAATTTGGGGATGCTGAATTCAATTATGAGGCTAATTCTCATCAACCAGGCGCTGGGACATCCCAAAATGCGTTTTTAAGGGTCCGGACTGACAGAATTTCCGTTCATCCACCCCCCCCCCCCCAAACGGTGCCGAAAATGGGTTCTTTCACCCCGTGAGCCCGGGAGGGCACTTCAGGTACCCACCCCCCCTAATTTAGGGTTGCTGAGTTCAATTTTCAGCCTAATTCTCATCAACCAAGCGCCGGGACATCCCAAAATGCATTTTTCCGGGTCCAGACCGACAGAATTTCCGTTTATCCACCCCCCCCCCCCAAACGGTGCTGAAAATGGGTTCTTTCACCTTGTGAGCCCGGGAGGGCACTTTAGGTACCCATCCCCCCTAATTTGAGGGTGCTGAATTCAATTTTGAGCCTAATTCTCATCAACGAAGCGCTGGGACATCCCAAAATGCGGTTTTCAGGGTCCAAACCGACAGAATTTCCGTTTGTCCACCCCTACCCCAAACGGTGCTGAAAATGGGTTTTTTCACCTCGTGAGCCCGGCAGGGCACTTCAGGTGCCCACCCACCCTAATTTGGGGGTGCTGAATTTAATTATGAAGCTCATTCTCATCAACCAAGCGCTGGGACATCCCAAAACGCATTTTTCAGGGTCCAGACCGACAGAATTTCCGTTCATCAACCCCCTCTCCAAAACGGTGCCAAAAATGGGTTCTTTCATCTCGTGAGCCCGGCAGGGCACTTCAGGTACCCATCCCCCCTAATTTGGGGGTGCTGAGTCCAATTATCAGCCTAGTTCTCATCAACCAAGCACTGGGACATCCCAAAATGCGTTTTTCAGGGTCCAGACCGACAGAATTTCCGTTTCTCCACGCCCCCCCCCCCAAACGGTGCCGACAATTGGTTTTTTCACCTCGTGAGCCCGGGAGGGCGCTTTAGGTACCCACCCCCCCTAATTTGGGGGTGCTGAATTTAATTGTGAGGCTCATTCTCATCAACCAAGCGCTGGGACATCCTAAAATGCGTTTTTCAGGGTCCAGACCGACAGAATTTCCGTTTCTCCACGCCCCCCCCCCCAAACGGTGCCGACAATTGGTTTTTTCACCTCGTGAGCCCGGGAGGGCGCTTTAGGTACCCACCCCCCCTAATTTGGGGGTGCTGAATTTAATTGTGAGGCTCATTCTTATCAACCAAGCGCTGGGACATCCTAAAATGCGTTTTTCAGGGTCCAGACCGACAGAATTTCCGTTTATCCACCCCCCCCCCCCAAACGGTGCTGAAAATGGGTTCTTTCACCTTGTGAGCCCGGGAGGGCACTTTAGGTACCCATCCCCCCTAATTTGAGGGTGCTGAATTCAATTTTGAGCCTAATTCTCATCAACGAAGCGCTGGGACATCCCAAAATGCGGTTTTCAGGGTCCAAACCGACAGAATTTCCGTTTGTCCACCCCTACCCCAAACGGTGCTGAAAATGGGTTTTTTCAACTCGTGAGCCCGGCAGGGCACTTCAGGTGCCCACCCACCCTAATTTGGGGGTGCTGAATTTAATTATGAAGCTCATTCTCATCAACCAAGCGCTGGGACATCCCAAAACGCATTTTTCAGGGTCCAGACCGACAGAATTTCCGTTCATCAACCCCCTCTCCAAAACGGTGCCAAAAATGGGTTCTTTCATCTCGTGAGCCCGGCAGGGCACTTCAGGTACCCATCCCCCCTAATTTGGGGGTGCTGAGTCCAATTATCAGCCTAGTTCTCATCAACCAAGCGCTGGGACATCCCAAAATGCGTTTTTCAGGGTCCAGACCGACAGAATTTCCGTTTCTCCACGCCCCCCCCCCCAAACGGTGCCGACAATTGGTTTTTTCACCTCGTGAGCCCGGGAGGGCGCTTTAGGTACCCACCCCCCCTAATTTGGGGGTGCTGAATTTAATTGTGAGGCTCATTCTCATCAACCAAGCGCTGGGACATCCTAAAATGCGTTTTTCAGGGTCCAGACCGACAGAATTTCCGTTTATCCACCTCCCTCAAACGGTGCCAAAAATGGGTTTTTTCATCTCGTGAGCCCGGCAGGGCACTTCAGGTATCCACCCCCCCTAATTCGGGGATGCTGAATTCAATTATCAGCTCAATTCTCATCAACCAAGCGCTGGGACATCCCAAAATGCGTTTCTTCAGGGTCCAGACCGACAGAATTTCCGCTTATCCCCCCCCTTTTCACCTCGGAACTCCCGACAATTAAGACGCTATAGGCAGCGCCTTGACATCTCCCTCACATCATTCTCTCAAGTCTTTTACTTCGTCTGTGGCGCCTACGGCGCCCCTCCGGTTCCATGCATCGCTCCCTGTGTCCGCACCCTTAACGCTCCTATGTGCCTCCCTCCGTATGTCATACGTATTCGGTGCATGCAATACAAGCTGCGCGGCTCCGAAGTCGTGCTGCCCTTCAATTACTCATTCCTACACCTGCCAGCGGGTCCCCAATGCCCCTCAGTTACCGCCGCCGCTCCGACATGACACCGCTGGGCGCCTTTGGGGCCCGTGGGTTATGCGAGTCCATGACTTTGTACATTAGCTTCTGGCTTTGTATGATAGTATCACTGGCTCCGCACTGAGAAATTTGTGACGTCTTAAAAAACAACAAAGTGGCGCGTAAGCACAAGGAACCGAGCCGTAAGAGCAAAAGGAAGAACTGGTCAGGTAAGCGTTCAGCAAGGTGTGTTGCAAGTGGAAGTATGTAGCACGTAACGACAGGCACACAGTGCCCGTTGGAAGACACAAACGTTGGAAGACTCAGAGCGTGTCCTAACCTAAGTTCTCGTGCCGGTCACCCTGTTGAGCTATAGCTAGCAACACTGCAAGTCTGCAGCAAGCAAGGACACGCGAACAGCAACAGATAGGGTCGTAATGCACGTAACCCAAATGCATCTGCCCGTCATTCTGATGAGGTGCATCATCGTCATCGCCATCTGCCTGCTAGGTTCCGCGCCAAGGGTTGATCACGCACCTCACGCAGCCGCCACGCAGGGTCGCCGCTACAATTATGCTGCTTATCCTTTGCCAAACAACCGAAGTTTTGTGATGCAAGCAGTGGCCAAGGTGGTTAGTGGACAAGCAACCTTGGCTTCGTGTGCACGCCGCTATCCTGTCAGTGACAAGACAATCCGAAAGGGTGTCCGCAACTACATCAGTGGAGAAGTGGTGCAGCTTGGGCGAAGGGGACCAAAGCCTGCGGTTGACGATTAGGAAGATTGCCGCCTGGTTGGAGGCACAGCGCAAGGCCAGTCTCTCTCCCTACAAGTATGTACACGTGACTAGACTTGCAGTGTATAGCACTGTACAGCACTGCCAAGTGTACTGTGTTCTCCGCAGAGCAGAAGTTGTAGAAGAGGCGGGACCCACTGTCACGACGCAGAGCTGTTAATGCAGACGATGACGATCCAGTACACCCGTGTCCTGCAGAGCCTTCCAGAAGAACGCGGTTGCGACGAGGTCGATTTGTGGTTGACCACCAGGAGCGCCGCAACACCCAAAACCATGCTCGCGCCGAACGGGCAACCAAACGGCTGCAGCGGGAGAGTGACTCTGACTCCGATAGCGACGCACCAGCCGCAAAGCGCATCTGCTCAGATTTCGAAGTGCAGCTGTTTCTAAGCGCCGCCTCCAGAATGTCAGATTCATGACTGTGTTCCTGTTTGCTGTCAGGTGAACACTTCATTTGTACCTCATTCTCTGATCCATAGATTTGCGATGTTTAGAGCCATACAAAACAGATGTGCATGGCCGCTGATATGATGTGCAGCCAATTCTGACATGTATTTGTTAATATATGTTTAACGATTGGATTGTTTGTCCCCGCCGTTGCACCTCAGGCTGCATTGTGCGGTCTGAGTCCTGGCAGGACTGATTGCCCTGAAACTTCATTGAGCAACTTTGGAGAGAAGTACATGTCGCAACATTGGGGTACTACGGCTTTTTTTCTTGCAAGTGTGCAAGGGGATAGAGGTGCAGGTCTGATTGCGTTTTTATCAGCAGAGAAATAGAACTTCAATATAGCGAAGAAGCCAGATTTTATAAATGATAAGGCAGAAAACATTTTATCTGAATGGCACCATGGTTTCGATAAATAGTGGACAAACAATCACTGCAGAAAACATTTTGTCCGCATGGCACACTGGTTTGGATAAAGAGTGGGCAACAACAGTTGTGGCCAAACAGCCAAACAGAAAAAAAAAACTTGAGGGCACAACATTCCGGTCACACATTTGTAAAACGTTTAATAGTTAACCTTCAGAAGAAAAACTTAAAACATGTTTGATGTACCCGGGATGTACCCGTCCAACAAAGAAACACCGGGGACATGCGTTGTAACCTGATTGTACAATCTACTCGGAAACGTTCACAAAACTGTTTGTAAGATGTCCTGAAGGCATGTAGGTTCCACACGTGGGGTACCTGGGAGGTGTGTCTGAAGAGAGGACAATAAAAGATTTTGTAAAACTGTTTTGAGAATCTTCCTGAGACATGGCATACTGGAGGAAAGCCATTGAAAACGTTTATAAACCCCAGGGGTTTTTAAAAAGTAGACCATACTAAGACCAAAAACATGCTGTACAATCTGTACATGAGGGGCGAGCAAGGACCAATGCTGTCACAACCAATGGCCAATAGTGTACAATGAGGGCAAATACTAGGCTTTTTGGTCCCTGACCAATTTTTTCCTATGGGGAACAATTGGGTCTTGGGGTCAAATGACCCCCGGAAAAAAATTGGTAGGGCGGCATTATTTGGTCAGCTTACCTTAGGGGACATGGTAGGGGGCGGCTTCTTCAAATCGGAGAGTACCAGTTTTACTTTGACTGCTGCTGACAGGGCACTCAGGTCTGGGTCTTCATCACCTGCACCCAGGACCCGGGAAAGCAGCTCTATGGTCTCATCGAGACCCAGCTTAGAGGCTGCCATGCGTGGGGGCAAACCTCGTTCCACGCATGAAGGTTTTGGAGCCGGCCCCCTTGGAGAGGCTTCTCGCTCGAGGCACTCAGGCTCCTTCAGCTCCTTCCAAGGTGTAGGTTCTGTGGACACCCAGTCGGGTTTTCACTTGGACGAATGGGCCCACGCCGACGCATCACATTTGCCATCAGGTATCTCGAACGTGTCATCTCCCCACGTGGCCCCGAACATCGGTCCCAAAGCCGTATCCTTTCCTTTTCCTTTCCTTGCTGCTCTTCTCCGGGCTTTGACCTTGGCATTGGCCACTTTGGCCATCTCCTCGAATCCAGGAACAGGCGTGGTCTCGGACGGGGGAAGGGATGACACCACGGAAGCTAAGGCAGCCGCCGGGGGGTCCTTCTCTTCAAGGCGTTTGAGGTTCGCCTACATTAAGCCGGGGACCTCTGCATGTGGACACGTTCCTTCTATATAAATTTCATTATTCTCCTCCGCACATCTTGGTTCTTTATGTTCTCTTGGAGAACCAGTATCACGGGGAACCCCACTTGTAGATGATGGTCCAATCCTTATATCACGAGTCTTTGATCTGGTGCTTGTGATCGTTACAGTCTTGGCACTGAACGTGACAGACGATTCCACAGTTCAAGATACAAGTGTTCTTCGTTCTTCGTGTTGTGCTTTCCTCTTCTAGGGAGCTTCCTGTGCTACCAAAAGAGGTTTCTGGCTTACCCAATCTTGTGCTTGTTCCTTGTTTTTGTTGGAGAAAACCTTGATGCTTTTCCCCAATGCAAAATGAAATCCACAAAGAGAAAGAGTAAAGAGGGGAAGTCCAGGCACCGGATCCAAATGAAATCAAGATAAGTCCTTCCAAATCAAAACATGACTAACAAAGAGGGGCTGCTCAAATACAAAGTTTCAATCACATATGGACAAAACACATGATTTTATAGTGAAAACTCACATCAGTCTGGCCTCATGAGTAGACCCAAGCACTTCATGTGCATACTTTGACATGCAATGGAGTTGGTTAGGAATTTGGGGCAAGTAGGTTGGGCCAGACCCAGGATATGGCTTGGCCAGCATGGCCAAGCTACTAAATTCAAAATCAGTTGAAAAGTAGGCCCACAATCAGTAGGAGAAACATCTGAGTATAGGGGTCCTGAGGTGGCAGGCCATTAGGCTTAACCTACAAGGCCCAGGGCATGAAATGCCGATTTTGTTTCGGTATAACCTCCATGAAGGAAGATACCTCCATTTACTTGAGTGGTAGGGGTGAAGTTCATAGGGGGCTAGGGTTATAACGCTAGTTACTTTGAAAAAAGTACTTGAAGCTTCAAAAAGAGTGATAAAAATGATTAAGTGTTAGTCTTCATTACTTCCCAAGGATTAGGGAGGGCTTGGCCCGGATCAAGTACCCCAAGAAAGACATGGTAGTGACTTTTTCTTACTCTTCGCTCTCGCGCAGGGCTCGAATCCTGTTGTTCCTCTTCTTCCTCTGCTACCACTGTTGTTTGGCCACTTTGCTCATCACTTGCTTGGTTGGTTTCCTGAGACCTGTGCATATTTCAAAAATCAAGTCAAATAACCAGAGCGATCCCAAGAAGAGCGTAGACACGAATTCGAATCAATAAAAAACTCATGGGGCTGCACATAAACAAAAGCAATGGGATAATATGCACATGCAAATGTGTGGTGAGTGCAAACGACATGGTATTTACACCTTGCCATGCCTGTGGATGTTTGTATGTATCTTTCTGTGGGTCTGGCACCTGTGTTACACCTCACACATCCCTCAGGATCAACTTCAGCACTTGTGGACCTGCTTTTGGGTCTTCATGAAAGTAGGGTCAAATGAAAAGATAGTCAAACAGACGATAGAATTTCATATTCGCAGCGTCAAAAATAGGTAGAATATCACTTTTTTTTTCTTGAAATAATTTTCTGTACCTCAGCAAATAAGTATCATAATTTCAAACTCAGTACGATATGTCCAACCTAGGGTCATTCCTAACGAGCCAAAAACCACCACTTCAAGATGGTCAAAAATACCATATATGAAAACGGGCGGATTGGTTGTTGAACATTGCGGGACTCCAGCCCGTTCCGGTATGTAGCTACCCCTGGGTCAACTCATCTTCTGTGATATTGGCGATGCTGCTGTGACAGCATGTCGGCGACATTGGACGTACATTCTCAAATGGTAATATAAAAAAATTAAGAAAATGGGGGGCATTAACGAGGGGGGCCATGTTTCTTTTTTCGGGAAAAAGGGGGCATTGGCATGGAGGGTCCATTGCGAGGGGCCATAAAGCAACGGATACAAAGCTCACATATGCCCCCGTGTCATATGGTCATCGCTACAAACGTCAGTTCTTTTCGGACCGGACTTGCTGCTCCGCAGCACTCAAACAATGGCCAAATGTTGCCTTGAGCTCACCGCAGTGAGCGACTATCGAAGGTTTCTTGGCCCATTTGGGTAAAGCCTACAATCCACCGCTCTAATTGGACCCGTTAGACTTGCATCCAAGAATAACGAAAGCCTGGGCTCAAACCCGTGTTCTGTGGCGTGTGTGTGCAGTGCATTTCCGGTTTGCTGCTTGGCTGTCACCAACCGCCCACTCCCGTTCCGTAGCCACTCTCTAGGGTTCGAACTGTCTGCTGTTTCATATCACGAACCAAAGCCATAGGCAGGGCCGGTCCCATCGCCTCCACGGGAGGCTCCCGCGGACTTGGCCTCCAAGCCGAAGAGCACTGTGACGTGTGTGCTCAGTGCATTTTTGGTATGCTCCGTCCCCATGCTGTGTTTTTCTCTGTCTGCGAAGGGGGTGAAAATTTTAAGTTTAAAAACAAAGTGGCCGACGGGAGGGAGATATCTATGGACCGTGTCGCCAAACCCATCCACTATGAGCCCCCCAAAGTTCGAACCTACCCCCAGGGAACCTAGGGCTGGGTGCTGTGCACTATAGTGCCACGATGATGTGTCCATTATCCGTGCATTTGTCCTTCTACCTTCAAAGTGTCCTGTTAGAGTGTTCGGGACGTTCAGGGCTTCCCGACCATCCTTGGGGTTCGAACCCCCGACTGGAGGACTAACGTTGGTGTTGTGCTACTTTGCTACTGTGCTACCCCCCCCCCCCCTTGTATAAGCTACGCCAATGTACGGAATCGTTACGGTCCCTACACCCACTGTAGCTTGGACAAAGGCGTAGCTTGCCCGCAACACATTACAACTACCGACACACACATGCGCATGGGCATGGTATGAGTGCACCTTGACCTCCGCCCACATTTCCAAGTGCATGCAAACACAAAGAAGCCTTGGGAACATGAAAATTTTAGGTTCACACCCATGTTGGGACAAGCAATGGAGGATGCGAAGCCTACAAATGTTCGGCTTGGAAACCCTTCTTCCGATCATGCACCATGCGGAACAATAGCACATGCTGACCACTTGAAAATGGGGTAATCTTTTTTTACACGCAAAATCTTTTTTTTGGATGCGCTAAAATTTAACAAAAATGCTAAAATCTAAGTCGAAACAGCTAAAAACAAATGAGCAAAAACAGCTAAAAAATGAGCAAAAACATCGAAGAAAAAAAATTTCGCATCTAAAAAAAATATTCTCGACTAAAAAAGAAGATTCCAACAAAACCCAGATTCTAAAAAAAAAAACCATTCGCATGTTTGAAAACATCAAAAAAGCAGAATTTTTTTTTAGATGGCCAGGTAAAAAGTGAGATTTTGGTAAGCCAGGGGTGGGGAGGGGGGGGCAGAAATGCAGTTCCTAGGGGCACCCCGCCGGACGAATCATCCACATTCCTGAGCGAACCCTTAAAAACAAGGCAGAAAGCAAAGAACGGTAAAGAATGCCAACAAGACCGGAGCAGATGGCTGAGCACTTGCAGAATGTGCTGTTGCAGTACACGCTACATTACGTGAAGATGATGTAACCCACTTGATGGTGTCGGGACATGCCACTGTGCAAATGATGCACAAGACGCCTTCCTTGTGGAGAAGGGCAAAAATGCCGTGGATTTTTGGACATGCCAAACAAATACAGAACCAGCATCCCTCCCTGTGTGCACCTTGGTCCTTCCATGTTGACCGCCATCTGAATATTTTGGAAAGAGCAAAACTTGAGCATGAAATTATGGCCAAAATTGTGCACCCACTGAGTAGTGCTTGAAAACAACCTCTACGAGGCAATGCCACTCGGCTTTGTGCACCGAATAATGCCTCTAAACAAAGTCTGAGCAAGGAATCTGAACGTTGGGACTGACTGGGCAGACAGCAAAAGCTGCAAAAAATGAGCATATAATGCAGGAACGGATGTGTTGAATGCAGGGTTCTCAGGAGTTGATCACTATGGCTGGCAGACACTGCAGCAATGTACAGGAAGGTGGGTGGCACTTTGCATTGCAGAAGAAATGAGCAGAAAAAACCTGGCTGGATCACTCTGCGTCTGAAAACAGGTCCCCACTCAGCAACCACGACACACTGCTTGTGTGGACAGGCAAACAGTGGGGATCACTGTCATTCTTCTTCCATGTACTGACCACACACCCGCAGAAAGACACGCTGCTCTCTGGAAAACTTCTGGCCCGTCAATTTCTCAAAGGCCTCTGCGCGTGCCTGGTTCGCAGGTGAAAGGCGGATCTTAGAAGACTTGCGCCTGTCATCTACAATGACCTTCCAGAAATCATCACATTTCTGTTGGTCGTGGCGCAGGTTACCAGTGTACCCCACGGGCACCTCGAAACGTTTCTTGTTGATGTACAAGGCTTCACGACTTTGCGATGTCCCTGGCTGGGTATTCACCTGTGCAGCTGAGCGCAGGGACGTTTTTGGGCCTGTAGCTTTGTGGTCGGAGTCTGGATACAAAGGGGCCTCTGATGCACTATCAGAACTTGGCATGCTATGCTATGAAAAGCAGCCCATGCAGCTGCCTCAGTAAGAAACACATCTGCAATGGAATAAGAACTGGGTTTCTTATCAGTCTGCCACTTGATCGTGCACTCAGAGCCCTCCACCGCGAGCACCTTACCCCAATGCAAATAACCCTTGTCCCCTGTACGCAAGTGGTGAGTGAACACTGCACACACTCTGTCACCCTTTGAGGCTTTGCGATGCAAATCCTTAGGCACTGACTCGACTGATGGGGAAATCTCGATTCTTGGGAGGGGGGCACAAGGGCATGTGACCATTTGCCCACCCTTCATGTACTCCGACACCGCAAATTGGTCCCTCTCCTCCGATGGTCCCTGCATTGTACCATCCACACAGTCACCGGTGGAACATGTGAAAATAACTGGACGCCCAGGTTCAAAAAGAGAAGATTGCATGGTGAGCTGATGCAAGAAAGGGGAATATAAAGCACAAATATTCCCAAATTCAGAGCCATGTGGGTTGAAGTGCGCAAAGACTCACAGGTGTGTCCATGGCTCCATGTAATTGGCAAACGTGACGACAAACCCATGTGTTATGTGGCCGCACTGCATCTTGTACGTAATTAAAATTACGTACACAATTATTACGGTCCCTACGCCTACTGTAGCTTGGCCATAGAACAGTGGAAAGTTCAGCAATAGGTCCCCACCGACAGACCTATGCCCTCAATCAGCGTGTATCACGCGGCGGAGCCGCGGCATACATTGTCCCATCTGTCCAGCGAAGCACCACAGCTCTTCCTCGGATACGGCGCCGGAGGCGCCGCCACAGTTCGTCAGGATAGGTCAGGTCGCCCTCCCTACCCTCAGCAGGAACTGGGTTGAGCTGACAGGTACCTCCGAGACGAAAAACAAAACCACCCCCCGTGTCGACCACTACCCTACTGTAGCTTGGACAAGGGCGTAGCTTATACAAAGGGCCTCAATTGGTCAGGTGTGGACCCGCCACTTAGCTCCAGCCGCGCCTGCCTCACAACCTTCATTGCCAACTCAGTTTGGCAGGTTCCCTCCTCCCTGATCCTCGCAGGCACAAGCAATTCGCAATCCAACTGACGGGCGGGAGGCGCGCGGCCCCGCCCGTTGTTGGAAAATAAACTGTACACTGTTATGAGGAGAAGGGCAATGGGGCCAAACTTAGGTTTAACACACCGAGCGGGCACACCGGTGAACAGGAGCCAAGTGGCCCAGGACACCGCACAAGCAAAACGACACACCGAGCGGGCACACCGGTGAACAGGAGCCAAGTGGCCCAGGACACCGCACAAGCAAACAACACACCGAGCGGGCACATCCGTGAACAGGAGCCAAGTGGCCCAGGACACCGCACACGCAACACAGCACACCGAGCCGGCACACCGGTGAACAGGAGCCAAGTGGCCCAGGACACCGCACACACAACACAACACACCGAGCGGACGCACCGGTGAACAGGAGCCAAGTGGCCCAGGACACCGCACACGCAACACAACACGCCAAGCGGGCACACCGGTGAACAGGAGCCAAATGGCCCAGGACACCGCACAAGCAAAACAACGCACCAAGGGGGCACACCGGTGAACAGGAGCCAGGTGGCCCAGGACACCGCACACACAGGCAACGCACCGAGCGGGCACATCTGTCACCGGGAGCCAAGTGGCCCAGGACACCGCACAAGCAAAACAACACACCGAGCGGGCAGAGCGGTGAACAGGAGCCAAGTGGCCCAGGACACCGCACACGCAAAGCAACGCACCGAGCGGGCACACCGGTGAACAGGAGCCAAGTGGCCCAGGACACCGCACACACAGGCAACACACCGAGCGGGCACACCGGTGAACAGGAGCCAAGTGGCCCAGGACACCGCACAAGCAAACAACACACCGAGCGGGCACATCTGTGAACAGGAGCCAAGTGGCCCAGGACACCGCACACGCAACACAGCACACCGAGCCGGCACACCGGTGAACAGGAGCCAAGTGGCCCAGGACACCGCACACACAACACAACACACCGAGCGGACGCACCGGTGAGCAGGAGCCAAGTGGCCCAGGACACCGCACACGCAACACAACACGCCAAGCGGGCACACCGGTGAACAGGAGCCAAATGGCCCAGGACACCACACAAGCAAAACAACGCACCAAGGGGGCACACCGGTGAACAGGAAACCTGGGTTCCATTATTATACAAAGGGGATCAATGGTCGGTGCTGATCGACTGAATGTCCCCGCCATAGACACTTTCAGCCATTAGTCCAGAGGTTCTCTCACAAATGCATGTGTCCCCTTCTTGGTTGGGGTGCTCCACTATTCAATGTACAACAAGTAGGTACAAGGTTTCAATCAGCGGTGCCAGTGGCAGCTGCATTTGTTATATAACCTGTGGACGGCGAACCACTAAACCACCATTATTATACAAAGGGGGGGGGGGGGGTACCTCTCTATGTCTGGGGAGGAGGGCATGGGGGGAGTAGGGGGCGACTCCTGTCGGTTTCCGTATTCTTGGCCACTGACTTCTGTGGAGAAGTCCGACTCAGATCCCTCCGTGGGGGGTGGGGCTTGCATCACATCACTCTTGGTACTTATGGATCGCGCCCAAGTGAAGCGCGGGAGAGGGAAGCTTGGGCCACCCCCCCCCCTGCCAATGGACTCTACTGTGATACTTTGAGCTATGATGACAGTAAGCCGTATGGATGGGCAGAGGGAACCGATTACGGCACCGATGTCAGCGATACTAATAAAAAGAGGACCATGGCCAGTAAGAACAACAAAAAGAGGAGCAGCAACCAACCCCCCCTGCTGGGGAAAGGGGGGTGGCCCAGTCTCCATTGGGGTCCATTGGCAGGGCCTCAAATGGTCAGGTTGCAGTGTCCGCATTTGGCTCTGGCTGCGCCTGCCCCACAGCTGTCATCGCCATCTGTCCAATCTGCCAATGTTCGGCGGAGCCTCAGCTCGAGGTCTGTTCAGCAGTTCATCCCTCGTCCCTGTGTCCGCTCGCTGCATTCGCTTCCTGGGCTCTACAGGGTTATGCGTGCATCCAGGTCAAAGGTCACTCCCTTCCCGTGGTGCTGCTGTAGCTGGCCCCATTCGGCCACACTAGGTCGGGCTTTGCTGGGGCCTTAGGTTGAAAAACCCAGTGGGTACAGGATCGGTTAAGGTCAAAGACATTCAACATTCAACACTCAGGGGGTAAGGCATCGTGACCCTTCAGTGCTGCATGACATCGTTGAAGCCGTGGAGGGGGAGCCCGGCGCGGATGCATCCGAGTGGGGAGGGGGGGGGGGGACTGTAGCTTGGACAAGGGCGTAGCATATACAAATGGGGGGCAGAACCTCCATCCCTCCCTATGTGCACACGGGTCCGCCCTTGTTGACCACCAGTATTCATGGGCTGCATGCTACGGTAAGTGTACATCACTCCGACCGGGCCCGTGCGTCCACTGAGCTCAAAGAGAGTGGACGCACACCTTAGGGTGCAAGGGGTACGGTGTAGAGGAGAACAAAGCGGGGCCGGGGGGAATGCAGCAGCGAGCTGCTACCCTCGCCGGACAATGCCCTACATGTTGCATGGGGGAGGACAGCCACCCAAGTCTCTGTTGGGCCACACTCTATTGACATACCGGTACCGTCACTCTGCGGTATCATGTCCCCAGCCACTGTCCAGCCTTCCTTATCACGAAGCCGGTCTTCAACACACAGCTATCGCCGCTTGATGGTGAGCAATGTTAGCAAGAACCCCCCTCCCCCCTACAAGAGGTGGCCCCCCCTCCAGTAAGCGGCTGGAAATGACGGTTCCCTCGCACCCCCAAGGGAACCTACCCCCAGTGACAGTTCCCTCGCCCCCTCGAATATTAGACAAGAGACGCGCGACACAAAACAAGAGAGCGAACACGAGGGCATGTGACCCACAAAATGACCAGGGCACTGCCTACAGGGATGCATGTCAGGTCTACTGAGCAACAGGCTCGGTGTGCCACTTTTTCTGGGAGGGGGGAGGGGGGGCAAAAAAAGCGTCCAACTTCAATTGCACCTTCTTCCCAGTTTGCCTTCTCTCCACCCGTTTGGCCATCATGGGAGCTGAGGTGGGTCGCGGGGGTGTCCGCACAGAGAGAAAGGACATCCGTGCTACAGGGGCACAGTCATGCATAAGTTACCACCGTACCGGAGCGCTCATATGTGATGGACCGCTAGTCAGCACCACGCTCCGAGGGGCCCAGAATCTTGACAGACAGAATACCACCGTCTGAATGTTGGAAATTGACAACAGCACCAGGAGAGTACATGTCAATATCGTTGACATTCATGGCTGGAATTGTGAAGTGAAAAGTGTTCTGCGTCATACAGGGTGCAGTGCAGTGCCTTCCATGCAAGAAATTTGAAGCACACAGCAATGCACCAACAACAATACCTTGTCCAACCAACAAACACACACGCTTGCTAGACAAGGCATTAATGGTCAGATTGCAAAATGCGCATTAGGCTGCGGCTGCGGCTGCCCCACAGCTTCCATCGCCCACTGTCCTCGACGGCGCTTCCAGCGCATTCAGGATCTTTTTTTTTTTGGTGCTGATCAAGATGAGCTGGCGTAGCCCGCTCACTTCACGGTACTCGAGATAACCTCTCGGAATCAAGGTTCAGAGCTGTCCAGTGCTACGATGATCCCACGTTGGCTGTGGTAGCGGACCTGACACGTAGTGAGGATTCACTGAGTCTGAAACCAGGTAATGCAGTGGCTGCCACGCCCGTAAGCTTCCCAGTGTGCATGAGGCACAATAACTGTAGGCTGAAAAAACCAGCGCATTCAGGATCTCTGGCATGTTCCAGCCCTGTCCCTCCTACTAGACAAAGGGGGAGGAGGGGGTAGCTCAAGGCACAAATTGGCATGGGGGGTAATGCGGGATGGCAGGTTCTGCTGTTTATAGAGCATGGTGACGAGAAAGGGCTTGCCTCTCAGCGGGTAATTATGCAGTGGGAGGCTGCCACGCCCGTAGGCTTCCCAGTGTGCATGAGGCACAATAACTGTAGGCTGAGCCCGTAGGCTTCCCAGTGTGCATGAGGCAAAATAACTGTAGGCTGAAAAAACCAGCGCATTCAGGATCTCTGGCGTGTTCCAGCCCTGTCCCTCCTACTAGACAAAGGGGGGGAGGGGGTAGCTCAAGGCGCAAATTGGCATGGGGGGTAATGCGGGATGGCAGGTGCTGCTGTTTATAGAGCATGGTGACGAGAAAGGGCTTGCCTCTCAGCGGGTAATTAAGTACCCAACTAATTAGGTTTTCAAAAAATACGGTCCGAACAGGAAGTGTCCGTTGGACGCAGTGGTCGTTGGACAAGGGGGGGGGGGGGGAGGTACAAGCAGTTATCACAATACTCAATCATTTCAAATCCACAGATACCAATTTGGTCATCATAGACTCTCAATATGTCTACGACAGTCTCAAAGGCCATTGGCCATAACACATGTTGAATGAAGTGCAGGAGTGACACAGGTTCACACTGTGTATTCGTTGATTCGAAGTGACCGCTCACTTCACGGTACTCGAGATAACCTCTCGGAATCAAGGTTCAGAGCTGTCCAGTGCTACGATGATCCCACGTTGGCTGTGGTAGCGGACCTGACACGTAGTGAGGATTCACTGAGTCTGAAACCAGGTAATGCAGTGGCTGCCACGCCCGTAAGCTTCCCAGTGTGCATGAGGCACAACAACTGTAGGCTGAAAAAACCAGCGCATTCAGGATCTCTGGCATGTTCCAGCCCTGTCCCTCCTACTAGACAAAGGGGGAGGAGGGGGTAGCTCAAGGCACAAATTGGCATGGGGGGTAATGCGGGATGGCAGGTTCTGCTGTTTATAGAGCATGGTGACGAGAAAGGGCTTGCCTCTCAGCGGGTAATTATGCAGTGGGAGGCTGCCACGCCCGTAGGCTTCCCAGTGTGCATGAGGCACAATAACTGTAGGCTGAGCCCGTAGGCTTCCCAGTGTGCATGAGGCACAATAACTGTAGGCTGAAAAAACCAGCGCATTCAGGATCTCTGGCGTGTTCCAGCCCTGTCCCTCCTACTAGACAAAGGGGGGGGAGGGTGTAGCTCAAGGCGCAAATTGGCATGGGGGGTAATGCGGGATGGCAGGTTCTGCTGTTTATAGAGCATGGTGACGAGAAAGGGCTTGCCTCTCAGCGGGTAATTAAGTACCCAACTAATTAGGTTTTCAAAAAATACGGTCCGAACAGGAAGTGTCCGTTGGACGCAGTGGTCGTTGGACAAGGGGGGGGGGGGGGGGGGTACAAGCAGTTATCACAATACTCAATCATTTCAAATCCACAGATACCAATTTGGTCATCATAGACTCTCAATATGTCTACGACAGTCTCAAAGGCCATTGGCCATAACACATGTTGAATGAAGTGACGGGAGTGACACAGGTTCACACTGTGTATTCGTTGATTCGAAGTGACCGCTCACTTCACGGTACTCGAGATAACCTCTCGGAATCAAGGTTCAGAGCTGTCCAGTGCTACGATGATCCCACGTTGGCTGTGGTAGCGGACCTGACACGTAGTGAGGATTCACTGAGTCTGAAACCAGGTAATGCAGTGGCTGCCACGCCCGTAAGCTTCCCAGTGTGCATGAGGCACAATAACTGTAGGCTGAAAAAACCAGCGCATTCAGGATCTCTGGCATGTTCCAGCCCTGTCCCTCCTACTAGACAAAGGGGGAGGAGGGGGTAGCTCAAGGCACAAATTGGCATGGGGGGTAATGCGGGATGGCAGGTTCTGCTGTTTATAGAGCATGGTGACGAGAAAGGGCTTGCCTCTCAGCGGGTAATTATGCAGTGGGAGGCTGCCACGCCCGTAGGCTTCCCAGTGTGCATGAGGCACAATAACTGTAGGCTGAGCCCGTAGGCTTCCCAGTGTGCATGAGGCACAATAACTGTAGGCTGAAAAAACCAGCGCATTCAGGATCTCTGGCGTGTTCCAGCCCTGTCCCTCCTACTAGACAAAGGGGGGGGAGGGGGTAGCTCAAGGCGCAAATTGGCATGGGGGGTAATGCGGGATGGCAGGTTCTGCTGTTTATAGAGCATGGTGACGAGAAAGGGCTTGCCTCTCAGCGGGTAATTAAGTACCCAACTAATTAGGTTTTCAAAAAATACGGTCCGAACAGGAAGTGTCCGTTGGACGCAGTGGTCGTTGGACAAGGGGGGGGGGGGGGTACAAGCAGTTATCACAATACTCAATCATTTCAAATCCACAGATACCAATTTGGTCATCATAGACTCTCAATATGTCTACGACAGTCTCAAAGGCCATTGGCCATAACACATGTTGAATGAAGTGACGGGAGTACACAGGTTCACACTGTGTATTCGTTGATTCGAAGTGAAGTGGGCTGCATAGTTCACACCAACAAGCTCACCCTGCTGTTGGTCACCCAGTTGCTTGACGACCGTGCGTGCTGTGCCTTTCTCGGTGGACAGGCCAATCCTATATCCTCCTGAAGTTTCAACTGCGTCCACTGCAATGAAAGGTGCCAGCAGGGGGGCAGTGTGCCGGGGAGGGGCTGTATAGGGTACCGCACCAATGGCAATTGCTTCGAACATGCTGTGGACCAGTTTGGCTGAAGGCCTGTGTGTGTGTCTGATATTTTTCCACCTAGTTCTGTGCCAACCATAAAGGAAAGAAGTAGCCCCCTGTCTGGGGCCAAAGAACCATTGTAGTCGACCTGTAATCCTTTCGATGCGTTTTGGGGAGAGTGGTTGTAACGCCGCTCTGATTGCCTGCAACACTCTTCAGGGTTGTGGATGGGAGGTTTTCAATACACATGTGTTTCAAATCAAATTTCTTTCCTATCCAACAGGCTGCCTGACAGGGTTCCGTGCAGGATTTAGGGGAGACCACCAGGCCTTTGGCCTCCAGAAAATTACAGAGTGCCTGTGTAAGGACTCTGAGCAGTGCAAGGTCCACAGCCAATAATATAATGTCATCTAGGTAATGGAAATATTCCACCTAGCTCAGTGGATACCCACTGAAAAACTCATTCAAGAACAGGCACAGTGTTTCATGTGCAACCACTGGTGCACAGTCCTAGCCAAAAGGCAGAGACTAGTAATAACAGCCTGGTAGTCTGAATTTATTCCAAAATTTTTTGGGCATCACAAGCGACCAGTAGAAGTTTGAAATATCAATGGTACTGGCGTAGACCCTCCCCCCCCCCCGTACGGAGTCTTTTTGAGTTGCTGTCTGGTGGGGACAGGCAGACGTGCAAGATCAAAACAAGAGCCTCATCAGTGGTACCATAGGCGCCTTTCGGTCTGGAAGGAGAGCAAGGAGCTGCATTCAAGGTACAGTAGATAGTCGATTGCTGCTGTATGTACCTACAGAGATCATAGTGTCGAATGACACCATGACTCTTTCTTTCATCGACAAATCACGGCAACGCACAGCACTACCGAGGTACAACCTTCCAATGTTGCAGCGGTAACAATTCTCGCCAAGCATACACCAGAAAAATAAGCAAATAATTGATATATGAAGCATGCCATGCTGATTCCGTGGTTCACCTACACACCCCCCCCCCGGTCATCTGTTTTCTGTATGCATGTCGTGGAAGCATGACAGCACATCAAAATCTGCATCCCATGGTGCGCAGACTGCTGAGCATTCACCCCCGTGCGGGGCATGCCAGGACACATACATCCCATCATGCCAAAAAGCCTCCCGTTGGAGCTAGGCTTGCAGCAGTTCCACTGTGCGACTGGGCGTCGTTGGCAGGTTACGTGCCTGCAGTACAGCCCAAGAAATGGTCGCGTCAACACACCAGGGGCCTCTGCTGCATACCCTATGGACGGCACCTTTCATTGCACGTAAAACGGTGGTCGATTTGTGGTCACATAAATAAACTCCCCCCCCCAGTGTGACTGCTTTTTCAAAGACATCAGAGATTGAGGGCATGCTGCATGGGGGTGGTCTGGAAGCTTGCGTGTTGTTGCCTCCGATTTTCGTAGGCCCATAATCGTTGACAATACTGCTGTTGCGACCACACACCATTCCATCGGCATGTTGGTCGCCTCTGCCATCTCCGTGAGTGCCGCAAAAGATACCCAATCCCGGGGTGCGTGTGTTTGTCTCTTGGCTGCCGCTTTTGGCAACTTCCCCATGCCAGCTGGGATGGGTTCGTCCAGGTACCCCAACATTCCAGCCCAGGCCGCCGCGGATAGGATGGTGCGCACGACACTCAGTGATGACCCATTTTGTAGTTCTGTTGTGATTTGGGCATGCAGAGCTTGTGTCGTCGTCCAGTGGGGCCATGCCCAGTGCACCTGGTACAGTTTTTTGAGGCCAGACCAGTACGTGCGTAGGGTACTGAGCTCCCACATCCATGCCTTTGTGTCCCATGGATATTTCTCGATACCCCTTTCTCTGCGTTGGATGATCCCTTGGATTCCAAAGTATGCCTTCCGGAACCCCGCCAGTTTCGGGGCATCCCAAGGTGGTCCTCATCAGTATCATCTCGATTGGCTTGTGGGACTGTCGCTTCCTGGGGCTCGCATTGTTCTCCTCCCCTTCCACTGTCCACGGCAAGTTTTTGGTGCCGTGGGCCCTCCTCCTCCGAAGATCACAAGTCTGGGCAATCCAAGATCCAGTGTGCCTTCCCACACTGATTGCAGCTGGCAGGGAGGGAGCGTGCGATGTCATAGCAAAGGTTGTCCCCTTTTGTCACGTAGTAGACCACGTCGTCAAGTTTTACGAAATTGAGCCGACCTCCCCCTGTGTCTTCATAGAAGGTTTTTCCTCCTTCTGCCACGATCTTTGCCGGTGGGATACCACTCTTTTATTCTTCGGCTGTCCGATTCCTGTCCACGGGCTCGCTCTTGGTCCATTTTTCCTTCCACCAATGAATGATCCATACCTGCTTGAGTAGGTTTGCTGGCTCTCCCTTATCAGTCCTCAAGCCTGTCTCGCCAGTGTATCACCCTTTGTATCGTCATTGGAGTCCAGGTACTCAATCACCGAACCGCACAGTGAGGTCATCCACTTTGGTAGTCCCTCTTTCTCCAGGAACTTTTTTATATTTTCTGTCGTGGCCTCTTCAAAATCATCTTTCTCCGCTAGTTTGGCCTCCAGTTCCATTACTCGCTCCGTCAGCGCCTCCACGTCACCGTCCTTGTTGTCCTCGCAGCGTTCACGTCCCTTTCCTTTTGCTACGTCATCCGCCCCCTTCTGGAAAAAGATCTTCACTCCGGTGTCAACCTTCCCGCACACCATCTTGCTATTGGAGAACTTCTCATAGGCAGCCAGGGCTTTCAATACATCTCCTTCTTCCATTTGTGCTCCCTCATGCCAGCCTGTCAAGTCCTCTTGTACCGCTTTTGCTGTCAGTCCCACCGGGGCCAGCATCATTCCTGCGAATGCCCCCGCCTGGCTCAGCTCGGAGTCACTCACCGCCGTACGGTAGACCGTGTATCCACCTATCAGAAAATTTGTGAGATCTTGCTTCTGGTCTCCTTCCCAAAGTATCTGCACAACCTGCACCCAGTCCACTGCATCCTCAAACGTACCTTCTGGGATCTTCATGATCTTGTCACAGCACATCTCATAGGCTGCAATTGCGTGCAGAGTCGAGCTGCATCTTGTTGCCATCCCGAGGCTTGTCCCAGCGCTTCCAGCCATGGCCCATTCTTGTGAGTACTTCGACGGCTCCTTTGGCAATCTCCTCTTTCCCACGGGCTTCCACGAAGAGGTCGAGGTGCTGGCTTGTCACGAACTCCACAAATGTGATATTCCCCAAGTTTGCTTCGACCATTTTCAAAAGGGGGGGGGGGGGGGCAGTGCCCTCAATCCCCAAATCTAAAAAGATTCGGAAAATCAGAGAAAGAAGCAATGAGCCAGGCTTATGAGTGCATGGGGGGAGATCCTTGCATTCCCTACGGGAATGCTGGTGCTGGATGAAGTGACGGGAGTGACTCGGACCCTTTTGATGACACTGTCACCATTGTTAGGGGGTGCACTATGCACGCCCTATGCGAAAAGTCGGTTGTTTTCCACCACCAGTAGCTAGTTTTCGGGGTGTATCTGGCACTGTAGTGTATGGTTGGCATGGGCACCCACAAGCATTGTTCCGTTGTTGTGGTAGGATTGCGCGTGCTGCGTCCACAAAATCATGGGTGTGTCATGCATGCATGTCACGAGCACAAAGCTGGGCGGATCCTTCTTCTGCACGACTTCTTTTGCACACAACCTCGGCACAAGTACATTGGAGAGACGAGATAGGGTGGGAGGGTGGGCCGGAGTCCAGAGGAGGAGGGGTGCACGATTAAATACGACTGAGGAGGACACGATCATACGTGTACACTCCCCCCCGCCCAACCTACCAAAGCGCACGGAACTTTCGTTCCTGCGTAACTACAGTTCCGTTGCTGTGGTAGGATTGCGCGTGCTGCGTCCACAAAATCATGGGTGTGTCATGCATGCATGTGACGAGCACAAAGCTAGACGGATCCTTCTTCTGCACCCCCCCGCGAGCGAATGCGAGCATTTGTGGCCTCAAACCCTCACCCTGGCAGACGGCTATGCCTCACAGAGGCCGTCAAAAATCCCCTGGCTCATACCCCACGACTTCCTGCGGCGCTCTGTACTCAGCGGGTCCGCGAGATTTAACTCTAAGGGGACCTGGAAGAAAAGGGGTTGAACGTTGCTCCATGCACGGAGCCGGGAAGGCTTGCGTAACACGCGCTAGTGCCCTTTGCACGCCGTGCTGGCGGACAGAGAACTGAGGTGTGCGCGTGCCGCGTCACTATCTACACCTACCGCCACCGCGCGGGCTCCTTTATATACTGCAATCTGCACTGCCCAGAAACCAGCGAAAGCTTCCGCTTGCTGCACGGACGTGATCCACGGGGGGCAGATGCAGGAGCGATAGCAACTTGGCCCACCCACCACCCCTGCCCTGAAACCACCTGGCACTTCTGCCGCGTCTAGGGGGGGGGGGGGGGGCGACATGCAAGTTTTGCACATGGGGGTGTTAACCAAATTTTTCAGCCCCCTCGAAAAAAGGGGTAGTTTGGGGGGTTTTTGCACATTTCAAACCTGCCCGCTGAAAAAAGGGACAGCTTTTGTATTGAACAAAAACCAAGGCAAAAAAGCACCGCGTGACCCTCACTGGAATTTATAATTTTTAGACTGATGCTTGGCACAGGTCCCAGGGCCACAATTTCTGCACCCTGCAGCCCCTGCTGTCATACGAGGAATTTTGAATTTTTAGTCTGATGCTTGCCACAGGTCTCAGAGTCCCAATTTCTGCTCCCTGCAGCCCCTACTGTTGTACCAGGAATTTTTAATTTTTAGTGTGATGTGTGGCTGTTGCTCACAAATTTCTCTTGTGGCGTCACTCCACGGCTAATCCGGGCACGTGCCGGGACCGCTCCGCCTTGTGACCCGAGCTGGGGTGTTCCCACCATGCAACAGGGCTTGAGTCATGCAACAAAGTACTTCGGGGACGGACTTTTTTTGCGGTAGGTCGGCCTCACCATTTTTGGCACACCGGCGGAAATTTTTAGGGGGGCCGCCGGTGGCGATACTTTTGCCCCACATGTAACATTCAACATGCAGGGACTGTACGCCTTCATTGCCTTATGTCTTGCGCTGCTTGGCCGCAACACTTGGTGCTGACGAGTTATTCCGCTTTGCAGCTGGTGCGCTGCTTGCGGTTGCGGTACTGCGGGTTGCTGGTACGGGGTGCGGAAATTGGGACCCTGGGACCTTTGGCAAGCATCCGACTAAAAATTAAAAATTCCGGCTATGACAGCAGGGGCTGCAGGGTGCAGAGATTGGGACTCTGAGACCTTTGGCAAGCATCAGACTAAAAATTAAAAATTGCTGGTGTGAGAGCAGGGGCTGCGGGGTGCAGAAATTGGGACCCGGGGACCGGTGGCAGGCAGGGAGAAATCAACAAAACTCAAATGTGCGAAACGGGTGTTAACCAAACTTTTCAGCCCCTTCGAAAAAACGGGGTAGTTTGGGCAAACTATACCCTCTGTCGAGAATTAGCATGTCCCCCCCCCCCCCCTGGCCGCGTCACTGAAAAACGTGCGAATCCGGGGGGGTGCTGCCCCTGGGATGCGGTAGGGGGGTGCCGCGCACACTATAGCCGTGGCCAGGGACCTGGCCAAGCTCCTGGTAAAATGCGTGCGCCCGCGACCACCTACCGGTACGCTCCCTCAAGAAATGGAGCGCTGCCAACTGCTGGGCGGGAGAGCCACTGCAGCCTGCCCAAAAGACGCGAGAGCTCGTGCGGGGAGATCCCCCCCCCGCCCCAGCCCCCTCAGCCATATTTGCAGAGCTGCCGCGACTGCTTCCGGAGAGTTTGCGACGGTCGCGTTGCGAGTATCGATGCATTTGCCTGTGAAAGTGATGTGTTGGACCGGCCGGGGCTCCGATTTTGGAGTGATCAGGAAACCGGCCGCCTTCAGCTTGTTTACAATGCGATCCACTGCCACACGAGCCAAGCGTCGGCTAGCCGCGGAAATCAGTATGTCATCTAGATACACATGAGTCGTGACTTTCAATCCCCTAACAGCAGAGCGGACCAGAGCTTTGACCAACCGCTAACATACCGCCGGCGAGTACTTCCATCCAAATGGCAACTGGGTGTAGCGCCACCCTTGCTCCCCTGCCCTTACCACAAATACTCGGCGCCATTTCCCCGGGAGTCGGATTGACCAGTACGCGTTGGTCAAATCCAGCTTTTCCATCCACAGCCCCCGCCCCCCTCTCCCCCCAAACCTGCTAGACAGAAGTCCGAGGGATGGGAGGTGGATCCTCGGCGGTCGCCGTCGGTCTGCTGCAATAATGTGGATTGCGTTCAGCAGCAACCTGCACTTGGTTTGATTTTTGTAACGCAAAAACGCTATGGCTGTGGGTGTACACTTGGTGGTCCTAAAACCCGAGGCGTCTACGCCCACCGCCTGCACCATTTTTCTGAGCAACACAGGGGAGTGGGAATGTTGGGAAGGGAAGTGTGCGCCATGAGCAAATTGGCGTGGGTAGGCATCGAACACGTCATCGGGCACGCACCGCCTCCAAATGGAGTGGGCTACTGATACTCGCCTTGCTCTGCCCAGTCTTGCCTGCGCCATTTCTGCTGTTACCGGCAATTGGCGTTGAAACTGCGTCCCTTTTGGGGGAGGACACGGACGATCATAGAGAAAATCGTCATTATCCCCCACCCCCGTTTGTACTACCAACTGAAAAGCCTTCAGCAACACCTTTCTCCCCGATTTACCTCCTTCCATGTACCGGAGTGCATCGAACATGTCCCAGACCGCGGAATTGACCATTTGTGACCGACCCCGTTTGATACCACTGAGGTTGGTGACCTGCGCCGCCAACGCCTGCACTTTTCGTGAGAATTTACTACCTGGGTTGAGTCGAGGCCGCGTCCGACTGCGACCTCGTGCGCCTTCGCTTAGAACCGGGTGTTGCAGGTACCGATGCCCCGGTAGGTCTTGAAGAATTCGCCTTTTGCTGCTCTGCCAGTGCAATGTCTGCACGCAACCATGGGCTCCACGGCTGCAGGGTGGTGCCAGGCCTTTCTGAGAAGGATATGACTGCGTTTTCCCCGATGTCAGCGAAGGGCAGGGCCCCCTCTGTGAAAGTTCCAGCTGGGCGGCGGGTAGGCATATATCTTGAGCATGCTGGGGGTTGCCTAACCTCCCCATCGCAGCATGCTGTTTGTGGGCGCCCCCAGTAGGCGCGGCTGCCCTGCTCCAAACCGTCTCGAGGAGTGCCAGCGCAAAGACTTAAAGGTCGACTCCGGCGTTCCCACCAATTCGCTGAGGGCCTTGTGCACCGCTGCCCTTGATGTGTGCCAGGCCGCCCTCCCGGGCGGGTACCCATGTCTCGCGCGCGACATTTGCAAGAACACTCCCCAGGCCTTGGCCCACATTCCTGGCGTCTCCGACTGCCGGCCCCGTGTGCCCTTGGCTCCCATGAATGCGACATGTTCCCCGTCGTATGAGACTGAGATCGCCTCGATTACTCGCAAACCGAAGCAAATGCTGAGCGCTGCCATTGCGCAGAGCTCCCAGTCTGCCACCCCGTGCGCCAGCCTACACATGTCAGTGAACCCCCGCATTGAGGCCCACGTTTTGAGCGGGAGCTTTCCTGCTTTTTCGTGGAAACCTTCAACCCCTTGGACGAACAGCCAGTCCCTCGCGCAGACCATGTTCGGCACCCACCGCAATTTTTCGAGGAGGCGGACGCCACCGAGAGGCTTTTTGATCGACGATTCGTTGTTGGTTGATTGTGCCAGGTGTAAGAGCTGGTCATCCAGAGATTCCCGCGCACTTGCCCCTAGCTGCCTTCGGATGTGCGCTGCGTATCTCCGCAACTCATGTAGGTAGCCTTTGTTTGTGTCGTCTGCGGGCCCCACAAGGCCGTCCCCGCGTACGACGTGGCGAAACCCTCTGTGACTGTTGTCTCCAGGCGCTGCACCGCGCCGACCATGCCGAGCGCGTCATCTCTATGTACTCCTGCACTGCCTCCTGGAGATTCCCATGCGCCTCCGTGGAAAACCTCGCTAGGCCCGTGCCCCGTGGTTGGGACGCACTCGCCTGTCACTCTCTCCCTTCGTTCTCTGCTCCCGTTTGGCGCTGAGCATGACCTCCGCGCCGTGGGGCTTCCCGTTCACTTTTTGCGCAAAGCTGCCATGCCGCCCCATGCCAATACCAGTGACAGTTCTGGCAGGAGCGGCACGGCGTGTTGGGCGGTTTTCCGGCGTTTACGAGATCTCCCGTGGTTTTGGAGCGGAAATGCGGTACCCCCTTCACGTATACGAACGGCGGCGGCACCGCCGCATCTTTGGTATCTTCGAAAATCTTCTCGTAGCTCCCCTGTGAGCTGGATTTTCTCGAGCTGTGGGGTTCCCCATCTCATGACAACAACGAGGAGCTACTGGTCGTGGACTCGGAGCTAGATGAGTCATTGTCACAGGCCATTTTGTGTTTGCGGCCACCCTTGCCATCTCGAGATCCCTTCTTGCGTGACTCTTTCCGCACTTTTTTCTGCTTGCGACGCACCACGCTGCCAACGCTAGATCCCAGTCCAGCCCTGGTACGTCTTCGCCACTCATGTCTAGATCTAAGCCCATGCGCTCACGGCCGTCAGTCACTCCTGCCTCTTGGGCGTGCGGCAGGGCCCCGAGGTATCGTTCAAGCAGACAACACAGCTTTTGCGCCCACCGTGTCACACCTGCCCTCTTGCAAAGCAGCTTGAGGTGGTGCTTGGCCAGCGCATATTTCTTCTCCCCGTCAAGCGCTGATTGGGCTGGTTCGCCGCCCGCACCTCCATCTTGTCGGACCTGCTGAGTTGCCTGCCCCATGGACCCGCCGGCGTCCCCTGCGTTCTCCGCCATCTGCGCCTGCCCGGCCCATCGCCCGCGCGCTCCTCTCTGTGGGCTTATCGTGTTCGCGTGTTTCATGATGTCCACATAACTGAAGGCCGCCTGACTTTGCTCTGGCACCAAGTCGAACCTTTGTACATCCACATCCCATGCTACGCTCAGAGCGAATAGGAAGCAATCCCTATAGTACTAAAAAGAACTTGATACCATGTTCACATTCAGCAACTGCTTGAACAGCACTGCTGCTCGTGTGGTTGTGAGGTGGTTTGATGTCACCCAGAGCCAGTCGTCAGCACGCTGACCCTGTGCTCTTCAGGAATTTCTTCAGCTTTTTCGGGAGATTTGAACAATGTCGCCCATGCCTTGTTGAGCAATTCGATGTTTTCCGCTAGAAGTTGCTCCCAGCTCCACTCATATGAAAGATCCCCACTCATCCGGAGTCAAGAGGAGGAGGGGTGCACGATTAAAAACGACTGAGGAGGACAGGATCATACGTGTACACTCCCCCCCGCCCAACCTACCAAAGCGCACGGAACTTTCGTTCCTGCGGAACTACAGTTGCAGTGTACCATTGCCATTGTGCATAATTGTAGCATCATCCCACCTCCCCTGCTTGTATGCACCCTTGTATGAGTCTGCTTGTATGTACCCTTGTATGAGTCGCACATGGCCTGTGCGGTGCCATGGTGCCGAGCCAGCGCAGCCACCCTGATGGCCCTCTTAGCCACTGCACTGCGCTGGGGCCATGCCCAGTCCAGCGGGGGGGCAGCATCTGAGGCCGCGCCACCGGCTGCGGCCGCCCAAGAGGCGTCAAGGGCTGCTCACTGAGCGGCGGCAGCTCCATGGCGACGGCGAACTGCGACGGCGAAGTGTTGATACGCTGAGCAACTGAGCGGGGTGGCCGCATGACAGAGCTGACAGAGCTGACAGAGCTAGAGTGCAGTGCACATCACCGACCACATGTCACCCACCTGCCATTGGCCCGTCCCAGACACCCAACCTCCTGTCCCTGTCCCCCACCGTGCCCCAGTGTGGGGCGCTAGCTGTAAACCTTGGCTTTGGCCAGTGCCTCCACACCCCGTGCCCCGCCCCCACTATTGCCATGGCGGCTGACACACAGTCTGTGGGGTTGAGCGCACTCTGCAATTACCTACGACCTACTGAGACCCCCTGCCACCTCAAACCATGCTCAACGCATCGCAGGATGCGCTATGCGCTGCCGCAAAACCAGCACAGTGTAAGCCCGGCCTCAGAGGTTTGGCAGCAAGACCAACAGCACCAGGAGAGTACGTGTCAATGTCATCAACATTCATGGCTAAAATTGTGGAATTTAAGTGCTCTGCATGATACATGGCACCCACGTTTTCCGAGCGACAGCATATGAAGACTGGATGGGGCTTTGTTGCGTCCTCGCCCCCTGGCTTACTAGACAAGGGCGCTTACTGGACAAGGACAAAGGGGGTGGGGGGTGCACCCTCTACTGACAGTGCAGCTGGACAAGGACAAGGGGGGTGGGGGATGCACCCTCTACTGACAGTGCAGCTGGACAAGGACACCGGGGGTGGGGGTTGCACCCTCTGCTAACAGTGCAGCTGGACAAGGACACCGGGGGTGGGGGGTGCACCCTCTGCTGACAGTGCAGCTGGACAAGGACACCGGGGGTGGGGGGTGCACCCTCTGCTGACAGTGCAGCTGGACAAAGACAAAGGGGGGTGGGTGGTGCATCCTCTGCTGACAGTGCCGGTGGCGATGTGGATGTATGGAGAGGGCAATCTTTCACATCCAATAAAGTGGGATGAAAAATATTTCAACTCTTGTGTGAGCCATTTGCTGACCCAAGGAAAGGTGTGTCCAGTGTCTGGGTGTGCGTAAGTGTACTTGGGTGTGCTAACTGCGTGTGGGTGCCCCTGCAGTCCGCAGCGAAGCCAAGATGCCACCAGTAGACCACTGGGGATCGCTAGGCCACACTTCCATTTGTGCAGTAGCCGTACGCCCCCTCGTTGTTCAAGCAACAGCAAATCTATGGCCAAGCACCAGCAAATGACCAGAAATGGACGGAACCAACACCAAATGTTGCTTGGACAAGCGTGTTGCTTACGTGGTACACTGTGCATGGCGCATGCGGAAAGACATGGTGCACTATTCTGAAAACCATGGGGCAAAATAGGCTGCAAAGGCCATCATGCCTGAATCAGTCTCCTTGACACAAAATACGAACATCATGCGGTATATCTCAAAACCCAGGCATCAGACAGCACACACTGCACACAGTATGACCAATGAAAAAATGCACCGGCAAAGTCCAAATTGCGAAAATTGACAGAAGCAATGCCCAGTGTTACTTGGACATAAGATTTGCTTGGCCATAAATCTGATAGTCGTCACCCTCCAGAAAGCAAGGCACCCAGATTGTTCAGCACAGGCCTTCAGGCACTGTGGATCATCTCTTGAGTACCCTTCCGTTGTTCGGTTGGTCGGTACTCACTGTACCCACCTCCCGTACTTTCCCTCTGCATGTCGCTCACATCTGTACTAAACTCCATGCTCCCTGAGCGCGGCATTAATTGTTTCATGTGTTTCGCAAAACGCTGTTGGGCGCCGTAACAAACTTGTCCACCATGTCCCGAGGGGACCTCTGGGTAGCTTGGGGGGAGCCCTTGCACTGCACGCACACTGCGCGCTACTTTTTAGACCAAGTTCCCCCTGAAGAGTCCCTGAGCACACCCCTTCCAAACGCCCTTATATCACCCCTGCCTCAGGAGCATGTCCCACTGTAGACCCGTAGACCCTGGAAGACCTCCTTCAGTGGGGGCGGGAGGTGGTCCATCTTCCACGAATGAGGGTGGGAGGATGGACCCATGGGTGCTGGTATGGCTGTCTAGCATAGCCCCGCTGCCGACCGTCTCGGGATGACGGCATGGTACGTCTTGGCTAGATCAAGCCCGTGAGGTCACCTTCGATTATAGTACCTGGAGAGGATGCTGGATTGTCCCTCAGCCTTGATCATGGGGGAACCCTTGCACTGCGCGCGCACTGCGCGCTACTTTTAGACTACATTCCCCTATGAAGAACCCACATACCGACCCCTTCCAAACACCCTCAAAATTAGGCCACCCTAGGTACCCAAATGCCCCTAAATTTAATTCACTCAAACTACCCTAGCTCAAGACAAATGCAAGCTACCTTCCCTTTATATAAGACATCATGCAAAAAATGCGGAAAGCCACGCACATATCCTCTTTTTTGTTCAATTGAAAGCTCACTCACTCTACTAGCTAGTCCCAAAGCCGCGTATGTGTCCACCTCATCCTCAACTGGACCGGGGGGCAAAGTTTCTTGCAGGAGGGAATCCACGTCAACTTCTGTTTTCAACTTGTGGTACAACCACGCTTCCTCATTGGCAGGGATGCAGCCTCGCATAGGGCATTCAACTGTGGTCAGGCAAAAACCGGGCAGTCCATCACGTCAACTCGAGGGGCACACCAAAGTGTGGGAGTCCATGGTGAAGATGAGCAAAAAAAAAATGTGAAAAGGGGTGGAAATGGGTGAAAGTGGGTGAAAATCCAAAAATGCCGTATCCCCCATGTGGAAGAAGCATCAAAACCTATGGTAGGGGCAACAATGATGCCCCTAGTGTCACAAAGTATGGGTCTCTAGTACGGCTAGACGCCCAAATAGTTGCACTGTGCCCGCACTGCGCGCGCACTGCGCTAAGGGCGCCCCCCATGGCCCTGAGGTCCGACATCAGCCCTGACATCAACCCCATGATGGGGGGTTAACAACAAGGATACATCACCTCTGCCTTCTTGAGGTCCCATGGTGGGGAGAAATCAACCTAGGAAAGAATCCAAAAATGCCATATCCCCAATGTGGAAGAAGTACGTCAAAACGTACTCTCAAACAAGAATGATGCCCCCCTAGTACAGCCACATGCCCAAATAGTTGCCCTACGCTTGCACTACGCGCGCACTGCGCTAAGTGCGACCTCTTGGACAAGGGCGAGCTTTTACAGGGGGGGGGGGGGTATGTGCCCAGGACAGCCGGGAGTTAAAGAGGCGAGTTGCGAGCACCCACCTCTAGAACCCCCCGCACCACCCAGCGGGCAGAGCGAACAAGAGGGACCTCATTTGAAGGAGGGTGTAAACCTACTACCCCCCCCCTTGCGCAAGCACGGCCGCGGTCCCAAAAGTCTCGTCAAAACGGCGGTTCAACGCCCACCCCGTGCTTAGACAAGGCCGTGCATGCGCGCGACACATGTGACAGCAAACGTGTGGGGGAGCCCTCAGATGGGGATGGCGAGGGGCTACAAATGGGGAAGAGCACTTTATCAAAAGCGGCATTGTGCTCAATCTCCTTCCCACTCCGCATGTACTTCAAATGGATGTAGTTGTCCCCATGACAAGAGGGACCAAAAATTCTGGCAGACACATGTTCCCCAGTGCTCTGAACGTACGTGACAGCCATGCCGGGAATAACATTGTTAGCCATGGCTGAAAATCACATCAGAATGAACAGCATGGGATTGCAATGTGCGGTACAATGTTGTTATGAACACCATGCACTATCACAAACATGACTGAGCCCCTCTTTCCCAATACAAACGTTCTACGAACACCCAATCCTCCACTCTGGACCACAAAAACAGCGGTCCCAAAATTTCCTCAAAATGGCCGGTTCAACACCCAGACTGTGCTTAGACAAGGCTGTGCATGTGCAAGGGGGGGGGGGGGGGTAAGGGGGAGCATAACTTGGAGAATGCCAACTATTTACATCCATGGTGACTGTAACACACAGTCAATACAGCTATCGCAATTCCAACCAAAGACCAGATGACGGCTTTACCAAATCTTTATATGCATATGAATGCAGATGGCAGGAGCACCTCTTCCAAATCTTTATACACATATGAATGCAAGTTGCAGGAGCAATTTGAGGGCTCTTTCGAACAGTTAGTTTGAACAACTCAGAAGGTCAGCCCAAACACCACGTTGCAGATGTTAATGCACGCTCAAGCACAGCTGGGTTGTCACCCTGCACGGACCAACAGGCAGGTGCGCTGCACCAAGGTGTCTATGGGCAGTAAATCCACAAAGCAAACAACAAAAAGAAAGCAGTTCCAAACCAAGAGGCTGGACAAACACAGCACAGAATGGGCGGGGGGGGGGGGGGCTGATTGCGCAGTTTTTGAAAGAGGGGTGCATACAGCAACGAGAGGGAGTACCTGTTGTGCTATCACTGAGCATGGGGGCCCTCCTGCCTTAAAATGCCTTCCACCAATGGGCTTGTGGTAGCCAGAGGGGTCCAGGGGGGGGGGGGGGGAGCGCTTTGTCAAATCGTAAACAAAAAAACAGCAGCCATTTATGTGGTAGGATTGTTTACAGGTCAGCACTGTGCTGCTGGTACAGTGGGCAGGGAGGGCGCCTGCAGGAGAAAAGGGGGAGCCCCCCCCCCCCCCCCTCTGCAACGAACAACCAGGTCCTTAAAAAAATACGATTCGAATCGGAAGAGGAGTGTTCGTTGGACACACCGTTTGGTGCGCACAACAATACTGTGAAACACTTAAACACATCCCGAGGCACAAGATAACCAGCCCATTCAAAGCACAATGCAATGGAGGCTTCCAATTAGCACTTTTCAGAGTAGAAGCCCTTGTTACGGTCCTACTTCATGCGGAAAAGTTGAGGGAAGGAAATCATATTAAGGAGCAATAGTCCATGGGGCTTCTACCCATTCCAGCCCCCAGACTCACCCAAGGGGCAAGTCGCGCGGGTTTCTGGAGAGCTGCCGCCCTGTATGACAAGAGGCTCCCCCCTCCGTCCTTTAGGTTGCCTCACGTGAGGCCCGTCCATGCTTCATGAGCCCCTCCGCGCTGTTGGAAGACAGAGCACCTTGCTGCATGCTGTACAGCATGGTGGAGTGTCGTGCATGGGGGTCACGAACCCATCCCTGGCCCTGTCGGGCCATGCCAGGCAATTCCGTGCAGAGACGCTGTGCTCCGCGAAGAGAGGGAAAGGTAAAGGGGTTAGGGGGCCACTCCCCCACGGAGGGTGGGGTAGAGTACTGGACTTCATACTGACCCATGTCCTCATCGCACTCACGATGAGTGCTGCCCGCTCGCGAGGCAGACATCACGCTCTCAAAAAGTGGAGCCAGCAGGGTGGGGGGCAGATCGGGGGGGGTAGAACACCGGACGGCATACTGTTGCACGTCCTCATCAGACGCACTCTGAGTGCTGTCCCTTCGCGGAGTAGACATTGCGCTCTCAAATAGGGGCGCCAGCAGGATAGGGGGCAGGTGAGGTGAATCCTGCTGTCGTTTAGACCTCCCCCCTGGTGTGCATGCGGGCGACCAATGCTCCGGGGTCACGTGCCGCACGAAGTGCCAGCTGGAAGTCACCGCCGGCGACCATGCCGGAGATGGCGAGAATTGCCCTCGCCTGCTCAGCACCCGCGGAGACGGGGTGCTGGTTACGTTGAACCCCATCGGAGGGCCGGGGGGCAGGACGGCGGTGCGTGAAGTCCGCTCGTTGGGCCGTGGTTCCCTTCGGGGCTGTAGCGGTTGTGGCCTTGCTGGGGGCATCCGGATCTGCTGCAACATCCTTGCTATCCCCGGGGGGATGTCGCGTCCCTTTTCGCGTGGAGGCTGCTCCGAGCTGCGTGTCGGTAGTGGGGTGCGCTGCCCCTCTGGGGTGCTTACCACCACTATGCGTGACGCACGCTCAGGCTTCCAATTAGCACTTTTCAGAGTAGAAGCCCTTGTTACGGTCCTACTTCATGCGGAAAAGTTGAACATGCTCCGCAGGCTTGCCCTTCTTGGCACGGGCAGAAGTGGCAACCTGATCCAGCTGAGGCACCTTTGGGACGGACAGAATTGATGGAACCGCACCTTTTTTTGTGTGTGTTCTGACACTGGTGAGTTCGGCCATCAACGCAGGCGGGCGGGGCCGGAAGGGCGATGCTGGGCGGGGAGGGCTGGCGGTCAGGGCGGGGCGGGCGGAGCATGTCGAGGGGGCAGACAGCGTACATAGGCGACTTGGCCTAGAAATATGTACAGCAAAAGTAGGTTGGGTTTCATGGAAAAGCACCGTGCTCCATCAAATCATGGTTTAAGTACAAAGTGTTCTCAAGCCACGTCACACTGCCCATCAGTGTCACTATCAGAGTCATCGACACCACTGTTTTGTTCTGCCCCCATGATGTTTTTTTTCTGCCCAGATTGTGTACTCCCCCTCCAACTCCCATTTGAAAATGCCATTAAATCCAGGCTTGTCACAGGTCCTGTAGTTGAGGGACACCATTCCCTCACATCCTGCTTTACAAATTTGCCCACTTTTCTGCAAGATACATCACAACCACCCCTCATTTCCCCGATCCGTTAGCCTGAAACCTCAGTTCTGCAGCCCAGTACCTCATTAAGTACCTGATTAATTAGGTCCCCAATAAATACACTGCAAACAGAAACGTTCATTGGACACAGCGTCCGTTGGACAAGGGGGTACAAGGCCATGGCCGTCCTGCCCCTGGCACAGGCCAAGGCAGCCCTACATGCCCATGGCCAGTAGCAGGGCATTATGTGTCGCCTCTGCATGCAGGGCCTCAAAGGTCAGGTATGGACCTGCGACTTGGCTCCAGCCGCACCTGGAATTTAAGTGCTCTGCATGATACATGGCACCCACGTTTTCCGAGCGACAGCATATGAAGACTGGATGGGGCTTTGTTGCGTCCTCGCCCCCTGGCTTACTAGACAAGGGCGCTTACTGGACAAGGACAAAGGGGGTGGGGGGTGCACCCTCTACTGACAGTGCAGCTGGACAAGGACAAGGGGGGTGGGGGATGCACCCTCTACTGACAGTGCAGCTGGACAAGGACACCGGGGGTGGGGGTTGCACCCTCTGCTAACAGTGCAGCTGGACAAGGACACCGGGGGTGGGGGGTGCACCCTCTGCTGACAGTGCAGCTGGACAAGGACACCGGGGGTGGGGGGTGCACCCTCTGCTGACAGTGCAGCTGGACAAAGACAAAGGGGGGTGGGTGGTGCATCCTCTGCTGACAGTGCCGGTGGCGATGTGGATGTATGGAGAGGGCAATCTTTCACATCCAATAAAGTGGGATGAAAAATATTTCAACTCTTGTGTGAGCCATTTGCTGACCCAAGGAAAGGTGTGTCCAGTGTCTGGGTGTGCGTAAGTGTACTTGGGTGTGCTAACTGCGTGTGGGTGCCCCTGCAGTCCGCAGCGAAGCCAAGATGCCACCAGTAGACCACTGGGGATCGCTAGGCCACACTTCCATTTGTGCAGTAGCCGTACGCCCCCTCGTTGTTCAAGCAACAGCAAATCTATGGCCAAGCACCAGCAAATGACCAGAAATGGACGGAACCAACACCAAATGTTGCTTGGACAAGCGTGTTGCTTACGTGGTACACTGTGCATGGCGCATGCGGAAAGACATGGTGCACTATTCTGAAAACCATGGGGCAAAATAGGCTGCAAAGGCCATCATGCCTGAATCAGTCTCCTTGACACAAAATACGAACATCATGCGGTATATCTCAAAACCCAGGCATCAGACAGCACACACTGCACACAGTATGACCAATGAAAAAATGCACCGGCAAAGTCCAAATTGCGAAAATTGACAGAAGCAATGCCCAGTGTTACTTGGACATAAGATTTGCTTGGCCATAAATCTGATAGTCGTCACCCTCCAGAAAGCAAGGCACCCAGATTGTTCAGCACAGGCCTTCAGGCACTGTGGATCATCTCTTGATTACCCTTCCGTTGTTCGGTTGGTCGGTACTCACTGTACCCACCTCCCGTACTTTCCCTCTGCATGTCGCTCACATCTGTACTAAACTCCATGCTCCCTGAGCGCGGCATTAATTGTTTCATGTGTTTCGCAAAACGCTGTTGGGCGCCGTAACAAACTTGTCCACCATGTCCCGAGGGGACCTCTGGGTAGCTTGGGGGGAGCCCTTGCACTGCACGCACACTGCGCGCTACTTTTTAGACCAAGTTCCCCCTGAAGAGTCCCTGAGCACACCCCTTCCAAACGCCCTTATATCACCCCTGCCTTAGGAGCATGTCCCACTGTAGACCCGTAGACCCTGGAAGACCTCCTTCAGTGGGGGCGGGAGGTGGTCCATCTTCCACGAATGAGGGTGGGAGGATGGACCCATGGGTGCTGGTATGGCTGTCTAGCATAGCCCCGCTGCCGACCGTCTCGGGATGACGGCATGGTACGTCTTGGCTAGATCAAGCCCGTGAGGTCACCTTCGATTATAGTACCTGGAGAGGATGCTGGATTGTCCCTCAGCCTTGATCATGGGGGAACCCTTGCACTGCGCGCGCACTGCGCGCTACTTTTAGACTACATTCCCCTATGAAGAACCCACATACCGACCCCTTCCAAACACCCTCAAAATTAGGCCACCCTAGGTACCCAAATGCCCCTAAATTTAATTCACTCAAACTACCCTAGCTCAAGACAAATGCAAGCTACCTTCCCTTTATATAAGACATCATGCAAAAAATGCGGAAAGCCACGCACATATCCTCTTTTTTGTTCAATTGAAAGCTCACTCACTCTACTAGCTAGTCCCAAAGCCGCGTATGTGTCCACCTCATCCTCAACTGGACCGGGGGGCAAAGTTTCTTGCAGGAGGGAATCCACGTCAACTTCTGTTTTCAACTTGTGGTACAACCACGCTTCCTCATTGGCAGGGATGCAGCCTCGCATAGGGCATTCAACTGTGGTCAGGCAAAAACCGGGCAGTCCATCACGTCAACTCGAGGGGCCACACCAAAGTGTGGGAGTCCATGGTGAAGATGAGCAAAAAAAAAATGTGAAAAGGGGTGGAAATGGGTGAAAGTGGGTGAAAATCCAAAAATGCCGTATCCCCCATGTGGAAGAAGCATCAAAACCTATGGTAGGGGCAACAATGATGCCCCTAGTGTCACAAAGTATGGGTCTCTAGTACGGCTAGACGCCCAAATAGTTGCACTGTGCCCGCACTGCGCGCGCACTGCGCTAAGGGCGCCCCCCATGGCCCTGAGGTCCGACATCAGCCCTGACATCAACCCCATGATGGGGGGTTAACAACAAGGATACATCACCTCTGCCTTCTTGAGGTCCCATGGTGGGGAGAAATCAACCTAGGAAAGAATCCAAAAATGCCATATCCCCAATGTGGAAGAAGTACGTCAAAACGTACTCTCAAACAAGAATGATGCCCCCCTAGTACAGCCACATGCCCAAATAGTTGCCCTACGCTTGCACTACGCGCGCACTGCGCTAAGTGCGACCTCTTGGACAAGGGCGAGCTTTTACAGGGGGGGGGGGGGTATGTGCCCAGGACAGCCGGGAGTTAAAGAGGCGAGTTGCGAGCACCCACCTCTAGAACCCCCCGCACCACCCAGCGGGCAGAGCGAACAAGAGGGACCTCATTTGAAGGAGGGTGTAAACCTACTACCCCCCCCCTTGCGCAAGCACGGCCGCGGTCCCAAAAGTCTCGTCAAAACGGCGGTTCAACGCCCACCCCGTGCTTAGACAAGGCCGTGCATGCGCGCGACACATGTGACAGCAAACGTGTGGGGGAGCCCTCAGATGGGGATGGCGAGGGGCTACAAATGGGGAAGAGCACTTTATCAAAAGCGGCATTGTGCTCAATCTCCTTCCCACTCCGCATGTACTTCAAATGGATGTAGTTGTCCCCATGACAAGAGGGACCAAAAATTCTGGCAGACACATGTTCCCCAGTGCTCTGAACGTACGTGACAGCCATGCCGGGAATAACATTGTTAGCCATGGCTGAAAATCACATCAGAATGAACAGCATGGGATTGCAATGTGCGGTACAATGTTGTTATGAACACCATGCACTATCACAAACATGACTGAGCCCCTCTTTCCCAATACAAACGTTCTACGAACACCCAATCCTCCACTCTGGACCACAAAAACAGCGGTCCCAAAATTTCCTCAAAATGGCCGGTTCAACACCCAGACTGTGCTTAGACAAGGCTGTGCATGTGCAAGGGGGGGGGGGGGGTAAGGGGGAGCATAACTTGGAGAATGCCAACTATTTACATCCATGGTGACTGTAACACACAGTCAATACAGCTATCGCAATTCCAACCAAAGACCAGATGACGGCTTTACCAAATCTTTATATGCATATGAATGCAGATGGCAGGAGCACCTCTTCCAAATCTTTATACACATATGAATGCAAGTTGTAGGAGCAATTTGAGGGCTCTTTCGAACAGTTAGTTTGAACAACTCAGAAGGTCAGCCCAAACACCACGTTGCAGATGTTAATGCACGCTCAAGCACAGCTGGGTTGTCACCCTGCACGGACCAACAGGCAGGTGCGCTGCACCAAGGTGTCTATGGGCAGTAAATCCACAAAGCAAACAACAAAAAGAAAGCAGTTCCAAACCAAGAGGCTGGACAAACACAGCACAGAATGGGCGGGGGGGGGGGGGGGGCTGATCGCGCAGTTTTTGAAAGAGGGGTGCATACAGCAACGAGAGGGAGTACCTGTTGTGCTATCACTGAGCATGGGGGCCCTCCTGCCTTAAAATGCCTTCCACCAATGGGCTTGTGGTAGCCAGAGGGGTCCAGGGGGGGGGGGGGGAGCGCTTTGTCAAATCGTAAACAAAAAAACAGCAGCCATTTATGTGGTAGGATTGTTTACAGGTCAGCACTGTGCTGCTGGTACAGTGGGCAGGGAGGGCACCTGCAGGAGAAAAGGGGGAGCCCCCCCCCCCCCCCCTCCAACGAACAACCAGATCCTTAAAAAAATACGATTCGAATCGGAAGAGGAGTGTTCGTTGGACACACCGTTTGGTGCGCACAACAATACTGTGAAACACTTAAACACATCCCGAGGCACAAGATAACCAGCCCATTCAAAGCACAATGCAATGGAGGCTTCCAATTAGCACTTTTCAGAGTAGAAGCCCTTGTTACGGTCCTACTTCATGCGGAAAAGTTGAACATGCTCCGCAGGCTTGCCCTTCTTGGCACGGGCAGAAGTGGCAACCTGATCCAGCTGAGGCACCTTTGGGACGGACAGAATTGATGGAACCGCACCTTTTTTTGTGTGTGTTCTGACACTGGTGAGTTCGGCCATCAACGCAGGCGGGCGGGGCCGGAAGGGCGATGCTGGGCGGGGAGGGCTGGCGGTCAGGGCGGGGCGGGCGGAGCATGTCGAGGGGGCAGACAGCGTACATAGGCGACTTGGCCTAGAAATATGTACAGCAAAAGTAGGTTGGGTTTCATGGAAAAGCACCGTGCTCCATCAAATCATGGTTTAAGTACAAAGTGTTCTCAAGCCACGTCACACTGCCCATCAGTGTCACTATCAGAGTCATCGACACCACTGTTTTGTTCTGCCCCCATGATGTTTTTTTTCTGCCCAGATTGTGTACTCCCCCTCCAACTCCCATTTGAAAATGCCATTAAATCCAGGCTTGTCACAGGTCCTGTAGTTGAGGGACACCATTCCCTCACATCCTGCTTTACAAATTTGCCCACTTTTCTGCAAGATACATCACAACCACCCCTCATTTCCCCGATCCGTTAGCCTGAAACCTCAGTTCTGCAGCCCAGTACCTCATTAAGTACCTGATTAATTAGGTCCCCAATAAATACACTGCAAACAGAAACGTTCATTGGACACAGCGTCCGTTGGACAAGGGGGTACAAGGCCATGGCCGTCCTGCCCCTGGCACAGGCCAAGGCAGCCCTACATGCCCATGGCCAGTAGCAGGGCATTATGTGTCGCCTCTGCATGCAGGGCCTCAAAGGTCAGGTATGGACCTGCGACTTGGCTCCAGCCGCACCTGCCTTCACACAGCCTTCATCGCACCCCCCTTGGAAAGTAACCACCTGCATGCGACGGTATCCCCGCACCCCCAAAGGAACATACCCCAGGTGATGGTCCCCTCGCCACAACGATTACTCTGAAAGGGACGCGCGACACGAAACAGACACGAGTGCCACAAAATGAGCCAGAAACTGCCTGTTGGGATGCGTACACCTTTTCTTGCGGGACTACTTGACTCTGAAGAGCTGCACATGCTCAACAGGGGCCACAGGAATGGGCTCTCCAGCTGCAGGTTTGGCTGCAGGTGAGTGCGTGTCAGTATGATGGACGCCCTCCATGATACAGGGTACAGTGGAGTGCCTTGGATGCAAGAAATCTGAAATACACAGCAATGCACCAATAATACATGGAAAATGTAAGTCGTGTACAAAAAAATTGCTGCCTCCTTTTCCTTGAAGAGTCGGTTTGCCAGACTCTGTGGGATTAATTGCGCACGTGCCAAAGATATTTTTTTCAACTCATCTTGCAGACCATCAGCATTTTGGGGTCTGGGAGGTCATCCACCATGGTTTTTTTTTGGTACACAGGCCAAGAGCCACAAAATGGGGGGGAGGTTTGGCACGAGGCCATGGTGGTAGTTTGTTTGCCTTTGGTGGCACCACCTCCTTCGGGAGAGTCACCTACTCCACAGGGCATCACATACTCTCCCCCCTGAATCCAGACCAGGCTTCATTTATAAGAGGGGGCATCAAATGGATGCGTTTATAAGAGGGGGGGGGGGGTATTTTGAACAAGACCCACCCAGCCAACTTTGGACCCACCCAGACCCCCCCACCGTCTTATAATTCTGTGGGGAGCATTTTTGGTAAACCAAATTGAAGCCAAGGTGCTCTTCCGGGTTAGGCATCCCAGCCCCAAAAGGTGACACACATAGCAAAAAGAAAACCATCAATTTGCAAGTCACCCATTGATGCTCTGTACATGCCAGGAAATGTACAGCCCCGCCAGTAGCTTCGTGCCGTTTTGCTAACTGTTGACTGGTCTCCGGTCAGCCCCGGGGAAATGTTAAAGGCGGGCCCCGGGGCCTTTGCAGGACTGGTGCTCTATGCAAGAATCTTGCCCTATGCAGCACTTCTCCTCTATTCAGGACCACCACTCTGTGCAACGCTGTTGCTCTGTGTAGGGTTGTTGCTGTTGCTACTGGAACTGGCTGCTGAAGCTTCTGTTGGCTGCACTGGGGCCACCTTGGGGAAATTGAGTGAGCGCTGACTCTTCTCTCCTTGCACCCATTGCTTGTGCTTAGCACTCTTCAGATGCCCCCTTTGGCCTGCTCAGAGGATCCAACAAATACCCCACAACCACAAACAGATTTTGGCATGGTGCCTGCATGACGAAAAAGCGGAAAGGGGCACCAGCAAACAGCCACACAAGGCTCCTGTGACCAACCAGGAAACCCTCGGAAGTATAAGGGGTGGGTCCAGAGCTTTAGACCCACTCACCCGGCTGAAGCCCCCCCCCCCACCATTGCAACCTAATTCTTTTCAACGAAGCCTGATCCAGACAGGACAGCAACTGGGGCATGCGAGAACATTGCTGAACAGTGCTGAAAAGTGGACATCCCCGGACTGGGGGGGCGAGGGGACCTGCACATGCCAACACGTTGGAGTGCCACCACCTGTAGCTTAGAGGGGCTGCGCATAGGGGCGCTCATGCAGGATGGTGGAGGGTTGGGCGTGCTATCTGCACATGATGGCTTGGAGATGGCTGTCGCCGGCAATGATGACCGTGACTGTGCCGGGGGAGGAGAGATTGGTCACACACACTATGCACTGCAAAAACATGTGGCGTTTGGTTGAATAGGGGCACAGTCCTGCAAAGTCAAAACTGCGGGCTGGGTGGCTGTGAGGGAGTGCGTGTCGGGCAGGCGGGAGGGTGGATGGAGGGCCAACTGGCCTCACATCAGAACAGCAGTGTTGTCTGGTTGCACTGGGCTCCTCATGGGTAGAGGAACTGGATTCCACCAGAGGCATTTCAATTCATTCGTGACCTGGGTCAACCGAAACGAGGCTCCAGGGCCTGTTAGACAAGCACTCACTTCATCTTCCTTGCGGCCCTTCATCTTTCATCTCTTGTTGACTCCCTACGTACTCCGACAGGATCCGTTGCATATCACGGGCATGAAGTGGCTTGATCACGAGCTGGTTGATCCCACTTGCAAAGAACTCTTCGACTTCGCCAGCGCCTGAGTTTCCGGTAAGTCCCACAATGGGACATGTGCAGTCCATGGCACGCAGGTGGCGGACCATCTCGGGCCCATGCATCCCTCCCATGGTAGAGTCCGTGAAGATCAGCCGCCAGCGTTGTCCAGTTTGGAACTGTTGGACCACCTCTTCACCAGAACTTGCAGTCGCGGCCGACACGCCGCACCGCTCCACCTGGGCAAACCAATGTGTTGAAGGGGTAGGAATGACATGCAGACAGGTGTTTCGGGACCTTCCGGGACAAGATTCTGTTCTCTAGCCTCGACCACAGTGTAGCGGTCAACCGCCAGCGTTTCACTGTCAACCGCCTGCGGTTGGTGGTCAGTCGAAGACGGTCGACAACAGTCGAAGACGGTTGCAATTTGACAACTGTTGGCCGTCACCTCCGGGCGGTTGGCGGTGAAAGGGCTGCTCGCGGTGTTGAGTTGGGGTCTTTCTTTTTTTATTCGGGCCGTTGGGGCCCGCTTGGAGGGAATTTGGTGTACCCAATGGAAGGTGAGACAAACAGACTTTTTGTTTTGGTTCAGGGAAATTCTGGATACAGAGAAAACCACTCTGTGAGTTCGGTTGCTGCCTCTTTGAGAACACGGCAGCATATCACGTGCCACATCCAGCAAACCGCGATTGCACAACGCCCACCACCTCCATACGAAGCCTCAAACCATTGGGCACAGCATTGGCATACGAAACGAAAGATGAAAGAACTCGCAGGCCGGGGCCCGTGCGCCTGTCCACACCACCGTGTCGTTTCCAGGGGCTGGAAAGCCCCCTACAAGGAGTGCCCTGTCATAACAGGCACGCAAAACACAGCATGCGGCAAAGATGCGAGCGGGGCCTAGTTCGACTAATGCGCACCCACAGCTCTTGCCTTGCATGCATGCATGTCCATGGGCAGCCATGGCTGTCCTCGGGAAAACCTGTCATGCACATCCGAACCATGCCAGAAATGGATCAATGCCCCCAGCCCACCGAACAGGTGGTGAAGGTTGTCGAGGGTGGTGAGGCTTCACGAGGGTTGTCAAAGGCTGTTGAAGAGTGGTAAGTTGGTGTTTGAGGCCATACCCCAGAAGCAAACCCAGTATTCACCCCACAAGAGATACCTCCAATGCAGGTGCGCCCACAGCCTCGGTGAAATATGTCATAGATATGCCAAACTGCACAGCCCTGGGTAATTTGTGTCAAGAGTGTCGGTCGTTAGATGAGAGGGCGATGAGGCACACCTGGGCCTTCAGCAGCCTGAGAATGACAGGCTGATCGTCGACGAGCAGAACGTCGGCACTCGTGGACAAGGGGACAGACCTCGAAGAGGGCGGCGATGTGGGACTAGAACGGCGAGGAGGCCTGGAAGCAGGCGGTGGGGCAAGAGGGCCAGAGGGCACCAACGCTGTGTGAGGGGAATCAGGGGTCTTGGAGACTGGAAGTCGTTGGCCTGAAACTGCACAAGGGGCTGCTGGTGGCGCTGAGGAGGAGGCTGCAGCACTGTGGGGCAGGGAGGCAAGAGCTGCATCGGGTTTGCAAGCTGGCGAACAGCTGGGGGGTATGAAGGAGGCCGATGACGGACCAGAGGTCCCTTGTGTCTTTGGGGCCGCATCTTCGCCTGAACCCAACTTGAGGCTCAGTTTAAACCAGAAACGAGAGCCCTTTCCCGGCTCAGAATCTACCCCCATGTCCCCACCGTGCGCTGCAACAAGCTCCTTGCTGATCGCCAGGCCCAAGCCAGTTCCCCCGCCTCCTTGCAGTTCCCCGCTGCGGATTTGCCTGTATGGCTGAAACAGTGAATTCACTTTGTCCAGAGGGATCCCCACTCCGTTGTCTTCCACACTGACCTCAATGTGCAGGTTGTTATCGCGGACTGGGCCAGTTTGCTCCAACCGCACCCCGACTTGCCCCCCTTTTGCGGTGAACTTGTTGGCATTGGTGAGGAGGTTGTACATGACTTGCGACAGCCGATGCCGGTCATACTTGGCCTTCAGCCCATGCAGCAGGCGATCGTCAATGTCCTGGGTAACTGTGATGTCTTTCTGCTTGAAAATTCGCTCCAGATGCTTGCATGGCAATTGCACCATCTCTGCAAGAGTGTACAGTTCAGGCTCTATGTCAAGACGGCCCGCCTGCAGTTTTTCCAGCAGCAGCACGTCATTCAGGATGGTGTTCATGGACCCAGCAGCAACTTGCATCTCCTCCGCAGTCGTCAGCAGTTCTTCCATCTGTTGCATACGTGCCTCCTCCTGAGGGCCAAGCGTGGCCTTAATGTCTTGGCAGGTGTCCAGAACATGGGAAAGACCCAACGTAAGGACCGAGAATGGCTGCCGCACTTCATGGAAGATGTAGTTCAGGAACTGCTTGCGTTTGTCTATGGCAGTCTCCAGGAAGCCAATGGTCTCGTCCTTTTTTTTCAGAGTTTGTTCGAGGTCCTCCAGCTGCGCAATGTCTTGGATAGTCAGGGGCAGGACTTTTTGCGAACCCCAAGCCACAGGCAAACCCGGGGTTGCGATAAGACCACGCCACCAACCATTCTTGTGTTTCCCCATCACTGGCTTGCAATATTGCTCCCGCATCCAGAGGTCATGCTCCTCAGTCTCGGCCAACACGGCCCTCAACGGCTTCCCCAACAGCTCATCCACACTGTATCCCAGGAAACTGACATCCTTCTTGGGGTCAGTGCCAGTGACATCGAGAATCGTCAGATCATCGGACAAATACACTGTGAGGCTGCTATCGCTCAGGATCTCTGCTGCTTGGTCCCTGATGTTGACCATGTCGGCAATCATGGATTGCATGCCATACCCTAGGATGGACGAAGAGACTAGGTCTGAGGAATACAGGTTCTCCTCTGTGAGTGAACGACGGAGTTGTGCGGTGTTCCGCTCTGAGCATTTCTCGACGGAGGAGGTGATGTCCCGCTGTACTCCAAGGTAGTGGGTGACCTCTTGACTGCCGCGAGCACACAACGGGGTGAGGCAGAGGAGGTTCCAGAACGGCTTCCCACTCTTAGTGTAATTCAGCAGACCCTCTTCCACCGCCCGGCGCTGCTTGATGGCAGTGCGCAGCCTGTCAATTGCTGCTGGGTCTGTGTCAGGGCCTTGAAGAAAGCGACAGTTGTAGCCAAGCACCTCCTCTTGACTGTATTCTGTCAGCTCAAAGAAAGCTGGGGTGGCGAAGATGATGGGCTGCGAAGGCAGAGTCATATCAGCAATGACAAAGTGCACGGACTGTTTGTACAAGCTTTCGATGAGGCTCCGGTCAGCTTCTCCAAAAATTCCTCTGATTTTGGTCAAATCCTGCTTGGTGGCCGAGGCTGGTGAACGCCTGCAGCTGGGAGGCAGATCCGCTGATGTGGAAGGTGACACGGTGGCCGAGGCTGGTGAACGCCTGCAGCTGGGAGGCAGATCCGCTGATGTGGAAGGTGACAAGGATGTTTGGGTCGCAGCATGGCTGCGGCCAGAGCACAGCTCAGCGGATTGGGTCACCGATGTTTGGGACGGAGCCAATGCAGAACATTGAGGACCAGATCTGCTGCTGACTGAGGGTGCTGGCTTGACAAGCGGGATTGTTGCGGGCCTTGGGGATGTGGATGCGATTGGAGCGACTAGGGATGGTAGGTCAGGGTCGGGAGGGGTTATTGGCGTCAAGTCTGTTGATTTGAGTTCATCCGTGTCAGCACCCATGTTGTGCAAACTCTCTCCAGCAGGACACATGTCCTCGCCCTTGCTCACGGTAGTCACGGCTGGTGCCTGTCGCATGTGCGCTCTTGCTCTTGCCAACCGTTGCAACAGAGACAAGCCACCCATTGTGCTCAGCGAAAACAGCTTCTTACAAGAGCCTGCGCAACAATATTACGTGGTGTTGGGGCACGACAAGGGATTTGTGGTATTGCAGCAAAAAGACTGAGACAGGCAAATGGCCAAGGCACACTTAACCCTAATGCCATATCTCTGCCATCCGTTGCCATTGACAGACAGACAAATAGACAGATGGCCAGATCAATTATGCACATACACCCCCCTCCTGAATGCCCCGCTCCCCAAATGCCAGCCTGCATCTTCCCAAATCAAGCTGTTCGCCGAACCTTCCTCCCAAACAAAGATCGATTCCGCATAAACGCCCCAGTCATGCCTGCCCCGACCACTTCGAGCCCCATCTTCCCATATCAACTGTTCGCCAAACCTTTCTGCAACAAAATCTCCCCAACACGATTTGGGTGCTGTCAGACCTGTTGGGTGCACCCGCCATCACTGTCTGCTGGACAGTGATGATGATGGACCGTGAAAAATGTAAGTCGTGCACAAAAAAATTGTCTAGTCGTGTAATTTTTTTTTGCGGTAAATGCGTGTAATTTTTTTTTGCGGTAAATGCGTGTAATTTTTTTTTACGGTAAGTCGTGTGAATTATAAAAAAAAATTGAATTTTTTTTTGCGGTAAGGGCGTGTAATTTTTTTCTTGCGGTAAGTCGTGTAAATTATAACAAAAATTGAAAAATTGAAAGAAATGCAACTTTCGCAATACATGCGCAACATGTACAGTTGCCGGTTCCGTACGGCACCCCATAGCGACCTTAACGATGGGACGCCGCGTCCACAAAGCACATAGTACTCTGTGTGGCCACCAATTAGTTGGGACTCGGCCAATATAACATAGTTTCACATGGTGTCATTTGCACTAGACACAAAATCAAGCCCAAGAAAAGAGTCCTGACAGGGCCATGGCCAACATCCAGTGTGCCAGCACTGGGAACAAAATCAGGCTCAAGAAAAAGAGTCCTCACAGGGCCATGGCCAACGCTAGTGCCACCATTATGGGCCACCAAGGCAATGGCATGGAGCCAATATAATAGCAATCTTATACGCTCCGGATTTGGTACACCAAACGGGCGGAGGAAAATACAGCCCACAAAACATGCACCCGCGACAAGCAGTTGCAGAATGCACGCTTGTAGATCAAGTCCGTTTTTGTGTCGCTGGACTGGGGCTTTGCACCAGGATATGGGGGTAAGCTGACAAGCGGTGCGCAACTCCGCTACTAGCTGCTTGGCCAGGTCATTGATGAAAAGCTGGTCACGCTCCAGCTGGCCAGATGCATCTACTGGGTAGCCATCATGCACCTTGCGCCACTCTCCACGGATGAGGACCTTGGGACGGGTGTTCTCCTTTGTGGGAGTGGCCATGGAAGGTTGCAGCCTGGCCTCCGGGCTTTCCACACTCTCCTCGGCGGAGGCCTCCTTGCCTTCGAGTGGGGTGGGGGTGGCCTGAACACTCTCCTCAATCGCCGAAAGTCACCCTTGCATTCTCAGGGGTCCCCAACACCAAGCGCAGGGAGAAAATCAGAAGTGGCTACCTCATCCCTAACTTGTCAGGGGCCCAAAAGAGGGCAAAAGTGCTACGTAACCCCTGCATTCTCGGGGATCCCCAAAAAGAGGGGAACACAATCAGAAGTGGCTGCCTTCTCGGGGGCCCATCAGAGGGCGGAAATGCTACGTCACCCCTGCATTCTCGGGGATCCCCAAACAAAGGGGGACAAAATCAGAATTGGCTGTGTCACCCCTACCTTCTCGGAGGCCCAAAGGAGGGCAGAAATGCTATGTAACCCCTGCATTCTCGGGGATCCCCAAACAAAGTGGGACAACATCAGTGGCTGCCTCACCCTTGCCTTCTCAGCGACCCAGAAGAGGGCGGAAAAGCTGTGTCACCCCTATATTCCCGGGGATCCCCGAACAAAGGGGGACAAAATCCGTGGTTGCCTCACCTCTGCCTTCTCGGGGGGCCCAAAAAGAGGGCGGAAATGCTACTTAACCCCTGCAGGCTGGGGGGTACCCAAACAAAGGGCGACAAAATTAGAAGTGGCGGCCTCACCCCTACCTTCTCGGGGGCCCAAAAGAGGGCAAAAATGCTATGTAACCCCTGCATTCTCGGGGATCCCCAAACAAAGGGGGACGAAATCAGAATTGGCTGCCTCACCCTTGCCTTCTCGGGGGCCCAAAAGAGGGTGGAAATGCTACGTAACCCCTGCATTCTCGGGGATCCCCAAACAAAGGGGGACAAAATCAGAATTGGCTGTCTCATCCCTACCTTCTCGGAGGCCCAAAAGAGGGCGGAAATGCTATGTCACCTGCATTCTCGGGGATCCCCAAACAAAGGGGGACAAAATCAGTGGTTGCCTCACCTCTCCCTTCTCGGGGGCCCATAAGAGGGCGGTAATGCTACGCGACCCTTGCGTTCTCGGGGTTCCCCAAACAAAGGGGGACAAAATCAGAATTGGCTGCCTCACCCTTGCCTTCTCGGGGGCCCAAAAGAGGGCGGTAATGCTACGTCACCCCTGCATTCTCGGGGATCCCCAAACAAAGGGGGACAAAATCAGTGGTTGCCTCACCCCTACCTTCTCGGAGGCCCATCAGAGGGCGGAAATGCTATGTAACCCCTGCACTCTCGGGGATCCCCAAACAAAGGGGGACAAAATCAGTGGCTGCCTCACCCTTGCCTTCTCAGGGGCCCAAAAGAGGGCGGAAGTGCTACGTCACCCCTGCATTCTTAGGGATCCCCAAACAAAGGCGGACAAAATCACAATAGGCTACCTCACCCCTGCCTTCTCGGGGGCTAGAAGAGGGCAGAAGTGCTATGTAACCCCTGCATTCTCAGGGGTCCCCAACACCAAGCGCGGGGACAAAATCAGAAGTGACCCACAGGTGGGCATACCGCAAAAAAGAAAGTACACAACGTGACAATTTTTTTTTCATGTGTTTACCGCAAAAAAAAAAAATACACGACGTGACAATTTTTTTGTTACACGTATTTACCGCAAAAAAAAATTACATGACTTACCGCAAAACAAATTTTACACAATGTGACGATTTTTTCCTACACGTATTTACTGCAAAAATAAAACAATTACACCACCTTACCGCAAAGAAACAATTACCAATTTTACTGAAAATGCATGCCAATGCGTGTGACGGGCTTACACGACTTGCCACAAAAAAAAATTACACAACTGAACGATTTTTTTGTTACACGCGTTTACCGCAAAAAAAAAGTTACACAAATTACAACATACACTGATGGACCTCCTGCAGTCTCTGAGCCACCCCAGGTCAGGGTAAGACCAGGTTGGAGGTGCCAGAAGAGGCACAGAGGTTCACCAGGGCGCCCTGCACAGAAGCCGCTGGCAACCGCAACTCCAGAAGAAAAGAGCAGCGCCCTCCCATGACCCCAGAGCCCTATCTTGGGCAGGGGCCTCTATGGGATGGCTGTGGCTGTTCCCCTGCACCAACATGCTTTGGACCACAAACCACTATAAAGTCTGTGCAACCCACCCACCCAACTCTGAGTCAGGTGCCTTTTTGGGGCCCCAGTCGGTGACAAGCTTGGGCTCCACATCACGATCATAATACACTCAAATGGAGGAAAAAGTCACAACATGGTTTGAATTGACTTTTGAGCACCTGAAATTCGCCTGACTTGTGGAGGGGCTTGCATTGTGCATAGAGGTGTGATAGTACACCGGCCACAACAGCCAGAAGAATTGTACAACCAGTTTTCATGGAGATCCTGGGTCTGCTGGTGCTTTTGTTGGCATTTACTGCCCGGGGTACTCTTTTTGTGCTATAGCTGCAGACACATTTTTAATTCTTGCTGCACACGAATGTATCAAACAAAAGTAAATAAGCAAACCCTGACCCACATACACTTTTTTGTGGTGCACACGTGCATACCACAAAAAGCGAAGCCTGCATACATAATATGCGGTTTACGCTGTTGTTTCTTTTACATGGGTTGCATTAAAAACAAAAATAGAGGGCACCATTCTTCCAGGGGGGTTGGCACGAGGCCATGGTGTCAGTTTGTTTGCCTTTGGCGGCGCCTATTGGCCTCTCGCCCTTGCACATTCTGACCCTCTGTGGGTCCAAACATGTTTTGGTCTTGTCAACGGGTCCCTGGATGACTTGTCCTGTTTGACTACTCTGGGGTTGGCTGTCCCAGAGACGGGCTGCTGCCCGTGCCATTGACCAGGTGCATCCAGATGCACACTCTGAGTCTATGCTGGGTTTGCCGACTCCAGCACTGACTTGTACGCGCCAGTGTGTGCATCTGCAGGATAATTTTCCTGACAGGGGCTTCTAACGACCACAATGATTCTTTTCTCCTTTCCTTTGCCTCCTTCTGCACTCTGCAACAATTTCGGCGAGCGCGGTCTGCCCTGCCATGTTACCTCCCCTTGTGTTTCCCTATCCCCCTGCCCAATTTTCCCTTGGCCACCCATGTTCGTCCTGTCCTGGGGGGTAAGGGGCGGCGGGGGAACGTGCTGTGGGGAGGGGGTAGGAGGGGGGGGGGGGGCGCCTGAGGGGAGCGGGTCTGAAGAGGGGACGTTGACCCCCTTCCTTGCCAACGTACAGCTGAAAATGTTCAGCACCACAGACGCCTTTGTATGTTATCTTTGGTTGTGGAAGTTCTGGATAGATTCTGCTTATTCCTACGACGCCTCTGGATGGATGCTGTTTCTTGCTGGATGCCTCTGTATGGATGCTGTCAATTCATGGAGGTCTCTCTCTCCCTCACAAGACGGAACATGAAGACAAAGGATTTCACAAGTTCCCCCCTGCCAGCAAACACATCAGAAATATGCGGTACATGGTTGAAGCATCACAGGTCAGTTGATTGACTGTGAATCTAAACGAGAAGATGAGCTACTTGAGGAACCTGGAGTGTTTTGCTGTGCTGTAGTTTGCTGCTGGGGGCTGCCTGAATTTGGGGGCAATTGAAAATGTAATCAGCCCAGAACCTGCACGTTGTCAGTTTTGGCGGAAACCGACTCCCGCCCACCTCTGCAGTGCCTCCTCATAGAAGATGTACAAAAGCACATGCCAAACACCAGCTCTGGGCACATTGATGCTTCGGCAACCAAAGCATATCAATCCGCTGAGTTCTTGGGCTAGGCCGCAATTCGCCAAACTACACAAGAGCAGTCAGCGAATAGGGTCCTCACTTCACCGTCGCATTGAGAGGCTCAATGGCACTCAGGTTTGCTGTCGTCATGTCCCGGTTCAGGGTCAAGATCCTCAACACAAAACTGAATTGATTCATATCGCACATGTGATTCCCAGCAGGTACGTCAACACACAGTGTTTGAGGCACACTCCGACGGATTTCGTTGCAGCGGTTATCAGTGAGACAGGACAGGTTAGAGGGTCAAAAAGCCTAACCAGCTTGATCCCTCCCTGCACCCCCTCCTCCCGAGTGGACCGAGGCAGTAGAGGAACTGGCGCCGCTCGGACAGCACCGCCTATGACCCTGCAGCAAAATTGGTTGGAAGAGTGATGTGTGCAGCACCCACCAGCACCCCGTCGGTTGTTCTTTACCCAAGGCTGGGGAATTGTGTTGCCCAGAAGTGATAGGCACCGAAGGCACTGAAATACTAGTGCCACAACCTTTGTGATGACCCCCCATCTGCTATCATCGGATCCCTGCACGTGGTGCATACGTCGGTTTCTCAGTGGCCCTGAAAGCCACCCGTCGGGCGACTTCGCTCTTGTCCGTGCACCCTCTCCGGTCCGCTCTGTGCTCTCTTGGTCAGGCGCCCAACGCTTCTGGCCAACCCAGGCTGCACCGGTCCCAAACCCCCCAAATTTCTTCCGCCAGGCTGCAAATCCCCCGAACCCCTCTCCTGCACAATAATGAAACAAGCGACGACAACCCCGGATCCATATGAAAGCACACATGCACATGAGATGAATGCTATCTGTATATTGCACCGAATTTCAATGAACTGATTCATGTTGCAGATGTGATTTCGAGCGCGGTCAGGCGTCAACAATCATTTTGGCACGTGCTAATGGCAAATACCGGCGGCTGGGGGGGGGGGGTGCATGTGCGGGGGGGGGGTTATTAAGGTGAGCAAAGCGAAGGTGTAGGTGGAACCTTCGGTGGAGTTACCTTGTTTAACTCAGCCACTGGTGGGGGGGGGGGATGACTGTGCGAAGGGAAATGAAGCTTTTTCGAACGCGACAAATTCTGGTGCAAATTCCTGAACGGGTGGATAAACCATGCGGGTCAGCCAAAAGTGGCCCATACAGGGCCCTGCTAGTGCCATGCTGTTGTGAGGAATTTCGTGGCCAAACTGCATGTTGCAACGTGTTTTGGCCTGTGGCGGTGTCTGGCAGTGTCCTCTTCAGCCTTTTAATGCCAGTGCTGGAAATGGAAGGATATGCACTTCGTCAGGGGATGAAATTGGCCAACCAGTCGAAACCACACTACCGGATGGCATGGGGAAGGCTGGGGGGGAGGGGGTTAGCAGCAGCTTATTCTGGCGCAACAAATTGTACTGCCAATTTATTAAAAAACAGGTAGCACATAGTGCATGGCAGCCCAAATTTGCCCATGACAAACAAATGGTGTGCTTGAATGCTTGCCAGTCCCCCACTAGTGCCCACGCGTTTGTGAAGAAGCTTGCGGCCAATATTCCGTATACATGTCAAACTAAATGTTGTGATGTGTTTTGGCCTGTGATGGTGTCGGAGTTTTTGGTGCTTTTCAGCGCGATGCCAGCACGAGGCATTCCCGGAACAAACAGTCCAGAGTCACCAACTAACACGTATCCATACGCGGAGGCAATGTGCAAAAATATGCCGCAAAAAGGCTGGATAAAGTATGTACAAAACTGTCGTAAGAATTTGTTCATCCAAGTCTGTCCCCCGCAGAAATTCCCTGGGAAGTGCAACGCCACTGACATATTTTCTGCTTGATGCCCTTTGAGTAGGGTACTGGGCTGTGTCATCTCCTTTTCGCAGGGAGCCGACAACATAATGCGGCGTCTGACACCATTTGCAGGGCAGCACGTGCATCGCGGGTTCCTTCGGTTGGTACTAGAACCCCAGGGCCCTCCTCCAGCGTGCAAATGGGCCATTTCCTGCCTTGCCCCAGGAGACTAAGGGTTGGCCCATCCGAACTTTCTGGTGGGGCGACACGCAGAACTCCAGGCTCTTCGGGGCATCGAAAATCAGCACAACAGATGATCCCATGCGGAACGTGCCCAACTGGACACAGGGCAGGGGACAGGTGGACAAGCAACGTAAACAGCAAAGTAACATTTTGATGAGGGTATTGGGAGGAGGGGGAGAATCTTCAGAGAGAGAGAGAGAGAGAGAGAGAGAGAGGGAGAGAGAGATAGAATGAGCCTTAATTTGAAGCAGAGGATCACAATCTGCATAGACAAGGACGTTTTTTGATATCCCCCCCTCCCTCTATTACCACGTAGGCTACCCCGCTGCTAGAAAGAAATCAGATTGCAAGGCTAATTGGAGCCCACCAAGACCAAATAAGGTGTGACATCACACCACGAGAAACACCCAAAACATAGCAAATCGTAGGGTTTCGGTCTGCGGCCCTGTTGAGTATTGAGTCTTGAATTTGGCATTAACCATACATCAAGGAAGAAGAATTTAAAATAGTATCCGGATCTGAAAAATATTCCACCCAACATCCAACAGGTCTTGCTGATGTTGTCTAGACTTGCCTCACAGTGCAAACACATGTTGATCACGGCCCTAGTTTCCAGTTATGTTGTCACCTTATGTAATGGGGTTCCGATCTAAAAAAAAAAAGAGCAACATATCATCATAGGAAACACAGGTGGGATCGGCCCACTTTGGGACCCAAAAAAATGGGTCAAAAAACGGGTGGAAAAACATGTTTCCCAACTTGTGAAATCGGAGAAAAAATATTGAATTTAACAACTAATCCTAGACATCTTGGCATGATCAACTGCATTATTTAAACCTTTTGAGTCCTATTTTTACCTTCAATGGCACTTTGAATAGTGGGGCAGATCAGCCAAAAAGGCTGAAAACGGGCAAAAGGTACCTCTATGGACTTTCCCATGGGTGTAAGAACAAAAATCGTTGTTCACCCATTTGTGACCCACAGTTCGGCACCTTCACAGCTTCATTGGGCATCATCAGCCAGTTGCAGGTGTCAAGGAGAACGGAGATGGTGTTGCGGGGATGATTTTTTCTCACCGGGTCCAACCAGCTCACTATCACTACGAAACTGAGCTGGTCGACCTGATGGATTGCTACTGCAGGACCTGAAGGTGATGCATCGATTTGAAGGATATGGTGCGCCACATTTCTTCAAGTCTGTCCCATAAGATGGTCCACTGAACAAAAAGGCCTCCGCACTTGTGCAAATTGTTGTGGTGCAGGTCCAGCCTTGCTCAGCTCTGGCACCACAGAGATTTCTTACATGCAGTGCTAGCACTCCATTAGACTGTGAAAACCCAAAGATCGAGGAAGATTACTGCAGCAGACCCCATTCTCCCTCCCCTAGTCCTCCCGTATACCTTCGGCTAATGAACTGCCGCACTTTTCAGTGGTATCTTCTGAAGAACATTGTAAAAAGCCGTTTCCATTCCTTCAGGCTGCAAACCACAGCCCAGCAGGGGGGTGTCCAGCCAGACCCCTCCCTTTTCCTCCAAACAGGGGATAACTCCTGCCGTTTCAGAGCCCCAAACGCAAGGGACAGGAGATCTGTGTAGCCCCAACGTGGGGAGGAGACGTGGCCGTGTAACGCATACCATGGGGTCCCCGATGTGGGAAAGCGACACCCCAAATCCGGGGACATAACCCATGCCATAGCTGTCCCAAAAGCCGGAGGAGACCTAGCTACATAAATCGTAGCTTTTCAAGGTCCCCAGTAACCTCTGCCATTTTGGAGTCCCAAAAGTGGAGAGAGGGAATATGGCCACATAACCACTGCCATATCGGGCCGCCCAAAGGTTGACCTATGTCCACTGTAGGGCAAACAGGACACCTAGAACCTCGCCTCCTCGCTGTGTCAGGGACACCAATGTGGCAGGTTATGCAGCCACGCCCCCTCCCCGCTTCCTCCTCCCTCCTTTGGGGTGGCCGATGCGGCATGCGTGGCCATCCATTCCTGCGTAGAGGTCCCAATGCAGGACGGGTTATACAGACCCACCTCGTATCATAATCTGTGGAACGGCTCTTCTGTGATGCGGCTGTTTGCCAGGTCTGTCACCTTCGTCAACGATACGCAAGCTGTCTGTTTTCATGGCGACGGCCCCATACCACGGAGGCAATGGGTCTTGGCCTTTCTGGAGTGTCTCCCGTCGGCCTCGTTGTCGCTCTTACTCCCACGCCTCATCATCAAACCTTGCTGGGTAACCTCAACCCCTGGCATCGCTCACCGACGCAGCACACAAGAGGGACCTCATCGCCCGGGAGAAAGGTAACAGGACAGTCGAGATTCTTGGTGACTTTGCTTCCTGTGAGCAAAACGTCGTCCTCCTGGATGTTGGTGTGCAGCTTCTTATCGAAGACAAACGCCATGCTTCCGACATTCGTGGCGCCAACAGGAGCATAAATGAATTTTCCGAACTGCCACTTTCCTGAGATGGCAGCGTGTTGACCAGGGCACCGCCAGCCACCTTTGAAAGCTAAATGCGAAACATCACTCACTGCCACCATCTTAAAATTGACAGCGTGAAACATTATGACGCCCAAAAAACGTCTCGTACTTCTGGCGACCAGCCCAAACCAGCCCTCGTGGCCCTCGCTGCCAGAGGATCTTCAACAAACCTTTCAGCACAACTCTTTCGTTCAAACAAAATAATCCAGTCAACCATTTGACTGCCAGTGGATGCACGCTGTAAAGATGCCTGAAGCACAGAGTCGGATATTGTCAGAACCGGTTGAAAGGAAGAAAGCTAGCTTTGCCTGTCATAAGCCCTTTTGTAGAAATTGGGGTTGCGGAAAGGTGGTAGCAACCGCACGGATGTATATTCATCTGTCAAACAAACTCAGCGGTGCAAGCACACCCTGAAATGTGGGTGTAGCTGCATAATCGCCACGTCGCAGGTGAATGGAATCGGTGGTAGTCGCCAGGAGCCAAGTAAATGATGCAAAATAACCTTTGGGTACCACGCTGAAGTGGCGCAGGTATACTTGCATCTTCCTGAACAAACTCACGCTCGTCGTAAGGCACACCTGAAAAAAGTGGGAGTTGCTCCTTCAAGCACCAACCCTTCACGAAGTGATGCCCTTGTACCTGAACGAACCTCATTGACTCTGAGTGAGTCTGGAAATCCGACTCACCTGAGGCCCTAAGGCTTCCCTGCGTCACGCTTGGGTGTCATCATCGGTGCCTGGCTGCCTTGGTTTGCTTTCCATGGGCAAAGCGAAGGAGTAGGGCCGGAACCCCCCGCCCACGTTGTGATTCCCCACACTCAAAACGCTATGAACGCGTGAAACGCATACCTTTGATGCACAACTCGCCTTCTTGACCGACAACACCGCATTGCAACACAACCCCGTCCGCAGGACTCACCAATGCAGCCTGGTGGTCGATGGGCCGAGCACCTGCCTTCAAAGCACGGGTGAAAAACTCCTGCATCGACGTGTATTGTTGCCAGTCCCTCTCACATTCTTCAAGGTTTATGCCATACCTACGTGGCAAAGCGATGCAGAAGAAGGAACGCTAAACAAGCCCAAGCAAGTGCCGACAAAGCGAAACGTATTCGAGTACTCAATCCTCTCAGCCTGCCCTGTAGGGTGGGGTGTGAGGTGGAAAGAACATACAGGCTAGCAAAGGTTTTGATCAAACGGTTTTGTATGCCACTTGGAAATTGGGTTTCGTTCACGAACCCTGAAAACAATACACGCGTTGAAGCAAGCACCGTGGGTCATTGCTAAAACAAACTTGCTTAAACCTGCTTTTGAAACTGCTAGGCGTGGGGGCAGGCAAGGTGAGTCGGTGCGTGCTTGTACACAAACAACGTACCAACAACACGAGAGAACTTTCGCAAAGGTAAGTGGCTGAGGAAATATAAGTCGGTCTCCGAAATCGTTTTCCCTTGAGAGATGTCATGGTTCACGTGAAGCACCCATGCGGAGGGCACGGCAAGACCGAGGAGTGCAAGCAGCCCACGCTTCATGAAGGACCGGGTGTGGAACACTCTGGGTCGCCAAGGGCGCCAAAAGGGCACGTCACGTCATTCCTGACGATACGACGTTGATAAGGGGGCGAAGAAACGTCACTCATGTTAGCTACATGGAATGCAAGGTGTGTGATAGTGTAGAACGGAATAGAAATGTCTTGGAAGTGGTGGTAGCAAAATGAGTTTCAAAATGTATATGTGCATTTGTGGGAAGGTAGATATGCTTCTTGGAGAGGCATGTTGCAGGTGGAGGTATGTTTAGCATAACTTCCCCACACGTTGACAGGTGAGAACACGCGCAAACAAAGAGCAGGCGAAACAACAAATCCAGAGACACTACGCCGTTGGCTTTCTGTGTAGAGAAGGGCATGAACAGTGATGCCGCAGTACCAGAGAGCGAATTCCACATACCGTGTGGAATTCGATATACGAATTGGGTCACCTGCCACGACGACACAATCTCCCCGGGCTGGATGATACAGCCCTGCGACTCCAAGACTATGCAGATCCAGGGTTTCCACCAGCTATTTGGGCAACCTTTTGACCGGAGTGTGTGCACACGGACCGTATGTTTGCTGAGTGGTGAGAGCTGTGGGCTATTAGTAGTCCGTCCTTGAAGTGTTCAAAACGTTCAAAATAAAAGCAAAAGCGGGGAGGCGGCGCACTGTGCAGGATGGTATTGTCTGGGGGAATCGAACCCCCGTCGTCAACTTAAAAGGCTGAGGCATTAACCACTATGCGAAAACAATGAAGTAGCACAATAGCTTAGCTCCCCGATTTACAGGCGCACTTGTGGCTTAGTGGCCACTGTAAAGCCTTTTTGGAGCAGGCTGTGGTATCTGGTACGGTTACGCGGTATTGTGCGTCGCATTGGGACTACCTCCCCCATCTTCGGCCCCGCGCCGTACGGCGCCGTACCACCGGAGTTCCCATTAATTGGAGTGTTCCTAATTATTGGAGTGGGCCACCCTTGGCCTCACGGACTCTGCACGCTTGCTTGACCCCACCTAGAGGTGTATTTGCACTTGCTACCAGCAATGGGGACCCCAGGCCTTGGAAAGCACGCAGGGGGAGGGAGGATCCTGACCGTTTTAGGGCCCCCAGGGGGGTCCTCCAGGTTCTGAAGAGTCCCAAAAAAATCACAAAACGACAGCGACACGTGCAAAATGGAAGCAGTGCACCCCTGTACCTCCCTGCAGCAGCCAAAAACAACAAAGCATGGCACATGTGGTCTTCTCTGAGTATGTACAGCCAGCAGTTTGCTGTTGCAGTGAGTTTGGCCCACTGGCTACCTGCTGTTGCAGTGGCTTTCAGCCACCAGCGGAACTCACTGGCAGTACATTGTTCAGAGGTTCAGCATGGCCTTTGCCTTTGACACACGCCCAGTGCGTGTGGTGTTGGTGGGAGCCTGTGGGGGGGTTGGATACTTTACACGGCTTCGAAAAACCTTTGCAGAGGGAGGGGTGCCCACAACTGTGTCCCGGTCCTGCAGCTGCCTCTTTCCTGAGCCGTCTGCCCTCCCCACAGAGTCAGCTGGAGCACGTGCAGGTTCGGGTGCTTGTGCAGGTGCAGGTGCAGGTGCAGGTGCAGGAGCTGGTGCTGGTGCTGGTGCTAGTGCTGGTGCTGGTGCTGGTGCCGGTGCTGGTGGCTCAAGTTGAGCTGGTGCTCTCTTCTCTGCCTGCGCTCGCACTCTCTCTTCCTTTTCTCGCCTCTTTTTCTCCTTCTCTTGTGCAGTGCCTTCAGCCTCCATGGTAGAGTGCTGCTTCGGATCTTCCTACATGCCTGAGTGTAAGTGATCTTACCAGTGATGAACTTTGCTACGGTGCGATCTAGAACAGGGGCTGAGCGCTTAGGGTTCTTGACTGCAGCCGGCACATGCGCCCACTTTGCAATGAAGGCCTCGGATACATCGTGGGCAGTGCTGGGCCCGACGGATAGTGACATTGTCAGCTACATGCACAGCCTAAAACGGATAAAAATCCGAATACCCCAAACTCCAAAAATTAGGAACTCCTAGTCGGAGGCACTCATTTGGAACATGTTCCACTGTTTATTCAAAATCTCACATCTAGAATCCGGATTTACGATGTACTATAATTACAAATAGACTTCACTGCATTTACTTGCGGTATGCAAATTCAAATCTTCGCTGTGAATCGTCCAAACACTCGCTTTTCAACATTTAACCATTACCCCAATCAATAGGAACTACGGCGGTAGTCCTACGCGTAGTCCTAAGCCGTAGTCCTGCATAGCCATTCCCGATGGGGGAATGGCTATGCAGGACTACGGCTTAGGACTACGCGTAGGACTAAAGGATCTGCCCACATTGCACACGCGCATCCACCGTCAAATTTTGACAGAACTGAAAACCTTTTTGTTTTATCACAGTACATTTCTGACAGGCAGGTCGGATGCATCGCGTGCCGAGTTAAGGGATTGCATTTCCAGGCGCTCTGTAGCTCTTCATTTCGCAAAACTATGTCTGCCAAAGCCAGTGCCACTGCTGCTTGGGACTGGAAGGACCCCGAGGCCGCAGACCAGGCTCCGGGTCCCCACCCAATCAGCGCACCCACCCATGTACCCCCATCGCCGCCCCACGACCCTCATATGTTGCCCCTCAAAGGATTTAAGAAGCCATGGAAGGGAAAAGTTGGGAAGGAGAAGGAAATCGAGTTGCCGGAGGAGGCGTACGAGAAGGATGCGGAGACTCCCACGGAATATTGGTGGGCCCACCTGGATGGTATGTGGTTGCAAATGAAGCCGGTTCGGACCCCCGTGGCCATCTTGGGGTCACTTGGGGTGTGTATCTATGTGCCGGCAAGCCGCCATTGGCTGATATCATACTCTCCCGTCCACCTGAACTAACCCGATGTGATAGTGTGATAAGTTGGGCCATTCCGGCTACGAGCGGCCATATTCAGAACCGAGGCGCCGCCAGCGGTGATCTATATATCAGAATATCAGGAATCAACAGGGTTTTATTATCATAATGTTTCCGTAATTTTTCAGCCTTTCGTTCTGATGGTCAATGTATCGGCGACCGTCAGTTGGCTCGCGATTTTGCGTTAACCGATTGGTTAACTGTTATTTCCAGATATTTTGGCGGATACTCCGTTGAAGGGTCAGATTTCATCAGCAAAGGGTTGATTGCTTCCGCAATTTTCTAAATAAGCACTCGAAATTTTAATCTGAATTTTTCGCGATGTCGAAATCGGATTTTCGACTTCGACATCGCCGCACTTGATTTGGACTTCTTCGAGTGGTCATACTCCTTTCCTTATGCCCGAATCAGGTTTCCCTTATACTTGCCACCCATTTGACATGGAGATATAAGGGAAACAAAAGAGAATCGTGGGACCACTTTGAAGGACCATATCTACGCGCGAGTGTGAGGAAAGAGAATAAGGAAGGTTGGGTTGCAAACGCCTTGGTCTCAACTTAATTTAGGAAGCATCAAACGCCTTTGGTATGTACACATGCCCGATATAGCAAGGGATAATGGTCAAGTGGGTATAAAGTGATATATACCTCTTGGACCGTGCAACCGAACATTTTATTGTGACTTTCGAGTGTACCGCATGAGTGTTGGGGTTGTATAGCAACTTTCCTTGGGTTCCTACGTATTTTGAACGTGAAGTTATGTCAATGGAGGGACATGGCATATCATGGTGGGAGCCATATTTTGAGGGTATGTGTTGTATGCATGGTATATGTTTGATATGCTCACGCCCATGTTATATATCTTCGTGTGGCCGAAGAGATGGGGAGCCATACGTGACAAGGGCTTTGCCCATGTCCCAATTGTGGAATTCAAAGCGCTAGACCAAGTCTACCGCGTATGTATTGCTCATGGTATGTTTGACAAAGAGATCCATGGGTGCACTCCCATTTTCATGGGGCATGTAGATATTAGTGGCGAAGGTATCTCCATGCGCCCGATTGGGGATCCAAGTGGGGGAATTGTTCGCAAATGGTTCCAATCATTTGTGTATTGAATCATGAGCGGATATCATGGGTGAGCATATAGATATACTATCATGACAACTTTGTATTTGGTCATATTTTCATGTTTTTGACCTCAATTTTTGCTCATTTTTGCGTTTTGTGTACCTACCTGGTCAGCAAACAGCAAGAAGCCTATGGAGAGTCGAACCATGGTATGTTGTTCATATGTTGGCATATGCTTTGGAGTTGAACACCACCATATGCCGGATCGCGTACTCCATTTGGCTTGGCGCACGAGAGATTACAAGAATTGGTCTCAAAATCATGGGCTGACTTGGGCAGTGCGTGGCGCCCATATCCGAAGGGGTTTCGAGGGTAAAGTGGGGATGTACATGGGCATTGGCCTTTGGTCTCTATCCTCCATGAATACTAGACTTCGATTCCATGCATGCTTTGAGCCTTCGGATAGGTAGTAACTTCAATTTTGAGCATATATTTGATATATGGCCAATATGGTGTGAATTGGCAGTTTTTTGACATGTTATGAGTTCAAACTCATAGGTCATTTCTCTAAGCCCATTCGACTCCAAGTCCAACCAAGGTTATGTCAGGGTAGGGCATGGTCCTGTGTGCCACTCTAGGCCATGACAAGCCACCTCCCCTATTGGGCTAGGATTTAGAGGCTTGGGAGTGAACACATTTTTGGGGTTTGTGTAGTGACTTGTGACACATGGCATTCAGCCATCTCATTTGACCTGGTTCAGGGCAATATGTTGGTGAGTCAAGGGAAGGTCTTGAGTCCAGGGAATGAGGGGTTTATGGCTGTGAATGTGTATATTTACCTCTTTCCCCAACTTTGCTTTATTTGTGTTCACATGCCAATTTCAGGGCTTTCTTCCTTGGTGCAATTCTTGTACATGCCCGCCATCGTGAGACAATCGATGTGCTGAACGGAAGCCCGCAGCCTGATTTGGATTGTGAATTGGGTTATCGCTGTATTTCTGGGATCCGGTTGCTATTCAGGGTTGAAGGAGGATTTTATTTTCTATATTTTTGGATTTGGAATTCTGGATTTTGAGCAATGCAATCGTTGATCAGGAGCAAATCGGCAGGGGTTACAGGCGGAAGGGGCACAGCGGGGGCCGGTCCTGGTAGGGACCTTCTTTATGGTAGCAGAGGCTTACCTGCTGCCCCTACCTACCGCCGACCCGGGGACTTGGGCCCTTATGAGCCCTGCCCAAGTACGCCCCGGGTGCGTATTGTGGACTCGGTGGAGACCACGCCGGAGATTGGAGCCATAGAAGGACCGAGACGTTCAAGAGCATGGCGAACTCCGGAAGTTGAAGCCCGAAGAGAAGAACGACACTCGGGAAGAGGAGGACGTGACATGGAGGACCTGGTCTCCATGTGTGAGCGTCGCTGCCGAAAGGCATGCATCCTCCGTTCCGCCGCGGAGGACTCTGATGAGGCCTGCCATTCAGGCAGCAGTGGAGGACGGGCCCGGCGCTACCGGAAGCGCGGGTCACCCAAGTCCGCGGCAAGGGACACCGGGGCTATGGACACGGACCCCAGCCCGGTCAGGCTGTGGGAATCCGAGGGGCACTCCGAGGGCTATCGGACAGCCCACGAGCCACCTTCGGAGTCGGAGATGTCCGCGCCGATCACCAGGGCGCATACGGCCCCTGAGCCCGCCCTGAAGCACGACGCCGAGGGCTTGGAGAGGCCAGCCAGGGCCCGGACGGCACCTGTGCCCCGGCACACGGGACCTGAGACGGACGCCATAGGCGATACGCCCATGGGCGATGAGGCCGAGGTGCCGGGAACCGCGGGATGCGCTGAATCCGGCGGAAAGCACGCTGCGTGCCACTGCGAGCACGTGTCCTTCCTCATGGGCAAGTACCCGAAGATGGGGATGGACGCCATCGTGCATCGTCTTGACCGCCTGGACAACGCCAAGGATGGTCTAGAGGAGGACGTCGCGGGAATCCTGGATGACCAGTCGGCCGCGGAGAAAGACATGGAGGAGCTGCGAGCGGATCAGGCCCGGTACCGGGAGAATCTGGAGCTGGCCCTGCAGAAGCAGCAGCAAGTGGTAGACAGCCTCCTCCACTTAGTGGAGGACATGTCGGGACGCCTGAAAAGGCTAGAGGAGCGACAGCCCCTCGCCTCGGGTCCGGAGCTCCCGGCAAAGCCGGCCGCGGTAGAGCTGGTGGAGCGGGTTAAGACCCTCAGGAGCGCCATGGAGAAACCCATGGGCGGCCCTGCAGAGGCACCATACGCGCCTCCGCGTGTTGACCCGGGTGCGCTGCCGTTTGTTCCCATGTTCAGTGTATCCACAATGCTCGGGGAACACACGGCACCGGCTGGGTCCATGCGGGAAGGGCACGTAACCACGGACCCGAGGAGCCTGACGGTACAGATGTCCCATGCCGCCCAGGATGTACCGATCACGACGAACATGGTAGTCTATGCGGAAGAGAAGATCGAGATCCAGAACCAGACCATGCAGGGGCGAACCATGGGAAGCGCCGACGGAAATGGTCGAGGCCATCCAAGCGGAAACCTGTGGGCGAAGGACCCCACTACGGGGATATGGACGGCCGACGGAGCAAGTCCTTCCCGCATTCCAAACCCCATGGGTTCAGGCCCAACTGGACCGCACTCCATGGAGGAGAGGGATGTACGGGGAGTGTACTCACACCCCCCGGCCACAGGTGGTATCCGTCTCGGTGGAGTGGTGGCTGGAGACGTCGGAGACGCCATCAGGATGGACGACCTCAGGGGAATCAAAATCCCCTATTACGACGGGAACCCGTCCAACTTGGATGACTTCATCCTGGACTGGGAGGACTTCGCCGAGGAGGTCGTCGGCGAGATGCGGGGAGCGCCGCGGGACAAGTGGGTGTGCCGGACATTCCCACACCGGCTGGCGCAGGACCTCAAGGAGGAGCTGCGGGATCAGATCCGGGAAGGATTGATCCGTACGGAGCAGGCCTGCCTCCAGTGGCTGGAGGACGGGGAGCGGGTGGACGCTCCGAACCAGAAGCTGGAGGACCTGTGGTCCATTCCGCTGCCGCTGGACCGCGGTGAGTTGCGGGTCCGGGAGTGGAACCGGTATCTGCGGAAGTACCGCAGATGCCTCAAGCTGGTGGAGGACTGGAACGAGGCCAGCGAGATCCGCCACCTCCTGAAGGACGTCCTCCCCAGCAACTGGAAGAGGAGAGTGGAGGACGAGGAGAAGAAGCGCGCCAAGAAGCGGGTGGCGGTGAGGATTATGGCGGCGGAGGATACCCATGCGGGTATCATGGAGTTCTTCAGGAGGAACCTGGGCGAACCCAACCAGATGTTGGGCCTGAAGAACGCCGTGTATGTGGAGGTGTTTGGAGACTCCATGGGGCAAAGGTTGCTGCGCCTCAACAACGTGGAGTGGAGGCGCGGGGAGCCGCTGAGGATGCAAGTCATCTTCGCCCGCATGAGCCTTGACGAGATCGTGAAGTACATCACGGTGGAGTTGAAGCTCAATGCGAAGAACGAGGCCCACGTGCAGGATCGACATGGTCATGGACAACGAGGCCACCGAGAAGACCGCCATCATCGGGAGATCCAGGAGGACACGGCCAACTCCGCGGAGGATGGTAGTGGAAGTGGCCAAGAACACTGGTCCCGGGAGGATCACGAGGAGGCCCATTTCTTCGCGTTTATGGCGCACAACGTGAGGAACCATGGGCAGGATCGGTCTAGATGGAGCCAGGTGGGACCCAGGAAGAACAGAGAAGGACCAAGGAGGATCGGGAACCCACCGCTCTCGTTCCGGGAGTACAGGTCTCAGCACGACGGGTGCTGGGTCTGTTATGGCAAGGGAAACAACCATGCACACGACCACCGTCAGTGCAAGGTGTATGAGGCGGACAAGAAGGCCTACTTCGCCGCCCACCCCGAGAAGAAGCCCAAAGAGCAGCGGATTTCCGATTGGAAGGCGAAGGGCGGAGACGAGGGAGAGGGCCAAGGCAAAGGCCAAGGGAAAGGCGGAGGAAGAGGCTATGGTGGTGGACCTGGTCAAGACCGACGAGTGAGGTCAATCGAGGAAGTTGCTGAGGACATGTTGAGGACGTTGGAGGAACTCAAAGCCCAGCAACGTGGAGGACAAAGTCCTGGCGGATCGCAGCCGGAAGGGGCTGCGGGAAGCCAAGTCTAGAGGAGCCCCCACGGGAGTGGGACCTCGGAGGTCTCTCCTCCGAAAATCAGTGGAATCCCAGAGAAAGCAAAGGCACATCAGGTGCCGAAGAAGGCTCCGGAAGAGCCGAAACCACTGAGTTTCGCCACTCCCAACCCCTGGAGCGCCCTGCCAAGGGAAGTACATGTGGGTACGGGACGTAGCAAGAAGGAAGGAGCGACCACGGAGAGCCCCGTTGACGGGCAGGACCAACCCAAGATCTACACCATCCGTGACCATACCCGTGAAGTCCTGATGCACCCGGACGTGCTAGAGTTGCATGCCGTGAGAGTCGTCCATACACCTCATGGCGACGAGCGGCAGTTGCACTTGAAAGTGCGAGTACGGTGCGGACGAGAGGAGAAGGTGGTGGATGTGTTAGTGGATACGGGTGCCCAGGTGAGCCTGGTCCGGAGAGGGTTGTTCAAGGAGGAATTCCTGCAGCCCAGCCGGAGACCGGTCCGCCTGAAGGTCGCCAACGGAGAGATCATGGGTGGTGGCACCCATGAGGCCACTATCAGTATGGAATTCTGGGAACATGAGCGCTTAAACCGCCCTGATCAGGCGAAGCCGGCTTGTGTCGCGCGATCGCAGCAGAAGAATATAAAAAATCACGAAAAAGACGCACAACCAGCAAAAATAAAGCGCAAAATCGATTTTTCCGACCTCAGAAACCCCCAGAAACATTTTACGCCGCTGTTTGGCGAGGTCGAAAAATTTAGGACACTCACAGAAAAAGCAGAACAACAGAGTCGCGACGGCGACGAAGTTGAGCGTTGCATGCCCCAAAACACCTAGCAAAGTGCGTGCCCTAGGCGCTAGGGACTTGCGCGCGCTCCAACAACAAAGAAGAAGATTAGAGGCGAGAGTAGGGCCAAAACGTTGCGTGCCCCAAATCACTTAGCAAAGTGCATGCAATAGGAGTAGGGGACTTGTGCGCGCCCCAACACCAACCAAAGAGTGAGTGGCATATGCCGCCATGCATGCATTAAAACACGCTTACTCTTGGGCGTCGCAAAAAACAAAGAGTCCAAGACAAAGGGAATAAGTAGCGTGGGAGTCCCAAGGTACAACGAGTAAGTACCTTGTACCGCCTTGCAAACATTAAGACACGCTTACTCTTGGGCGTCGCAAAAAACAAAGAGTCCACAAACCGTGCCTCCCGCCCCCTAACACGCCGTATAAGTAAAGACAACCGCATCACGAGCGGCGCGTAAACACCGAAGAAAAGGATAACTAACACGCCACACCCTCCGAATTGCACGCTTCCTCTTCCTTTGTCCTTCTCCATGTACCTCCCCACCCACCTTTGAGCCCATTAAGACACGCTTACTCTTGGGCGTCGCAAAAAACAAAGAGTCCAAGACATGAAGAATAAGTAGCATAGCATGAATGCATTAAACGAACACGCCTACTCTTGGGCGTCGCAAAATACAAAGAGTCCGCAAACCAACGGTTAAGTAGCATATGCCGCCATGCAAGCATTAAGACACGCTTACTCTTGGGCGACGCAAAAAACAAAGAGTCCAAGACATGAAGAATAAGTGGCATAGCATGAATGCATTAAACAAACACGCCTACTCTTGGGCGTCGCAAAATGCAAAGAGTCCGCAAACCAACGCGTAAATAACATACACCGCCATGCATGCATTAAGACACGCTTACTCTTGGGCGTCGCCAAAATCAAAGAGTCCAAAACGGGAAGAATAAATCAGGCGCCATAGGGAGCATGTGTAAAGAAAAATGTTTCCGCAAAAACGAAGAGTCCGCAACGGCGCGGCCACGGTATGGCACACGCGAGCACGCACCCACACCCACACCGCACACACCACGCAACACACCGAGCACGCGCACCGGTGAACAGGGGCCGGGAGGCCCAGGACACCGCACACGCAACACCGCACACCGGACACCACACACACACCGCAACACACCGCGACACCGGAGACCACGAACCAAGTGTCCCAGGACACCACACGCACAACACAACACGCACCACACGAGCGCAAAAGGGCCAAGCGGCACACGCGACACCACGCACAGGGCGTGCACACCGGTGAACAGGAGCCGGGAGGCCCAGGACACCGTACACACAACACCACACACAGAGCGTGCACACCGGTGAACACGAGCCAAAAGGCCCAGGACACCGCACACGCACCACCACACACAGAGCGTGCACACTGGTGAACGGGAGCCCGGGAGGCCCCGGACGCCGTACACGCACCACCACACACAAAGCGTGCACACCGGTGAACAGGAGCCGGGGGGCCCAGGACACCGCACACACACACAGAGCGTGCACACCGGTGAACAGGAGCCGGGAGGCCCAGGACACCGTACACGCAACACCACACGCAGGGCGTGCGCACCGGTGAACAGGAGCCGGGAGGCCCAGGACACCGTACACACAGCACCACACGCAGAGCGTGCACACCGGTGAACAGGAGCCGGGAGGCCCAGGACACCGTACACGCAACACCACACGCAGAGCGTGCACACCGGTGAACAGGAGCCGGGGGGCCCAGGACACCGTACACGCAGAGCGTGCACACTGGTGAACAGGAGCCGGGAGGCCCAGGACGCCGTACACGCAACACCACACACAGAGCGTACACACCGGTGAACAGGAGCCGGGAGGCCCAGGACACCGTACACACAACACCACACGCAGGGCGTGCGCACCGGTGAACAGGAGCCCGGGAGCCCAGGACACCGTACACACAACACCACACACAGGGCGTGCACACCGGTGAACAGGAGCCGGGAGGCCCAGGACGCCGTACACGCGAAACCACACGCAGAGCGTGCACACCGGTGAACAGGAGCCAGGAGGCCCAGGACGCCGTACACGCAACACCACACGCAGAGCGTGCGCACCGGTGAACAGGAGCCGGGAGGCCCAGGACGCCGTACACACAACACCACACGCAGGGCGTGCGCACCGGTGAACAGGAGCCGGGGAGCCCAGGACACCGTACACGCAACACCACACACAGGGCGTGCGCACCGGTGAACAGGAGCCGGGATGCCCAGGACGCCGTACACGCAACACCACACACAGAGCGTGCACACCGGTGAACAGGAGCCGGGAGGCCCAGGACGCCGTATACGCAACGCCACACGCAGAGCGTACGCACCGGTGAACAGGAGCCCGGGAGGCCCAGGACACCGTACACACAACACCACGCACAGAGCGTGCACACCGGTGAACAGGAGCCGGGAGGCCCAGGACACCGTACACGCAACACCACACACAGAACGTGCACACCGGTGAACAGGAGCCGGGAGGCCCAGGACGCCGTACACGCGACACCACACACAGGGCGTGCACACCGGTGAGCAGGAGCCGGGAGGCCCAGGACGCCGTACACGCGATACCACACGCAGGGCGTGCACACCGGTGAACAGGAGCCGGGAGGCCCAGGACACCGTACACACGACACCACACGCAGGGCGTGCACACCGGTGAACAGGAGCCGGGGAGCCCAGGACACCGTACACGCAACACCACACACAGGGCGTGCACACCGTTGAACAGGAGCCGGGAGGCCCAGGACGCTGTACACGCAACGCCACACGCAGAGCATGCACACCGGTGAACAGGAGCTGGGAGGCCCAGGACGTCGTACACGCAACGCCACACGCAGAGCGTGCGCACCGGTGAACAGGAGCCGGGAGGCCCAGGACACCGTACACGCAACACCACGCACAGAGCGTGCACACCGGTGAACAGGAGCCGGGAGGCCCAGGACACCGTACACGCAACACCACACACAGAACGTGCACACCGGTGAACAGGAGCCGGGAGGCCCAGGACGCCGTACACGCGACACCACACGCAGGGCGTGCACACCGGTGAACAGGAGCCGGGAGGCCCAGGACGCCGTACACGCGACACCACACGCAGGGCGTACACACCGGTGAACAGGAGCCGGGGGCCCCAGGACACCGTACACACGACACCACACACGGAGCGTGCACACCGGTGAACAGGAGCCAAGCGGCGCGGCACACCACACGAGCAACCCGCCCCCAAAACGAACCCAGCCCACGCCGCCCTGCAGGAAAGAAACACCATGTCAGACCGCCAAGACCAACCGACCGGCCAAGGCCAACCCAGCGGGTACGAAGAGGGTGGGCAGGCAGGGCAGGCCGGCGAAGAGGGACAGAGGGACAAGGCGGGGAAAACGAGAGGAAGGGTCCGAACCCCCCCCTCCCCAACGTGCACACACCCCACTGCCGCGCGCCGGGCCACAGCCGGGCACCAACAGGGCCCGCCAAGGAGCCAAACGGGCCCGCCAGAGAGAGGGTGTGTCCCCGCGCCTGCGCAGCAGCACGCCCGGGCAAGGAGCGCGCGCCACACACAGGCCAAGCAGGGCACACACGCAGCACCGCACGCCAGCACGCACCACGGCACAAAAACACGACACCACCACGGCAAACACCCACACCCGACGACGAACGAGCCGCCAAGAACAAGTCCAAGCCCCGCAGTCCCCACAGCGTGACAGCCGCCGTCCGGATGGACGTGTGTGCGCCCGGCAGTGAACCCAGCCCCTGCCGGCTACGAACCAGCCGCCGTCCGGATGGACGTGTGTGCGCCCGGCAGTGAACCCAGCCCCTGCCGGCTACGAAACAGCCGCCGTCCGGATGGACGTGTGTGCGCCCGGCGGTGAACCCACCCCCTGCCGGCTACGAAACAGCCGCCGTCCGGACGGACGTGTGTGCGCCCGGCAGTGAACCCAGCCCCTGCCGGCTACGAAACAGCCGCCGTCCGGAGGGACGTGTGTGCGCCCGGCAGTGAACCCAGCCCCTGCCGGCTACGGAGCAGCCGCCGTCCGGAGGGACGCGTGAGCACCCGGCGCCACCTGCCGGACGGGCTACCGGACCACCGGCCCCGCGCCACCCGGAGGGGTGGGTGCTCAGTTATCGCAAACCACACGCCCAATGGTACCACACCCAACACCACCCGCAAGGACACACCATCACCACCACCAAGCACGCCCACCCGCCACCACACACCCAGGGCCCGTCATCAGGGCCACCCGCCGACACCACAACCACCAAGCAGTCCAGCCACAACCACCACCACCACCCGCCACCGGCCGCCCACAACATCACCAACAACACCCTCCCCCCCGGCAGCACTCGCGACGCCGACGCCAAGCACACCACCATCCGCCCCGCACCACACCTGCCACACCCCCGGACTTCACAGCACCCACACCGGAAACCGCCAACACCACCGTCCCACCCTTACCACCTGCAGCACCGTCACCATCGACGCCGCCAGCGGCACCACCATCACGCCCGACTGCACCGCGCGAACGACACGCCCACAACCAGCACCCAACCCCAAACACCCACACCGACACCACCCACGCCGACCAGACCCCACAACACCCACGCAACGCACACACCGGCCACGCTCCACCAGACAACACAAATCACCACACACACGGCAACAGCGCACCAGACGCCCGCAGACCCCCCGCAGCCCGCGCCACGTACACACCAACACGCACACCCGCACCCGGCCCCGCCCACCAAGCGCCCGGCGCACCGACCACCACACGCACAGGCAACCGCCCAACACCGGCACCGACTCCGCGGGCAGACAGGCAGACAAACCACCCCGTCCGCATCACCAACAGCACCATCGCCCAAGCCACCACCTGCAGCACCAACGCCACCATCGCCCGTTGCACCAACGGCAAACCCCCCTCCGGCCCCCCACCACCCGTGCCCAACGCGTCACCTACGGCACACACCGGCCTCGCCGTCACCCAGTGCATCGCCTACGTCACCCTCGCCATCGGCACCACCGACGACACCACCGCCCACAGCACCCCCGGCAACACCCTACGTAGGGACAGTACCAGCGGCGCCACCAGCCGGCACACCACCTGCAGCACCCACATCAACATCGCCACCACCCATGACATCACCCGCAGCGCCCTCACCATCGACGTCGCCGGCAGCACCCTCACCGCCGGCACCACCAGTCGCGCCACCACCCACTGCACCACTTACAGCGACCACCGGAGCCGCAGGCCCCCCCAGCGCCCGCCCCGTCACCTATGACACCAACAACGTCACCAACCCCGTCGCCGCCCGGCGCGTCACCCGAAGCACCCACGTCAACAACACAGACCCGTTTCGACGCCTACAGCACCCCCCCGTAGGCGTCACCAGCATCACCTCCACCCATTGCATCGCCCACGGTGCCCCAGCCCAACACACTGCGCCTTCGGCGCACACATACCCGACACCCACACAAACCAACCACGCCCACACTGCCCACCACCCCATCAGCCCACGCCACGAACACACCCACACGCACGCCCACGCCCGGCCACGCCACCCGGACACTAACCAGGAGCCGCAGCCACCCACGCAAGCGCCACGCCACCACTGCCGCCAACCACCCGCCGTCAGCCCCCCCCGGACCGGCGCCCTGGGAACCGGGAGCCGACACCGGCACACATCCACACCCACGCACAGCACCCCAGCCAGCCCCCCCCCCCAAAAAAAAAAAAAAAAGCCAAACAAGCCAGCGAAAAGAGAGGAGTAAGGGACAGGCAGAGGAAGGGGCCACGGGGGGAACAGAGGGCAAACACGCAAGCCCACACACGCGCGCCCCCCCCCCCCCAGCCAGCCCGACCCCGCATGTCCCGCACCCTCCCAGGAACCGCAAAGCCCAAGACCACCCCCCAGGCACCACCACAACAGACCACCATAAGGAGCCGCCGAGGACGACACACGACACACCGCCGCCAAACACACGGTCGACACCGACACAAGCCCCGACCCCACAACCCGCCGCACCCACCGCTGCGGCGCCCCAACACACAATGGTGCCCCCATGGATGCGGTACACCCCAAAAACCCCCTTCAGCCAGCCGACCAGAGGCCACCACGGGACGCACCAAGGGGACGCCGCGGAATACCCACCCACAGTGCGGCCCCGACACCCGCTACCCGCCGGCATCCTACCACGGGCCCACCCCACACCCGAGCAAATAGCCCCCCCCCCACCGTGGAAACGATACACCCCAACCACACACCGCCACTCACCACCCGCGGGCACCGCACCGGGGCCACAACACGCCCAAGCAGCCGCGACCCACCGACCCGCGGACCCCGCAAACGCAATACCCCACACCACCGGGCCCACCCAACGGCGGGCCGACACCCCCAAGCACCACACGACCACACCCCCCTGGTTGCGACACTCCAGTCCCGCACACCCCGCCCCAGGGGACCCCAGGCCCTACGCCACACCGACCCCGCACAGGCCACGTACTGAAACACACCAGGAGAACGATCAAGAGACCACGCGGGGCTGCCCCACAGCGCCAGAGGACAAACCACAGGCGACAGCCCACCCCACCAGACCTGGACACGGTGCCCCCCCCCCCCCCCAACGGGAAGGCCACCACACAGCACAACACCACCATACCGCACCGCACCCCCCTCCCCCACCCGGGGGCACGGGACACCACAGCCCACCAACACAGGAACGAAGCCACGCCCCGCCGACTCCGCACCCCACCCCACCGGCACCACCCCTTGAAACCCCGCACACCTCGCGCCAGCTCAACACCCACCACCGGCCACAACCCGAACTTCACACAGGGGCAACACCACCGGCCAGGACAGCCACCAGCGTGCAGCCACACACCACAGCCACGCCAAACGGCGCGCCTCCCCCGGCGCACGACCCCGCACCGGCCGCCGCACGTGCCCCGAACACCAGCATCACACGCCCACCGTGCCATGAAGCAGCACCCCAGCACGTGAACACGCAAGATGACCCCATGGCCCTGGACATCGACAGCCTGCTAGAACTGGAACTCCAACACACGGAGGACACGGAGCATCATATGGACCTCACCCCGCCGGAGCTCGAGCCCACAGCAAGCAGCCCCGCGGACCCCAACCCGCAAAATGCCCCCCCGCGCCCCCCCCCCCGCGAGAGGGCGCCCTGGACGCACCTGTCCAACGCCCTGCGGCGCCACCACCCCACCCACGAAGCCAGCAACGGGCCCGCCGAGTACCGGGCGTCACTCGAGCGCGACCTGCCCGACGTCACGGGGCCGGGACTCCACGGGTACACCACCGCCCCCCCCCCTCCAGGCACCCCCACACAAGAATGGGAGGACGAGTACGCCGTCGACGTCACCGACATGACGGCATACATGGAAAGCGTGGAGGACCCGGAGCAAGACACCGTCCTCAGCCTCCTCGCCTACCACAGCTGGAGATGGGGCCACCAGGTCACCCTCCACCGACCGCAGGACGGGCCCCACCAGTGGTCCCCAGAGCAAACGGCGAAGTGGGACATCGTCCTCCAACTCACCCCCGAGGGCTTCTACACCCTCACGCACAGCGGATTACCCGACGCCGCACCCAATGCACAGGCGCTGCCGCTGGCCCAGCCCCAGGGGGACGACGCAGACGCACCCCCACCGGAGGAATGTAATTGGGACCCCCCCACAGCCACCACGGAACGCATGCCGCACCGGCTCACCAAACGTCACCTCCCCCACGACTACCATGCCACCAACGACTCGCGGGGACGCCGCACACTGCCCCTGCAGTGGGCATCACCCGAAGGCACCTTCACGTGGGGGGAAATCCTCCCCGGCGCCGTGGCGCTCACGTACCTGTGGCTCCGGGACGCGGAGACGCACGCGCAGCCCCCCGGCACACACCTCCTCCTCACCCTGGAGGGAGAGGCCGCCGTCGAAAACGTCCACACAGCGGAAGGAGAGGACTACGTGACGGCGAACGCAGACACCGCAGTATGGCTACACGCTCATGAGCACACCACACCCCCCACCGTAGTACCGGGGTCACACCCCTGGCACGTGGTCATCGTGCGACTGCCCACAGGAGCAGACACAGGAAGCGCCCAACAGGGATGGGCGGACAGGTGGGCACACGTGTGCGCCTCCCTGCACGAAGGGCTGCACAGACCCTCCCTCACCAGTCACACCCTCGAGCCGGCCCCCACCACGGCCGAATCCCACACCGGGGCGGCCCCCCCCACCGGAGTCTGGGCCTACACGCGCACCCTCCACCGCGAGGCAGCGGAAGCCCTCAAGACCGCCATCTCCAACCACCAGGGCCTCGTGCACACCCCCCACGATAACACACAAAAGGGCTACACAATATGGTGGCACCACCCCGCACCAGAAGGGGGCCTGCAACCACCGGCAGACCAGCCTGGCATCGGCCCAGACCTCACGGCGATCGCCCGCGCCGTCGCCGCCATGGCCCAGCAAGTTGGGGCGCCACCCCAATGGGCACCGTCCATCATCAAGGAAACGGCGGCACGCCACAACCCAGCTTTCGCACACTTCCGGGGACGCCCCATTCATCCCACCCTACCGGACCTCGACCTCCCCGCCCACGATGCGTGGGCAGTTCACATCCTCGTGCCCCACGACACCGCCCCCAAAACAGGGGACGCGACGGCACGCATCACCAAACAACTCCCCAATACCGCACTCCACTACGACATACCAACGCCCAACGTCATCGTCACCCACAACACGGGTCGCGACCACTACTACCTCCAGGCCACGCATGAGCGCTCCCCCATCACCGTATACACCTTCACCACCTACCCTGGCCTCCAGCCACCGCAACACCACCCGCGCCCGGCATGGAAGCACCCCCTACACGTCGCCCCGACCCCACGCAAAAGGCCCACCCACCACGCGCCCCCTCCCGCCGACAGCACCGCCCTCCACACCGCCCGCAGACGGGCCGCGGCACAACACCAAAGCCACCTGCTCCCACGCATTAACGCTGGACCCGGCACCATCACCGAGGCCACCCACAAAAGCACCTTGAACCTACTGGCTCGCAAGCTACGCCCCAAAATGGCACTGGAGGACACACTCTGGATATACTATGGCGAAGGCCGCACGGCACGGGTGGCGGACCTCCGCAACATCATCCCCCGCCACATCCAGCGAGCGGTAGGGCCCTTCACCGTGTACGCGGTACCGCACCCCATAACAGCCCCATGCACCCACTGCAACCCTCGGTGCGCGCTACCATGCGCAGGCGCTTTGCAGCAACCCCTGCCCACCCCTACCTACAGGGGGGGCATATACCTCGGCACGGTGCCCGGGGACCCACACCCCTACCTCCTGCCCGCAGCGGACCGCCACCACGCCATACCACTACACCTTGTCGAGCACCTGGCGGTGGGACCATCCCCCTTCCAGAAGCGCCCCCCCCCCACCCCATCCGACGGACGCCCGCCAGATGAGCCGACACACGCCACACCTGGACCCAAACGCGCCATCGCACTCCTCACCCTAAAGGCGGAAGCCGCCATCCCCCGAGACCTGGAGGGGGAAAACCACCTCATGGTGGAAGGGCTGACGGAACACGTCCTGATCGCAGCCATGTACGGCACGGCGTCCGCATCCCGCCTCTGGGAGGACCGCCCCTCCCCACCTCTAGCCCAAGCAGCGCAGGACGCCCCCGACACGGGCCCCACCGCCGAGGACATCCACCAAATCCTCAACATGCGAGCACCCCCGAAGACCCACCCTGCGGTCCGCCCCATCCAGCTCGTCAGCTGGGACGCCATGGACGCCCCCCCGACCACCACGGAGGTCCACATCCTCAAACACCGGGACACCTGGTGGACGGTGGAATGGGACGACCACGGCAAGGTCAGACGGGCAACGGCACACGCCCCCGACGGCGAAGTCCCGCCCCCACCACGCGGAGGAGACCGCTTGCGACTCGCCGCACGCATCCCCCACGCCCCAGAGGCAGCCTGGGAAGCGCTGCACTACGCCCTCTACTGGGCGCAGGGGGCGCCAGAAGGCCCCCTCCCCCCGGAACGCACCCCAGCGTGGACACGCCACGCCACCCGCTACACGGCCCACATGCGCTGCCACGGGGCACGCACCGGGCACCGGCTCCTCACCTGGCCCACGGACCCGCCCGACGCCCTGCAGGAGGCCGAGGAAGTGCTTGGCCTCATGACCAAGCAAGTGTTCCAGCTGACGGACCCCGTCCCCACGTCCAAGCCCGACGTCCCAGCCGCCCGCGAACACCCCGTGTTTGCACCGGGCCACGCCCCCGTACAGCGGCCCATGGGCGCACCTCCCCAACGGGGACAACCCGCTGCCCGGCGCCGCCAAGGTGCGCAGAAGCGCAAGGCCCCCACACAGGCCGAACCCGCGCCAAAGCCAAGGGCCAAGCCGAAGATCTGGACCAAAGAGGAAGCCGCTGCCCTGTATCCCGAATACGCCATCAACACCCGGGTGCAGCTGCCCTTCGAGTACCCCACGGCCGCGGGCCCCTCCAAGTGGATACGGGCCGCAGGGGAGGTCAAGCACCGGTACCGCGTCACCGGGGACCACCAGGGGTTCAAGATCCACGTCAAGTGGGACCCGGCCACCCCCAACGACAAGAAGCTGGGGCGCATCATCGAACTCTGGCGAGACCAAGCCGGTCGTGAGATGGTCCCCATGCAGCTGTGCACCCCCGACACGGAGCACCTCACCGGCACCGAGTACACGGGCGAAGTCCACAATGCATGGGCCCTACCCCAGCCCCAGAAGCGGAACTGCAGGGCACCCGCAGCTCAGGGCGTCATCGACCTCCTCGACGCCTGACGGGGCCAGGGTCGGACACGGCCCGCCCCCCCAACTACCGGTCCCCAGAAACCGGCGCCTGCAGAAGCCCACGCCCGCATCAACATCCTCAACGAGCCCGCGGTCACCTACGACCCCACCAAGGCCGCCACACTGCAAGCCATGCCCGGGCCGCACCCCCAAGGCGCAGACCTCCTGGGGTTCCTGGAGCAAGCCCTCCGCAAAGCGGACCAACCCGAACCAGCACCGATCCTGGACCAAGAGGGGAACAAATATCACGCCCACTGGGAACGGGGGGTACCCCTCTACCACAAGACGTCGGTCACGGTACATGCCCACCCCGACCTCGGAGTGGATGGTCGCCTCGGGGCGTACGAGTGCGTGGGGCCCGGATGGCAGCTAAACGTGCTACTCACGCACGTCCCGTTCGGGGAGGAGACCAAGGACTTCCTGGACACCCTGAGCCTGGTGTACCGCCGACTCTCCCTCCTGGCACCCACCATCATCATAGGCGACCTAAACGCCGCCCCCACCGACGACGACCGCACCGGCCCACCCACAGCCACCGACACAGCTGTCCGGGACGCCATGCACCAACTGGTCGTGACCGACCTCACGGCAGGACTCACCGGCACACCCTCCCATTACCCCCACCAAGCCGGCACCCACCCATCCCGCATCGACACGTGCTACAGGGACCCAACCACGGTGCGCGTCCACGAAGCAGCCTACGGGGACCTCCCGCCCACAGGCACGGGCCACCGGCCCCTCTACATCGACCTCATCATCCCCAACCTACCCCCACCCGAGGCCACCCTGCCAGACGACACCCTCCCACCCACACTGCAGTTCCCGGCCGAGGACGACCACGGCGCCTGGCACAGGTATAACAGGGCCCTACACGCCATCCTACGCCGCCCGGGTGCACCGACACTCACCACCGCCATGCGCCGGGCGGCACAAGCATGCGGCATGGAGCGTGACACCAACCACACGGGAGCACCACCAGACCTCACCCTCCAGCAACTCGTCCATGACATCTGGACCACGAAAGGGGAACTCGCCACCCTGCTACGCCCCAGCACACCGGAGGCACGAGACCGGGACACCCACCTCCGTGCACTCCTCACCACCCGCCGCCACCAACTCCAGGAATGGCACGCCCACCGCATAGCGGCAGCAGCCCAGGAAAGCGAAAGATACGGCAGAAACAACACGCCGTACAAGTCCCTACGGTACGTCAGCCGCATCCTGGAGGACACGGGGCGCCGTACCATCCACGCGGTACGCACCCCTGAAGGAGGCCTCACCAATGACCCCGACGCCGTCCTCCAGGCAGTCCTGGACAGCTTCCAGGCACAACACGGGGACGCCCTCCCCGAGCTCGACCCCCACACCAGAAACACCATCCGCGAGCATGTGCCCAGGGTCTTCAACCGGGAACAGCGGCATGCCATCGAACACGACCCCTTCAGCATCTCAGAACTGCAACGCGCCCTAGACCGCCTGAAGAAGGGGGTCGTGCCCGGCGTCGACGGTTTGCCGGCCGAAGCGTACCAACGTCTCAGCCTGCCCATCAAACGCCGCCTGGCAGCCCGCCTGTGGGACATCGTCACGGGCGCCACGCCCATCCCCCCTGAGTGGGCCAACCTGGTCCACCCCCTCTACAAAAAGGGGGACTGGGCGCAGCCGGGGAACTGGCGGCCCATAGTCTGCGCCACCACCGAGGTCAAGCTGGTGTGGATGCTCATCCTAGGCCGCATCGCGCCAGCGGTCTTCGCCCACGTGCCCGCCAGCATGTGGGGGGCCATGGCCGGCAGGTCCCCCCACGAGGCCATCTTCCTCCAGGACACCGCACTGGACATGAACCCCTACGAGATGATCATCGCCTCCCTCGACGTCCAAGGCGCATTCCCCCACGCCCCACACCGGCTCCTCACGGAGGTATGGGATGCCATGGGCCTCCCATTCCTATCCTTCATGACCGGGTACATCCAGACCCGACTCTACGCCGTCATCACGGTCGCGGGCCTCACCCCCTGGACCGGCACAGACAGCGGGGTCCCCCAGGGAGGCGCCGAAGGCCCCTTCCTCTACCTCCTCGTCACCCTGCCACTGGCATTCGAGCTAGCACGGGTATACCCGGGGTACGCCCCATACCCGCTACGGTCCCCCCTCATCAACTTCGCAGATGACAACCTCCTCACTACGGCCACCCGCCACCGCGACCCTGAGAACGCAGGGCTACCAACGACCACCGAACAAGCGTCCGCCATTCTCCAACCCACCACAACCTACCTGGACGCCCACCAGCTCCTAGTGCACCCCCGCAAATCGGTCGGGCTGGCCGACGCCAAGACCCCCACCCCCCACATCCGGAAAGGCGAACCCCTACACCTGGAAGACACCACAGTCCACCTGGGAGTCACACAGGCCACGCAGCACCACCACATCACACTCCCAAGCAAGCTAGAAGAGCGCCTCGCCCGGCTAACCCAAATTGCCAGGGGGGACCTCCTGTCTACGCAGGGCCTGGCGTACTTCATGGAAGCAGTGCTCAACGCGGCCATCGGGTACCAAGCCCTGCACCTCCCGCGCCCCCAAGACGCACTACGCCCTCACTTTCTGAGTGTCTATTTTTTTTCGATTCAGAAAAATGGACAATGGATTTGGGGTCCTGGGCATGACCCATCGCAAATAACTGCATCCCTGTGGAATTACTCAAGCATCCAAATCGTTCATTGGGCAGTATTCAATTTCCGGGGATTTCTACAATTTCACCTACCCACCATCTTCGAAAAGACAACTTGTATTTCATTTTCAACAAGCAAGTCCAAAGACGCAAAAGCCGCTCGATTTCTCCCAATGGATAACTCAAACAGCGCATTTCCCGTCCCCAACAACAAAGACGATCGTCCTCTAAAGGATCTAGTCCCCAGCCTTCCCATGGGCAAAAGAGGGCAGGACTGGATAACGGTGCATCAAAAAACCTACAACACGGCCCACTGAACTCCTCCTCTGGAAGCATTGAAGTATGCGCATTCAAAAACAGATTTCACGCTTTGTGCCGGAGGGGTAGACGAGGTGAATTATCCTTTCAACGATTCAATGGCTAACAGTCTAACTGCCACAAAGCCTATCAGCCTATCCCCATCGATCGCATGGGGCCAAAACCGAGCTCAATCCATAATTGAGATGTTCAACAACCCAAATCTTCGGTCTTTCTATTTTGTACCTTGCACGGACAACAACTACGAACAAGCCAAAGAAGACAATCTTCCCACTATGCAAAAAGATGTCGATGATTTTGTGCTCGCGCTCTCCTCCACACCTCACAACGTGAAAGGGGTTGTTGCACTACCCGGGTTTGACGACCGATGCGTTCCGGCCAATCTCATGCTCCTCGATTACCGAAACTCCATCCAAAAATTTGCACCCTTCATCGAAAATGTCAAGATCTATAGCAATGTGCACCTAAATCGGGCCTTTGTAACGGAACAAGAGGTTGAGCTACGACCTTCCAACACGGCTGCGGATAGGAACCTTATTCTCTTGTTTGTCAACAACGCGGGCCCTCGATATGCATTCCAGCCTCAACGACAAGAACACATCACCACCATTTTACAAGCCCCCGAAAGGGAAGGTTTCCGCACCCTCTCACGAGCAAAAATCCGCAAAGTACATCAAGTCCCGGATCAACCTCCCACGTACCTCAGGGTCTCACTCTCGGCAGTAGCTCTAGGTCAACTCGACCAACAACCAGTCCATGAGGATGCCTACCAATGGTTCAACAAAAATTATGGGGGAGCCCCGGATGATGTCACCGTAACTTCGGAAAATGCGGCATTCCAACGAGGGTCCTTAAAATGGCAAAAGGCATCCCTTCTTGGAAACAACTACGCCCGTGTGGACATAGAGATGTCCAAAGATGACGCTTTGTCTTGTGCTAAAGACATCATCTCTCTCACCAAGGACAAAGCCGAGCCAACATTTGCGTTTCCACTATTCCTCACGCTCCCAAATGATGCTCAGGGTTATACGGTTGTCTATGCCATTGCCACGAAAAGGGTGAAGACCGCAAGGAATGACAAAGGCCGCATTCCCATGCTAGAGCTCATCGACATGGCCAAAAATTCAACCGTTTATGGAGCTTGTATAGGTCTGTGCCCCCGGACACCTTGGTCGGTGCTCTTAGCATTTGACAACTCAATGCTCCATGACACTTTCGAGGCAAAGTCGCCCACACTCAAAGTGTACTGGTCTCTGATCCAAGCCGGGTTGTATTGTGTCAATGCCCATACAATGAAACCATTCGCCGTAACACACGACGCCAATGATCAACCTATAAAGGAACAAGCTCCCAAGTTCAATCTCCAAAACGAGCTAGAGAAACTCAAGAGTGACTCAGTGGCATTGGTTGAGGCTAACAAGGCAACTACCCACTTGGATATCCTCCTCACCGCCGCAGCCTTTGGGTTATTTGAAAAAACCTATGCACGCCGGCCCGCAGCCTCCATCTTCACAAAGCAGGTATATGAAATCCACTACAACTCTTCGAACAGCGTCTATCTCTGCGACGGGCTCAATGTAGATGGCATCTCCTTTGCGGGAAGGAAAGGTCCCAACAACCTAGCAAGAGACAAGCTCATCGAAGAGATGAAAGAAGAAGCAAAAACTCAAGGACACGAAAACGAGGCAAATGATGAAATGCTCATGATCATACGGGCTGGCATCAAGCTTGGGGCGGATGAGCAAATGAAAAGTATCTTGCAAGGTCCCGCCCTTATTCCAAAGGAGCCAAAAGGAGAGAAGGGCCCTCCCGAAGAAAATGTGGATGACAAGGGCAGCCAAAGACAAGAAGACCAAACAGAACAAGAAGATGAAAAGCAAGAGGTATCATTACTGATTCGAGACCGAGGTGGCAAAGTGATCGGTGGCCTTCCAACGCACACTGACATGACATGGATGTGGGGCATTGATGTAGAAGCTCAAGCAACCAAAAAAGCAAAAGGGCTCACGGCATTCATTCTATGGATCATCATTGAAGCAACCACGGTGCAAATAGAGGAAACAACGGTGAACCTTAAAGAAGTGATGGTCATCTTGAAATCACATGTCCCGCACGGTTCCTCTCTGCAAGATCCCAAACACCTGTCCCGAAGATCCGTCACCCATCGAGGATGGGGGTCCCTTGCGATTGATGACACCGATCACGAGACAGCCCCATCCCTCATGACGATGACACTGAGTGACGACCCCTACCCCTCTGCGTGGCAAAAGTTCAAAGTGAACGAAGAGTGCGTTTGGTTAAAGTCACTCGATGATGTTTTTAACATCATTCAAACGGACTTCACACAAATCACTCAAGGCAAGCCCGATTTTTCGAGCCACACTAGGCAAATACACAACGCAGGTCTCGGCTATGATCCAAAATCCCCAAACAAGCCGAGTGGGCAATTTGAGAGGAAAGAATCAAATGAGGCTCACATGCAAGAATTGGGAACCCACCTCCCGTTCAAAAACATCGAGTGGACAAGCTCCATGTGGCAAAAGTTCATCAAAGCAAAACACCAAATGCCTCAATCTGCACCGACCCTGACGAGCGGGTCATAACTTCCTCACCAAAGCCCTGAAAACCCATGAGCTCTATGCACCTTACATACAGAGAACGAAACACGCCCGCCCCGCCCGCAAATACTCGGTCAAATTTTCAAGAGCAAACAATCCGAGCCCCCACTCCCTCGCCACCACGCACCCTCAACCCCAAGTCACGAATCCACCACCCCCGCAACCGTCTCCCATCCAATCCCTGAGAACCGTATTGCCCGATTCCCTTCCTGTGCCTGCCATCTTTGCCAGTGCTGTTCAAACCACGCCTAGTCATAAACTTGGTGAAACCGTCCCGCCGCCCTTCCTCCAATCTCTTCACTCTGAAACAAAGGATGCTTTGAACGAGTGGTTCGAGAATTCAACTCAAGCCTCCCAACCTCGTACAATCCCAGAAGGTCTTACGAGTACTTCGGCTAAAGGTGACGAAGTCAGTAACATCCGCTCACCCCCACCTACCATCTTTCCCTTTCAACCACTCACCCCGTCCCCGCCAAAAACTACTTCCAAATTCATGCGCTTCCTTTCTCACAACACAAGGAAAACAAAGAAACTGGAAGGCTTAATCATATCGTGGCTCCACGAAGGGTACGATGTCCTCTGCCTAAGCGAAACCATTCGAAAGCCGGACCTTCCCTTTGTATGGAACTCTAAGAATCAGGATATAAAAACCTTTTCTTCATTACATCCGGACAAAAAATGGGGAGCGACCATTGTACTTGGGTCCAAGGTGTCTCATTTCGCAGCTAAAGTCGAGGTTCATACGACCCCTGGGCTTATTTGTGCGGTTGCCTTACATCTACCAGGAATGCACCCTCTCTTGATTGCGTCGATATATGCTCCACCTGATGACCCTTCTGCAAGGGAAGCCATAGCAAAGGAATTGGACAGGTTGCTGCTCATCTTTCCCAATTTTGTGTGGGCCGGCGATTTCAATTGTGCTGTTCAACAAATCGACACCACGGCGGTCACTCCAAATTTTTGGCCGTGGCTTCGGGAACATGTGCTCATTGATGGCGACATAAAGGATAGCTTTCGCATGTTTCACCCAGATAGCAAAAGCTACACACGATACCCCAACAACATACACAGCTCCCAAGTTCGCAATGACTACATTTTTTTCTCAGAAGACATTTTGGCCCACTTTGGAATCTCCCTCCATAGTGCATCCATCCTTCAAGACAAAACATCCGACCATTATCCTGTGGACGCTGTTGCGCAGCTACCCCTCACCCCTCTAGACGATGCTGATATGCATAATCCCACCAGATTCCGTGGCCTCACTTCAAAAGAAACCCAAGCATTCCAAACATCCATCCAACCGCTGACCGAGTGGGTGGAAAACAATCCCCCGTCCCATTTCTCCCAGGAAGAATGGTCGTCACATGCCAATCATATTTTCCAACAAATTTCCCGGGCATACCACAGCATAACCGCCCCCCACCAAAAGCACCGAGCTACACAAATCGAAAAGGAATTTGCCAAAGCTTGCTCATCCCTACCCTCGATAGGAAGCAACCGCTCAACAGCTCTGGATGCTCTGCAGCGACTCGCAGTAAAGTGGAGAAAGAAAATACAAGAAAAGCAGAAAAAGCGCTTACACTTCTCTCTGGTACGGCATAGGAGGATCAAAAAAACGGTTCAAGACACACTCAACCCCCCTACCAGGGACAGAGTAACATTATGGGAGACATCCGAACACGAATCGGTGGCCTCTGAACCAGCTCAAGTTGGAAAAATTTTTGCCGAAGCAATGGCCAACCTCGGAGGCGATCCCAATTTCCGCCCATGTCCTGACCTTGTGCGTAATCTAACCCGCCACCTCCCCAGCTGCCCCAAAGAAACCACGGCTCTCCCTCTTCCTGAAATCACCGACGAGTGGCTCCAGAACAAACTGAACCGTGGCCCTTCCACAAAGGCCACGGGAGAAGATGGTTTGAACTACTATGTTCTGAAACTTGCCGGATCTTCCTACTTCTCCTGGTTGCGCTCATGCATGCATGCTGTCCTCAAGAACACCGCCCCCCCTGAATGGTCACATGCCCTTCTCGCACTTTTATTCAAAAAAGGAGACCCCAGAGACCCCCAGAATTATCGCCCTATCTGCCTCATCCAAAGTCTCCAAAAGTTGACAGCTGCTTTTCTCAATGACCAGCTCGTACAATTTTCAGAGAAATTTTCTCTCATTCACAAAAGCCAACATGGGGGTCTCAAAAATCACAGATGTGGTGACCACATCTACGATGTAGTAGCCCGCAATATACAAATGGGAGGCCCGGCCTATCATCTGTACATTGATTTTAACAAGGCATTCAACAGTGTCCCGCATGAAACGCTATGGTCGGTCCTAAGAGCCTACCAATTACCCGACTCCATGATCGAGGCTTTTAAAAATCTTTATTCCAATCCTGTTGATAAACCAGTCGTACACGGCACCCCTCATTCAAGCTACAAACTCCAACGTGGTGTCCGTCAAGGGTGCCCGGCAAGTCCAACCTTATTCATTTTATTCATCAATGTGTTACTTTTTAACATCGACCAGCTTTCACTTCAATCCCCCCACTCCAGCTTGCATGCTTTTGTCGACGACATTCTTTTCCGAAGCAATTCAACAAAGGACATGGAAATGATTTTTAACTTCTTCGACACCACGGCTCGGGCCTTTGGTATGGACATGAATGTGTCCAAAACACAACTTCATGCCCTCTACGGCGCTCCACAGACCACCATCGAATCTTCTGCGGGCTCGCAATTGAGCACAATAGATCCTGATACGGGCCAACCCTACAAATTTTACAAATACCTTGGTGTCTATTTTTTCACTTCGGAAGACCCCAACGAGCTGTACAGCTTGCTTGCGAATAACGTCAGGTCCTTTTTCGACAGACTCTCCCCCCTCAATTTGACCATGACCGAACTCACCTCCCTTACAAATTGCCAGCTCATCCCCACACTCCTTTTCCGACTACTGGCGAGCACCCTCCCCGAAGACAACATCGAATTGCTCCACAAACTCATATGGAAAAACTTGTCCAAGCACGGGAAAGTCCCAGCCAACACATCAGCGAAAGACATCTATCAGCCCAAACAGAAGTCCGGTTACAATCTCGCCCACTTTCGCCTCTCATACCATGCCCAAATTTTCAATTATGGCATGCGCTACTACATAGGAGATGGCCCCCCCCAAACACAAAAAGGCGTGGTTGAAGCCCTGATGTCGCCTGAACCAAATATCCTCCAAGAAAACTTCGGCGCTAGCGTCGATGCTCTAGGGTACAGGGTCCACGGCTTTGGACGACTCAACCCCTGCAAAATATCGGTGCTAAAGGAAGGAGAAACAGTGTACGTCCCCTTCGGAGAAGAATACCATACTGGCACTGTTCACCACCGCCCCAGGTCCACAATCGTAAGTTTCGAGGTCGACAAATCCGAGGCGGTGCTAACCGACCACGACTACTTCACCCTCACCCCACCCCCCACTCTTCCGTCACCTCAGTACCCAGACCCAACACACCAATCTTTGTGTCCCCCCCTTGCCTTCCTACCTCCCATGCGCATCCCTCCTCCCATGGGTCTTACAGTAGAATCCACGGATGACCTGGGTGTCAGCTTGACGGTTCCCACTAAAGTAGTCCCAACAGACCCAGAAACACTTCAGCAGTGGGGCTGCACTGCCCTGGCTGAAGCACGACGGCTACCAGTGCAACTGCACTCCGTGTGGGCTTACCTCGATGGTTCTGCTTTCTCCTCCAACGGGGATAAAGTAGGCCCAGCGGCTGTAGTGGCCCACCAGGACACCACAAAAGCCTATGCATTTCCCTGCCCCTACGATACATCCGAAGAGTCCGAATTCTGGGCATTAGTACAGTTCTTGCGGCACCTCATAAAAACCGGGTTCAGGGGAAGCATTGGCATATGTATTGATAATAGCCAGGTGGTCCGAATTGCAGACAAAGTGCTTGGGAAGTCTCTCCCCCTCCCTTCCACGTCCAACCACGGAACTTGGGCCTCCATCCTGGAGGACCTACAGCTGTACATACATTTCTCATGGACCCCCTATTGGATTAAGGCACACGTCGGTTTTCATGGAAACGAGTTGGCCGACACGTTAGCCAAATGGTGTGCGCTCAGCTTCGTGGTGACCCCTCCCCATTTGCACCCCCCCCCCCTAGTGGGTATTACATACAAAAACAAGCCTGTCGTCGGAAAGTGCGGCAATACGCACCGAAAGAACCTCCTGCCAAAGCACGACCACCTCAACATTCACACTAAACTCTCTTTCGACTGGGTTGCACACCACTCGTGGTTCAGTTCGTTCGCCACTAAATGGGCTTTAGGTGTCCAAGGAGTCAAAGACCAGCCCCCCTTTTTCGATACTACCAGCTACTACTGCAATGCGTGCTGCCGCTACCACCCCCAGGATCCGGCGTCCAGACTCGCCTTCTGTGACCTTACTCACAGTCATCGTGAAAACGTCATCCTTAGTTGGGATGCCCGGCTCATCCCGGCCGTTAGAAACTGGCTCCTTGAGTGCCCCTGGTGGGAGAAAAGGCTCTTTGTACGCTCCTTAGTCCCCAAGTCCCTGTTGAACAAAATGATCTCCACCCTCGCCCCTCAACAGGAATCAAAGGCAAGAGCGCTTATATGGGACAGGATGCCTGCCAGACGCACTCGCTTCACCTCTGCTATTAAAAGCTACCTTGAATGGCTCCGGGACCAGCCCCCCCCAGACCGTATAGTGGGGCAAGGCCCCAACACGTTTTTCCAACACCATGGAGTTTACAGCACGTCTTACTCTCCTGCACCTATCACGCATCCTGATCCATCCCCCCTCCCTTCTACACTTAATGATGTTCCGAGCAAGCCAAAGCCGAGACCGCAGAACAAAAGACGCCAAAGCACTTCCTGCCCCCCCCCCAAGAAGAGGGATCCCCCCCAAGCCCGCGGCGGCACCCCATAATACCATCCTGCGCTTTTTCCAGTCCCAATCCCCTCCCCAAGCCCAACAACCTCCCTGATCACTCTCCACATAGCATAAACATGGGACGTAGATCACCATCTCCGTCGGATGAATCATCCCGATCCCGCTCCCCCTCCACCGACCGGAGCTCGGTGAGGTCATCCTCGGGAGAGGAATCGCAGGGCTATGAGCCGCGCGCTCCCCGGGAACGCCCGGAAAGCCAGCCCGCTTGGCCCCAGCCATCGGGCCCGCAGTATGGCATGCCCTTTGCCCCATGGGTCTCACCGATGCCCATGCAGCCGGCCATGCCTCCTTTCATGCCTATGATGCCTATGCCGGTCCCGTACTTGCCTCCAGTCACACCGCAGCCACAAGCTAGAGGGCCATCGGATCGTACCACGGAAAGAGAAAACCAGAGGCTACGGAAAAAGGTACGTAGGCTCCAAGACGAACTAAAGCGCACGCGCAGCCCTGGCGCTATGCCGGTGCCCAAGAGGCTAAAGGTCAACATAGGCCGGAAGGTTACCGAGGAAACCCAAGCAGAAAAACAAGAAGACACCATCCAGCGCGATCCAAAGTGGCTCGCGACATCTGCGCCCCGGCCGCCACAAGCCCCCTACAAAGTCCAGCCCGGGTCCCTCATGGTCCATCTGGATGACGACGTGAACGTCAGGCCATCCCAGCCGTACCTCAACCAGCAAGGCGCCCCTCTGTCCTCGCCGCAGCAACCCCTGCACTATGGCTCCTATCGGCCGCCTACGCCTCCAAAGCCAACGGAGTTCCAACCCCTTCCACCCTTCCCCGCCCCCCCTCCTCTCGCTACAGGACCCGTCGCCCCAAAGACCTACGCACAACCATCTTCCGTGCGGGACGGTCACCGTGCCCACCACGTCGACAGCATGGATAGCACCGGCAGTCAACAGTGGCGCCCTCATCCGCGCACACGTGGGCCCAGCGGAAACGACCGCTGGAGACGCTCTGGCTACTAAGCCGCCCACTCTGGCCCGCCTGAAGTGACAGGCGGAGGCGACAGCCTGGCGTTTAGCCGCCCCTGCCAAACGGTACTCCCACGCAAGCCCGCCCGAAAAGACGGGCGGAGGCGTCAGCCTGGCGATTAGCCGCTTCTTATCTCGGGCCCGTCAGCACCATTCCCGCACCCCTCCCCGTCCGCGTCCTACCCTCCTCCGCAGGATCTCCTACAGGCCACTTCACGCAGCACTACGACAACGGCAAAGCTTCGACCAAACGGGGCTACATCGTCCACTTCATCAAAGGCGTTCCCACCGACCACCTCGAGTTCTCCGCCACCTCTCAGCGGGTACCAAGACGTTCAGCACTACGCTCTACGCAGCTCGACACAACTTCGAATATGGGGCTACAACGTCCACCTCATTCCAGCCGTCCCCACCGACCGCCTCGAGTCCTCCACCACTTTCCGCGGGCATCCACTTAAAAATCACGCACTCTCACTCTAATTTCGCCTACTACTCGGTCAATCAGTCAGCCAGTCGACAACATACATACGTCATTCACGCATCCTTCAACCGCCCTTCCAATCAGCTACATTTGTTCGTGAAGCATAAAGAACTGAATTTGATGTGACCTCTACCCCCCCCCCCCCCCCCCGGGTACCAAACCTCGTGAGCCCGGGAGGGCACTTCAGGTACCCACCCCCCCTAATTTGGGAGTGCCCAGTTCAATTATCAGCCTAATTCTCATCAACCAAGCGCTGGGACATCCCAAAATGCATTTTTCCGGGTCCAGACCGACAGAATTCTCGTTTGTCCCCCCCCCCCCAAACGGTGCTGAAAATGGGTTTTTTCACCTCGTGAGCCCGGTAGGGCAAATCAGGTACCCAACCCCCCTAATTTGGGGGTGCTGAATTCAATTATGAGGCTAATTCTTATCAACCAGGCGCTGGGACAATTCAAAATGCGTTTTTCAGGGTCCAGACCGACAGAATTTCCGTTTGTCCACGCCCCCCCCCCCCCCAAACGGTGCCGAAAATGGGTTCTTTCACCTCGTGAGCCCGGGAGGGCACTTCAGGTACCCATCCCCCCTAATTTGGGGGTGCTGAGTCCAATTATCAGCCTAATTCTCATCAACCAAGCGCTGGGACATCCCAAAATGCGTTTTACAGGGTTTAAACCGACAGAATTTCCGCTTGCCCCCCCTCCCCCCCCCAAAACGGTGCCGAAAATGGGTCTTTTCACCTCGTGAGCCCGGTAGGGCACTTCAGGTACCCACCCCCCCTAATTTGGGGATGCTGAATTCAATTATGAGGCTAATTCTCATCAACCAGGCGCTGGGACATCCCAAAATGCGTTTTTAAGGGTCCGGACTGACAGAATTTCCGTTCACCCCCCCCCCCCCCCCCAAACGGTGCCGAAAATGGGTTCTTTCACCCCGTGAGCCCGGGAGGGCACTTCAGGCACCCACCCCCCCTAATTTAGGGTTGCTGAGTTCAATTTTCAGCCTAATTCTCATCAACCAAGCGCTGGGACATCCCAAAATGCATTTTTCCGGGTCCAGACCGACAGAATTTCCGTTTATCCACCCCCCCCCCAAACGGTGCTGAAAATGGGTTCTTTCACCACGTGAGCCCGGGAGGGCACTTTAGGTACCCATCCCCCCTAATTTGAGGGTGCTGAATTCAATTATGAGCCTAATTCTCATCAACAAAGCGCTGGGACATCCCAAAATGCGTTTTTCAGGGTCCAGACCGACAGAATTTCCGTTTATCCACCCCTACCCCAAACGGTGCTGAAAATGGGTTTTTTCACCTCGTGAGCCCGGGAGGGCACTTTAGGTACCCATCCCCCCTAATTTGAGGGTGCTGAATTCAATTATGAGCCTAATTCTCATCAACAAAGCGCTGGGACATCCCAAAATGCATTTTTCCGGGTCCAGACCGACAGAATTTCCGTTTATCCACCCCCCCCCCCAAACGGTGCTGAAAATGGGTTCTTTCACCACGTGAGCCCGGGAGGGCACTTTAGGTACCCATCCCCCCTAATTTGAGGGTGCTGAATTCAATTATGAGCCTAATTCTCATCAACAAAGCGCTGGGACATCCCAAAATGCGTTTTTCAGGGTCCAGACCGACAGAATTTCCGTTTATCCACCCCTACCCCAAACGGTGCTGAAAATGGGTTTTTTCACCTCGTGAGCCCGGCAGGGCACTTCAGGTGCCCACCCCCCCTAATTTGGGGGTGCTGAATTCAATTATGAAGCTCATTCTCATCAACCAAGCGCTGGGACATCCCAAAACGCATTTTTCAGGGTCCAGACCGACAGAATTTCCGTTTATCCACCCCCTCTCCAAAACGGTGCCAAAAATGGGTTCTTTCATCTCGTGAGCCCGGCAGGGCACTTCAGGTACCCATCCCCCCTAATTTGGGGGTGCTGAGTCCAATTATCAGCCTAGTTCTCATCAACCAAGCGCTGGGACATCCCAAAATGCGTTTTTCAGGGTCCAGACCGACAGAATTTCCGTTTCTCCACGCCCCCCCCCCCCAAACGGTGCCGACAATTGGTTTTTTCACCCCGTGAGCCCGGGAGGGCACTTTAGGTACCCACCCCCCCTAATTTGGGGGTGCTGAATTCAATTATGAGGCTAATTCTCATCAACCAAGCGCTGGGACATCCTAAAATGCGTTTTTCAGGGTCCAGACCGACAGAATTTCCGTTTATCCACCCCCCTCAAACGGTGCCAAAAATGGGTTTTTTCATCTCATGAGCCCGGCAGGGCACTTCAGGTATCCACCCCCCCTAATTCGGGGGTGCTGAATTCAATTATCAGCTCAATTCTCATCAACCAAGCGCTGGGACATCCCAAAATGCGTTTCTTCAGGGTCCAGACCGACAGAATTTCCGCTTATCCCCCCCCTTTTTCACCTCGGAACTCCCGACAATTAAGACGCTATAGGCAGCGCCTTGACATCTCCCTCACATCATTCTCTCAAGTCTTTTACTTCGTCTGTGGCGCCTACGGCGCCCCTCCGGTTCCATGCATCGCTCCCTGTGTCCGCACCCTTAACGCTCCTATGTGCCTCCCTCCGTATGTCATACGTATTCGGTGCATGCAATACAAGCTGCGCGGCTCTGAAGTCGTGCTGCCCTTCAATTACTCATTCCTACACCTGCCAGCGGGTCCCCAATGCCCCTCAGTTACCGCCGCCGCTCCGACATGACACCGCTGGGCGCCTTTGGGGCCCGTGGGTTATGCGAGTCCATGACTTTGTACATTAGCTTCTGGCTTTGTATGATAGTATCACTGGCTCCGCACTGAGAAATTTGTGACGTCTTAAAAAGACGCACTACGCCACGCTCGACAGCAAGTGACGAAGGCATGGGCGCAACACGGAGGCTGGCCCACGTCTTTCCCCAAGGAGGCCATGATGGCCCACTGGCGCTACTACGGAGACAATACGGGCGCCCTGGTCGACATGGCCTATGCCAAACACGCAGCACACCTCCTACACAGGGTAACACACAACCACCAACCAGAAGTTCGCGAGGCGGCGGCCATACGCATAAAAGAAGCGCAAATGGCCCGCAACACCTGCCCCCGGTGGATACTGGCACAACACGGCGTCTCCACCCCCGTGGGCACTGGCATCTGGGCCCAGCTACAACTCCTCCTACCGCACCACACAAACGCCATCCTGACAAACCACCACTGCGATCAACAGGCGCCACTCGTGGCCACACACACCGACATCCACCGACGCCCGGCAGGCGAGGTGGACACCCTGCGCCTCGTAGGGGCCACCATCACCATAGTGTATATCACCCCAACACAGATGCAGATCATGGCCCAATGCGACGCCCACCACGCCCCGTTCCTTTCCGACCCACAATGGCCAGCACGCCACGTCTTCCAAGCGTACCTCCGCGCATGTGCTACGAAGGCAGGGCGCGACATGCCGGGGCCCAAGGACATCGACACGGCGTACACAGCCTTCCAGCACCAGCACCCCCGGCCCCGCCTGAGCGAGCACGAGACCCCCAACGACGGCGGCACGACGCAGGGGGAGCCCACCCCGTCAGCCGAAGGCTGGACACCACCCACCATCCTGCTACTAGCACCAAACGGCCACAAACATGTTACCCGCACCGTCCAGCGACACCATGCCCCCTGGTCCATCCCCAAACACAATGCACCGGAGACCGATGTACCACCAGTCAGACACAGTGACCAGGGCATACCACGCACGTGCTGGCACTGCGGCCCGGCAGCCCTCGACGCTCCGTGGCCCCTGCTGCACCTCATCTCCACCCACTACCACACCCCCACCGCCGCCGCCACCGCCGACCAGCAGGCATGGCTCTCCCCCTGGTTTCACACGGTACCCCCAGACCACCCGGCACACGTAGCCTGGACCCGAACACCCACGGCGACATGGACGTTCACCAACGAGCGGGCAGACCCGGACAGCGTAGCCATGGAGTACGACCGTTGCGACCCACACCGCGCAGGACCTCAGGAGGCACCCATGCGCCCCCTACAGCACAAATGCCCCACCCTCCGCGGCGACAAAGACGACAAGGAGCGGCGACAGACCATCACGTGCCAGAAGTTCCACCCCAATACGGGATACCTCTTCCACCTGATGTACGCGTATATCACCCAGGGACGCCCAGACAGGGGCCTCCTCCGCCTCACCCCACGAGCCCAGGCCATCATCACCCAGGGAATAGGCGTCTATGCAGCGCCACTACTGCAACCCACGCAAATCACCGCCACAACCACCCAGGGGAACCCCATCTACGTCTATCACCCCACAGCAATCGCCCGCCTACCCATACCCAGCGACACCGACATCATCTACTTCACTGACGCATCCGGCACCCAGCAACGCACCCCCCCGGTCGGTTGCGCCTCCGTGCGCATCACCCGGCACGCGGACGGCCTCCACGTGGAACACCACACCGGGACCACCATCTTTGCGGCGTCCTCCGACGGCGAACTGCGCACCATGGCAGACGCCGTCACCGCCACACCGCCACCCACGACGGTCCGGCCCCGCAACATCTGGGTAGTCGTGGACGCCACGGTCGACATCCACCTCACCAGGCGCCTTGCGGACCTGCCCCTCCACAAAGCACTCGAGTCCGGCCTCACCACACAAGCGTTGGGACTATGGATGGCCTTCAAGGGCATGCACCCCCAGGACGCCCTACACATCGTCAAGCAGGAGTCGCACCGCTACGCATACGGCAATGGACGCGCAGACACGCAGGCCAAACACCAGAACACCAACCACACCCCAGGGCTCGAACGCGTGCGACTGGACACCCCACACCACAGCCACCTGCAGCACCTGCCCCCGATACCCCTGGCCGCACAGCCCCCCCAATGGATGCCCGAGGACACGCCGTACACGGATCGAGACAAGCAGTACCACTACCCCACACCCATCCAGCAACTAGCCACCACACTGGGCCACCCAGCGAACACCGAACTCCTCCGACGCCTCGAAAACTCCGTCCACACCCCCCTCTACTACTCCGCCCTGCGCCCGGATAGCCTGCCATCACACCTACAAAAGCCCCGACTCCAACTCGCCCTCGAACAACTTCCCCTCCTCACCCGATACCACCGATGGTATACGCGCCGCTCGATCCACGTCCCCGCAGGACACACCAAATGCATCTGCAGCCACGCGGAAGAAGAAACATGGGACCACTTCAAGGCGTGCCCCCTGTACAGAGGACTGGACACCCTCACAGACTGGAACCCAACCCACACCATCGCACAGCACGCCGGATGGCTGGGGCAGTCCCCGGCGACCCAGCAACTCACCACCGTCCTCAAGCAGACGGAGGTGCTCGAGGCAGTCCGCAGGGGACTCGTCCCCACTGCCGTCTACACCTTACTACGCACCCACGCGGAGGACCCCCAGGCCACGGCGGCGCACATGCAGCGGACGGCCGTTGCCAAGACGGCGGAGCAGCTCACATACCGCACCCACAAATACTTGCAGCATGCGGCAACCCTGCCCCCAACAGACCAAGCCCACCTCCTCAAACTCCTGTTCTACCAACCATGAGAACCTACCCCGTGACATACCAACACCGAACCCCCACCACGTCTACACACCGTCCACCGAGCACAGCACTGGCACAGCACACACGGGCGCCACAGGCACCGCACACGCTCCCACCAGCATGCGCGCGCCACCAGCCCCCATCCCCCCACGCCGCCGTCCGTCCACAGGTACCACCAACCACCAGCCACCGCATGTCCCCTCTGCGTTTGCCAGCGGCTACCACAGACAGCCCTGCCCTGCAACCCAGACCACTGGGTCTGCCTGGGAGCCGCGCACCGCCTCACCCACTGCCCCCACTGCGGGGACCTCAACCCCCGCCACCGCGAACGGCCCGCGGCCCCAGCCGCACCCCCCCCCGCCAGCCACCCCAGCTTCTTCGGGTACCTCACCGACACTCTCCGGGACCAACTGGGAGGGTACTACGTGGCGGACGCGGCGGACCACGCATGGGCCATAGCCGTGGCCGCGGGCAACACACCCCTGCCCCCCCACAGCCCACCCCTACGCCACAGCGGAGGCGGCTTGAACGTGGCGGCCCGCCACATCCTCCTCGCGCTATACCTCCACCACCGAGACCTACACCTCCCAGACCCACAACTCCCGGCCCCCCAAGCAGCAGCCCTGACGCCGGAAGCGTGGGCCGACACGGCACCAGAGGAGATAGCAGCCTACCTCCGAACCACGTGCCGCCGGTTCGCAAATGCCCTCGGCCGACGGAAGGGAACACCTTACCCCCTCAGCGCACTCCTCTACCCGGCACACCACCCCCACCCCGCACAACAGACGCCCCCGGAGGGCTGGGCGTCTTTTCGGGACGCCCACCTGGCCGCCCCCGACGAGGCCACCGCCACGCGGATGGGCCTCACGGACCAGGAGGGCTACGTCAGAGGCCTCAAGACGAGCTGCAAGAGGCACACCGCTGGCACGCCCGCTCCCCGTCGCCCCCACGGGGACAGAGGGGTTCACCCGCCCCCGACACGCACCAGGCCAAGAAGACCAAGACAGGTCAGGGGGCCTGCCAACGCGCCCGCCAGCAGGGCGCGACGCCCCGACCAAGGCCCGGGTCCAGCCACACCGCACCGCCCCACGCCCAGACCCCCGGGGCACACCAACAACACCACCACCACCAACGCCCACCACCACCACCGTACCGCAGCACCCAAACCCTGCAGCCCAGTCAGCCACCACCGCCCACACACGTCCACACCATGCCAGGACCACCGTACGCGCAGAGCCAGGGGACATGGCACCACCAACACCACCACCGCGCCCCCGTCCCTCCCAACCCCTACCCCCTAATGCCCCCAAGCTACAGCGACCCCCACCGGCTACATCCCCACCACGCCCCAGCACAACCAGGCCCCGCGAACCACCCACCCCACATAGCGCACATCACCGCACCACACCATCACGTGTTCCACCACCACCAGCCCCTGCCACCACACCCACCAACGCCGGGGTACAACACACAACCGACACACCCTCCACACCACCACCACGCGGTCCAGCACCACCCGCCGCCCCCGCTACACGGGCCCACGACATACGAGCCACGGTACACCCCCATGGACCCGCGAGGAGCCGCGCACGCACACGTGCAACACCAGGACCTAGTAGGAGCGCCCCACCACCACCAACAGCCCCCCCACCCACACCCCATACCAGCGAGCACCATCCACCAGCAGCCACCCATCACATACGGACCACAGCCCCACCCGGGGGCTCATGCGGTCGCCTCCCACCCGCACCCCGGCACCGCAACCAGTCAAGAACCGCAACACCCACACGACCCACAGGGACGCCCGGACCCCCAGCCGGCACAACACCCAGCCCCGCCCCCCCCACCCCACCACCACCAGCAGCCCCCCCACCCACACCCCATACCAGCGAGCACCATCCACCAGCAGCCACCCATTACATACGGACCACAGCCCCACCCGGACGCTCATGCGGCCGCCTCCCACCCACACCCCGGCACCACAACCAGTCAAGAACCGCAAGGGCCACACGGCGCACACACGCAACACCCACACGACCCACAGGGACGCCCAAACCCCCAGCCAGCACAACACCCACCCCCGCCCCCCCCACCACCAACAGCGCCACCCCCACACCACCCCCCCCCGCCCCCCCCCCCCGAGACCAGGCCACGGACACAACACGCGGCAGCCAGCACCAGCCAATCGACGTCGATACCCCCGCCGACACACGCCACCGCGAATCCCCCCTCCCGCGACCGCCACAAGAGACCCCATCACCGGACCCCACGCGCGACAACGATGACCACCCCCCCCAACCCACACCACCCCCCCCATCACACCCCGCACCACCAGTCGCCGCACCGGCCGAACCCTACGCCCTGCACAACCCCGCAGCGGTACGGCAGCACCTCCGGGGGGTCGGGGAACAGGACGTCGTGCTGTACCTCCGCACCTCCGGCACCAGCACCCCCATCCGGGCGGCCACCCTGGTCCAGGCGGCCACCCTGGGGGAAGGCGTCAGAGACTTCCTCTTCGACGCCTTCCTCCTGGTCGCCCGACACGAGCGGCCCCCACGCGCCACCCCAGACGGCGAGAGCCCGCCCCCCACGGGGAGCCGGATCTGGGTACCCCCCATCGACTGGGGGCGACACCTGGTCGGACACCCCGTGCCGGAGCGGGACAGCACCCAAGGCCGCACCCGCTACCGCGAGCCCAACATGGCCCACCCCCCACCCGACGCCACCCCCGACAGCACCAAAGAGTGGGAGCGGGAAACATGGGTGGCCCGGATGGCCTCCCTAAGCAACTTCCGGCACCACGTCCCGGGGGACATCCCCACCCCTGACGAGCAGCAGCCAGCCCCCTCCACGTACATGACCATCATGTACAATCTGCACTACACCCTCTCCACCACCACCTACGACGCACCCACAGACCACTGGGTGGTACACGGCACCGACTCCCTCCTCCCCGCCGACTACACCCCCCCCACACACAACCCAGGCCCCGACACGTACGCCAGGGGGGACGAACCGGACGACCCCCACATCTGGGGCACGTGGGAACCCGAATCCCTGGACACGCTGCTCTCCATCCGCAGCGGCTACGAGAACCTTGGTAGGGCGATGTATTGCCTCGCCAAGTGGACCCAACGGACCTGGGGGATCCCCACGGACCGATGGGTGTGGGTGGTCACGCTGCGCCCCCAGCAGATGGAAGCCCCCCCAAACCGCGGGGGACCCACCCCCCCACGCCCCACCACCCCACAACTATGCCCGTACATGGTGGCAGCCCGCCTCATGGCGCTGCTATGGCCGGGCCCCCACACCCCCACCCAAAACTACCCCCACCTCACAGAGGACGACATGCCCGGCATCCAGCGATGCTTCTTCCGCACCCTCGACTACCTCCAGCAAACACACCCCCGCGTCCTGGAGCAGATATGGCCACCCCCCGGGTAACCCACGTGCCCGCACAGCCGAGACAACGCCGCCACGCCAGCACCAGCACGCACGGATCACCAGGGAAAACGCGCGCACACGCCCGATGCCCGAACCTGCACCCTCGTTCTCGCTACTTACAGGACCCAGCATCATACGCCCGCCCCCGAGGCCCGGGACCCTCCGCCGTCTCCCGCGGCCCTCTCCTCCGCCTCCGACTCCACAACCTCCACCACCACGACCACCTCATCCACCACCACCACCACGTCCTCATCCAGCACTCCACCCCCTAGGCCGCGGGGGACACCTCCCAAACGGGCCTCCAAACCCGCCCCCACCGCGAGCAGCCCCGCCGCCGCCAAAGCCCACGCCCCGGCGAAGCCCACGCCCACGACCCAGCCGAAGCCCAAGGCCGCCGCCAAACGGCGGCCCGCAGCCAAGCCCAAACCCAAGCCCAAACCCGGCGCCACGACGGCAGCTCGAGCCCGGCCCCCCGAGGATGTCCTCTACGACATCCGGCCCCAGCCGTCCCAGGCCCGAAGGCAGCAGCGCCCAGCGCGGCGCCCCCCCACCGTCACCGACGCCACCGCCTCCACCTTCATGGCGGAGCGCGCCGCGGCCGAAGCGCGACGCGCCTCGTCCCACCACCTCCCAAAGCCCGCACCCCAGGCCCACGGACCGCTCCAGGGTCCACCAGCAGCGCCCCCGCCCCCCTACCAGCCCCCGATGACAGCCCACATGCAACGCATGCCCCACTACCGCCGCCGCCGCGAATCCCCGCCCAACCCCGAGGCGGAGACCGTACGCGCACACCCGCGGGTCCACATCCGCGTGCACCCCCACTCCCCACGCACCCCCACGGAACAGGACTACGAGGAATCCCCCAGGCCCGCCACCGCCGCCGGTCCCCACGACCCCGTCACACCCACCCACGCCCACTCCTCCGCCCAAGACCGCAGGCCCGCCCAGGAACAGTGGTGGCAGCGCTGGACCCACACGCAGCTCTGGGAGCTGCGGAAGTGGGCCCGGGGAGAGCCCTCCCTCGAGGGCCTGGTCCATCGGCCCCGCAAGGGGTCGGTGGAGAACTGCCGCCTCCGGCCGGCGGGGGGGTGGATGCCGCAGGCCGCATGGGAAGCCATGCTGGCCGATGCGCTCCACCCCCCTGGAGTCCACCCCCGCAACCTCCCCGCGCCCCAGGACCACCCGTACGTCCTCAGGCGCCTGCGGGAGACCCTCCAGGAAGCGCGGCGAGACGGCATCCGCCTGTGGGACATCACCCAAAGCCCAGCCCCGCACGCACACACCCCCTCACCACCCCACAAGCGTCGGGGCACCGACACCGGCGACACCCACAACACCCCAGGAGCCCTGCGCGCCACACAACACGACGCGCCTGACCCCCCGGCCAGCGGCGCCGCCATCTAACCCCGTTACCCAGCAAACCACCACCACGGGGCGCCACGCCAGGCCCCGCCCAGAAGTCACCAAACGAACCGGACGCCGAAGGAAGCCAACGCACACGACAACGAGCACCACTACGCCCAAAGGCGCCGAACCCGGGCCCGATACCGTGGGCTCCTCTCCACCCTCAGCACGACACACACGTCACTGACGTCACTCCTCCGCCGTGCCCCCTCCCACGCCACCGCCCCGCCCCCCCCCCTCCCGCCGCACGTCCCCACGCCGCCCAGCACCCAGCCCCACACACTGCGCCACAGCATCACCCTAGTCCGGCTCCTCCACCATCGCGCCACTTGGCACCTCACAGTAGACCGCCGTCCTGTGGTCCCGCTCCCCCCAGCACCGCTCCCGGGGCCGCACCCGACCCACGCCGTGTTCGCCCCCACGTCGCGGGCCGCGGACATCCTCCCGCTCCTCGCCACCACCCCTCCCGGGCATCGCATACTGCTTGCCGCCAACCCCTCGGTCCTCAGTGAGGTCCCCATCGGGCACGCCGACGCCCTGCACGTGCGCCCGCTGCTGCCCAACCTGCACGCTGCGTACGCCCCCGGCACGCCCGTCGACCCCTCCGTGTGGGACTCCCAGTGAGGCCACCGGCCAACGGCCGGCCCGCACGCACCACCCCGCACTCGCCTCGGGCGCACGACCCCGTGGACGCCGCTACCCACACGCCCGGCCCCGCGCAACCGCCTAACCGAGCCAGAACTCAAGCGCAAATCAAACCCGAGCCACACCCCGAAACCGCTAACCCTTGACTCCTAACCAAACCCGCCGAGGGAACAACGTAACCACAGCCCACACCCACAGCCCACACAGCCGCCTAACCAGCCAGCTCCCGAAGCAAAGAGACACCTCACCAAACCCACCCTGACCCAAGCCTAACCGAGCCGAAGCCCCAACACAAATCAAACCCGAGCCACATCCCGAAACCGTCAACCCTTGACTCCAAACCAGGCCCGCTGAGGGAAATGCGTAGACACAGCCCACAGCCACAGCCCACACAGCCGCCTAACCAGCCAGCACCAGAAGCAAAGAGACACCTAACCAAACCCACCCTGACCCATACCCATGTACATCAGGACACGCGAGCCGCACCCCTGGGGCGCGACCGCCGCCACAGCACCGACGACACACGCCAGAGGACACAACGCTATAGCACCGCCGCACCAGCTGCCCATGCCTGTGCCTGCAGTGTACGCGCGCCTCTGTTTTCCTCTTTTTTGTTTTTTCGTTTTCTTTTTTCCCAAAAAAAAAAACAGGTAAAAAAAAAAAAAAAACAAAAACAAAAACAAAAAACAAGTAAAAAAAAAAAAACGAAAATTAGGGGGCGAGGAGGAGGGACACAACCACCCATGGCACACGCGCACCGCACACAGCACGCACACCGGTGAACAGGAGCCCAGGGGCCCAGGACACCGCACATGCAACACAACACACCGAGCGAGCACACCGGTGAACAGGAGCCAGCTGGCCCAGGACACCGCAGACGCACCACAGCAAACCGCGCGGGCACACCGGTGAACAGGAGCCCAACGGCCCAGGACACTGCACACACGTAGGGCGGCCGAGGGACAGGAAAGAACCAATACCCCATGGGTCGGACGCACTGGGGCGACCCAGCCGACCCACCGGGCCAGTGGCAGGAGCGGTACTCCAAAGCCACTGGTCCGAGCCCGGCCAGGCTGCATCGGGGACCATGGCAAACGTCACCCGGAGCCATGGAAGCAACCGGTGACAGGCGAGCCGGTACACAGTCCAGGAGGGGGTCACCTGCCAAGCAGAGTGGCCCCGCAACTCAAGCCACAAGGGTGAGGCGGTCGTACCGTAGACAAGCGGGAGCAATACCCCTTGTGGTGAGAGATACTCCACACGGCTGGGCAGCCCCCCAGAGCTGCCGCCCAAAGGCTTGGGGGCTCCTTTCAAGGCCCCCGCACGCTATTTTGCAGGTGCCCAACGCACCAAAATAGCTTTCGCACCATGTTTGGCATGATATTCAAGCCCCAAAACAAGTCACTCCGCCATTTTCTTAGTTTTCGGAATAAACTAACACTTTTGCCTTTAAAAACCTATGTGGGGGCATGTGGCCCTACCCATGGACACATGTGGGGACACCCTCCCACCTGGGACACATGGACCGGGTGGCCGCGACAATGCCTTCCCAAGCACATGCGGGAGCGGCTCAAGAGGCACCTGACATAGGGCAGTGGGAGGGACAGGACGTCCCCTTGGTAAGACCTTCTTCCTGCAATGTCAAAGGAGGCATCCCGAGCTCCCGAAGATACCTACCTACCTACCTGGGTCTGTTATGGCAAGGGAAACAACCATGCACACGACCACCGTCAGTGCAAGGTGTATGAGGCGGACAAGAAGGCCTACTTCGCCGCCCACCCCGAGAAGAAGCCCAAAGAGCAGCGGATTTCTGATTGGAAGGCGAAGGGCGGAGACGGGGGAAAGGGCCAAGGCAAAGGCCAAGGGAAAGGCGGAGGAAGAGGCTATGGTGGTGGACCTGGTCAAGACCGACGAGTGAGGTCAATCGAGGAAGTTGCTGAGGACATGTTGAGGATGTTGGAGGAACTCAAAGCCCAGCAACGTGGAGGACAAAGTCCTGGCGGATCGCAGCCGGAAGGGGCTGCGGGAAGCCAAGTCTAGAGGAGCCCCCACGGGAGTGGGACCTCGGAGGTCTCTCCTCCGAAAATCAGTGGAATCCCAGAGAAAGCAAAGGCACATCGGGTGCCGAAGAAGGCTCCGGAAGAGCCAAAACCACTGAGTTTCGCCACTCCCAACCCCTGGAGCGCCCTGCCAAGGGAAGTACATGTGGGTACGGGACGTAGCAAGAAGGAAGGAGCGACCACGGAGAGCCCCGTGGACGGGCAGGACCAACCCAAGATCTACACGATCCGTGACCATACCCTTGAAGTCCTGATGCACCCGGACGTGCTAGAGTTGCATGCCGTGAGAGTCTTCCATACACCTCATGGCGACGAGCGGCAGTTGCACTTGAAAGTGCGAGTACGGTGCGGACGAGAGGAGAAGGTGGTGGATGTGTTAGTGGATACGGGTGCCCAGGTGAGCCTGGTCAGGAGAGGGTTGTTCAAGGAGGAATTCCTGCAGCCCAGCCGGAGACCGGTCCGCCTGAAGGTCGCCAACGGAGAGATCATGGGTGGTGGCACCCATGAGGCCACCATCAGTATGGAATTCTGGGAACATGAGCGCTTAAACCGCCCTGATCAGGCGAAGAGAAGCACTCTATCCGGGAACTTCTATGTGGCCGACATTACCGATTGGGATATGATCATGGGGTATGACTTCATGGTGGTAAATGCCATTGGAGCCCTTCCCCATCGTGCAACGCTGGTCCGGGAGGATGATGAATGCCTAACATGGCTGTCCACGGACTATGCATGCGGATCATCCCAATGGAATGCTGAGGAAGAGGATCGGATCGTCCAAGCGGTGCAAGCTGTGGGTGCCAAGTCCAGAGGAGACCGAGGAGTTCAGCTCACGGAGTATGGAATGGCGCCGCAGGTGTACGCCAGGATGATCCAGACGCTGGCAGCCGAAGCGCCCGAGACGGACGTCTTCGCTTCCCGGGATGCCCCACCTCTGCGGAAGTGTAGGAGGCATTGGCATCGAGGAGACTCAGCCTGGCACAGGCATTGGGGTTTGAAGGAGTGGGGACCCATGTATTGGCATGGCTCCCTGGACAATACCAGAGGTACGGTGGAGAAGATCATCGTGGATAGGGCGAAGGGGATCCTGGTCATAACCGGCATAGGATCCACCCCATGTCCGCTGGAGGGTCTCAAGTCGACGCTGGACTCCATCACCCTGAACGAGATGTCATTCGGGCCAGAGGAGGAGTTGTTCATCGACGCCAAGGGTGTATCAATGCCCTCCCCGGGTCAAGCGTGGGGTACCAAGGCTTTCCTGGTGGATGGGGCGCAAGCCCAGCCCACGGGTGATGAAGCATTCATCCGTAGGGTGGAGCCGGTGCCCATGAAGGTCATGTTTGAGCCGAAGGAGGGCACGGGTCAGCCTATTGATGGCATTGACGTCCTGTCCCACGCCGAGATCGACGACGTCGTCAACTACATGCGGATGGGGATGCACGACCGTGTGGCAGCCAAGAAGAGGCGGGCCATGGTCACATCTCCGCATTGGTGGGATGACAAGATGTTGGTCACCGGCAAGTACGAGAAGGATGAGTTCGTGGCGAGGGTCATGGATCACATCGCGGACCAATACGATGGTCCGGTTGGGTCGGACCCACCAACGTGGGGTTTTCCAAGAGTGGGAGCCGGTAGCGACGAGCACCAGCCCGAGGCCGCAAATTTTCGAAGATTATCGGTGGGAAGAGCTCCCCACGACGATGAAGACGGCATATCGGACGAGGAGAAGTCCGAATCGGACCCAGAAGAGGCCTATACCGCAGTGCGGTCGGTTGTATCTATACCGAAGCAAGCGGCTGAAGAGGCCCAGGAGAACCCGAAGGTCGCCGAGCTGAAGGAGAGGCTGATCAAGGCCTATCCGCGGCTATTCAGTGGCGTCGCCAACAAGAACCCTCCAGATCGTGGGAGGTTTGGTACAGCGAAGATCAAGCTGAAGCCGAACCCGAAGATCTATCGTCATCGGGAGTACCAACTTCAGGGCGATCGGGCCGAGGCCATGAAGAAGCTGTTGGCCGAGTTCGTTGAGCGGGGATGGATCGAACCCTCCGACAGTGAGTGGGCCAGCCCAGCCTTCATCGTGCCCAAGAAGGAGAAGGGCGAGTGGAGGTTGGTGGTTGATTACAGAGGTTTGAACGAGCAGACCGAGCACGACTCGTACTCGCTTCCCCTGATCGACTCCATCCTCCAAAAGCAACAGAAAAAGCGGATTTTCACGGTGTTGGACCTGAAACACGGTTATCACCAGATGCCACTACACCCGGACTCCAGGCCCTGCACAGCGATGTCGACGCCGCTGGGGCCCATGCAGTGGAAAGTGGTGCCTATGGGCGCCAAGAATGGCAACGCCGCTTTCCAGCGCATGATGGAGGACCTACTCGGTCCTGTCCGGGACTGTGCCGACCCCTTCGTGGATGACATCATCATCGGGTCCGGCACGGAGAACATGACTGAGGATGAGCTCATCGACGCGCATGAGAAGGATCTGCGCCGAGTGCTCAGCGAGTTGGACAAGCACAACATGGTGTGCAAGCCCACCAAAGCCTCACTCTTCGTGAAGGAAGTGGAGTTCGCGGGTCACGTGGTTGGTCACGGGCAACGCCGTCCCATGCCTGGGAAGCTGGCGTCCCTGCACCACTGGGAGAAGCCCCAGACCATCAGCGAACTCCGGTCCTTCATGGGGTTCTGCAACTACTGTTCGGGCTATGTCCGGATGTATGCAGAACTGTCGGGGCCGCTGCACAAGATGCTGCAAGTGGGCAAGTTCGATGGCCGGAAGGGGAGCAAGAAGAAGCTTGCTTGGACCCCTGAGGCCGAAGATGCGTTCAGCCGCCTGAAGGAGCGACTCCTGGGGCAACTGGGGCTATTCCTGGTGGACCCGGACAAGGGATTCGTGCTACGGACGGACGCCTCGGACTATGCTGTGGGGGCAGTCCTCGAGCAGATCCGAGACGACGGGTCACATGTACCCGTAGCGTTCTGGAGCCGGATCCTGGCCAAGGGCCAACGCCGCACCTGGACCGCGAGGGAGAAGGAGACGTACGCCATTGTTTGTGCGCTCAGGAAGTGGTCTGGCCACATCGGATTGCAACCGGTAGTGGTTTGCACGGACCATCAGTCCTTGCAGAGCTGGCACAAGGAGCACGTCGACACCCCCTCGGGTCCGGCGGCAAGGAGGGCCCGGTGGCACGAGACGTTCGCCAAGTTCGACCTCAGCGTCGTATACATCCCGGGGAAGGACAACACTGTGGCAGATTGCCTCAGTCGGTGGGCCTACCCCGCGGGCAAGGCTTGGATGGACATATCCAGCCATGGCGACGCCGAAGAGACCGAGGAGGCCAAGCGCATCATCGAGATGGAGAAGGTCATGGAGCAAGAGGGGGTCAGGTGCTTTGTGGTGATGGCGAACCGTACGGACCTGGCCAAGTTCCGGGGTGCCCGCGTCCAAGCTATTCGAGAGGAAACCCTCGAGCAATGGATGGTGGCCCCTGTAGAGCTAATCAGGTCGGTGCTCACAGAGGACTGGTCGGATGACTACGCGGCATCCGAGCACTGGAGCAAGTACTGGAATGCCGTGAGCGCCCCGTCGAACGACGAATGGCCCGAGGGCTTGACCGAGGATGGCGACAAGTTGTTCCTCAAGGACAAGCTGCTGGTGCCTGAGAACCGAGTGGAGGAGCTCATTGACCATTGGCACAACGCCCAGCTCATGCACCCTGGCCGAGACAAGATGCAGCAGGACCTGGAGTGGCGTTTCAAGTTCCCTCCGGGGTACTACGCCATCCTGGATAGGTACTGCGGCGACTGTGCCGTGTGTCGGGCCACGAAGAGCCCCAACCACTCCACAGCGGGTAACCCGGTGTACACGGCTATACCGGAGGCCCCTATGCGGTCCGTGGCCATGGATGTATTCGCCATGCCTGAGGTCACCGTGGACGGAGAGACCTACGACTGTGTCATCCTGGCGGTGGATAGGCATAGTGGGTATATCGTGGCGGTCCCCGGCAAGAAGTCCAAGAAGAAGGACAGGAAGGACAAGCATGGAGTGGGGCTGCAGGCCAAGACCGTCGCTAATGCCATGATCAGGCATTGGCTGACGATTTTTGATGTCCCGGCTGTCATCTGCAGCGATCGGGGCAGTCAGTTTGTGGGGATGTGGTTCAAGACGATGTGCAAGCACATGGGTATTCGGCACGCCAAGACCGTGGCGTACCACAGCCGGTCAAATGGCCGTGCTGAGGTGGCCGGGCGGCAGATGTTCGAAAAGTTCCGCCAGCTGCACATTGACGAACCGGGCCGGAATTGGTATAACTCGCTGTGGAGAGTGCTCCAGGCGTATCACTACCTTCCGGGGCCCACTGGACTGTCGCCCCATCGCATCCTGTTCCTACGGGATCGAGTGTCACGCACTCTCCCGTGGATGAACCATGGCAAAGTGGCCCGGGATGCGAACGCCATGATGGCTGAGGCGGACGACACGGCGGCCAAGGTGTGCAAGGCACTTCAGGACGAGCATGACAAGAGGGCCAAGTACTTCAAGCAGGGAAAAGTCCAGAAGTATGCCCTCCAAGACACCGTGTGGGTGGAGCGGCACCACAAGGATGTCCTGTCCAGGCATCGGCAGGCATCTTGGTATGTGCCGGGGGTAATCGTGCGGAAGGTCGGGCAGGACGTGTATGCGGTTCGTGTGGGGGATAACAAGATCCTGGACCGCGACCATACCCAGCTTCGTCCCCGAGCACCAGACCCCAGCGGACGTCCCGTCACCTTCGAGTTCACGGCCGGCGATGTGGACTCGGACGACCAGGTTGAGGACGACGACTTCACCGCCGAGAGAATCCTGGCGGACAAGCCGGACCCGGGGACGCCTGGGGGTAGGCTTTATAAAGTCCGTTGGAAGGGATTCGCCGCATCCAGGGATTCGTGGGAACCTCCGAGCAGTTTCGTGCCGAGGTATACCACGGTCTGGATGGACTACCTAAAGAAAAAGAATATTTCTTTGGATGTCAAGGACGTGTTGGTCCATTTGGTTGCTGCTGTAGCACCGTAATGGATCCCCCCTTGGCATTTTGTTTGTTTCTGTGATTGAGGAGACGGGTGAGGGCCTTCATCCGGGGATTTTTCGGCCTTGATTGGCCATATACCCCCTTCACTCGATCTCCACATATATATTTCATTGTGGTATACTTATTTAGGTCGACCGACGACGTTTCTCTATCTTTGATCCCCTTGGTCCATGTTGTAGATCAAGAGGAGACCGGATATGGCGTAGGGCACCGATTTTCAGTGTCCTCACCCCTCCCATGGGGCATGGGGGACGCCTACGACGTGTGTGGGGCCTCCATGTGTCCTTGGGACATGAAGGGGGGGGTTGGAGCCCATTGGGGTCCTCCCGTCCTCTCTTCAATGACTTCCGAGCGGTAACAACGCTCTGAGAAGGGGGGTGAAGCTGGTTCGGACCCCCGTGGCCATCTTGGGGTCACTTGGGGTGTGTATCTATGTGCCGGCAAGCCGCCATTGGCTGATATCATACTCTCCCGTCCACCTGAACTAACCCGATGTGATAGTGTGATAAGTTGGGCCATTCCGGCTACGAGCGGCCATATTCAGAACCGAGGCGCCGCCAGCGGTGATCTATATATCAGAATATTAGGAATCAACAGGGTTTTATTATCATAATGTTTCCGTAATTTTTCAGCCTTTCGTTCTGATGGTCAATGTATCGGCGACCGTCAGTTGGCTCGCGATTTTGCGTTAACCGATTGGTTAACTGTTATTTCCAGATATTTTGGCGGATACTCCGTTGAAGGGTCAGATTTCATCAGCAAAGGGTTGATTGCTTCCGCAATTTTCTAAATAAGCACTCGAAATTTTAATCTGAATTTTTCGCGATGTCGAAATCGGATTTTCGACTTCGACATCGCCGCACTTGATTTGGACTTCTTCGAGTGGTCATACTCCTTTCCTTATGCCCGAATCAGGTTTCCCTTATACTTGCCACCCATTTGACATGGAGATATAAGGGAAACAAAAGAGAATTGTGGGACCACTTTGAAGGACCATATCTACGCGCGAGTGTGAGGAAAGAGAATAAGGAAGGTTGGGTTGCAAACGCCTTGGTCTCAACTTAATTTAGGAAGCATCAAACGCCTTTGGTATGTACACATGCCCGATATAGCAAGGGATAATGGTCAAGTGGGTATAAAGTGATATATACCTCTTGGACCGTGCAACCGAACATTTTATTGTGACTTTCGAGTGTACCGCATGAGTGTTGGGGTTGTATAGCAACTTTCCTCGGGTTCCTACGTATTTTGAACGTGAAGTTATGTCAATGGAGGGACATGGCATATCATGGTGGGAGCCATATTTTGAGGGTATGTGTTGTATGCATGGTATATGTTTGATATGCTCACGCCCATGTTATATATCTTCGTGTGGCCGAAGAGATGGGGAGCCATACGTGACAAGGGCTTTGCCCATGTCCCAATTGTGGAATTCAAAGCGCTAGACCAAGTCTACCGCGTATGTATTGCTCATGGTATGTTTGACAAAGAGATCCATGGGTGCACTCCCATTTTCATGGGGCATGTAGATATTAGTGGCGAAGGTATCTCCATGCGCCCGATTGGGGATCCAAGTGGGGGAATTGTTCGCAAATGGTTCCAATCATTTGTGTATTGAATCATGAGCGGATATCATGGGTGAGCATATAGATATACTATCATGACAACTTTGTATTTGGTCATATTTTCATGTTTTTGACCTCAATTTTTGCTCATTTTTGCGTTTTGTGTACTTACCTGGTCAGCAAACAGCAAGAAGCCTATGGAGAGTCGAACCATGGTATGTTGTTCATATGTTGGCATATGCTTTGGAGTTGAACACCACCATATGCCGGATTGCGTACTCCATTTGGCTTGGCGCATGAGAGATTACAAGAATTGGTCTCAAAATCATGGGCTGACTTGGGCAGTGCGTGGCGCCCATATCCGAAGGGGTTTCGAGGGTAAAGTGGGGATGTACATGGGCATTGGCCTTTGGTCTCTATCCTCCATGAATACTAGACTTCGATTCCATGCATGCTTTGAGCCTTCGGATAGGTAGTAACTTCAATTTTGAGCATATATTTGATATATGGCCAATATGGTGTGAATTGGCAGTTTTTTGACATGTTATGAGTTCAAACTCATAGGTCATTTCTCTAAGCCCATTCGACTCCAAGTCCAACCAAGGTTATGTCAGGGTAGGGCATGGTCCTGAGTGCCACTCTAGGCCATGACAAGCCACCTCCCCTATTGGGCTAGGACTTAGAGGCTTGGGAGTGAACACATTTTTGGGGTTTGTGTAGTGACTTGTGACACATGGCATTCAGCCATCTCATTTGACCTGGTTCAGGGCAATATGTTGGTGAGTCAAGGGAAGGTCTTGAGTCCAGGGAATGAGGGGTTTATGGCTGTGAATGTGTATATTTACCTCTTTCCCCAACTTTGCTTTATTTGTGTTCACATGCCAATTTCAGGGCTTTCTTCCTTGGTGCAATTCTTGTACATGCCCGCCATCGTGAGACAATCGATGTGCTGAACGGAAGCCCGCAGCCTGATTTGGATTGTGAATTGGGTTATCGCTGTATTTGTGGCATCTGGTTGCTATTCAGGGTTGAAGGAGGATTTTATTTTCTATATTTTTGGATTTGGAATTCTGGATTTTGAGCAATGCAATCGTTGATCAGGAGCAAATCGGCAGGGGTTACAGGCGGAAGGGGCACAGCGGGGGCCGGTCCTGGTAGGGACCTTCTTTACAAACAATTCAATTTGGTTGCGCATTTCATGTCGTTTTCATGCAAAATGCGTGCCTTCCCTATCCTACCTCCATCCTACCTATTCTTTGTGTTGCAGAAGAGGATGAGGTCGCCTTTGATGGGCCCCAACCGTGGCATATCAATTGGTATGACGGCCTTGGCGAACAACAATGCCACCAACTTCAACACCCAGCGCAACGAAAAGAAGAAGGAGAAGAAGTGCAAGAAGGAAGACCCATGGAAGAAGCCGAAGACCCATACGCGCAATGGCAAAAGGAGATTGAGATTGAGCACTTGGCTGACATTGTTGGCACTCCAAGTCCAAGTCCAAGTCCAACTCCACCGGGCACGCCAAAGCACTCCCCACAACCACGAACCGAGGCGGAACGTGGTATGCACCGCTACGCACCATTGCACCATGGCACGTGTTACATGGTTCCGTTCGTTCACCGTCAACCCTTGTTTACAGCAACAATGGAGCAAGGGAAGAAGGACTGGGAGGAGAGATGCCGTTCGCCGGAGCCACACGCCGAGGGTGCACCCAAGACGCCAGGCGAGCGAGGTATCACCGTGGTGGCGTCACTTGTTTGCTTGTCCTTTTTGTGTTAATTGTGCATTTTCTCTTGTTTGCCCCTTTTTTCTCCCGTACATTGTACATTTGTTGCTTGGTTTGTTTAGGGAGAAATGGTGCGGAGGAGCTCATTTCGAAGATGAAGGAGCGCCGGGAAGCCAAGGACCGTGAGGAAGCAGCGAAACGTAAGGAGTCAGATATGTGCCTTTCCCAACCTCTTTGCCGTGCCGTGACAATGGCCCATTACGGGCCCGTATATGTATAGAAGCGGGTTTTGGTGTTGTTTGGGTTAGGTGACACAAGCTTGGAGTGGGGTTTGGGAGCGCGCCTCTCGTCTTTGAGGCCGTAGCAATGGCCCATTACGGGCCCATGTATGTATAGAAGCGGGTTTTGGTGTTGTTTGGGTTAGGTGACACAAGCTTGGAGTGGCATTTGGGAGCGCGCCTCTGGTCTTTGGGGTCTTAGCAATGGCCCATTACAGGCCCATATATGTATAGAAGCGGGTTTTGGTGTTGTTTGGGTTAGGTGACACGAGCTTGCAGTTGGGTTTGGGAGCGCGCCTCTTGTCTTTGAGGTCTTAGCAATGGCCCATTACGGGCCCATATATGTTTAGGAGTGGGTTTGGGTGTTGTTTGGGTTGGGTGACATGAGCTTGGAGTGGCGTTTGGGAGCGCGCCTCTTGTCTTTGAGGTCTTAGCAATGGCCCATTACGGGCCCATATATGTATAGAAGCGGGTTTTGGTGTTGTTTGGGTTAGGTGACAGGAGCTTGCAGTGGGGTTCGGGAGCGCGCCTCTTGTCGTTGGCACACTTTACTGCATGTATCCCTTTTGCAGCATTGGCCAGCAACATGCAGAATGATGAGGTGCTGGCCATCGCCGACCCCAAGGACCGTGAGCTCGTCCGGTTCAGTGTGGAGGAGACCTTCGACGCCAACGTCAATATCTTGCAGGCCGTGGTTCCCCGCCCCCAAAGCACGGGCCCGCGCGACACGTACATCGTGCGCCGGGTCTGCCAGGGACCCCCCTTCGCGAGGTGGCGCCGCGGGGTTCGCCAGGGTGGCCCATTGCCCCCCACATGGGACCCCCCGGCGGTGGTTGTGGGTGACGAGGAGGGCAATACCTTCATGGGGGAATGGTATTGCCCTCAAGTCACCATTAGTTCTTTTTGGGACGCCAAAAAGAACACCAAAATGAGGGAGGAACACTCCGCAATGTTCCGGGGGTGGAGGAGGGGGGCCAACCCGAAACATTTTTTTTTCGGGATTTCTGACTTCGCGACCGTCAAGGTCGCGGAGGAAAGAGAAGAGCGGGGTTTGCCCGCATGGGCAAGCGAGGAGGTGGATCAGGAGGTGCTCTGCGAGCTCCTCCTGCCCCTTGCGCGACCATTGGGCCGGGCGGTGCGCAAAAACGTTTGGGACAAGGGGGACTGAGGGGACGTGAGGGTGCCGGCGCACCAACACGCGGAGGAGGTGTACCAAGGGGGAAAACATCTCCGCCTCCGTGAGTGGTCGACCGACGACGTCGCCGAGTACGAGGAGCGCCTGCGGTATTTCGAGGGCGACCATGTTTTTGTGGGGGGGGAGGGGGTGGAGGGAGCCGAAGAGCAGGAGGGGGAGGAGGCCGAAGAGAAGGAGGGGGTGGAGGCCGAAGAGAACGAGGTAGAGGAGACCGAAGAGGAGGAGGGGGGGGAGGCCGAAGACGAGGAGGGGGAGGAGCAGGAAGAGGAGGAGCGGAAGGCCCCGGTGGACATGGAACCGGAATTGAGTATTGAGGTGGACGTCAACCCACCCCCCCAGCCCCCCGCCCCCCGGCCCAAACCAAGCCCGAAGGGCGCGGGGGCCGTTCCCCCCCCAAAAACCAGCCCCGAAGCACACTCCCGCCATGGCTGCCCCCCCCAAACCTCCTGCCAAGGGTGCCGTACGCCGGAAGCCTTAGCCGGCGTACAAGTATGGGGGGAAGAAGGAGTAGGTGGAGAGTGCGAGCCATGGCACGCTCCGAGAGGTCCAGGGTGTGTATTACATCCTGGAGAGGTGGGTGGACCGGCGCCACCGCCTGACCTCCTGGACCTCTCCATGCGGACATCCCGAACTCCTAGTACCGCCCTTGCAATGCGCCGCAGTTGCTGCAATCGCTGCCGTTGGTAAGGGGGTGTTACCTCTGAGTACGGGCGGCGCACGTGGTGGTGCATGGCCCGCTCAAATGCCTCAATGGCTTGTAGTTTTCAGTGCGGAGGAACGAGAATAGGGGGATGGTGCGATGTGCGTTGCTTTTGGCACGCATTATGGCGCATTGGATCAAGGGGGGACACTACGTCCCCCTTGAGGACCTCCCCGGAGTCGGCGCGGGTGTGGAGTTCACGACTGTAGCCGAGATGTGGGAGGATGTTGCCATGTTGGCTGCATGGGGGGGGGACATGGCACGTAGGCCGGGCCAGCGGCCCTCCGACAAGCTGGATGCCGTGTGTGACGAGGTGACGGCCTTGGTGGAGGCCCGGACGAATGAGCCTCCCCTCGTGCCATTGTCTTGGGTTGGGTACCTTATGTTGGCGCTTGCGGGTGAGGAGTCGTTGCGCGTGCCGTTTGTCTGCATTGTGCCCTACTCTTGGGGGGGACGTTTTGGAGAAATCCAAAGGTTCGTGTCCGAGAGAAGGTTAGGACGGAGGCCAAGCGCACCGGCAGGGTGAAACAAAGGGTGTGGTTGGCCCAATGGGTGTCGGGGGGCGAGGGGCGTAAGGGGGTTGCACACCAGCAACCAAAGGCATGCCTGGGCAAGAAAAGGAAGTTGACGGTGGGATAAGGGGAATGGGTGCCACATGCCCCTTTTCATGGGCCCCCAAGCGGGGCCATATTCAATCCATTCCAGGGGGGGGGAGGGGTGCAGTACGGGCTCCCATGTGCCCTCCAACCCCATGCATGATCCCAACGACCCACGTGCCAAGGGGAAGACGCACGGTGGGAGCGCGCCCCTTGTCATGGGCCCCCAAGCGGGGCCATATTCCATCCGTTCCACGGGGGGGAGGGGTGCAGTACGGGCCCCCATGTGCCCTCTAACCCCATGCATGACCCCATTGCACCACGTGCCAAGGACACGACGAACCGAGGGAGCGCGCCCCTTGTCATGGGCCCCCACGCGGGGCCATATTCAATCCATTCCAGGGGGGGAGGGTGCAGTACGGGCCCCCATGTGCCCTCTAACCCCATGCATGACCCCATTGCACCACGTGCCAAAGACACGACGAACTGAGGGAGCGCGCCCCTTGTCATGGGCCCCCAAGCGGGGCCATGTTCCATCCAATTCAGGGGGGGAATGGGTGCAGTACGGGCCCCCATGTGCCCTCTAACCCAATGCATGACCCCATTGCACCACGTGCCAAGAACACGACGAACCGAGGGAGCGCGCCCTTTGTCTTCACACAACATCACTCAGATTGCATTCCATTACTTCTTTGCCTTGGCTCTGCCCTTGCCCTTGCATTTACCGCCCCCTTTCTTGGGCGCCGGTGGTGCGGGGTTCAGAATTTGATCCATGGAAAAGTATGCGGCATCCGTTGTTGGCACGAACCCGGGGTTGGGCCAACATTGCATGCCCATGGACAATGGGACTTGGGAGCCTGGCGTGTATAAGTATGGATGTGGGATGGGAATTTGACTACTTGGGGTGGCTTGAGAGAAGGGGACGGTTGGGGGTTGCAATGATTGTGTGCTAGACGTAGCTTGGGACGAGTGGACACCCTGAGACAAACCGGCAATACCGGAGGATGGTGGAACCGGAAGCGAGGGTGTAAATGGGGAAGGGCGGGGCACCCTGCGAAGCATAACTACATCATCACTCCCCTCTTCATGCATCGGTTGGTTAGAAAAAGGCACTGGGGGGTAAGCGGGGACGAAGGGGGGTACAAACGGGGGGGTGACGTACACTTGTGGTGGGGGTAGGGGGGGGGGGGGTGGGACGTCGGGCTCCGTGGTGTTTTTCTTTTTCTTCTTTCCGCCGGTAGCCATCTCCGATGCCTTTCGCTTTTGTGCTTTGGTGGGTGGCTTTGCTGGATTGTCCGCTTTAAGGTCACCCAATGGTTTCCCTTGCGTGTCAATCCACGTCCGCAAAGTAAATCTAGCATCTTCAAGGCGTTCTTGCGAAACAATCGCCACATCCACAAACTCCCTAGCCAAGGCACTCAATTGCAACTGGTTCCTTATTCTTTGGACCTCTGCTTGGCGCACCAGTAGAGCCGCCTCCCCCTCCCCCTCGGGAACGATGCCTTCCATACTAGGTGCCTCCACGGGACAAGAACCAACACGCTCATGGTTGTGGTAAAGCTTCCCAACCACATTCCGGGACATAAGCTCTAACTCCTCATGCATGGGAGGGTCCTCCAAGAAATGTTGGGAATGCACAAGGCCAAAGTGGAAAGCGGCGAATGCACCGTCGCGCAATACCCGCCAAAAATTCCTACAGGGCATCCCAAGCATGGTAGGAAATGCACAAGTGCACACCAGGTCACGGTACAAGGTGTAGGTGGTAGATCCAACGGAGGTCTGGACCGGCCCCGAGAGTTGAACATAGTGAGCTACATTGGTTCCGTGTCTGGAAACTTCAAAGATGGCTGCATTAGGCGCGGGGGTCACCATTGTTGGAAGGGAGATCCAACTCCAAAAGATCCTCCACCCCCCTTGTGGAGTCAGGACAATTGTCAGAGGCGGGACGGGCCAAGGCCTCGTATGCGTTGTCAGGCAGCCTCTTCATGTTGTACCCAAAGGAAAGGACCATCTGATGGGCTGCCCTATCCCTTCCCCATGTGGTCAGCCGGTCCTTCATTGCCTCATACGGCATTGGAAAAATTTGCTGGGCCGTCTCATGCCGGGAACGAAAGGAGCCCATTGTCGCGCGTGTGTCCAGACGCGCCCATTTCAAAAGCAGGTCCCCCACAATGACCATGAGTGCGTCAAAAACGTCGTTCAACTTTTGGCGCTTGGTTAGGCGGCCCTCCTTTGCCCACCTATGGATGCCCTCCACCCGTTGTGGGGACACGATCCCCCGTGTGAACACACCCACCTGAAAACAGCGTGCCCAGCGTCGCACCTTGTCCCCCCCCCGTGTAGCACTCAAATATGTATGTCCACTTGAAAAGATTGGGTCGCCAAGAATCTCAACATTCCACATGTGCTCAAAGACAACAATGGAGACTTGGCGGTGTGCACGGGCCATGAGGCGGACCAATTTAGTGAAAGTGTCGTGGCCAAGAACGCCTTTCAGGTTCTTGGCCACCTTCTTGGCAATGTGCCAGTAACACCAAAAGTGCTTGGCATTGGGGAAAACGGTGGCGATGGCCCCCGAAGCCTTCACACATGCATCCGTGAACATGACCACAGGCGCGATGCCCACGGCCGCCAACCAGTGGGTAAACTGGTACTCAAAGTCGCGAGTTTTTTCGCCCACGACAATGGCTTGGCCCATCAGCACTGACTGCCCATAGTTGTTGACCCCCAAGAAGAGGCCAATGTTCATGTTATACTTATTACTTTGATATGTATTGTCATGGAGGATTAGATACGGGAAGCGCCGGGCAATGGCAATTTGCTCGACGCTCATCCAGAAGACATGGGATAGTTTCTCAGTGTCATCCTTCACCACATGAGTGTACCACCCATGTTTGCCCTTTTCCTCAAGGCGGTTGACCAACTCATGGGCATCTAGCGCTGAGGAGTACCCTTTGTCATCATAAATATTTTGGACCTGTTTTGCTGTGATCTCGACTCCGCGGCTCCGCATGAAATGTACCACGTTGCGGGGGGGGCATGAAGGCTTGTTCCAAGTTCATGATTAAATCGGCACCCTCACGGGACGAATTCAACGGACCAAGGAATTTTCTTTTGCTTGGCCGTTTGCGGTGGAGGGTTATGGTCTAGGCGGAGTCCTTTGGGACTCACGGACCACACCTCACGCATGCCATTCATCCGGCGAGAAATGTACACATGGAAGGGACAACAATCCGCCTTTGACTCCGGTGCATATGTTGGCACCGTCGTACTATCTTCGGGAAGGACCCCGGACTGGGCTGCGTTACGATTGTGCTGTTTTTGGCGGCCTACTTTGTGGCAATAAAAATATTCTTGGCCTTTGCTTTTATCGCCACGACGACTGAGAACTTAGCCGTTCTCATCCGCCCAATCCTCCATGCGGTCACAAACTTCTTGGTGACTAGAGCCGGCAAACGCCTGCACAACGGGCTCCCAAGTGGCACCCATCTCCGGAAACTTCATGCTGGCATCTTCCTCATCATTATCTTCCTCATCGGAGCACGCTTCATATGGGTCTTCTTCGAGGACCTGCGATGGTGCCGGGGACAAGGGAAGGGGACTGTAGTTGGGCTCAGATGATGTGTCTGACATCTGTGTCTGAAAAATAGTAGAACAGATGCGCTTGATGCTGGCATTTATAAAAATACGCTGTTCAGCCCCAGCAATCAATTAAATCAGAAAATGAATTCCATTTTTCCCCATTTTCAGTTAATGCAAGCGCAGGCGCCAGATGTGGGTAGATCCTTTAGTCCTACGTAGTCCTAAGCCGTAGTCCTGCATAGCCATTCTTGGGCCAAGCGGGGTGAAAATTAACAGGATCTCATAATCCAGTCCATCACAGACCACTGGGAGCGCACCAAATGCTCCACGTCCCTGACTGATGGACAGTCACAAAAAATTCGCCGAATATCGTACCCACATTGAAAAATGGCCGGAGATGGTTATGCAGAGAGAGAAGTTGTCTCTCTCTCCTCACCTGCTCCAGTGTTATGCTTTCTTCTATTCTCCCAGCCCAGCCAAATGAGTTTTGTGAAGATCAGTGGAAATTCCAACTGCGCGAAAGAAGGCTTGCAGTACGTGAAGCGCCAAAGTACGTGCGCAGAAGGCCTGGCTAGGGTGAACATTTGGTCACTTGATCTCCACGAGTACTCGAATGGTGACGAGATTGCAGGATGCTTTGTTCAATCAAATGGCGTTCCACGCGTAAATACCTCGGGTAACGAAAGTCTGAATGCTGGGCCTCACACGATGATTTGCTACCAGCCACCCAAGTACGGCGCTTCAAATAACCGTTACGGACCGACCTACGCTGGGGCATAATGAAAGGGATCTTCCAATCTATATATCAACCACCGGCTGCAGCCAAGTGCTGTCCCGATGCGCCCCTGGTCCTGTGGGGTGAATACTGCCAGCCAACAGTTTGCAAACGTTGCTATGACCCTTAACTGCAAAGGATGCCCAAACGGATCAACCCAAAAATCGTCAAAGAGACCAGGCAGCCAGCCCTTGTCTCCTTGACCAAAGACAGACACCTCGACCGCTGCAGGCTGCTCGTGTTCGTGTTTTGGCGTACGTGCACGCCGCTGTTGGCGTTCAACACGAACAGTTCATTTACAGTCTCCGTTTGTTGGGGCATGATGAAAGGGATCCTCCAGTTTACATATCAATCACCAGTTTCAATTGATTTCCCCTGATTTCCGTGATTTCCCGTTTTCCGTGATTTCCTTGATCAAGTGATTTCTCTTGATTTGCGTGATTTCCCGTTTTCCTCATTTCCGTGGCTTTCCGTGCAGGCTGCTGGTGTTTGTGTTTTGGCGTACCTTCACGCCGCTGTTGGCGATCCTCAAGTTTATCACCAATATTTCCGGCTGCAGCCAAGTCCTGTACCAGTGCAGCGAAGCCGTGACTTTGTGCCTTGTTGGATTGTGCTACCTGCCCGAGGCCATTCAGAAGAACTATGCTGGCTTTTGCTTTGTCGTGGTAGTGCTGCACTGCATACTATTGCCCATAGAATCGAAAGCATTCCAATATTTTGCCTTATACTTGTGGACAACTGCATCAAATTTTTTTTTAGTCTTGCCCTCTGCTTTTAGAAAATTGCACCCTTCCTTCGTATGGTCCTGGTATGCGACCCTCCCCTCCTCAATTTTGAGGAACAGCGGTCCAAAGAAATATTTTGCACATCTGGTTGACACATGTTTAACACTCTAGCACCCATTCAGAAGAACTATGCCAGCAGCCATTCGAAAGAGTAATGCCCAAAGCCATTCATAAGAACTATGCTGGCTTTTGCCTGTCATCGTAGTGCTGCATTCTATTGCCCATGGAACCAAGTGCACACTAATGTGGCTGTCTTTGTTCTTCAAATCACCCCCGGCAATTTTATGTCCTCTGTTTATATAGATAAAAAGGCGGCACCACAATCAGTTTTCGCCTTCTGCTTGCAGAAGATTGCACCACTTCCAAGTAAATAAAAGCACCAAAATCAGTTTTCACGGTCTGCTTTTAGAAGATTGCCCCACCGCCAAGGTTTTAAAGTGGTTGGCCCTGCTAAGGTTTCAAAGTGGCTGACCTCATGCAGGCCAGTTGGCAGACCAGTTGGTTGATCCTTGTATTGTCAACCCCCCCCCCCCAAGGTCTTTAGCATAGAATACATGTTGTTACTCTGAATGTTTCTGCTCTGTCCTCAGACTAGGAAGGGTGAATTAAAGTATGGAATAAGAAGATGATTAATGGTTTCGTGTCCATGACCCTCCCAAATAAGCTAGGGTCAGTGCAGCAAAGACGCAGCATTTCTTTCGGAATTCGACTCTTTGATTTTGTGCATTAAGAGATGCGAAACCCCCAGCCCCACAACCACCCATCAAAAAATCACCCATAAACACCCCAAAAGAAGGGGTAGGTGGAAGTGAATGGTAGGGTGTAATCTCAGGCATTCAAAAGGTGGATTGCTGGAGAAGTGCAGATGCAACCTTTGCCTTCCCCCTCTGCTTTTAGAAAATTGCACCCTTCCTTCGTATGGTCCTCGTATGCGACCCCCCCCTCCTCAGTTTTGAGGAGCAGCGGTGCAAAGAAATATTTTGCACATCTGGTTGCTACATGTTTAACACTCCAGCACCCATTCAGAAGACCTATGCTAGCAGCCATTCAGAACAATGATGCCCAAAGCCATTCACAAGAACTATGCTGGCTTTTGCTTTGTCATAGTAGTGCTGCATACTATTGTCCATGGCACCAAGTGCACACTAGTATGGCTGTCTTTGTTCTTCAAATCACCTGCGGCAATTTTTCATCCTCTGTTTATATAAAAAAAGGCGGCAATTTTTCGTCCCCCCTTGAAACAAAAAAAAGGCGCAATTTTTCGTCCTGTTTTTAAACAAAAAAAAAGGCGGCACCGAAATCAGTTTTCGCCCTCTGCCTGCAGAAGATTGTACCACTGCCAACCTTTACAAGTGATTGACCCTGCTACGGTTTCAAAGTGGCTGACGTGATGCAGGCCAGTTGGCAAACCAGTTGGTTGATCTTTGTATTATCAACCACCCCCCCCTCCCCCAATGTCTTTAGCATATAATACATGTTGGTGCCCTGGATATCTCTGCTTTGTCCTCACACTGGGGAGGGTGAATTAAAATATGAAATGGTTTCGTGTCCATGACCCTCCCAAATAAGCCAGAGTTAGTGCAGCAACGAAAAAGAAGAAGGGTTTGTGCAGCAACAAAAAAGAAGATGCAGCATTTCTTTTCATTGTGTGCATTAAGAGATGCGGAACCCCAGCCCCTACAACCACGCATCAAAAAACTAGCCATAAACACCCCAAAAGAAGGGGTAAGTAATGTGGAAAGGGTGGAACATCAGACATTCAAAAGGTGGATTAGTGGAGAAGTGCAGATGCAACCTGTTTTTCAACACCCCACAAGACAGGGTGGGTATAGTGGAAAGGGCGGATCAGGGGAAGCGGAGAAGGTTTCAGTTGTAACACTTACACAACCATCGGCACCATGGCACCATGGATGATGGGAACCTTATACACTATGTCACTCTGTCAGATAGTACTCATCATCTGGTACCCAAATCTCCAACACCAATGGACGTAAACGTGGACTAACTCCGGATACCGTGAAGGAAGGTCTTGATGACGGTGTTGTTGAGGCCCGGCCGCGGTTGTGTCGGGCGCCGTAGCTCCGCCACGGTTATGGTGTGGGTGATGGTGTGGGTGCCGCGGGCAGAGATGCGGTGGCTCCGCTCTGCGGTGTTCGCTTGGGTGCCCCGGAGGTATGGTGTGCACTTGGGTGCTCCGGAGGAATGCCGTGAGGGCGCTGATGTCTGAGAGGACTGTGATGTCTGTAAGGTGATGTCCCTAGGGACTGCTGTGGGGGTCCCGCTGCCGCGGGCTACCGCGGTGGCTGCTGCTGCTGCTGACTGGGCTGCCGCGGTCGCTGCTGCTGCTACTGCTGCCTGGGCTCGGCTTGGGTGCTCCGGAGGAATGCGTTGAGGGCGGTGATGTTTGAGAGGGCGGTGATGTCCGTAAGCTGATGTCCGTAGGGACTAATGTGGGGGTCACGTTGCCGCGGTGGCTGCCGCGGTGGCTGCTACTGCTGCTGCATGGGCTGTAGGGACTGATGTGGGGGTCCCGCTGCCGCGGTGGCTGCCGCGGTGGCTGCTGCTGCTGCTGCATGGGCTGCCGCGGTCACTGGTACTGCTGCCTCTGCCTGGGCCTAACCTGGCGGCTTGGGCGCTGCCGTGGGTGCTGCTGGTGTTGCTGCTGCTGTTGCTGTGAAGCTGGTTCGGACCCGTGTCAGTCAATCAGTCAGATATTCAGCTGTGAGGCTTGACAGTCAGTCATGTGACAACTTTATATCTCTGTTTTGTTGTACTACATTTATATTTGCGTTTTATTTGCAAAATCGGGCCAAAATCCCGTGATTTGGGGCCCGTTTTTGGCGACCGCGGCTGCCGCGTGCCGCGTCGCCTGAGCTGCCAGTGTGATTGCTTGACATTGAAACCGAGTACTTTCTAAGATTAGTGGAAGGTTAATGCCTTACATTATAGCCATTGTTCCAAAGATGGACTCGGATCTTCTTTTCGGGATTTGTCGGGGCCATTTTGGACATTTTCCTCAATCATGAATTGAATTTCGAGTCCCGTAACTCGAATTGATAGAATAGAATTTTTGCCATGTGTGTTGCCCATCACCCTATGCTTTCGGGCCAAAGGAATCGCTGCTTCATGAGAATTGATTTATAAAAAAGGTACCAAAATCGCTGCTATTAGTCTCCCGTTGTGCCGTATGTATTCAATCTCTCAAGAAAAGTTCGGGGACCGGTGGAGACCAAGTTTGGCGCCCGGTCGGTTACTAGTTCGAGCCGCCTCGAGCTTGCCAAAGGTTCAAAATTCAACTTTTAGGGTCAAATTTGGCCATCTCCCTCACAATTTGACCCCCCCTAACTTCAAGTGATTGTTCAACTAAGGGTACCTTAGCAAGAGGGATGGGAGCTTGTGGACAAATCCTCCGCCCTTGCATGCCCCAATTGATTCACACTTCGTTTGACTGGAGATCAACTATGTACTTATGCTCAATTGAGCTCATTTGGTCATTCTTTGCTCATTCTTGCTCATCTCCCTCCAAATTTTGCCTATGGAACCCTTGTGCATTTGGTGGTCAATTGATGTCTGTTTGGGCATAGGCTCATGGGCCAAGCCACACCATGTGATTAGTTTCCTTCATGGGCAAAGGGGTTCGTTCCAAGTGAATATTATGCATTTTGGGCCATTTTTGGGTATTTTGGGCCACTCAAATTACCCTTCCCCCCAAATTCATATGTCTGAGCCCATGGGTTATTCGGAAGTCATGTATTGCATGTGCTGTGCCCATGAATCATGTGTGAGATCCATGTATTGAGCTCATCGTATATCACCGAAGGAGTCTCTCAAGACCAGGAATGGTATGAATCAAGGTTTTGGGTGTTTTTTGGTGTATTTTTGCAATTTCAGCCCTCCAGTGGATCCCTGAGGTCCGAGTTCGATACGAGTTGAGGTGCCCAACAACACTATATATTCGCCACAGGCCCCAAATCTCAAGAAATCTATTTGCCGTATTATTTATTTGCTATGCACGCGTGCATTTCGCAGTCGCCGGCATTTGCGATCTTTCATTTTGACTGTCCAAAGTGAAATCGGGCTACAGTGCACGAACTTTCGATCTAAGACCAGGTTTATAAATGATTCCAAAAGTTCCGTCTTGCTTTACAATTTAAAAATCCCCGTCATTTTGTTTTAGCACCGCTTTTCGATTTGACGATTTTCAGCGCACACAGCCGCCTTTTTAAGCTCAGAAATGAAAAGAACACCCCCAAATTGACCAAAATTGTCCTTTATTTTGTCAAAATCCGATACAATAGGCCCGAGTTATGAATATGTCAATTTTATGCTATTTGAACCCTGTGTCGCCAATCTTGCCAAATGCACCCTCCCTGTCCTTGCGCTGCTAGCTGAAACACAAGGCCAAGGAGTGTTTTTGCCTTTGTTTGTCACCGCCCGGCTCCATTTCCGACCTAGAAAGGTGACCCGAAAATGGCTAAAAACGTAATCGGGGTTTTCTTTTGATGGTGCTTCTGTATACCCTATGGGGTACTGGACTGATCTCTTTTACGGCGAGCAATTTGCAAAGCACAACACCAACTCCGTTGATCACTCTTTGAAATTGTCGAAATCCTTCATGATCAGTCCATACAGAGAACCCTGAATTACAAACAGAAATTTTAATATAAAACAGAACTTTTCTGAGAAGCGTAAAATCCTTTATTTCTGCACGCGCGCGACGCATCCTAGGCTACAGGATCGCGATCTGGCTGCGGGCAGCCCCCTGCTGGGCATAACCCGTCACCCCCCCCGCAAAGCCCTTGCCGCAGCCACTAGGCCACCTGCAAGGGCTGACACACACCCAGGGGTATGCACAGCCAGTACTGTAGAAAAAATTGGCTGAGATGGACTGAAATATTATACAATTCCTAACCCCAAGACCTGAAATCCTGAACTGAGGTCCCTCTACTCTTTTCGGGTATCCTACACACTATCCTGAGTGGGGGGGTCACTGCCACCTAAAAACCCAGCTGACTATGGGAAAAAACACCTGAGAAAGCACTAAAAGTTTTCAAAAAGTAATTCTACCCAAGCAAAAATCCTGCTCTAAACTCCTGGCCTAAAACTCAGGGGGGCAGTTTTCCAAATACTGAAATCCAAAACAGTTTCACTGATTGTGTTCTACTTACTGCCCATGCCACCAGTCTGATTCAAAAAAATTTCCTGCACCAAAAACAACCCTGCTCAGAAGTGTAAAAAAAAAGACAAACAGGCACAAAAGCAGCAACAACAGGGCACAAAAAAAGACAGTGAATACACACTGTGCTGCCCCACAGGGTATAGAGACCCTTATTGCTAATATAAAAAAAACTTCTGCTGCGGCCTTGAGTATAAATAAATTAAATTACTTCTGAGCATCTTGAGCAGCACTCTCTCCATCACTCTGAGGCAGAGGACAGAGAAACAAAATAGGAGCGCTGATGTATGGGGGGGGGGCTGGTGCAGAAACAAGAACACAGACCTGAATTGGCTGGACTCATCCAAAAGTATTTTTGATATGTTGACATCTGAAAATTGATCCCCATCGTATCTCGGTGACCTGGAAACAGGGAAGCAAAGGAGAAAGGGTAAGAAAATCAGAAGGTTAGGGCAAACGAACCTGCATGCATACAATGCAACAAACAAATGCGCAAGTGTGCACACGTGCATACATTAGTAAAAAAAAATTCCTGAGCGTCCCCAGAAAAAAATGCAAGTAAACAGACAGTACACGGGCCCGCTGCACATAGTGTGCTGTGGCCACTCCCCCCTCCCACTGTGGGGTGCTGCCCTCAGGCAAAACTGCACCCCAAAATTCCCTTGTAAAATAAAAACAAAGCAGAATTTTCCCCTACACCCTGGCCTCGAATGTAGGTGCCCACTGAGGCACGCATGCCCTCAGTGGGGGGGCTGGAGTCACTGCAGGAGCAGTGGCTCTGCAACGAAACTCTGCAGTGGCAGAGTATATGAGTCCCAAACTGGGACAGTGGGTGGGGAGGGTACAAAAAAATATAATCATCCTTTAGATCTGCACGCGCGCGACGCATCCTAAGCTACAGGATCGCGATCTGGCTGCGGGCAGCCCCCTGCTGGGCATAACCCGTCACAGCCCCCGCCAAGCCCTTGCCGCAGCCACCAGGCCACCTGCAAGGGCTGACACAAACCCAGGGGTATGCACACATTGCTGAAATGGACTGAGATAATGTACAATATCCTACCCCCAGGACCTGAAGTCCTGAACTAAGGTCCCTCCACTTTCCTTCGGGTATCCTACACACTATCCTGAGTGGGGGGGTCACTGCCACCTAAAAACCCAGCTGACTATGGGAAAAAATGCCTGAGAAAGCACTAAAAGCCTTCAAACAGAAAATCACCTAAGCAAACTCCTGCTTTAAACTCCTGGCCTAAAACTCAGGGGGGCAGTTTTCCAAACTGATGTTCAAAACAGTTTCACTTGATTCTACTTACTGCCCATGCCACCAGTCTGATTCAAAAAAATTTCCTGCACCAAAAACAACCCTGCTCAGAAGTTTGAAAAAAAAATTGACAAACAGGCACAAAAGCAGCAACAACAGGGCACAAAAAAAGACAGTGAATACACACTGTGCTGCCCCAGAGGGTATAGAGACCCTTATTGGTAATATACAAAAAACTTCTGCTGCGGCCTTGTGAATAAATAAATTAATTTACTTCTGAGCATCTTGAGCAGCACTCTCTCCGTCACTCTGAGGCAGAGGACAGAGAAACAAAATAGGAGCGCTGACGTATGGGGGGGGCTGGTGCAGAAACAAGAACACAGACCTGGCTTCATTGGGCGTCGCAAAAATAATTTGATCTGTTGACTTTTGAATCGACCCCACTTGACTCCGCCTGAGAACAAAGCAGCGGCAGAAAAATGGATAAGGGTTCAGAAAATAAGCGGGTCAGGGCAAACAAACTTGCATAGATACAACGCAACAAACACATGCGCAAGTGTGCACACGTGCATACATTAGTAATAAAATCCCTGAGCGTCCCCAGAAAAAAAATGCAAGTAAACAGTACACGGGCCTGCAGCACATATGTTGCTGTGGCCTCTCCCCCCTCCCACCGTGGGGTGCTGCCCTCAGGCAAAACCTGCACCCCAAAATTCTCTTGTAAAAAAATAACAACAAAGCAGAATTTTCCCCTACACCCTGGCCTAGAGTGTAGGTGCCCACTGAGGCACGCATGCCCTCAGTGGGGGGGCTGGAGTCACTGCAGGAGCAGTGGCTCTGCAACGAAACTCTGCAGTGGCAGAGTATATGAGTCCCAAACTGGGACAGTGGGTGGGGAGGGTACAAAAAAATAAGTTTACCCATAGAATGGATATGGGAGCAGAGCACCGGCAGATGCACAGGCGTGCTCTAGCTCTCCAACAGGAGCAAAGAGTTAAAAAACAAGCAAGAGCCACACTGTGACTCTGAAAAAAATTCAGAAGTCTTTTGAAAAATATTCCTCTTGTCAGCAAAACAAGCCAAAATTGGGTTGACATCTCACGAGCAAAATGCTCAAAATCAGGCCAGTGTAAAACTGGGCCTGAGGCCTCAGATTCAAAAAACTGAAGCAAGGCTGCACATCAGTGTGAGCCACTGAGCACAAAAACAGTGCTTTTTGAGCGCCGAAGGCGCTTGGTGTCAAACCCGTTTTTCTCATCTAGCTCAAATGAGCCAGGATCTACCCAAAAAAACTGACGAACACTGAAAAACACGCCAAAACAAAGCAAACGGCCAAAGCGCCTTACTGCCCAAGCACAAGGCTCAGGGTAGGCGCGCATAGCTCAGAGCTGCTCAGAGCTGCGCTGGTGCAACAAACGACTGACGTAGCGGATCTGCCACGAAGTGAGAATGAGCAGAGTCTGAGACCAGGTTGGGCAGTGGAAAACTGCCACGCTCGTGGCTGTCCACTTATGCAAGCGCGCACAAACGCACGCAACACACACTGACCTGTGAACCATTCGACACCACTGCTTCTCACGAACAAAAACTGCTGGCATCCACCGCGAAATGACCCAACCTGAAAAACAGACCAAGAAAACAAACTACAACCCAAAACAGCAGCGAAGCGAAAAGCGAAGCACGCAAAGCACATACCAGAAGGCAAGTGCAGAGCGACTCCCCTTGCGAAAAACTGACTGGACCTGAAAACGGGCTGCCTTGAATTGAAATGACTTCATAGCAGACGACCCGAGGGGACCTGACACACAAAGGAAGACAACACACGCCCGTGAGCGCACGCACTCAAAACGGGACGCAACGAAGCCAAAATTCATCAGCTACAGGGTGGAGCGCAAGCACTCAACACGAGCGAACCATGGCTAATTGTTATTGTCTCCTTTAATGTCTCTTCTGCCGGCGCCCACGAATGCGAACTCCCCTGGTTTTCTGAACTTCTGCAATTTCTGTATCTCGGAATACACAGAGAGCAACCGCGCACGCCAAGCCACTGGCTGCCACAAGGGCCTCTTCTCCCATGTCTCCATAGTCCCATTCTCCTCGCCGAACGAGTTCTTGTCGGGCCATCTTAGCTGGAGTGGTCTCGAAATTTAGGTTGCACACAGCGGCTCGTATGTTTCGAAGCTTACTTTCACTATAGCCGATATACTTCTGAATCTCACGACGCTTGAGCTCAGTGTTAACGCACGGCACCAAACTGCAGTCCTTTTTTGCTAACCGCCGCAAACGAGCACAAGGCAACTGCCGTAAGTCCACAATGACCTCTCCGCTGGCGGCAACTTCAGGACATTTGTCGTAAGACTGCAACTCCTCAAATTCAGTGGCGCAACTCATTGGTAGTCCAAAAGGAACGACAATTTTGTATATCCTATGGGGTACTGGACTGATCTCTTTTACGGCGAGCAATTTGCAAAGCACAACACCAACTCCGTTGATCACTCTTTGAAATTGTCGAAATCCTTCATGATCAGTCCATACAGAGAACCCTGAATTACAAACAGAAATTTTAATATAAAACAGAACTTTTCTGAGAAGCGTAAAATCCTTTATTTCTGCACGCGCGCGACGCATCCTAAGCTACAGGATCGCGATCTGGCTGCGGGCAGCCCCCTGCTGGGCATAACCCGTCACAGCTTCGCACCACCAAAGGAAAAGCCAGACCAAGGACGAAAGACGAAGGATTCAATTAATCCTACTTTTCCACACCCTCCACAACATATCATGTATCATTGCTTTATTGAAATTTCCTCAACATGCTCACCGTTCTTTGTTATAAATACCTGATCATGCATGTGCATATTGTGCAATCTGACTTCCACGTCCGACAGATACCCTTCAGAGGCGATCGCAGCCCGCACACTGCCCTTCCCCATCTCGTGGAGCCCCCCTCCGCTTGTTGCCGTCCATCATCTGCTACGATCCGATTGGTCAACTTGGGACTTCTTGTTGGTGCACTGAGTGCAATGCAGAGATGGAGCGTAGGCCAAAAGCTTCCGGTTGGGTCTCTACACCCTTACGGTTGTTTCGATCAACCAGATCGTACACTTTCTTTTCATACAATTACCGCTGCCCAAACACCGAGTGTAAGGTTAAGTGGACGATTGCCCACCGGTGTAAGTTGAGCTATAGCACGGGCCTTCCTCCCCTTTGTCTTGAATGACCGGTTTGGTGTGGCAACCGAGGTTATTAGCAGCGTGCGTGAGGCTGTGATATCGGGTACCTCTTTTGAGCAATGTACCCGGCATCTGGCGAAAACGTACGATGATGCGGTTTGAGGCGGCTCTCCACAAGTATGACTTGTGGGTGGCGAGGAACCCGCTTTTTCGCGGGGCTCATGACAGCCCGCTGATCGATTCAATTCGGCGCGTCCCATCCGATGATACATTACGTCGAATGTTCTTCGACACGTACTGGTCGCATGAGGAGTTTTACCGCGCCCCAATGGCGATGCTGCCTGCAACCCGTCTCAGTGCTGACCACACTTACAAGTGTGTTGTCAATGTGGGTTTTTCGTCCCGACCACACGGGAATTGGAAGTGGAACCAACAGTACGCGGCTGTGTACTGCGTCTTGAACGAACTTGGGCAAGTGGTGACATGGTGTTTCACGGAGAATGAGAAATCTGACTCCGTGAAGCCCTACATTAAGAACTTGAGTGAGCGATCAGGGGGGGGGCGTTACGATTTTCGTCACGGACAATTGTTGTAAGGACCGTGCTTGGCTTAAAGAAGCGTTCGGGGACCACGTGGAAGTGTACCACGACACGTTCCATTTGATCCAACGCATTGGACGTGCGGTGAACAAACAACTGCCCAATAGTTGGTGCACTGCTGGTAGATTGCGTGGATTGCTAACAGGGCGAGCAACACGAAGTGAACTGGTGAAGCATCTAAGTGCGTGGATGAGGGAACACAAGAGTGTGGTGACTGCCAAGGTGCGCAAAGCGGTGAAGGCTGCCAAGCGTCATATTTGGCGTGGTTGCTTGGACTTCTTGGGGCCGGGCACACATCACAATGAGAGACGGTACAGATGGATGCGGAAGTCCTTGTGGCGCGGCCGGCAAGGGATTGCGGTTTGCCCTATTTAGTATTTACTTGCACGAGGTGAACTTCCGTTTAGGAGAGAAACACGGGCAGAACTTGTTGCACCGCACGCACGCCCATGCTCGGAATGCCGGTTGGACCCCGCCCCCACGTGTACCCCACTTTGGGGCCTCTAAATTGTGCAGCAAGAACAGAGGGCAAGAGCACATTGCTAGTAACGAGCCTGCCGTAGGGAAAAATGAAGAGGCACAGATTCTTAACCCAGATGAGGTGGCCGCAGCGGAGGAGAGGTGGGTTGCGGAGGGCATTATTGACGCGGGGTTGGTGGATGATTCGGCATCTATGGCAGCAGAGCGAGATGACGCATCTAGTGCACACTCAATTTCCTCCCACGATGACTGGGCTGCACCCACCCTTGACCCTGCACTTCCTCACTTAACCGCTGCCCGACATATAATTGTCCCACCCGACGGTTTCTGTTTTTACCAGGGCCATGGCGTATGCCTTGCGGGCTGTAAATGTAGGTGCCACGTGGGAAGATGTCCGAAATGGTGTCATTGATGAGCTCATTGAGAATGAGCATTTGTACCATGTCAATTATGAGGATGCTGCGTGGATGCGGAATGTGTTGCGACTGCGAGATCGGGATGGGTGGGACCAAAATCTGGGTGACATTGTCATAGTGGCAGCAGCCAATGTGTACGGCATTGTCATTGCCGTCCACACCAGAGGCCAGGTGTACATTACGGAACCACAAGACGGACGGGTGCTAATTCCGGAACCAATAGAATCGGAGTTAGACCATCAGCATTATGGCGCCCGGGTGGGGCCTGCCCAAGAACCTTCCCCCCCTGTTCTGCCAAGCCCTGACCCTGAACCCGAAGTGGTTGACCTGAGCTTGGAGGATGATGCCCTCATTGATACTGACCCCTTGCTGACCCCTGAGGAGGCTGAAGAGATTGTTATGAAGGATGTAGAGTCTCAGTCACCAACAGTCATCCCAAACCCCATGGTCCCCGATGCACCGTCAGTTGACAGTGCGGTTTCCAGTTACCCCTCACGTGAGGGGCAACAATCACGACCCCAATCCTTGGTAGACCGTGCTAGGAAATCCCCTTTTGCCGACATCTTCAGGAAGTCGCAAAAGACAAAGCAGAGCCAAAGTGTGTCACAAGGGGCACGGTTGGTTGACAACCAAAAGGATTTTTTGCGTGCGGTTGGTAGTAGGCCCAAACCTGGCGAGTTTACCAAGGCAGAGGGTGAGTTGTGGGTAAATTTGTATAATAGGTTCTTGAAGCGGCAACAGCCTTTTGTTGCAATGCATAACGAGTGGCAAAGGCATGTGGATGAGGACCAAATCCTCTATAGGACCAACGCACAGTTACGTAAATTTAAGGACACCGCCAAGCGAAGGAACTGGATTCCCCAGGATGAGGTACCGGAGGGAGAACCGCCTAACCCTAGCCCCGACCAGGGGTGGAGGCTCTAGTTGACGAGGCAGTTGAGGAGAGGGCATCATCCTCTACAGCACCACAAGGTCCTACACAACCACGAGCACCACCACAAGCACCACGACAAGCACCACAACCACAAGCACCACGACAAGCACCACAACCACAAGCACCACCACAAGCACCACCACAAGCACCACTACCTGTACCACAAGCACAAGCAGACGCATACATACAACATGCACAAGCACAGGTGAATGCACGTGCGCTTATCCGTGACCAAACCCAAAGGGCACTCAACACCGCTAACCTACAGCTTGCCCACTACCACGCCCTTGGTCACGAAAGGGCGTGGACACCGCAGGAGTTTCATACCATCACAGTGCTGATGCAAAGGGCCGAGCAGCTTGGCAGGATGCTGAACCAATACCAGTAGTGGTGCCCAGGTGAACTGTCTGTTGTATGTTCCGACAATGATGTACTTCATCACATGGATGCAATTGACCTACTTTGCCCGTTTTGCAATTGCCTTTGTTTGTCATTGTGTATGTCTTCCTTCCCATGCGCCGAAGGCGCGAAAGAAAATTTTTTATGAGAGGCTTAAGGTTAAGTTTGGTTAAGGTTATGCTCCCTCCTTAGGGTTTGACTCACTAAGACCTTCCCCCCAAAAGCCGAAGGTGGGCTTTGGTGACCTTCCCCAGAAAAACCGAAGGTGGGCTTTTGCCGAAAAGGGCCGAAGATGGTGGAGGCCATGCCTCATCAGAAAAAGGCGGTACTGTAGACTGCAGTAGACTACAGTAAGAAGCGACGCAGATTGTCAAACAGCTTGTCGAAAAATCATTTTCTGGTCCTTACTGCCAAACACCACCACCACCACTTCAGCCGCAAAACGACAACCCCCCTCCCTTTGGGTTGCTTTTTTTTTGCAGCTTGTCTGTGTTTATGCGTGCGCAACATGCTCTTGACGTTGGATCGCCCATAAGCCCACCCGATGACAAGTACGTGAAGTATTCAAGAGACCCAAAGCGAGGCATCTTCCATCACATTTTGCCTCACACACTGCGACAAAAGCTCGTGGCGTTGTCTATTTTCGTCGCAGTCGTAGTGGGTTGCTACATTGTGTACTTTCGAAGTGAACAGTGGCACCAATACTACAAAAAACAGAATGGGAGAATATTGATGAATTCCCGATACACGTTGCATTGGGACAAACAAGTTGTTGATGCAAGATTATTGCTCACTCCATTACACGGTGCTTGGAATATTTGGCGCTTCGTTCCTCCTTTCTATCCGTTTGGATGCATGATGGCTCACCCCCACGTGATAGTCACGTTCGCCGAAAGGTGTTTACCCTACGCCGCTTGTTCTTGGTGGTGCGCGTACGGGTCCGCTGCGCACCCGCCCCAGATAAGAATGTGGTACCGGTGTCTAGGAGGGAATGACATCCTTGTATGGCTCTGACCCACTTACATATCAAAGGACAACTTGAAGGGCGATTTTTCTTAGTTGCATGGCCATCGGAACGGACGTTTGTTCATCGCACCCACCTGACCATGACAAAGATGACAACAACCTGGGGTTGGGGGTAAGTTTGACACCACTTTAATTCCTCCCATTGCACAACAGTGGCTTTGACCTTCACAAGCGGGTACCCACCCGAACATGACATTTCTTGGCGATGGATAATGAACACCCAAGTACGACTTGAAAAGTGTTCGGTTGGGGGAGGAAGGTGCTTAAGCAATCCCAAGGAAGAAGGGTTTCCGTCTTTCCCGTGGATTTTTTTTGGCCACCCTCGAGCGCTTATGCATGTTCGTTCCTCCGTCCGTTCGTTCCTCGACTCTACTTTTGGTCTAATCTATGTGCTTAGAGACTTGTATCGGACCTTCGAGTACCATCCTTCGTGGCCGCCGTTGATAAAATTCGTGCGAGGTTGGGGGCACTTGAAGCGTACGGATTCCGGGCAATGGACCCCAACATACCGGGCGGGTTGGCCCTCAAGGTGGATTCAACTACCTGTGAAGCCCAACATCACAATCGGAGACATTGAACGGTGGAACACAAATTGGTGTTGCATTTATGGAATATGGGGTGCGACTTGCCAACAATACGTTGTGGAATTGATGCATTACTTGACAGGTATGGGTTGGGAATTTTCTTCTCGTGGTGGCGCAAGGACAATACAAAGGTGGCGATTAAGGTGGCAATTTATAGTGGATTTAATCTTGAAGTGAATTTTGGTAGTTTACCACACAAGCGTGGCTATTCGCCCTCATATCAATTGTGACGCTAGCACCGAGCCAACATTCTAAAGCTTTGCGACACCACGGTGATGTTGCAAAAAGTACCCCACCTACGCATCATTTGAATCTGCACACCCCAAATCGTGTAGAGTTTCGCAAAACCCTCCTTCCAAAGCGAGCATGCCGAAATGAGCGTGATTTGCCGTCGTTTCGATTTTCCTTTCCGCATACGGCTTCACAAATGGGGAGCGAAGAATGTTGGTCCTAAAGAAGTGTCTCGCGCTAGAAGCCTTCCTATTTGCAAATGTGTGCGTTCAACATCATGTTTATGTTTACCACACATGGTTGCATGACTACGCCGAGGTTTCCGCTCACCGATCTTGGATCCCAAACGTCGCAGACAATTCGCGATTCCCTTTTCAAGCCTTGTTGTGTATTCACGAACTTTGCGCCCCACGAAACATTTTTGTACCGTTCGTTCTCAGGTGAGCGGCTTAATTTTTGGCTTTACGACACGGTGTCCTTGCCAACTCTATTACTGGTGCTGGTTATCGTTCTGCATTGTGGATGCTTTGCGGTCGCCCGTCAAGCTTTCTGTTTGTATGGCGGCCCTTTGCCATCTTGGGCCCTCATCCTTATTGTTGAGTAATTGAGAGGGAGGGAGAAGGAGAGGGAGAAATAGAGCGTGCGGCAGGCAGGGGAGGGGGGGGGGTTTATGGGGTGGGTGATCCGGATCATTTTTGATCCAAACACTAGGCATTGGGGAGGGGGGGGGGCTTTATGGGGTAGGTGATCCGTGGATCACTTTTGGATCATTCTTGGACCATTTTCGACCATTTACTCACTGTTCTTTCAACTCTGTGCCAATGGTCTTGTGGACTTGTGCATCATTTTTTGGAAGCCAAATTGTTGGAACAAGTGAATTTACATTTTTGGATCATTTATAACACACATTGTTGGTTCAATATGTTGCTTTGCACTTGCACTATGTCACACTTATGTTTGGAAGTTACGTTTTTGGATCATTTTTGTGAACATGAATAGGTGGATCATTTCTTTTTTGGAACTTACATTTTTGGATCACATTTTTTCCACACCAATGGGTGGATCATTTCTCTTTTGGAACTTAGTGAGAGAAAAATGATACAAAAATGCAAGTTCCAAAAAAGAAATGATCCACCAATTTGTGTGGAAAAAATATGATCCAAAAATGCAGGTTCCAAAAAAGAAATGATCCACCAATTTGTGTGGAAAAAATATGATCCAAAAATGCAAGTTCCAAAAAAGAAATGATCCACCAATTTGTGTCATTTCTTTTTTGGAACTTACATTTTTGGATCATTTTTTTACACAAATTGGTGGATCAATATGGTGCTTTGTACTTGCACTATGTGTTACTATTTCTACCCGTTGGATCATCACGTGTCTGCATCGATGGTCCGGGAAATCGTGGATCATTTTGCTAGGCAGTGGGGGGGGGGGGATTTATGGGGTAGGTGATCCGTGATCCGCGGATCATTTTGGGGGGGGGAGGGGGGGGGGTTTTGGACCCCCGCGGATCAGTGATCCGCGGACTACCTACCACACAGCGTGAGGGGCGAGAAATAGGGTGAGAAGAGAGGTTTAGATATAATGAGAGATCGTGTGTGTTGATGTGATAGATGTGGATCGCGAGAGAAGAGGAGTGGGCGCCTTTGCTCGATTGTGCATTTATGGGGCTCTTGGGCAATGGTAATGGCGATACCAATGCATGTTTGTACGTTCGTCTGTGTGCGCATGCGCACGCACGTTCGGTGTCGGATAGGGTGGGTGAGCCACCTACACCGCCAAGGGGCGCGTGGCATGTTCCTACATGAGTACCTTTAGTACTCATTAAAAGCCCCACCCGGCAAGAACATGCCATCGCGTTTTTGTCGAGGATCTTGTCAATGCCCTTCATAGGTGCATGCATTGTTAAGAATTGGACTACTAGTGGCACTAAGTGACCATCTAGCAAGTCCTGTTTAGTGTTGGTTGGTTTAGTGGAACCCAAGTAACCACTGTTCCCTCACCCCAACCCTTGTTTGCGGGCCTAAAAACATTGGTAGGTAGGTGCATTGGTAGGTGGATTGGTAGGTGAAAACAAGGAGGTCGGCATCAACTACTATATGTTGCCTGAGTGTCTATTTTTTTTCGCTCATATGCATATGTGATCAGCTTGCTCTTTGCTTTTGTGCCATCCAATTCCCCTGACAACTGTTGTTGTTGCCATGTGACTCTCGCAACCCGGACAACACCGTACCAAATGAGGATTGCTCGCCAAGTGCTTTGCTCCACACCACCCATCTCTTTGTCTACTTTTTGCCTGGGCCAAGGGCCCCCTTCCCAAAGACCCTTGTGTGGTTTCCTCCAACATGCGCTTTTCTGGCTGGTGACCATTACCGTGATGTCCGTGGTAAGACTAGAGTATGGCAATTTGCCCTCTAGCTTGGTGCCGTGCGCCAGGTGGTTTGGTCCTTGGGGTTTATCCATCAATGTGTGTGTGTCTCTGTGTGTACGGTGTGCATGGTTCTTCGTTGTTGACATTCTTTGCACCAAGGGTTGACCTGCCCCACATCTGCAAATAGGTGCTGGTTTCTACGTCAGCGTTACAGGAGGCAACCGACCCGCTTCGTCTATGCGGACTGGAGGGAGTGGATCAAGTGGGACTTACTCTTGATGACGGTCTCAGTCTCGTTGGTGTGTTGGTTCATCTCCATGTGCAATGAGCAGGAGCGGAAACAGGCTCCAGTGATTGCCAAGGCCATCACAGGGGGCAACGGAACTTGGATGGGTTGGGATTGGGGTGACCTGGAATGAGATTGACGGTTGGAGGCTCCAGCTTTGACGCATGTGCAGCTGGCGCCGCCGCAGACAGAGAGTTCTGTCGCTAGCGAGGGTGGCTTTCACGACGTGGGCGCCGACAGGAAGGCGTTGCTGCCGTTCACTTGTGCATTGTGAGCGCTGCGGCAAACTCTGAAAATTGCTCCTGTCAGATTGTGTGAGTATGCCGTCCTAACGTGCCACACACCAAAGAGAATTCAAGCTTCTCCTTACAGCCTCGGTTGCCTCCCCCACCATCTCTGAGTTAAAGTGGGAACGAGATTCAGTACAACCATAGAGCTGTTGGGGGGACCTTACCGGGTGCAACCGCTGCAACAGCCTACCCTCCTTAAGAAAACGCTTTTGTGCACCTTAGGACTCAAACATACCTTGCAGGCTTTCCCAAGGTGCCTCGAACCTTCTAACCCTCCGCCAACAACGACACAAGACAGCCATGTCACCCTTGCCTGTTCCACTTCTGCCTTCCCCAACGTTTCATTTTGCAGCACTAACCTTTCGCGGTCCCTCCGTGCATGAGAATCTTCAATGCTAGGGAAGATTTTGTTTCGGGGGATGCGCATTATGCTTTGGGTGACCATCGTACCACCCAGCTTCCTTAGGAGGGCATTCACTGGCTCAACGCCATTTCGCAGCGCACACTACTTTTAAATTGATAACACGACGAGGTCGGCAGAATGGGCTGAGGGGGGGGGGGACTGCTGGCTCTTGTCACCCCAGTGAGCCGTGGACGAAAGGCAGGCGCAAAATGGTGCCCTGCACCAAGCTTGTTGTACGCGGATCACCAATATTGGTTACTGATGAGTCAACGTCGAAAGTTTCTTCTATTTTTGCTATTTCTTTTTCTATTTCTGCTGCTTCCAGTAATGTTATATTCTTTAATTATTCTAGGATTTCATTTGCTTTTGTGCACATAAATTTTTTGTAAGGTTTTTATTTAGCACCAAGTAACTGCACAAAGTAGTCCGACACCCCCATAAGAAGGCTGCAACCATTGTTCGCAATGCAGCCCCAGAGGTTTGTGTGTTTCGTGCAGGGCTGGTTTCCTTAGCCCTCCTCCAGAAGGAGCAGGAAAGCGTCAGATCTGCGAGCGACACACAGCCGTGTGGTGGCGTCCCTAGCGAGAGTTGGATCTTTGGGCGGGTGTCATTCGAATGTGGCGCCTCCAGCGGTGGAGCTGTTGCCCTGCCGACCGCTCCTCGGGCTCCTTGAATACTCATCGATGTGACCAGAATTAACCCCTCTGCCCCTCCCAAAAGTCACCATTGATTGCACAGCACTGCCGCTGGATGGACACTGGCGCTGATGAATGGGACTGAGTGCGATGAAGACGGTGTGCAGGTAGGCATGGCTAGACCAGAAATGGTGGTATTACACCTGATTTTTTCAGCCCTCCCGCACTTCACTGCGTTTATTTGGATGGCTTTGTGACTTTTCAAGACCTGACACCGCCCTTACAGATATTGCTCCGAAATGCAATATGACACGTGGGCTAAACTTCGCTCCATCACTGGATCAATAAGTACGCATCCACAAGTGCCCAACGACACAATTCCTGAGTGGAACAGTGGCAAAATGACAAAAATTGTTGATGTAGTAGATTTCATGTCAGCGGGAGAGAATGTTCATGGAAACATCAAAAGAGCTAAATTTCCACCAGTGTTTCCATGTTGGGGCCCCATTTCCCATTGTAGTTGGTGCAGGTGGGTGAGGTGCTGGTGAATGGGGTGGAGTGGGGGGGGCGGGGTCAGTGTAACCCTGGGTGGGGTCTGGGATGGTGCATGCGGCCGCTGTCGCTGCAGAGCACCTGTTCTATGCCAGTCTATCCGAGGCTGTGTGCTCAAAAGGGGCATCGTTGCCTGCCAAAAGGGAGTGCCTGGTCTGTTCCGGCGCTGAGTGTGTTGCGTAGATTTGTGGACCAGCATTCCCCAAATTTTGCTTTGTGAGTCTGAGTGAGCACCACTTTGAGATCCACTGTCCTCCGAATTTTGACGTCTTTTGGTGCACACCGGCGGGGGGAAGGAGGGTTGTTGCATTTGCCCGCATATCGTTGGTTGCAGTTGACACCACCTGCTGTCAATATTGAAAACAGATGGGATCAGAGGGCGAGAGGAACAGAATATCAGCCCAGAAGGACATTGAGGGATCCCCAACACGCGGTGCGACATGCGGTGCGCTGTCCTTTGGGTGCTCCCTTTTTTTCTTGCTCAGGTGGCGGTCCCATATCTTCCCCTTGTGCTTTTTCTCAGCACCTCAATGGCCCTGTAACCCCCTTGTGAGCCCGTCTGCCCTGGTTGCGGGATCGGGCTCAAGCTAGTTGCGCTGGCTGTTGCAATGCTGGACAACAGCCATGGCTGCCTCAATCCTTTCCCTTTTGGAAAACAGAAACCAAGTATCAGAGGCACAAACATTTTCCACGCATGCGCGCATAGGGTGAGGGTGAGGGGGTGGGGGTGTGCCATCAATGCTTATTTAGAATTGAAGCAAGGAGGTCTCTCTGTTTGCTTGCTGTACATCATACCACTTGTTTGTAGCCCTGAAAGTTTCTACAGGTTTGGGTTAGGGTTACATTCTTTTTTTCGACGTCTCAGCCCTCTCGCGCAAACCAGCGGGCCCGGCACAGGTGTTTACGCATTGTTGACGTAACTCATTCCGTTGACCAAGTCGTAGGAGCAGTGACATACATGGCCAGAAGATGGCGCAACATTCTTGACAGCAAAGGTGCTATAATGCACTGCGGTTTGCAATTCATTCGTCATGGACATAGCAAATGCCGGGGGCGCGGAAATTTTGGCAGGTGCAAAATTTGGAACGGCGAAATGTGGCACAGCAAAATCGCACCACATCTCGCCGTGGTATTTCAGGACTGAAGCCACGTTCTTCCCTTTGCCAAATCTATGCACATTTTCTCTCCATTACAATCCAGGGCACTGGGAACCTGTTTTGGCAAAAAATCATTTTACTTTGAACCCCGTTTCATAGATGATTCTTAACCTAAGAAGTTAGCTGAGTTGTTAAATTACTACGCTCTCAAACTACAAGCCCTGGGTTCATTTCCCAGTGTGCCCACTTTATGGAAAAATTGTACCACATTTTTCCATGGTATCTAGGATTTTGTCCCAAAATTTCCCCCCACTGAATTTTGCTTTCCCAAAATATGCCCGCGCCAACCCCCCCCCCCCCCCCCGGTACATCCACTCCATCCATATCTAACAACAACAAGACACATATCCTTTGTGGTCCCATAGCGGTACGCTAAATGATGCACTATATCGGCCAGCATATGAAGAAGAAGTCTTCAAAATCTTGTTGCTAACCAATTTCCTTGGCAACTGCATCTAGTTTGGAGGCATGCGTTCTGGTGTTCACGCAGATGTCTCAATAATGAAGAAGTTGGGCTCCCCTCTACGTTGTTGTATGCTTACCCCTTAGGCCACCCCGTCCCTGCCAATCTGAAAATCCTTGGAAAATTCGAAAAACAACATACAAAAAAAAAAGCATGTGCGATATGCGGTGCACGGGGATCCCCCAACCTCAACGGGTGATGATGGTTTTGGGCCCCTTCCTCAATAAATGGACAGGGGCTCGTGCAGGGAGAACTCCAATTTAGTGGGGGAAGGATCCAGTGGGCTAGTGGGCCACTGATTAATACTTATGGAAGGGAATGTAGCATCTGCTGTGCACGAGTGTGCTTGGCAACATGAGGTTCTATCATCTGATGTCATCTAGCTCCTTCTGTGGCTGTGGGTGAGTTTGAAATACGAGGAGGGTGCCCTCACTCAAAATGAGGGCACACCACAAACCTCGCGCCCTCCAACCTGATTGTTTTTGCATGTTTTTGTATGCAGTGCCACTGGTCCCCCTCCGTGGGTACCCTAGTGGTACATTCTGGAGAGGCAGACTAGCTTCCGGAGGTTGGGTGTGGCCCCGACAGTAGCTCCCCGTCCGAAATTTGGCGTAGGCGACGTCGTCCTCGCTCATTGGAAACACTTGGAGAGGGTCAACCTTGCTGATGGTCAAGAGGCATGAGAAATTGCGTGTGATACAATGGTCGCCATGTCTCTCCGACCGGGCACGCGGGCGGCCTACACCACCCTTTTACGGGTGTTGGTGCGCCTCGAGCCAGCACACGGACGTGGCTAGCCGAGAGAGCTACTGGAGAGGTACCCTGCACCGCCGTGCTCCCGCGGCCACTACGCCCACGCCTGGACATAGTCCCCGTCCTCTCTACCAAAGCCCCGTCAATCAAATTTGTGGCCCCAAAAGTGGAAGTAGTGGTCGCGGAGGCCTTGCCGCCGGATGCCAATAGCCTCAAAAACTCACAAGAGACCCGTGAATGAGAGCACAACTAGCCCATATCCCATCTAGTCCACGGAAAGGCCCACAGACATGAGGGAAATGTCCGCGGACATCAGGGGAATGTCCACAGATATCAAAGAAATGTCCGCGGTGCACATCCTCCAATGGCACTGCGAGACCAATCCGTGCCACCACTCCAAGTCCTCCAAGAAGCGGACTACGGATATTGCCCCACGGCACCGGGCTTGTACCACGTGCTTTCCTTATAGGGCAACAAGCCTCTTCATCTGTATGATGGATCCCTGGAAACAACATGTGCCCCACACTCGTGAGCTGTAGCGGAGCCAGCCGGTCCCACGTGTCCGCAGGTATGGCAATATCGCCCACGGGCCCAATACCGCGATCCGGGATGTCCGTTGTGAGGCAACAGGCGAGCAATTTTGGTGATGTAGGATCTTGGAAGAAGCCCTCCCACATGCCCTCATCGCAAGTCTCCAAAACATGGAAGAAAGAGCAAATCCTGCCGAACGCCTGCTCTTCCCGTCCCACTCAGACTCCCAACACAAGCCTCAAGCTCAATAGGGCTATATGCCCATTCCAGCCTGGCGATGTCGCTCGGCTTCAGCTTCAGCAACCGAATGGAGTGAAGTAGCCATTCGTTCCACGGCCCGTCCTCTAGACACCGCACAAGCCACTGTTACGGTTGTGACCCGGGGGGGCTTGCGGACCACCAACCCACAGTGGACAACATGTCATGGTGCTGGAGGTGTTTGACAAATTGGCAGCGTTGCCCGACTCTTTTCAGGGTATAGGCCGAATCACTGCATCCATTTCTGTCTAGTGCCTCAAAGCCCGCCAAGCACCGCAAGCATGGTCCCCACGGGTGGCACGCTAGACCGTGGACAACCAAGCTCATTATCGGCGACACATCAAGGCACGACTGGGGGGACGCGACATGCGCATGGAGACCTCCGGAAGTTGGTCGTGGCTTTGATTATGCAAGAAGTTGAGGGCGGGCAACGAGGCCACGATCGATTTATGGAAAGCCGCCGTAGATCTTGGTGAATGATTGTAGTGGTACTGGAGTGGTGCCGCGAGGATGATGGTTGTTGCTGGCACAAGTCGGGCGTGAACCGCTTGACCAATTACCAAGTGATCCTACAAGATCGAATAAGTTCGGGTGCGAAGAGGAGTGTGAAGAAGGCCAGGGCATGCCCTATTGTACGCACAGGGCAATCCGGGTATGGTGGTCGCGGCGATGGCCATGTTCCACTAATACACTGGTCTGGCATGATCTGGCAAGTGGCATCTAGGGATTTGTTATGCTAGAGGTGACGTGTCATTCTCTCCTTTGTCGGCAGCGTGGGGTTTTGGTACCCGTTGCCTTTTTCTTGGTTGAGGCATGGGTTTTTAATGCTACCTTACGTGAGCATGGTTGTGGCGCTGTATTGTTGTTTTTGTTTTGCCAGTGGTTGTGGGATTAGCTCAGCTCGATTTTTGTGGGCTCCTGACCTGGAGTGTCAATGGGTCTCCTTTGCGACGGTGGCCTTCATTTCTTGTCTTTGTTTTTGTTTTTGTGTTTTTTTTTTCTGGTTGGATTTGCCTCTTTATTATTATTACCATTATAGGATGGCGACTGACCAGGGAATTGTTTTGGTGTGCTGTAGTGTGCACGGACGGACCATCCACCACACTTCCGGTTGATGGGTTCATTATGCGTCCTTTGCCCTTGCGGTTGTGTAGCGTGTGTTGGTGTGTGCGTGGGTACATGGCAGTGTGTCTGTTTGTCCCATAGTCTTTGAGCTTTGTTCATGATCGACACTGTTGGCGTGTAGCTGGCATGGTGCGGATTGGAGTGGGACACATGGCCTGTGGTTGTGAAATTATCCTCATTTTTTCTTTGTGGTTTCGTTGCCCCCGCATTCCTTGATTTCTGGATTTTTGTGGACACGTTGGGTGTGTGTCCTTTGGCCAAGTCGTATGCTTGTGACGCACGTGTTCGCTTGCTCTCATTTGCTGGTTGGCGTGAATCAAGCCGTGTGATGAGGATTTTATTTCTTACCTTTTTGACGTGGATCCCGACGCTATTGGCGAGTGGCTGGCGTGCTCGACTCGACGTGGATGTATGGATTGTATCCCCCCCCCCCCCCTTGTATAAGCTACGCCCTTGTCCAAGCTACAGTAGGCGTAGGGACTGTATTAATTTGGGACCTAATTTTAATTCGGTACCAAACGTAGTGCAGCCACATAAGACATGGGTTTGGTGACGAATTTGCGAGTCACATAGAGTCATGGACACCTTTGTTGTGAGTGTTTGCCCATTTGAACCCACATAGCTCTGATTTTTGGTATCCTTGTGCATTATATTCCCCTTGCTTGCGCCAGCTCACCATGCAATCCTCTCTTTTTGAACTTGGGCGCCCGGTGTCGGTAGTTGTATGTGTGGCGCGCAAGCTACACCCGTGTCCAAGCTACAATAGGTGTAGGGACCGTATTAATTTGGGACTTTGGCGTAGCTTATACAAGGGGGGGGGGGTAGCTATGCGCTCGCTCTGAGTTGGGGGGGGGGATTTTATCGTTGCTCCATTTTTTGTTCACTGCTGTGGGTTTTGTGACCGTGCTATCCGTGTTGCATTGGCCTTTTTGGGTGTGTGTGTGTGTACGTGTGTGTGTGTGTGTGTGTGTGTGTGTGTGTCCTTCGTTTACCGCCTATCTATTGGGCTTTCATCTTTGCTTTATGCTCTTGGGGTTTGTGGTGTTTGTTTCTCTTTTTGTTGCGTTATTTCCTTGTTGGTGGATGGCTTTTTTTTCTCCAAGGGGTGTTTGGCACGCAGGGTATGGGAATGTACCAAAATCTCATCGGGACATGTGTTGAGGACAGTTTGAGAATTTGCATGCTGGTTTTCTGTTTGACTGTCTGTGCCACGTAGCCTCCTTCCCAAACTGAGCTTTCTACCAAGAAACTGAAATTTGAGCTCTGCTTGTGTAGTGCGGTTTGTGTATGTTTGCTTGTTTCTTAGTTGAATATTTCTTGAAGGGCTTGGGGGGATTCTGCCCCACCCATCCACCCTTGCCATACACTATTGTGCTAGACGCGCGTGCAATGTCCATCGGGACATGTGCTAAGGACAATTTCTGAATTTGCGTACTGGTTTTCTATTTGCCTGTTTGTGTGCCCCGTAGCCTCCCTTCCCAAACCATCAAGGCAACTGACGAAGAATCATTTCACTTCACAATGCTTTGACATCACTTTTTCAAATAGACGAAAAGTATCATGACCCCCCAAAACCAATCTCCAAGGCAGTGAGGGTGGTATCAATCACAACATTCGGCTTGAAGTCTTCAAGAATGTCTCGTGGCTTTCTGTCTTGGACGTTGAAGTTCAAATGCGTGTGAAAACCTCCTCACAGAGCCCTACCAAACGTGTTTGGCTGGAGAGTAATCCAAGGAATGCCCCTTAAATTCTGTAAATTCCTGTAAACTAGTAGTTCTAGCCCTTGTTAATGGCTAGGGTTAGGCTCATCATGGATCCAAATTTACCAAATACTGCCCCCCCTCCACCACCTAGGCTTGAGCCCCACTGCAAGGCCTTGGTGGAATACATGCTCGCTAGCTTGCAGTTTGCAGTGTACTGCCTAGGCCCCATGACAGGGCCTTGGTACTGTAGGACAGCCACCCACTGCAGCGCACTGCCTAAGCTCCTCCGTAGGGCCTTGGTAGGACACACACCAACTGTAGTGCGCTGCCTAGCCCCCACCAGCGGGCCTTGGTGGACTGCATGCTCGCTGCAGCACACTGCCTAGGCCCCACCGTTCAGCCAAGCCCACTGCAGCACACTACCTAGGCCCCACGCAGGGCCTTGGTAGGACAAACACCAAATGCAAAACACTGCCTGGACCCACCGCAGGGCCTTGTTAGGATGTGCGCTCACTGCAGCACGCTGCCTAGGCCCCACCGCAGGGCATTGGGAGGACAACCACCCACCGCCACACTGTCTAGGCCTCAGTGCACGGCCTTGGTAGGACACCCACCCACTGCACAGCACTCCTTGGGCCCCACAGCACGGCGTTGGTAGGAGAAACACCCACTGCACACTTCACTGGTGATGAATCCCTGAAACAACTCGCAAAATACCTGAACACACTGCCACTAACACTTGGTGATCCGGAACCCCTGGCCCTGTTTTACATTTCCCGCATCAGTGGTGGTGAGCACCCTCCAAACTTCACTGTCTTGGGAAAGGCTTTGTGTGGAGCATGCCCGCGCCGGCATGGGAGGGACGCTCAGGGGCAGAAGCAGCAGTTGGGAGAGCGGGACAACTGTCTCACAGGTACCACCTCTCCCAGTTTTTTGAACCTGCCCTCTTCAACCAACCTTATCCATGAGTGGAGGATTTCCACCTCAAAAGCTGAACATGTACATACACCCAGAAGTCCCAACCGGCATATTCTTTCAGCCGTTATGCCCCCCCCCCCCCCTCCACCACCTTCTTGGAGACGCCCAGGTCCCAAATTAATATGGTCTGGACGGCTCATGTACCCTTCAACAATGGTGTCTCATGCATGCCTGAGACCGCCCCCTTGAAGACCGCCATCCCAAATGCTGTAGTTACCCTCCAGCTGCTGTCAATTAGCGTGTGACCACTGTCGGCTAGCCCCTGCAGCTGTTGGTGACCTCACAACCGCCAGGCCCAGCGTAAGTTGTTTATTTTTCTGGCTGTTAGAGACTGTCCTACTACGAAATTCGGCTATAACACGGAAAGTGGGCTCTGACAACAGTCTCTGTTTGATCACTTGAGGATGAAGCTCTCACGAGACTTGAGAAGAAGAATTTAGGAGGCCCCCTGTGACATGTGACAGGAGAGTGGTATGCCAAAAGTGATATTACCATCATGGATTTCGATGTAGTGAATCTTGAGATGCTCATGCCAACCTGGTATTGTACTCTGCACACTGGAGCTAGCAGGGTGCAGTTTGCGCTGTTTCAGAAACGTGCTGGAAAACCTGTGTAAGTCAACCAAGACCACCACCTGCATTGTTATCTTTGTTTGGTGCTTGCGTGGAGAGCATATGCTTGGGAAGTATATATTGGCATGTGCATTGGATGTGTGAACTGCAGGCAAGGCGTGGATGGGTGTTGTGTATGGGCGGTGCATGCAAATGTGTGCATACAGGGTGTGTATGGGTGGTGTGTGTATAGAATGTGTGCGTGCAGCATGGGAATGCGAATGCCTTGGAAGTGTGGGATCTGTATGTTTTGGGCATTGTTCCTTGGAGGTGGGCATGCGGGATGCATGTTGCATGTGAAGGTGTGCATGGTAAGCGTGTGTCGGGGCTGTGTGTGGGAGTTGCCTGTCAGAAGTGCGTATGCAGTCATTGGTGCAAATTTCCCGGCGTGGTCTCATCAGAGTTTGTTGGCCTGCGATGATCAAGCTTGCCAATGGAATTCCTGAGATCATTCAAGACAAGGAGAACGAGAAGGGCGTTTCCAAAGACCGAGAGAGTCGGCCAAAACGTTCGAAGGAAGAAGCAACGGCGGTGGCCGATGCCCCCGACAACATCCGAGTAAGCACCAAGGAACGGGGGCCGTCTGATGACCGGGAGATTGACCGGGAACGGGATCGGGACCGGGAGCGCAGCCGGGCCAAGGAATCCGAGAGGAACCGCCAGCAAAACGCCGACCGAGACCGGGGCAGAGACAGGGATTGGGAGCGGGACCGGAGCTGGGATTGGGATAGGGACAGGGCACGGGACTGGGAGCAGGACCGAAACCGGCAGTGGGACCGGGACAGGGGTCGGGACTGGGACAGAGCGCGGGCCAGAGACAGGGACTGGGAGGAGGGCGGGGAGGGAGACGGGGACTGGGACCGGGACCGGGAGTATCACGAGGGCAATTGGGACAAGTATTCGGGCCGGCCCTACCGCCGCCGTGAGCCAGACCCTTACTACCGCGACCGCGACTATCACTACCGGGAGCCGGCAGACTACTCCGGGTGTGACTCTTCTTCCGGTTGCTAAAGGTCGTAGCTGGAGCGGCCCCATTGTGCACGACAGCTCCCCCAACCCTCCCGTCCGCATTGCACTCGGTCCCTCACAGGCTGGTCCTGTCCGTCACCACCCTTCAGACGAAAAATTTCAGGGAATCATTGTTGGAGGGGTTTCAACACCCCCCCCCCCCTCTGGCCAAGTCAGATGGGCTTAGACAGGGGACCTCCACCACCAGGGATCACCAAGGTGCTCTCTAGATTCGGCAGCCCCACCACTGCCAGACCAAGTGGAAAAAATAGGGGTAGCCAGTCACAGTCTCCAGGAGAGCCCAACTTCCGCACAGCAGGGTGGGGGTCTAATGCGTGCTCAGTTTGGTGTCCCCTTTGGTACCAGTGTCGAGAGGAGCCCGGTGTCTCAGCTCATTGAACTGTGGCCGTGTACGACTGTGACAACCCAACAGGATTGTCTATGGCCTTCACTGTCACAAGAGGTGTTGTGGACCCTTGGAGTGGCCTGAGTGGCCTGGAGCCCGAGGATGCTCATAAGAAGTATGTGGCCGGTGGCTCAGCCTGACAGGTTAGTCCTCCAACAGGGTAGCAAGGGCCCCTTACCAGAGGGGGCTTGTTGACTCTCAGCCATTCGCTTGGGAGAGCATGGACTAGGCAGTGTCCATGCCTCACCGTGTGAGAATCTACAGTGTGACCAGCCTGATACACGGGCCGCCCTGTCAACACCCGCCATGCAAGGCATCCGCCTTGGCAGGTACCAGTGGAGCCCCCCCCCGATGTAACAGCTACTGTGCGCTCACACAGCAAGTAGGTAAACGCCGTTTCACCTGCTGTGCAGTGACAGTTCTTGCCACGACGCCTCATGAGTCCGAAGAGGCAACTGCAGTACAGTGAGACACGTGGTGGTGCTCACTGGGTACTCGGTACAAGGACTCCATCCATACCCATACCCATGCCCCCCCCTCCGGACTAATCCTCGCTCGCTCAGGATGTATGCCACCCATGAGTGTAGGGGCCTGGAAATATCCGTTGCTTTTTGGGGGGGGTTGGGGAGGCTGGCAGTGGCAACAGGAGGCATCAACCAGGGAAGGTTCTTAGGGGGAGGAGGTTAAGGGCATTTTTCACTGCAAGGGGAACCCCCCTTTTTTTTGACGACCGGTGCTCTCCTTAGCTTTTGGGAAAATACCACTTGTATTCTTCCAGTGGCAGCAACCAGCCTCACCCATACATCATGGGTGATGCTACATCACACACCACTGTGATTCCCCACCATATTTGTTCAGAAAAAGGGGTTCTGCATCCCCCCCAAAAAACTTGTAAACCTTGCCCCCCCAAGGAGCATTTTAAGAGGGGGAGGGGTCACAAACCATGGCAGGGTGTCCAGTTTGTGAGAACCCCTTCCTCCTTTGTGCCACCTGCACTGGTGAACATCTCCTTCCACCTGGTGTTGAAGGCATTAGGGGGTGCACATTGGCTGCACCCGATGGCCAACATGCGCTAATTGGCTGTCAGATATGGCCTGAGTGCTCCAGGCAGATTTTGGGACCAATATTCAACACCGAGTCACACAATGAGGAAGAGGTGAGTGTAGACATTAATGGCTGCTTTGCAACACTCTTTGTGGTGTGTGGGGGAGGGGCGATAACCGCCTCCGTGGCCACATTAAATTTGTTGTGCGCGAAGGGGGATGATGTGCTGACATATCTTGTTTCCAACGCATTCCCCGATAATTCCCCCATGAATCCTCAGAACTCCCCCATACTGCCCCATTTTCTTGATTTTGGAAAGCAGCGTGTTTTTGGCTTTGGAAAGTACTGAGGCATGTAATGGTTGCACCAATGATGCTCATGATAGTAATGATAGCTAATCCATGCTCATGAACACGGACGTAATGTATTCACCTCGAAGAGAGGTTTTTGCACGGGCGCCACATACCCCCCCTTGGGGGGGGGGTCACTCACATAGCAGATAGCAAGGGTCTTCAAGAACACACGCAAGGACAACGGTAAGAAGGTGCATACGTTGGACGGGCGCGGACACAGGTCAATGCAATAGTGGTAGCTCTCTGGTGCCATTGCACTCTATGTACTGTTGAATTGTGGTTGGCATTGTCCTTGTAAAATATGATTTTTTCGATTTTGACCCCTCTACCCAATAGGGGAGCACCTGATGCAGCGCGTACGTGGGTACCTGGGTACCGTTGTTTTTTGGGGTGGGGGCGTCAAATTTTTTTGCGTGTTGTGGACATGCGTCAATTTGGAACCAGTTCCCAAGCAACTTTTTTCTTGTTCTAGGGCAGACGGCCCCTAGGCGTCCGGGGGAGGGCCCCCGCCGCCGCTTCTTCGGCGCCTGGTGGCGCCTGAGGCTTTGTGTGTGACAGCCAAGCTTTTTGTAGAGCAACTGAGGCGAGGCATCTACACATCACATCAGCCTTGTCACCCCAATGCCAGCAGGGTTCCAATCTGCAGCAGAATTCGCCGTGGCCAATCCCTCCAGAGTTTGAGCAACGGATCCTAGAAAGGCACTTAGAGTATCTAGGAAAACAAATGTTGAAGACCTTGAAGCGACTTCTGTACTTTACGGCATATGGAAGTCAGGGAAATGCTCTGTCCGTTGGAGCTCCGGATCCTCCACCTTGGGGTATCTCCCACAAAAACAGACCTATCAGACAAGACTAAGTGGGTCTTTATATGTTGAAAGACAACAAAAAGAAGTTGTCTAGCCTGTTGTTGCCAAACACCCAGCGAACGCCACAATGGAACCAAAGGCCACAACCACAGTCACAGGGATGCCGAGAGGCTTTGTGCATGCTTGGCTCATGTGCTGAAGGGAAGCGCATCAAATGTGCTACAGGTGTGCTATGTCCCCAGTGCAGCTTGTACCCCTGTGCTGCGTGTACTGAGCGATTGGAGCCTTGGTGCAGCGGCGTACCCCTTAAAGCAGTTAGCCATGTTAGTGAGATGTCAAACCAGGGTGCTCGCTAATGAAGAGGGATGACTTGGCTGAACCCAAGCTGTAGTGAGCCCCGAGCACCGGTCGCTGCTACATGTGTCCTGTCTCTGTGTTGTGTGTGTTAGTGTCTGGTCCTGGCTTGCGCTGCAGTTTGCGTTGCAGGACAGCTTTGATAACAATGCTCCAAGTGTACACTCACTGTTTGTGCGGTATTGTATGGTGTACATCAAGCGGGTGTGTGTACTGTTGTTGCCACACCGTGTGTCCGCTCAGCAGTTGGACTTTACCACCCTTTGAACATTACCAGGCATTTTCATGCCTTGATGCTGTTTCCTCTTGCAGCCCGAAGAGACAACTGCCTCCTAGGTACCCCCCAAACGTTACATTTAGCCTGTCTTGGCCCTGCACTAGTGGCTACCCACGCGGCTGAACCCCCCCCCCCCGTTGCAACTTAATTCTTATAAACAAAGCCTGGTCCCAACTGCGGGCATAGTCCGTCGTCAAACTGGTGTGCTGCCCACCACAAGCTTCATAGGAATGGCACCTCAGCACCCGGCTAGTCAGTTATCAGTGACACCCCCGACTCAGACTCAAACCCCACATAGCCGTTGCACTGTCCATCCAGCAGCAGGCAGCAGTTGGTGTTAGCGACCGTTATTTTCATCCTTCACAGGTGCCCCATCTAGCGGTTGACGAACAATGACCTGGCTTTGTGATGGTACACACACACACACACGCACGCACACACACACAAGCTTGTTGAAGGGACCAGTCCTTCGCCTACTGCGAACAAGGTCTGCTGGTTGGATCACCTCCTTTTGCATGGGTCTAAAGCTCTGGACCCCCCCCCCCTCTTATAATTCCGAGGGTTTCTAAGGTTGGGCTCCTGCCACCCCTTCTTCCTTTGGTCACAGGAGCCTTGTCTGGCTGTTTGCTGGTGCCCCGTCTTGTGCTGTCTTGTCGTTGTGCAAGCACCATGCCAAAAAGGGAAAAAAATGTGTTTTCACCCCATGTGTTTATACTCCATATACTCGGATGTTTTAGGAGAATTCAATAGTGGACAAAAATGGGCATTTTTCCAGTCAGCCCAAATAATTATCCCATCACTGACCAATGGTTCATCAGAGATGCCCAATGGTTCATCAGAGATGCCCAATGGTTCATCAGAGATGCCCAGTATCCTAGTTGGTGGAACATTGCAGTTGCACTTGCAATGTCCTGTGGGTCCTGTGGGTTTAATTCCTGGGGTTGGCCACTACCCCCCCCCCCCCCCTTGCGCAAGCACGGCCTTGTCTAAGCACGAAGACCCCGTGTGACCGTTGTTTTGATGGGTTTTTCTGACCACGGTTTTTATGGTCAGAAATTCATTGTTTCGTGATTGTGCGCTGATTGTACAGGGAAAGAAGGGCTGGGTCATGTTTGTGATGGTTCCTCTTGCTCACAACAACATTCTGATTGGTACTGCAACCCAATGGTAATTGTTTTGCTGTGGTTTTTAGCCATGAAAAATGTTGCTATCGCTGGCTTGGGTGTCACATACATCCGATCCACTGGTGAGCATGCACCTGCCACCATCGTTGGTCCTTCTACGCGGTTGGAAAGGGTTTCCATTCCGTACCCGTTGATGGGCAGTAAGGACATGAGGACCATGCTGAATTTTGCCTACATGTTGTGTTCTAGTGCCATGTTTGTGAGTGATGTGCTTGGTGTGGGGTACGGGCAGGTTTTCTGTGTGCAGTGTCTCTTTGTGTAGCGCGTCGCGCGCAAGCACGGGCTTGTCTAAGCACGGGGACCCCGTGTGACCGTTGTTTTTCTGACCTTGGCCGTGCTTGCGCAAGGGGGGGGGGAGGGTATCTCAATCACATCAATGCGTCCTCCGTATCCTTGGTACGATCATCCTCAGCATTTCCCTGAGTACTCCTCAGTGCGATCCTCAGTACTCCTCAATGCAAGCATCACCTCGGTTATTGTCACATTCAGGGGTATGACCACATTTTGCTGTCGTCGGGCAACAGGGGTGGATCTGCTTTTTCCCTTTTTTTTTCCATGGCTCATCGTGAAACTAATTTGCAAAGGCAGGGTTTTGTAGACAATTTGGTTCACAAAAAATGCTCCCCACAGAATTATAAGAGGGGTGGGGGTCCTGGCTGGGTCAAAAGTGGGGTGGGTAGGTGCAAAGTTGGGTGGGTGGGTCTTGTCCAAAATAAGCCCCCCCACCTCTTATAAACGAAGCCTGGTTGGGACTGCACCAATATGGGGGGCAAACATTCCGGTTGCGGTGTGCTACAGGTGTGCTATGTCCCCAGTGCAGCTTGTACCCCTGTGCTGCGTGTACTGAGCGATTGGAGCCTTGGTGCAGCGGCGTACCCCTTAAAGCAGTTAGCCATGTCACTGAGACGTCACACCAAGGTGTTCGCTAATGAAGAGGGATGACTTGGCTGAACCCAAGCTGTAGTGAGCCCCGAGCACCGGTCGCTGCTGCATGTGTCCTGTCTCTGTGTTGTGTGTGTTAGTGTCTGGTCCTGGCTTGCGCTGCAGTTTGCATTGTGTGGTGCTTGTGGTTTGCTATGCTCTTAACTGATTTCTATGACACATCAGAGATGGGCTCTGAGGGTTCTTTACTGCAGTCCCAGAGATTGGGCACGTAAAGCTGTGATCTGCATTTCTCACCTCTCTGTACTCCCAAAATCGAGTGCATGCCCCCTAGGGGTACAATGACCAACATGTTTGCAGGGTGCATGAGGCTGTTGGGGGGGTCCGTTGTGCAGAGGGCTGTTGGTGGGGTCTGTTGTGTGTGGGGCTGCCAGTGGTTGTATGGGGCTGTTGGCAGTGTCTGTTGTATGCAGAGCTTGAGCTTGCCGGAGCCTGCTCCTATGCAGATCTGTTGCAGCAACAATACTCTCCATGACAAATTTTCTTTTTCCCTTTGTTTGAGACCAGGGGGTGAAGCACAAAAGTGAAAAAACTTGCTGGCCAAACCATCCGGATTAGTTTATTTGTGTTCTTTTTTCTTCGGGGAGGTCCTCCGTGTTGCTCTGACCGCACGCCAGATGCATGCAGCATGTGGTGGGCTGGTTTTTGCTTCACAGGTGCACAACCCCTTGCCAGGGTCTGGGAGTAAAGCATGCATGAAGCCAGGGTGGGTACCGGGGACATAGGACTTGGTGCGCGGGGGGGGGGGGTTGGCACAAGGCCTCAGTATCTGATTGTTTGCCTTTGGCGGTGCGGGGGGGGGGATAGCATGAAGCCTTGGTATTTTGTTGTCTGCTGTTGGCGGTGCCAATGGGCCTCTTGCCACTGCCATCACTGGCTCCAGTGGAGCCAACGCAGTTTCTGGTTGTGCCAGCAGAACCGTAGGACTTTCCCTGTTTCACACCTCAATGATCGGTCATCACAGAGGGGGGCTTTCGCCCCCGCCACTGGGGGTCTGCCAGATCATCCCCCCCCCCCCCCGGTGGATACACACATCCCTGGCTCGCTGTGCCATCATGCGACCTGGTTCCACATGCATCCGCAGTGGGCGTTTGTGTTTGTGGTGGTCCTGCACAAGTGCGTGTGTTGCTTGTGCTGCTTGTGGATGGGTTTGCTCCCGACGGGTCTGTTTGCGCACGGGGGGTATGTGTCACCCGCCGGCAGATGGGGGCAGGTCTGGGGTCGACAAGAGCTGCTTTGTCTTATCGCTACCTCCGATGGCACGCCCTGCACGTTGGTGTCCCAGGTGGGGCGGTGGAAAGGCTCGGGGCCCGCCTGCAGCGCCCGCCGACGCACACAGACGTCCAAGACACGGCCGTGACAGAGATCAGGGAGAGGACCGCCCCGAAGAGCAGGAGCGGGACAGTGAGGGGCCGGAGCAGTCTCCGAAACCGGGGCTGAAGACGGCAGAGGTCAAGGTATGCGGCCACGGGGGGCGTATCTTGCTGATGTCCGCCACAAGCCAGACCCCGCCCCCTTGAGCCAGAGCTGTCCTTTAGGAACGAGAGAGATCTCCCTTTTTAGTCTCCACTGAGGCTCGAGGTCCTCGGTGGCAGGATTCGATTAACTGACGGCGGTGGACACTCAGCTTAGCGACGCCGGTTGGCCGGTGACCAAGGGCAGTTACTCGCCGGCTGGCGCTCTGCGGAGGTCCGAGTGTACCGGAGGCCAGCAGTTTTTTTTTTTATTCAGTGTTAAGGACAGCCCTGCCCTGAGCAGTGGTGATGTTGTGGACGTTTCGTTCTCTTGGGGTGTGGCATACAGAGTGGGCAGGCCCGCCCGGGGGTATTGTGGATCTGCTTGGGATCGAGTACTTGCTAGATGCGCCTGTGATGAGGGACTCTCGTCCCAGCCATCATTGGCCAACATTTGAGCCCCCCATGCCGGATTTTGTGTGCATCTTGCGTCACGCAGCCCCCCCCCCCCCATTGGCACAGCGTTTGTAAATTGTTTGGAATTGGTTTCTGCTCATGTGGTTTGGTTGTGCAAATCGGTGGCGTACCTGTACCGCCCCCACCCTTGTCCAAGCAACGCAAGAGGGTACCAGAGCAGTACGACGCAGGCATCCACGGTGCCAGAAGCGTGGGGACCGTGCGAGTCGGTGTTCCTCACCAACGTGCCCCCATACTGGCGTGAGGAGGTACTGAAGCAGGTGTTACTGACGAATGGAACAAAACAGAAGGATTTCGTGTTGGATAAGTGTCGGTTTCATCTCGGAGACATACGCACCAAGACATGGATGCTCACAGGACCTGCGGCGGGGTCTCTGGTGGGAAAGGTGCTGCAAGCGGCCAGCGGACAAACCATGATAGTCCCGATCAGTGCCAGGGAATATAATTCAAAAAAGGCGCGAGTTCAAGGCAAGGGTCGCGGCAAAGGACGAGGCAAAGGTGCAGGGGGGCGTGGCGCTGAGTCTGCCACGGCAGCAGCAATGGAAGTGGACATTAGTACGAGTGACGCAAAGGCGCTGAAGTTCATGAAGCGGAAGAGAGGGGATGAGGCGCTCCTGTAACTATGAATCGCCTGGGCGTTTGGCCGTCAATCAAGACGGCGTTTGGTACGTTTAATGTGGACGGTTGGCTGGCGCGCCCGCGGGGCGAGCGCAAGGCGCAGATGAGGCGCCACTCGATTCTGTCATTGATTGCGAAGCATCAGCCGGATGTAGTGGCATTGCAGGAAACCCACCTGGGAATACCGGAAGTGCGCGACGCCCAAGGTTGGTGGCTTCGCAGGCAGGGCTTTGATGGCCTGCTGAACCTGCAGCCCAGTCTGCGGGACAAAGGGTCCACAGGCATGCTTTGGCGGTCCTCCGTGTGGCAGCATCTCAACTCCTTCTCCTTGTCTCCCCGGCTGATGGTAACAGAGCCCAGGGCGGTGGGAGGTGGGGGGGATGTGCGAGTGCTGGCGGGGCATTTCTCCTGTGATCCGGCGGAACGCAAAAGGCAATGGGAGGAGGTGGGGGAATGCCTGGCGGACCTGCCGCAGATGCCATTGGTAACCATGGCAGACCAGAACAGCATCATGGTGCCAGGGTCGGACTCAGCAAAAATCTCGAAAGAAATTTTGCTGGTGGTAAAGGCGCGAGAGCGTGAGGCAGAGGTGCTCTCCAGCTTATCCCTGGAAGATGTATGGCTGAGTGTGCACGGGGAAAATCGAGAGGACACAGTCCATGGATTCACGCATATGGCGGAGAACCGCCGCATTGATAGGATCCATCTGAGCCCAGAGGTTCTGCCATCAGCGCAATCGGCCTACCTGGTCACGACGCCATCAGATCACAAAGCGGTCGTCCTACGGGTGACTGCGGAGGAAGGGCCTTTTTGCCCAGCACGGTTTCGGTTCCCGGTGGACATGTTAAATGATGCCACAGCAGTACAGGGGTTGGGGGAGGGGCTACGAGAGTGGGCGGAACGGGGGGAGGAGCCGGTGGAGTGGTTTCGGGGGGTGGTGGGGTACCTGCAGCGCTCTGCGCAACAGTGGCGGCGGGCTAATCCCACGGCGGGCTACACAGAGTTACATGCGTTGGTGCGAGAGAGTACACCGATGGCCTTGGCTCCGGGGGCATGGGAATACCTGGCGGAGCTGGGTCACGAACCCCCCACGGTGGGGGCGGGGTACCGACTGCTGGTCAGCCTGCTGGCCAACTATAAGGAAAAGAAGTTCCAGGCATATATGTGTGACAGACTGCGGGCTCAGCTACAGCCCAGAGAGGTACGTATACAGGGCATGGCCGAGAGACGGCGCAAGATACATACCATGGTGCGGCAACTCAGACAACGGCAACATATGGCGCGGGTAAAGGACGAGCAGGGGAGGGTCCATGCACAGTCCAGGGGTATTGCGCGCGCGCTGTGTGAATATTGGTCTGGGGTGATGAGCGGGACGGCAGTGACTGAGGCCGAGTGCTGGCGGTACGTGGAGTCGTTGCCGATACCGGCCAAGGTGCGCGAGGCACTCCCACTACTAATGAAGCCGTTGGGGGAAGAGGTGGTGCTGGCGGCTCTAGAGAGGCTAAAGGGAGGATCTTCGCCGGGGCGGGACGGGATCCCGGCGGAAGTGTATCAGCAGTTCCCAGAAATTTTTGTGCCTAAAATGTTGGCAGCCATTCATGTGTTTTTGCGGGAGGGGGAAGCGCCGGACTCGTGGACACAGTCCCTATTAAAGTGTCTGCCTAAGTTTTCCGGGGCGGAGAAAACCAAGGACATGCGTCCGCTGGCCTTGCAAAACGTGCTGATGAAGTGGGTGACAACTACTATTATGGTCCAGCTCGCGGACGTTTTTCCGCAGATTATTCCGAGGGAACAGAAAGGGTTTGTCCCGGGACGACACATGATTGATCATTTGATGTTTGCTCGCTCGGAGTGGGAGGCACACCCAGACCAAATTATGGTAGCCATCGATTTTCAGAAGGCCTACGACTCGGTAACGTTTCCCATGTTGAAAGTATCACTGCTGTACGTGGGCCTGCCGGTGGCATATGTAAGTGTGCTGATGTCAGTGATGTCGGGGCCAGTAATGTTTTGTGTAGGGAAGGGGTTTGTGCCGGGTGAAGTGCTGAGGCCGCAGTCAGGCATTCGTCAAGGGGACCCCTTGTCCCCGCTGCTTTTTGATGTGGTCACAATCTTTCTCATTTATGATTTTAAACGGTTGCATGTGACCGTACAGATTCTGATGTACGCAGACGATATTCTGCTTTGTATCCCGGGTCGGTTGGAGTCACAGGTGTCGGACCTGCGTGCCTTGATCTACTGTCTGCAGGTTTTTGGGTATTTCTCGGGATTGCGGGTAAACTTTGAAAAAACGTATGCAGTAGTAAAAATTTCAGATCCGGACGTGCCACAGCCCAAGGCAGTGGGGGGCATAACAGTGAAGCCGTACGTGAAGTATTTAGGAGCGTTGGTGGGCAACCTCACAGTGGCGGCCTGTTATGCGCTGGTACTCGCCAAAATGCTGTCGCGCGCGCGCACTGTGGCGTCACTGTCCCTGGGCATGGCAGAGCGGGCATACCTCTTCGCCTCCTGGGTGGCACCGGTGGTATACCTCACAGCACGGGCGTATGCCCCGACAGAGCACGTCATCTCCCAGCTAAATATGATACACCGGGTGGCCCTCGATCTAACCACCTGGCACCTGACAGCAGAGCTGTCCGGGGGCGGATTCTCCACTGATGTCAGTGATCGGGCACGGGAGAGGGCGCAGGAGTTTGGCAACAGGGGGGTGTGGGACACAGATTACAGTACGGATGTCAGTGACAGCCGGAAGCGTAAGGGCAGGAGGGTAATCAAGACCTCCTGATACGTGGCCTAAAGGCACGTGCCTGACCATAAACTAACCGGAGGTGGCGCCAGAGGCGCCTTTCTGGACCGATGGGACAATGTGTGGTGGCGCCTGACGGCGCCTTGCTGGACAGCACGAACAATGTGTGTCGCGGCTCCGCCGCGTTATACTTGCTGATTGAGGGCATAGGTCTGTCGGTGGGGACCTTTTGCTGAACTTTCCACTGTTCTATGGCCAAGCAACGCAAGAGTAATTTCACAAAGCCTAAAGGCGTGTGCTGAACACAGCGGACAATGCATTGAACAATCTGTGACGGCGCCTCCGGCACCGCATTGATGACAATGCACTGAGAGATTCCGGAGGGTGACGACTGTCGTCGCTTTATGGCCAAGCAACGCCTGTGGCCAAGCAGCACTAGGGGTGGTTGAAGTGGCGGTTGCTCTCGTGACTGCTGTCGTGGTCGTTGTCGTGGCTGTTGCTTTTGTTCGTGCTGCTGGCGCGGTTTGTGACAATTCTTGTGGCTGACCGAGTGCCTGGTGTTACGGCAGTCTGTGGCTGTCGTGGCAGTGGTGGTGGTTGTGGGCGCAGTTGATTGTGGCTGTTGTGGTGGCACTAATTTTCGCACCGTGGATTTTGGCGGTGCATTTTTCAATCGGTCCTACTGTGTGCGATGTGTGCTGTCTGATACCTGGCTTTTGAGATGCATGATGTTCCTCTTTTGTGTCAAGGAAACTGATTTGGGCATGATGGCGTTTGCAGCATAGTTTGCCCCTTGATTTTCAGAATAGTACACCATGTCTTTCCACATGTACGATGCACAGTGTGACGCGTAAGCAAGACGCTTGTCAAAGCAATACTAGGCGTTGGTTTCGTCAATTTCTGGTCATTTGCCGTTGTCTGGACAAGCGGTGGGGGGTACGTCTGCTGCACGAATGGAAGCGTGGCTCCGCGGTCCCCAGTGGTCCACGTGTGGCACCTTGGCTTTGCTTATGGCGCGTCTGTACCCATGACTCCCGGGCTGTAGGTGTTGCGGAATCTGAAGGATTTGGACGCCATCGCTAGCACTGGGCCTGTAGGAGGGATCCTGAACGTGCCCCAAGGGATCCGTGCCAGCAACAGTGTGCATGTGCTGTCGGCCAAACCTGCAGCCCCGCCGTTGCAGACGGCGCGCTTCATGTCTGATTCGCTGGAGGTACACTGCACCAATGCTGTGAGTACACGTGGTGGGAGGCCGTTCGCTGTGTGGTGGGGTGCATTTTGCGTCTGCACGCGCGCGATTGGGCCTGTGTCAGACAGGGCACAGGTTCGTAAGGAGGTGGCAAAAGGGCGGAAGATACATTTGCAATCCAGGACAGGACACACAACCCAAACTCACCCTAAAACCAGCCACCCTTGGAACAAGAGGCACCCCGGACCGCGCACGCACTTCCCTTCGAAGACGCAAGCCTCCCCGGCGCGCCCTGCGGGGCTCCACCCCAATGGCGCTGGAGTGCTGAGTGCACGCCAACAACCAGAATACACGTCGTACAGTGAGGATCACAGCTTAGTGTTTTAGGTATGACTCAGGCGATGACTATCACAATGGCCTGACGAATTCACTGTTGCATGGCTCGCCTTTCTGTACCGGGGGTCGGCCCCCTCCAAAAACTGTGGGGATTTCCGGGCTTGGGGGTTCAACAGGGCCACTGGTCAGTCCGTGTAGCGTGAGTGCCTAAGGTGCCGAGCCGGGGGTTTTGGTGATGGAAAATGGAAGGAGGGCGGAGGGGGCCCGCGGATGAGGCTGCGGAGGAGGGCTGCTGTGGAGTCGGGGGTGAGGAGTATGCTGCCTTCCCAGGTCCCGATGGGGGAATAGCGCGGCGATTTTGGCCAGACACTCGACAGCCCTGGGGTGGCCAGCACACGTCTGCGCCCCGAGCCAGAGCACAAAGGCCCGTGGCAGGGCGGTCCTGAAGAACGCCCACAGTCGGTTTCTTGTGCGTTGGGGACCACCCCAGGGACCGCTCTGGCTGCCGTCACAGTGGCGTCGGTTCCGACCGCCGTTGGTTGTGCTCCACCCGCCGTCGGTCCCCCTTCGATCGCCGTCGGTTGCCCTTCAATCGTGGAGCTGGGTTTGACGGATGCCGGCAGCTCCGCGGTGTGGCCCTTGCTGGGGAGAGGTCCTTCTGAAGGGGGACTGGGGGTGCTAATCCTGTGGTGCGCAATTTGGACAATTGTCGTGGAACAGGGGCAATTGTACCCCTTGTGAACCGTGCTTTTGAATGGGGAGGGGTCATCGCAACACTTTTGTCCGTTTTCAGTATTGTGCCTCGCCATTGTGCCCTGTTGACCTACCCCCCCCCCCCTTGTATAAGCTACGCCCTTGTCCAAGCTACAGTAGGCGTAGGGACTGTATTAATTTGGGACCTAATTTTAATTCGGTACCAAATGTAGTGCAGCCACATAAGACATGGGTTTGGTGACGAATTTGCGAGTCACATAGAGTCATGGACACATTTGTTGTGAGTGTTTGCCCACTTGAACCCACATAGCTCTGATTTTTGGTATCCTTGTGCATTATATTCCCCTTGCTTGCGCCAGCTCACCATGCAATCCTCTCTTTTTGAACCTGGGCGCCCGGTGTCGGTAGTTGTATGTGTGGCGCGCAAGCTACACCCGTGTCCAAGCTACAATAGGTGTAGGGACCGTATTAATTTGGGACTTTGGCGTAGCTTATACAAGGGGGGGGGGACTTCCCTCACCCAAAATTGAGGAAACCCAATGCGGTGCTAATCCCCTTGCAGCTAATGACCCTTCCCCTGCGGCGCGCAGTAAGCGCTCCCACTGGGGTCCGGCGAGGGGGCTATATCAGCCCCCCGCGCTTGCAGCTGGATGGATCCCCAGCACTGCACGGGACGGGAGGTGCGGGTCCACAAAGGTGCTGCTGGTCATTTGCAGATCAATTTTGAAGGCATTAACAAAGTGCTGTCAGACAATGCACGTTTCTCAGGTACATGCTCCCCCCCGCTGCGTGGCGGCTTGCACAGCGCACTGTCCACTGCCCCCTAATGCCCCCTCCCGCAGCGCCCCCTCCTGCAGAGGCCCCTCCCGCAGCGCCACCTCCCACAATCCCCTCCCACTGAGCCCTCCCACTGAGCCCTCCCACAGAGCCCTCCGACAGTTTGCGCAAGCACCGCCAACATCAGGCAGACGATCAAAAAAACGCGGCACCCTTAGTACGACAACAAAAGCATGCAAACATCTGCCCAACCCCCACCCACATCGGAGGTGAAACGAAGAGTGGCGCAACTCCTGTGTGCATCAAACGAATGCATGTCTGAGGGGGCACCATCCGCACCACACAAGATATGTCTGGCCAACAAAAGCCGTTCCAAGGGTGGATGAAAGGAGGTTTGCGCGCGGGGGGGGGGGGGGGGGGGTTGTTGGAGCCCCTTTTCCAGACCCCCCCCCCCCACCCTTCAGGGCTCATGTGACGGGGACCCCCCAACGGGCCGCCCGGGGGAGGTCTAGGGGGGGGTCCTGAGGTACCCCAACATTTATGGCTCAAAATGATACCCACGATGCGCTGATCATTTTGAGGTTTGTATCATGGGGGAATTTTGTTTTCCAAAAAAAATTCTTCCGGGCCGCTTTGCGGCGCAGGTGGCGAGTCATCATCATCAGCAGTGTTTTTAGACTAGCCACTTTGAACTGGCCTTTCACCCGAGCCCCCCCCCCCCCGCCCTCTTCCCTCAGGGGCTCGAACCAGACCCCCCCCCCCCCTGCGCGCAAACCTTTTTTCATGCATCCCAACGCCTTGTCCATGATAAAAGACGTCACATCCGTGTTGCTTTAGTCCTTCTTCAAACCTGTTGCACGGCCACCTTGATGCAATTCATTCCTTGGGCACACGCCATGCACAATATGTCATCAACAGGAACCATTCTCACAACCATACCCCAGCCCTCTGTCTCACCATCACCCGAGCGCAGCCCGCCACGGGGGATATCGTGTTGTAAATTCGGACAGCCGTGGGTCTCGATGGTTCGAAAATACGTGAAGATGTCACACACTGCTGTCTGCGAAGTGCCTGAACGGCAAGAAACAGGTTCCGGGACTGATTCGTTTGTGTTGACGGAAGTCCTCTTTGTTGTTCAGACCGCGCACCAAATGTAGTTCTGGCAGATGCTTCGCGACAAGTCAAAGCCTGCTCAAGCAATCTGTAAATCACCTTGGCGTCAGACACGCGACAGTTCACCTTCATGCTGCTGCGCGCTTCCTGGACAAGCAGTCATGGTTGGGGTAGGCCGTACTACTTTTTCTCGGCCTGCGGCACCTGAGGCGTGCCGTGCCTGGCTTGCAGTCGATGGCTGCATTGGTGATCATGTGCATATCATGATCGTTGGCATCTCTACCCAATAGCCCCACAGATAAATTCCCGTTGTGTCAATCGACTGACAGCGTAGCATAGCGGTGTGTGATATTCATGCGACCCAGTCATGCAAAACCCCGCTGTAACATCCAATGATCTGAGTGGTTGGTACCCCCCCCCCCCCCCTTGTGGTTGTTAGAAGCCCCTGTCAGGAAAATTATCCTGCAGATGCACACCCCAGCGCGCTCAAGTCAGTGCTGGAGTCGGCAAACCCCGCATGGACTCGGAGTGTGCATCTGGATGCACATGGTCAACGGCACGGGCAACAGCCCGTCTCCGGGACAGCCGACCCTGGAGTAGTCAAACAGGACAAGTCATCCGGGGGCTCCGTTGACACAACCAAAACACGTTCGGACCCACAGAGGGTCAGAATGAGCAGTGGCGAGAGGCCAATAGGCGCCGCCAAAGGCAAACAATCAGATACCGAGGCCTTGTGCCAACCCCCCCCCCCCCTGTTGCGCAAGCACGGGCTTGTCCAAGCACCCAGTGGGCGTTGAACCGCTGTTTTCAGGATTTTTCGGGGCCGCTGTTTTTGTGGTCCCGAATGCAGGATTGGGCGTTTGTGACGCACTTTGTAGAGGGAAGGAGGGGCTCATTCATTCATGTCTGTGATTGCGCATTCTGTTCATAACAGCAGTGTACCCCGCATTGCAGCCCCACGCTGTTTGTTTGGATGTGATTTTCGGCCATGGCTAATGGTGCTCTTCCCGGCGTGGCTGTCACGTACCGTGCTTTGCTGTCGTGTGGTTTGCGCGCAAGCACGGGCCACCAAGGGTACACCATTTGCATCGGATGCCGTGGTGGACGAGCCGGCACACAGTTAGCTGCAACAAATGATTGGACAGTGACCCCTCAAAACCAGAAAAAGACATGCATTTTGGAAACAGTTCATTAGGCCAAAACCGTTGAAAAGACTCAATACAAGTTTGGGATCAAAACCTTTTTTGGTCCTGGCTTTATTGGCCATGCCGGCAACAAGCACTGATATGGAACGATCGCTTAGCCTAGGCCTGTCTAAGCACGGGTCGGACGCGGCTCCGCCGTGGTTTCAGACATATGAACTGAGGTTTTGCCGGTGTGAAACCGGAGGGTGACGACCATTGGCGGATTATGGCTCAGCACCCGCTGGGCGTTGAACCGCTGTTTGCCTGGACTTTTGTGACCGCGGCCGTGCTTGCGCAAGGTGGGGGGAGGTAAAAGGGCGCGGCGTTTCCTTGGGAGGTGATCCCCGACACGCTGGTCGCTTGCCCCCCCCCGCCAGCCGGCCCGGCCCACGGGCGCCCAGCTGCCGATCTTTCTTCACAGTTGTTGGCATCATCGGGCCGCAGGGCAGTGGGAAGTCGAGCATCGCCTCGGAGCTCTGTCGCACCGCCTCCGCGCCCGCACACCACAAGCGGGAGCCGGCATTCAAGGTGGCCAGCAAGGGCTGCGCTTGGGAGAACAGGTGTGCCCCAGGGGTGCATTAGAAGGGAAGGGACCTGAGAGGCGGCCCCAGAAGCGGTTAGACAGGCGGTTGGAGGAGGTTGCCAAAGCGGTTGGGGGCGGTTACTGTCGGTTACAAATGCCAATGAAGCTGGCATTTGCCGTCAGGGGACAGTGGCTGGGCATAGGCTGGGCGCCGGGGGGGGGGGTACCTCCCCCCCTTCCAATGCATCCCTGGCCTCTTCCTCTGTGTGCCTCTGTCTATGGGTTTGTCTGTGCAGGGATTTGTTCTAGGAAAGACTCTACGATCCGCAGTTGCCCTAAAAAGTGGAGGTCGGCCACTTCGGCCTACTGTAGCCAGTGCGCCACGTGTGGGGGCTGATCTTCCCACGCACACAGCCAGGGTTGGGTAAAGTTTGGGGACCACGCTGGGCACCTGATTAATCTGGCATGCCCTCTGGCTCTTCGTCTCTTTGTGCCTGGCTCTGCCTTTGTCTCCGCCTCTGTCTCTGTCTCGCTCTTTCCGTCTCTGTCTCGATCCCATTGTCTCTCTTTCGGTCGCTCGCCTCCACGAAGGTGAGCACCCTCCGAACTTCACTGTCGGGGGAATGCCTGCGGCTCCGGCATGAGATGGACACCAAGGGGCAGAACCAGCACTTGTGAGCCGAGGGACAACTGTCTCACGATCACCCCCCAAAAACACGTTTCCCCAGTGACTTTGGACAAGCAATGTAAGCCTTTCTTTTTGGGGGGGGGTGTGCAGCATTTCCAGGCATTTTTGCCATCCGCGGGGGGGAGCGAGAGGGGGGGGCGGACCGGTGCCGCTGTGATCTACTCACCAAGTACTGGTCGAAAAGCGGCCGGGGGGGGGGGGGGGCGGGGGGGGGATGAACAAGATACGTATCAGTTGTGTCCGATCTTGTGTAGGTTAGGGTTGTGACGCGTGAACGAGCCCCCGGGAACGCTCTTTCAGGGTCCTTCTGTGTCACGGTAAAAGGCACCCACCACACTCTCACTGAAGAGCGTTTTGGTCTGACTGTTGCTTGCATTAAAGGGGTCGGAAATTTGAGGCCGATTTTAGGTACACAGACTTTTTTTTGGCCTCTAACCCACCCGCCCGCCCGCCCTGGGCGGGGGGGGGTCTCTCTCAGCAATAGCCTGCCTGCGGTGCACTGCCTACACCAGTTGTGGACACATCCAAAGCGCATTTCACCGAAAGAACCAACTGCCTGAGCCACTCCATCTTCACGCCCCCCGCTGAGGGATACAGACGTTGCTGACCCTTTGACGCTGCAAGGCACAAGGCTGTAAATAAATTTCATTTTTTGCCGGAGGAAAATTTTTCTGCTGTGGGCGGGTGGGTGGGTCGGCCGGGGCTGGCCAGGGCCCCGAACAACTCCCCGCCCCCCCTCTCGGGTTCCCTAAGCAATAGCCTGCAACACAGGGCCAGGGGTTCCGGATCGCTACGCATCTGTGAGGCCCCGTTGACAGGAAGCGACGGGCAAACACGAAAACAGAGGCGCGAAACGGATGGGCAGGCTCCAGGCGGCCACCGGATGACTGCGCGGGGGAACTTTCCACAAAAGGCCGAGGAAGTGTGCAGGTTGCCGGTGGTATGCACTGGGCTGCTTTCAGGAGGCAGAAGGTCTCCGGGGCCGCGTGGGTGTACCCGGTTATTGGGGGTGCTGCCCCTCCCATTGTCGCCCCGGCCCCGAGCCCCGCGGCAGTCAGGCTGAGTTGGCAGGTGGAGCTTGGGCGCCTCGGGGCATTTTCTGGGCGAAGAGCAGCCCCGGGGCGGCGGACAGCAACGAAAGGCCATGTCGGGGGCATTGGGAGGCATGGGGCGATTGGCAAATGGGCCGTCCGAACTTAGCGACTGGTCTATTTTGGGGTGGGGTGGGGGTGGGGCTCCGAGGGGCCGGAGATGACGAAGTGACGATTACGAGACTCCTCTGTCCCTCTGATGGTAAAGGGTGAATTTTAGCGCCGAAGCCGCCGAATTTTTTTCCGAGGGGCCAAAAGTGGTCCAAAATCTCGAAAAAAAAAGGTTCCGTCAAAAAGTGTCAGAAGGTTGATCAAATTGATAAGTGGAATGCACTGAACGCGACGATGTATGTGGGGGGTGGTCAGAAATGACGTTTTCAAGGAAAAAAGGTGTCAAAAGCGGCGCGTCTTTGTCCAAAGTGGTGGAAATTGGCCAACATTGGCAGGCCGAACTTCGTCATTGTCATTTCGTCATCGCGCGGGGGGGGGGCGGCTATATTCATCCCTGGAACAGAATCTGCGGTCGTCGCCGAATCCCAACCCGAAGCCCCTCGAACCATCTCGTTGTGCAGGCATGAGACCGTGGGCATCGACATGGCCGTGACCAGCGACCACATCATCGTCCTGGACTGCCAGCCCGTCCTGAGCCCGTCCGTCATCCTCCACATGATCCAGGCGGATGGCAAGCCCCCGGCGTCGCACTGCGACTGGAGGTCGTTCGACAACCTCGTGGAGGTGCAGGTGTGCGGGCCGCAGCCTCGTTGGCGGGAATCCGGCCCTCCCCTCACCCCCGCAACTGGGGCCCCCTGGGTGCCTGTCGTCGATCCAATACGGTGGGCAGCGCAGTGCGTGTCCGTTTTCTTTGACAGGTGCAGGTCTGAGACTGCAGGGCTTTGCTGAGTGGGGGTAGTCCCTGCTCAACCGGCATCAGGTGGGGGGTGTCCCGCAGCCCAGATGGGCTGTTTGCGCAACAGGAGCGGGAGCCCATCAGGGGCAGACCAGTCGTGAGGGGGAAAAGGACATATGGTGGACGGCCGGGACAGCGCGTGGAGGAACAGGGCACCTGGGCCTTACGCACACAGAAACACAGCGAGGCAGGCTATGGACGGCCTGTGGACAGAGGCGCGTGGACAGCAAAAACAGTCAAATGACCCCGGCAACAACCAGCACAACCTCAATACGCCAATTATTGGGCGCCATTGACGCGCAAACGGCACACCATGCCACATCCAGCACAGCCCCAACACACCAACTACTGGGCTCCGCGAACGCGGAAACGACACCAGCAAGAGCACCGGCTGCAGCGGCCGACAGAAAGCAGCAACCCGACGCAACATGCGAAGCCGGGGGGGGGCGACTCCGCGGGTCCCAGGACGCCAACTACCCCTGCCCCCCCCCCCCCCCCCCCCCTAGGGGCCTTCGGCCAACACTTAGTTGCCAAAGGTGTCGCCCCCAAGCGTCCATGGGCGCCTAAGGCGCCCGATGCTCCATGAACACCAAAGGTGCCCTAAGGAAAATTTTGTCCAATTTGCACCCCAACACTATCCTTGAACCCAACCTTGACTCAAACACCCACCCCCAACCCTCAGCCCACTCCTATCCCTACACCTGACCCTAACCCTAACCCTAAGCAAGACTGAATATTGGGACCGAGCTGGTGGGGGAGGGAACATTAGCTATGACTGGTGAAGGACATCAAGAATGATTCACACATTGATGGCTCTTCACAAAGTGAAATCAGCTTGCAAGTCAACCCCATCACCACGAGGCCCACTTTCAAGGCTTTTGTTGGACTTCTGAGGGGCCAAAATGCCCCAAAATGGGCTCAAAATGGGCTCATTTCACCCGTTTGTGCACCCCAAATGGTCTAGGATGATTTTTGGAAAAACGCGTTTTTGACCCATTCTTGACCCATTTCTGGTCCCAAAACAGCCTTTTTTCAAGGCATTTTGGGATTTTCGGAGGACCAAAATGGGCCACCACAAGCTCAAAATGGTCCAAAAACACTTGTTTTAGCGTCGCACATGGTCTAGGATCATTTTTGAGAAAAGTCATCTTTTTGCCCCTACTGGACCCTAATGACCCATTTGGGCACCCACCTGTTTGGGCTTGAGCTTGCAGCTTGCCGCAGCCTAGTGGGCCTAAGTACGAGGGTGTAGGCGTCCGTTTGGGCAATTCTAAGGGGTGGAAACCACAAAAAGTGGGGGGTTGCGGGTGGAGTAGGTGCCCTCGGAATCGCATTTTGAGCCATGTAGCCAAAGATATGGCCTATTCTTGGTTTGTGGCTGTCGGCATTTGAAGCTTCTGGGGGCCTTTTTGGGCCGTTTCCGGGACATGTCATGGAGTTAGAGGGCGGCAAAGAGCTCGTTGACACAGGGAAGTCAAGCCGCACGTGCAGAGTAGCCACCGTTTCCCTTCGTTTGGCCGTTTTGAATGTGTTCTAGGGCTTTTTAAGCCCAAAAATGGCTGTTTTTGGCCCTAAAGTGCAGTTTTTGAAAGCGAGGTCCGCCACTTGCAAATCCCGTTCCCGGCCGCCACCGTTGAGTTTCTTGCTCGAACTTTGTGTGATTGTACTTCACACCCATAGGTATCATCCACCAAAATTTCACCCGAACCTGAACCCCCACGACGGAGTTCTGATTTTTACCCATTTCGCGCGTGCTGCTGCTTGCTGCTTGCTGCTGCTTGCTGCTGCTTGCTGCTGCTGCTGCTAAACCTGGTAGGTCCACCCTAGACACTAAAAAGGGTTATAAAACCAAGACTGGTTCCACCAGCTCGGTGACCCCAGCCCTAACCCTAGCCCTGGCTCTCACCCTAGGCTAGGGTCAGAGTGAGTGTTGGGGTCCAAAATGGAGCAATGATGTGGCAAAAGCAGCCATGAACGAAATTGGGGGGATCTTGTTCAGCCCAATCAACATGGTTGGCATGGCCAAACCAACTGGCTGCAAAGGTTAGGGTTACGTTTATGGTGATGGTATGGTTAGAGGGAGGGCAAGGGGAGGTAAGGGGAGCCTGTGCCCCCCTCCCCACCGACCCTCCCAGAGCCCCCCCCCCCCCAACCGACCCTCCCGGACCCCCCCCCCCAAGCCCCTCCCAGACCCCCCCCCCCCCCAAGCCCCTCCCTGAACCCCCCCTCCAATGCCCCCCCCCCAAGGGGCCTCCGGCCAACAGTTAGTTGGGGGGGTAGTTGGCGTCCAGAACCGAGGGGTTGCCCCCCCCGGGATGCGAAGGTAAGAAGGGGTGACTGTCCAGGGCCCCGTAAAGGAGCAACAACCCGACGGAATGTCACACAGGGGGGTCAGGGGGGTTCTTAGGGAGTCACTTTAAGGATGGGGCTGGATCCTACCCAGTGGCCCCAAGGGTGGCACCCAGTCCTGCTGAGTGGAATTTTTTTTGACCTGCGGGGCTGGCCCCTGCACCAAGCCATGACCCAGGGGAGGGGGTTGCCCGCACCCCGCCTCCCCGCTGAGCAAACGCCTGGCAGCCCATTGCTTAGTGGCTTGTTGATACTATTCCGGTGGGGGGGGGAAAGTGGGTGCCAAAAAAAAGTTTGTGTAGCTAAAATCGACCTCCAAGTTTTTTTTGAGAAATTCTATTTTTCATTTTTTTTCTGAGGAAAATTTTTCTAATGTGGGTGGGTCAGCCAAAATCCGAGGGGGGGCAATTTACCCCCCCCAAGTGTCACTAAGCAAAGGCCTGTCTGAGAGTCATAAAACGTGCTCCGCGGACAAGCTGCATTGGCTGAACAGCGTCAAACCACGGCGATGCTGAGACTTAGCAGCCGTCCAAAGTTCCACACTCCCCCCCCCCCCTTCCTCGCGGTCAAGGGCCTCACTGTCGGTACACACAGCAGCAGCTCAGCACGATTCGCCGCTCATAGCCCCAATCCACAATGTGTGCTCCCGTGCGTTCGTATCTTGGAAGCACTCGCGACTCCGCACCACCAAGCCCGATGTGCTACAACCGCAGCTCAATGAATGCGATGGCCGATTCAAAACTACTTCTGCAATTTGCGCTCTAGGCTGCCCTTTAACAAATATTGTGCTCATCTCTTCCAAAAGTAGCAATTGCTCTGCATGTTTGACACCTGATTTGGCTGCATGGTCAGGCCAGCACACAGCACCGTGTTCCAACGCCGCCGCTCCGCTCCCACAGAGCCTGTCGCTAGTGCTGTTCCTGCAGCGGGTCTGCAACGTCGTGCTCTACGTCCTGGACGGTACCGTCGTCAACACGCCCATCGCCCTGACCTACTTGAACCTCCTCAAAACGGCCCACACCCTGTCGCCGCTGCTCCCCCCCGTGTGCTTCAAGGCGGGGGCATCGGCGGGAGGCGGCCGGTTGTCCAAGTCGTCGCAGTCTTCGTCGGAGCCCGCGGATGACAAGCCGGAGCTCAGTCTGGCCTCCATGTCACATAACACGGCACAGCTCCGTGTGTATCGGCAGGTTTCGGCCCCTGGCAGACGGCTTGTCTACAAGGGATGCGCACAGGCCACGGCTTAGTGGCGAATTTTACATTTCCCTGGGGGTGGGTGGGTCAGAAGCCAAAAAAAAAGTTGTGGACCTAAAGTCGACCTCCAATTTCGGGCCCCTTGGGAAAGTTTCATTTTGTTCCCGAGTAGCAATTTTCTGATGTGCGTGGGTGGGTGGGTCCGGCGGAGGAGCCCAGGCTGCCCTTTGGGCCCCCGGTAATGCGAAGCCGTGGCCTGCATGCGCACAGAGGTGCACCGGTGGTTTCCGGAGGGAGTGTATCGGGATTGGGCAATGCCCCCTACCAATTGGGACCCAATACCTCCATCAGTGCAGTGGTTTGCAGGATGTTTCCACTCAGTTAATGAAGCAATGCAGTGTCAACTCCTGCAGACGCAGCCACCGATCTGCTACTTTCTGTCTCAGTCTTGCAAACCCATCCTCAATTGACGATAGATGCGCGATTCTGTTGGTTGTGAATACGTTTCACTCACGTCATGTGTGGAGTGCATTACACCCACGGTACATGTGCACACATCGCACCAGAGGTCGGGTTCGGTGTTTGCTTTGTGCCGATCGGCGCAGCCGAGGCCAAATCGTGGGCGACTTGTGACACGACCCGCACCGCCCCCGACCTTCCCCGCGCCGCTGCAGCACCACAACACCAATTTCGATCCTGGGGTTTGTCTGGTGTTGAACCGCATGGACCGCGAGTACTTCTGCACGAAGGAGCACACGAGAATGCGGCAGTTCTTGAACATGTACTTTGCCGCAGGTACGCCTCGCAGCGCTCGCTGCGCCCCTCGTTTGCCTTCGACAAGGGGGCCCCCCAACAACCCCCAACCACCCTCGACAACCCCAACCAGCCGCCGCCAAACCCCTGAATCTTCTACAGCCCCTGTCCCCGAATGGCCCCTCTTGCGTTCGCCCCCCCGCGCGCCGCGCCTTTGCGTGCTTCCCCCGGACCCCCCTCTGTCCATCTCACCCTTGCTCCCCCTCTGCCATTCCTTGTCCTCTGGTTGCTCTGCCTCCCCCGCCTCGTGTATCCCCCCCCCCCTCCCGAGGGAAGTATTAGAACGGCCGTACACCGCAGGAGGAGGAGCGGGGGGCGCTCCCCCCAAAACCCCCTCCCCAGACCAAAGTGGCCATCGTGGGAAAAAATGAAGTTTACAATCGGGAAAATCTGGTCGGGCCATTTTTGGTACACAAAGTTTTGGGCCCCAGACCCCATCCCCCCTCTCATACTCCCCTCCCCCCCCAACCCTTTGTCCTTGTTGTCACGCCCTCAATGAAAAGCCCCTGCGGGAACGCGAATCCGGCGGCGTGCAACTTGGGTAATGGTCATGGAACAGGGGAAATGGTACCCCTTGTGACCCGGACTTTTGACTCGGGAGTGGTCATCGCAACATTTTTGTCCGGTTTGAGTATTGTGCCTCGCCTTTGTGCCCGTCTGACCTACTTCCCTCACCCAAAACTGAGGACAATCCACGCGGTCCTAATGACCCCGCAGCCCATCCCCCGTCCCCTGCGGCGCCCCTGCGGTGCGCAGCATGCCTTTTCCTGTGGCAATGACCGGGCGGGTGTCCGGCATGACGCACCGTCGCCGCAGTGCGACACGATTCTCGGGTGCGGCGGCTGCGGTGGCCCCTTGGCCTGCGGGTGATCGTTGCTCACGTGCCCCCGCGCCCCGATTGCAGAGTCCGAGAAGCCCTGTCCAAGCCCCGGCGCCGGCGAAGCCCCGCAATCGGCGGCAGCGGATATCAAGTTCTTCTTCCTGCCCAGACACAACGGCGGTGTGTGTGTGTGTGTGTGTGTGGGTGGGTGGGTGGGTGTCTGCGGAAGGGCTGCCTGAGAGTACCGTCGGCCCCCGAAACAGATGCGAGACACCCGAAGTATCACCGTACAGGCCGTTTCTCAGGCCTGCATACCCACTGCCTCAGGGGAAGTTGGGTTCACAACTTTTGGGAGGGGGTCAATGGAGCCCACCAAAACTGGGGGAGGGGGGTCGGGAAAAGGGCTCCATTAATCCAGGACATCCAGGACCATTAATCATTTATGATGAACTCTGGCGCCGAAAAAATTTGTGGGCATTGAAAATGGTCCATTTATATCACCAAACACATGGCAAATGATGCCTTTTCTGAACCCCTCGACGCTCTGATTCCAAAAATCCCATTTGCATGTTTTGCTGAATTTTGGGTCCAGGTCACCTCCGGGGTCCGGGGTCAGTCTCTGTCTCGGGGTCAGTCTCAGTAGGGTTTTGGGGGGGGGGCGTCAATTGAGTCTTTGTTTTGGGGGGGGGGGGGGCTAGCCAGAGGGCTGTATCGACCCCCCCCCCGAACGGGAAAGAATCATTGTGGTTGGTAGAAGCCCCTGTCAGGAAAATTATCCTGCAGATGCACACCCCAGCGCGGTCAAGTCAGTGCTGGAGTTGGCAAACCCCGCATGGACTCGGAGTGTGCATCTGGATGCACCTGGTCAACGGCACGGGCAACAGCCCGTCTCCGGGACAGCCAACCCCCGGAGTAGTCAAACAGGACAAGTCATCCGGGTGCTCCGTTGACACAACCAAAACACGTTCGGACCCACAGAGGGTCAGAATGAGCAATGGCGAGAGGCCGATAGGCGCCGCCAAAGGCAAACAATCAGATACCGAGGCCTTGTGCCACCCCCCCCCCCCCCGAAGTTGAAAGCCCGCCCACCCCAGACCCTGCCCCTGCTCACTGCCTCCCTCAGACCTGAGGTCAGCTCATCCTTCCGGCCCCCCGCAGTACGACATTTCGTGGGTAGGCGTAGATTTGGGGGCCTGGAAAGGGGATTGTCCCCCATCCATTGACCCCCCGACCCCCTGCACTCCATCTCTCGGGCATCACGGGACCCCGGACGGTCGCCGGTGCAATCGCTGGACTTGTGCTCCGTGTGCCCGGCTGCTCCTCCTGCGCCCCTTTGCCCCCGGGTGCGGTGCCGGTCGCTACGGCACGCCGACAACCTTTTTTGACCCCCATCCCCCGTCGGGAACCCCCTCCTCACAACGCGGGTGTTTTGCTTCCAACAACAGGAGGCCGGTGCCGCCTCATCGGAGGTCGGGTTGGAGCTTCTATCGCTTCCATCACTCTGATTGGCACAGGCGGTGGTGGAAGCTGTGGGCGGGTGGCCTGCGGGGGAAGAGCACCAGCATCAGATGGAGCAGTTGGGGTGTTGGGGTACAGAGCTACACTGACACGCATGGCTGGGGAGGTCCCTGAACTCAGTCCCCTTTTCCCTTCCTTTCCCCATGGCTGAGAAAAGGCGGAAGCTGAAGCACCCAGCCCCCCTACCCCAGGGATGGATTGGACGGAGGGGAGGTACCCGCCCCCCACCCCCCCCTCCCTCCCAGCCCGGACCTCCCTCCAAAGGCAGCACCCCGACACCGGTTTCGAGAGGGAGGCGGGGTCCCCCCAAGAGGCATCCCCCCCTCCCCGCCCCACCGCAATCGATTGCACGCCCACCCTCGGGCCACGCTTTTCCCTTGTGTAGTTGTGTCGTTGTTGTTCACGCATTTTGCGGTATGCGGCGTGTTGAGCACCCGGATCCCTCGTTTTCGGGCTCTTGCGCAGATAGCGACGACGAGTATCAGCAAAGTGTGAACAAGTTCAAGGAGTTCATTCAGAACCTGCTCTTCAGCAGCGACACACCTCAGTTCACGGACAAGTATGGCACGGCCAGTCGCGGTGGATGCTGCGTTGAGGCAGGGGTCCATGAGCACCACGCTGCGGCTGCGGCAGATGATGCAGCGAATGAGGGCGCGGGGTATTTGCGGAGCGACGGGAGCTGCGGCACGTTCGGTTTGGGCTGGGCCGGAGTCAAATGAGCCCCAACAGACGAAAAAGATAGTCTCGTGACAGTGTTACTGCAGAAAAAAAAAGTGGACGCGGGTCACAAACAAAAAAAAGTGTTTGTTTTCTGTCCTCTTTTTTTTGTGGTACGCGGGTTAGATAAACAAAAAGCACGCGCCTTACGCTTTTTTACGCGAGTACGCGGGTTCCCTTTTCCTTTTTCATCAAGCGGATGGCGAGGCTATTGCTCAGTCACCAAATTCGCGCCTCGGACGCCCACAAAATCGGCCTCCGGTTTCTTTTGTGGCTTCAATTTTTGCCCCGAGGAATTTTTTTTTGTGTGTGGTTGGGTGGGTCGGTCGACCAGCAAAGGGCCCACCACGAATTGTGCGGATGCTGTGAGACCCGTGCCTGTGGCGCTCATTGGCAAAGTGCCACGGGAAGGTTTGCCTGTGCGACCCACGATGCCACGTCCCGTGCACTGTTGAACAAGCGGACATCGTGTGTGAGTGTGGGAGAGGGCGTGTGCGGAGGTGTGTCACACTGGTATGCAGGGCCCTGCCCGGATGCGCATTGACCTCAGGGCAGACCCCAGTGGTATTGTGTTGACGAGCGACAACCAACAGCAACAACAGAACGGCGGCAATCACAACGACGGACGACGACGACGACGACGGACGACGACCCCAGTAAATCCTCAACCGCCCGTTATATCCCTCGGCGACCCTCAGCGCCCCCTCGTCAGTCCGTATAGGCTCTATCTAACCCTCAACAACCCTCAAGAACCCCGCGTATATCCGCCGCAGTCTTGTTCGTTGTTGTCGTTGCTGCCGGTGCCGTTGCTGTTGCAGTTGCCGTTGCCGTTGCCGCTGCCGTTGCCGCTGCGTTGCCGTTGCCGTTGCCGCTGCGTTGCCGTTGCCGTTGCCGTTGCCGCTGCCGTTGCCATTGCCGCTGCCGTTGCCGCTGCCGTTGCCATTGCCGCTGCCATTGCCGCTGCCGTTGCCGTTGCCGCTGCCGTTGCCGTTGCCGTTGCCGTTGCCGCTGCCGCTGCCGTTGCCGTTGCCGTTGCCGCTGCCGCTGCCGTTGCCGTTGCCGCTGCCGTTGCCGTTGCCGCTGCCGTTGCCGTTGGTGGTGGTGGCGTTGGGTTTTGCAGCGAATGGGGAGTTCCCGGGCGCCGCACACGGTGCATCCCGCTCCTGCCTCTAGGAAGTTCACGCAGAGGGTCTGGCTGCAGAACTGTGGAAAAGTCTGGGACATCATCCGCCGCTCTCCAATCGTCACCGAGTACAACCGGACCCTCCAGAAGTTGCAGCTCTACAACTGAATAACGGAACACACGGTCTCGAACAGAAAGCGTTTCGTCATACGGCCTTTGCCCGAGAACCGGACACCGCCTCATTGAAGTGTGCGCTGCAGTGTGCAGTGTGCAGTGTGCGCTGATGCAGGGCGGCCTTTGGGTGGGGGTCGTGGTCCCATCCCGACCCCGTCCGCAGATGCAGCGCCGCCCGGATGTGTCGTTGGTGTGCACACAACGATGAGCAAAGCGCAAAGGCTGTTTCACGGCGAACGGTCCAGTGCAAGAGAATATCGTACGGTACTCGCAATAGATTTCGGTTGCTCGAGAGGTTACCGCGTCTGCCTCGTGCGGCAAAGGTCGCAGGATCGAACCTCAGGTGGGACGCAACGATTCCGCGGGGGCTGAGGCAAGGCCGCAAGTCCTGTCCACAGCCCGAAAGCCAACCCAGAGGTCACGGGGTCGAAACCGATCGTTGGGGAAAACGCGCCTGTCTTGCGCAAGTCCCCACTCCGCCTTCCATGCCCGAGGCTCACGGCACCTGACCACTGCGGCCTCTGCTGTGCACGGCCTTGTGAGGCGCATGCTGTGAGCCTTGCGCAGCACACGGGCTGCAATCTGCTTCACTGCATGCGGCCCAATGATGCGCACGGCGCTTGACAATGGGTGCCCCGCTGCATCCATTGGCTGGCACATGTTGCGGAGCAGGAGTACTGCCACAGAATCGCTGGCCGGCATTGCCCGGCAGCATGCTCCGTAGCCCCAACCACCAATACGATACAGCGCGATGCAAGCCCCGCCTTCAGGGGGTTGTGCGGTGGATTTCATGGAGCTGTGAGTACTGTGGTGTCCCGGGCAAGCGTCCTGTGTCCGCTCGGCGACACGATTGGATGCCACAACCAGAAGTGGCTGCCCTCGTGTGGCCATCCCGCAAAGCGCCACCAGCTCGGGCAGTTGCTGAAGGGTTTGCCAGTGGGGGGGCCACTCGCGGACGCGGAGCGGGTGCCAACGGAATGGGCTTCGCAGCCCCTTCCACAGGGCGGCGCCCGCAGTGGATGCGCAACCAGCCGACGCCACAGTGCTCTGCCCCGCGGGGACAATGCGATAAAGGCCGAGGCATCGCATGGCATCAGAATGACGGTGCGTACAGGAGGCCAACCGGTGTGCCCATGCGACAGCCGTCGGCGCATCCCCAAGTGGCACCGGGTCTACCACCGCCCGCGCGGCCCCGTTCGCCCGCCTCGCCGTTCTCAGGGCTGCCGATGGCTCGCGCCTGCGTTGCCTGCGGCGCCCGGGTCCGCGTATCTGAGGGGCTGCTGTCGGTCGCTGCCCTCGGTCTGGCAGCCGGCCCAAAGGAAAGCGGGCCCGCCAGGCCCGCCATCTGCGGATGAGGGCATCCCCAGAAGCGCCGACCACAGACCACGGGACAGGGCGCCGGTGCTCGGCATGAGCGCAGCCCCACTCGGCGCCCGCTGATGGCGACGCCTCAGCCCCCCCCCCTTTTGCCCCATGGCTCCCTCCATCAGGCGGCCCAATCCCTTCCTCTGCGACCTGCTCATGGGGCAGGCAGGCCAAAGGCTGCCCATCAAACCCGTGGTGGCGGGCTGCGCAGGGGCCGTCGGAGTTGCCAGGTCTCTGGGACCGCGCTGTCGGCACAACGGGCGGAGGAGGGGGGGTCTCGTGAGGTGCGCCTCAGCGACAAAACCCGCAGCCCCCCTCTCACGCCTTCTGATGCATCGGCACCTTCTGCGTGCACCTCCTCGTGCCCGGGGGCTTCTGAACTTTCCCGGGGTTGCCGCAGCAGAGGGGCAGGTGCTTCGCTCCCAGGGGCAGCCCTTGCCAACGGCATCGGGTTTCAGTGCAGCGCGGACCAAGTGCGGAGACCAGGCGGGTCGAGGGCGCCCAGCCCGCGGCGGTGTTGGCTTCAGTGGGGGCGAATGAGACCAGGTCTGCCTGTATCGTTGTCCACCTGATGCGGTGAGCACTGGGTGCGCGCCGGGATGCGATGCGGGCACGAGGATGGCTACCACGGCTGCACCAACGATGGCGCGGATCCAGAGGCAGAGAGGCCTGCAAGGTCTGGGCTGCAGCTCTGCGGTCAAGAAGGCGGGCCGGTGTTTCCAAGCTCTGGTGCGCACATGTGCCAGACCGTGGAGCCGCACTGCTTCGGAGGAGGATCAGGACGACGGCACTTCGCATGGATCCCTGCAACACGTGTTTAGCCGCTACATCTCCCATTCAAGGCCCCAGGTATTATCGGCTGGCCAAAATTTTTGCGTTTTTCCAGTCGGCTAGTTTGGATAGCAAAATTCATCCAAGGAACGTGAGGGAAAGGGTGGCGAGGCTTTGGAAAAATGAGAATTTGTCCCAAATTGGCCCAGTTTTCTCCGATTTGTCTCCTATTTTCCAACCAATTTCACATATTTTTCTACATTTGCTACAATGTAATTTTGAATCAGCCGCCTAGCCGCAGGAGCTCGGGAAAATGGAGAAAATGGAAAAATGGCGGCAAAATGGGGGAAATGGGGGGGGGGATGGGGGGAAATGGGGGGGAATGAGGGGGAATACGGAAAATGAGGGATAATGGGGAAAATGGGGTATTGTGAGAAATTGCCACGATGCTTGCCCATTCCACCAGAGCCATATGTCTCCCATGGTGGGATAAGACACTCCCCTTGCTTGTGGATGTCGCCTGAGAGCTCACGTGCTGGTGAGGGCTACTGCAGGCAGGAGCTAGTGGGAGTATCTGCACAAGCAGCACCGTGGCCCACGGGGTTTATTGTGCATGCCAGTCAGCAAATCGCAGCAGCAGGACATGACCAGCCCTGCCACTAGCGTCCACCAGATCAGGCATGATTGACTGGAGCTCCTAATGAGATTTGCACTGCATGGGGCTGCTTCCTGCCGAGTTCTTGTTGTGACGGGTGTGGGTATTGCTCGGTGGCACGAACCTCTCCCGGACACTGGTGGCATGACTGGACGTGACCAACGACCAGGGCTGTCCTTAGGAACTCTCTGTATTTTTTGGTTAAGGACAGCTCTTAAGGACAGCCCCCGAGGACCACCAACCACCAACCGCCACCAATCGCCAACCGCCACCAACCACCAACCACCAACCGCCACCAACCGCCAACCGCCACCAACCGCCAACCATTGTTCAATACTACTTCTGTGGTTTTGTGTCTTGCCCATGTCTTGACCATGACGCAGAGAGCGTCCCCGTGAAGGTTCGTTTCTGTTGGCGTTACGAACCCCCACTTTCCCCCCTTTAAGGACAGCCCTGGCAACGACCCTTGTCAACTGCTGTCTGTCAATGGCCCACCACCCTCGATTAGGCAAGGCGCCGTGCTGAAGCAGCCACACAGGTTTGCGACTCTCAACACAGCCCATTGGAACGGTGACCCCCGCGACGCACGCATTGTGGACCTTAACCGATGCATGCACGCATGTCCCACAACGAGACCAATGCCGCGAGAAGGTCTGCATGTATGATGTCACATCCCGTCCACGATTGCAGTGTGGTGCGCGGCACCTGAGATCATGTGTGAATGTGGGTGCGAGTGTGTGCGGAGGTGTGTGATCCTTTGATTCAGGGCCCTGCTCAGATTCACAGACTGAACCCCAATGACCTCCTCAAGCCAGCGATCCCAATGCGTTTCCTCGTTTCATACCCTTGACACTAGGGCTGGTGGCGTCTCGCCAGCCCTGAGGCTCGAACCGGCTACCCTTCGGTTGGCGATTCTGGCGCCTCGCCTGCCTGAGTATTGCGGACTGCTGCGGGCCGAAAGAGAGACTGTGCGTGCGCCTGTGCACATGTTCCTTCTCTTGCCCTTGGCGCGCTGGGGAAGAGGGGCGGTGGGTGGACTTTGCTCACTAGTAATTGAACCCCCCTTTGTCCTGAGAATTGAAGATCTGCGCCTTTTTCGAGACTTTGAAAGCACGTGGTTGCATTCAGGCATGACTGCGGAGTTTGATGAGTTGTTCCTTGACACATGCCGGTGCTCTTGCGCAGTGTGTGCTGAGAGAGAAGACCCTTGCCTGTGGCGTTCCTCCCGAATGCCCTGTGCCGCGTGTGGCTAACTGGCAAGTCATGGACAGCCCCTGTGCCGAGTGAAGGCAAAGATGGCGATGGCTGTGGGGCTGGTTGAGCGGGAAAGAATTGTGCGGACCGCCTGGCCCTTCCAAGGGACAAGGAGTCACGCAGCATGGGTGCATACCCCCCCCCCCCCCCTGCGCAAGCACCGGCTTGTCCAAGCACGGGACCCCGTCTGACCGTTGTTTTCCTGGTTTTTCTGACGGCGGTTTTTGTGGTCAGAAATGTAACGTGACGCCGTTGTGCTCCGATTGTAGAGGGAAAAGGGGGCTGGATCATGCTTGTGGTAGTTCCTCCTGCTCATACCAACATTCTGCTTGCAACTGTTGTTGATGACAGTTTTGTCCCAAGGAACAAGACGCTGTGCCTTGGAGTGATCCAGGGTTGCTATGGATGCGGCAGCCATCCTGGTGCAAAACCCACTTTTCTCAGTGTGGAATGTGTGGGGCCACGGTCCCTCGACCACCTGTCACCAGTTCGGTGTTGGCAGTGCAGTGAGCTGTGGGATCCAGCGCACAGCCGCTATTGTGGGAGACCGATTTTTCTGGGTTTTCAACATATATACACTTGGTTCCTGGGCGGCAAGTACTGAAGTGATGTGGTGACCGAGACAACTGTGATGCAGGGACAATTCCTTCCATAGCCCCCAGCCCCCCCATTGCCATGGTTTGCACTGCTGCCATCATTGTGCTGACCCAGTATCAGAGGCACGAGACCTGGCAAACAAGCAAACACAACGAGTGGTAGAGCAAGTGGTATTGCTAACAGGCCGAGTTGAGATTGCCACCCCAGTCTCTGCACAGTGGGCAGGGGGCAGGCCTGAATTAGAATTTTTTTTGGGTCACACCCGCTTCAAGCTCCGGGAAAATCAGGAAACAGCTCAATGAGATTTCTTTAGATTTGGTGTTGTTGGTCTGTCCCATTTATTGAGGGTCTACACAAACTTCTTCTGGGTGGCGGGGGGCTGTTGCTTTATTTGCCCATTCTTTTCAGGCACCCATCGAAAACTCTTTAAAGGTTAATATTAAATTGCCAGCGCCTGCTGATGCTCTGATATCAGCCATCCAATTCTTCAGGCTTTCTGGCAAGAAGACATGGGATTTCCTGACCACAGTACTGTCAGCATGGAGCAATGTTAACATGTACAGTATGTAGTTCATCATCTTGAGCAGTTTTGTCCATATGTTCTGCTGACCAATGGATTTTAGGAGTTTGCTGTCACATTGTCAATGGTGACCCCACCCCCTAGTTTGGCCACCCTCCCCCTTCAACCCAAGGCGAACACGTACGCACACCCGGAAGTACCAACCGGCATTATCTTTCAGCCTTGATACCCCACCCCCCCTTTCAACCACTAGCCCAACCCCCCCAACACCCCCTTCAAGCACAGCCCTGGGCAGGGGTGACCTCAGTGTCGTCTTTGAGAAGTGGACTGTGGACTGTGGAAGAGTCTGTCCTCTGATTCCAGAACCCCCTTGTTTGACTAGACAGAGGAGGTGGTCTGGGATCCAATACTGTCAGTACATTCATAGCTGCTAGTTGGCCCATTGTGGCCGGTGCTGGCACCAAACTGCTGGCTGGTGACGAGGCAGGCAGGTAATTACACTTCAGCCCGTGATTACACTTCAGAGTGTGCCCCAGGCAAGTGGATGTGCACAGAGGCTGCCATGGGGCTGTGCCACAAAGGGCACATGTCCGCGAGTTAGGCGAAGGGTGGGGGTGGGGTTGGCACTACAAGCAGGGTAACGTGCCAAAGTTGGGGGGTTGACAGGGCTAAGGGAATGCCGTGCATGCAGTGCACACACAGTGCAAAGTTTTGTATGTCGGCAAATACTCGAGCCCTAGTTTTGGCCCCTTGGGTGAGCACCTGATGCAGCACGCGCGCGGCCTGTGCGCGGCGCGGAGATTCGGCCTTCTGGCCCACCCATGCACCCACAATTTCTACCCCGGGGGCCCATCGTCTAGGGCTTTTAGGCCTGATACGTGATACTCTTGAGTAAGAAACACCGTTTGTTGTTGTCCATTGAACATCCGCGCTAGATTGGGCAAGACAAGGTGCGTAAGAAATGTCGTTTGTTGCTCTTTGAAGATCCCGCCCTCGAAGCTCAGCCCCGGCACGGGGTAGCGGTTCGTGTGGGGCGAAACTTGTCGTTGGGCTGCGATACTTTCGGACCCGGCGCTCATTTCCATGGTTTACATCGCTCTTAAGATCCTGTGGGTACGACGGCTATCGCAATATTTGGAGGGGGCAAAGGGAAAAAATCTATTCGCATCTTGTTGTACCTCAACCAGTTTTGTATTGCCGCGTTCGCTACCCCTCGTATGGCCCTTGGCCCCATGTGCCACCTCATGTGTTGGTTGTTATCTTGTGGGCTTTCCTGCTTTGCTGTGCTAGCAGACAGGTGGCAAGTGATCTTAGGTGAGTTTCCCGGCAGGTGCACGCAGTGCGCACACAGTGCAACAACTTGGCCTAAAACACCCCATGCCTGAGAGGGAGCACCGGAAATGGTGTACGCACTGTGCGTGCACGTTGCGCGCACGGTGCATATATTGGAGTTGTTGCATGAACTTGGTCCCTGAATTGAGAGGGTAATGCATGCAGTTGGTAGGGCAAGAGACCACAAATTGCGTGTACACAACCTTTCATTTGTTGTCCATTTGTTGCACAACAATGTCTCTTTCATGGCTTCCCAGTGGTATGGCTGTCACATATATCGTTCTAATGGTGCCCAAGTTGCAGCCGCTGTTTAAGCGGTGTCTGAGTGCGGGCAGTTCATGGTGATCAAGTGTGAAGTTAATGGCCAAGTTGTTCATCACCCATGGGCACCGGCACATCGCATGGAACTGCACGTGTGCAGTCCATTGCCAAGAATTACCAGCAAACCTCCATACACCACTAGGAATAACTAGCAAACAAGCGGACACCACCAGGAACTACCAGCACACATCCAGACACCACCATGATCTACCAAGAAGTAACCACAAGGAAGTACCCCAATGCATCCAAAAGGCACAGGGCAGTACCACCCGGGGATGGGGGGGGGGCGACTCCTCGAGTTTGGACGCCAACTACCCCCCCCCCACAAACTGTTGGCCGGAGGCCCCTAGGGGGGGGCGGGGGTCTGGGAGGAGCGACGGGAGGGGATCTGGGTGGGGCTTTTGGCGGCGGGGGGGGGGGTCGGGCACCTCCAAACAGTTTGGTATGCGGCCCACGTGTGATCCGACAGTTCGCACCATTGCACGATCTGGCGCTCCAAGCGGTGAGTATATAAACACATGTGGTTTTGGTGCTCCTTAGGCCGGTACCTTTGACAACTAACTGTTGGCTGGAGGCTCCCTAGGGTGGGGAGGTGAGGGGTAGTTGGCCTCCGGGGACCCGCAGAGTCCCCCCTCCCCCCCGGGTATACCATGAACCATCCAAATGGCCGAATGACTGCCGGTGTCTACCAACAGGCCCTGAGCAGGACAGTAGTCGAGCATGAAGACAGTGAGTATATTAAAGGGCCGTCGCTTATCCATGACGCCCGCAACTGAGTTTCTGACATGTTTTTCTGGCCGCAGGGCCATATAACTATGAAATCATTTCCCTGTTCATAGGCATATGCCGCCTGTACATAGCATCTCAAAGACATTCAGACTGTTGCAGTGGAATCATGATTGAGTCCATGAACCATCCAGCAAGCAGTAGCGAGCATCCAGGAAGAAATCGCCAGCCACCAAGCTCCACCCCCTAGCCTTTACGAGACCTTCCAATGTGAACCCTTTTGCTGGGTTTATTGTCCAACTACCCTGTACGGTGCTCGCACAGTGCGAATACTCCCTCTTAGGCATGATATGATATGTGTGCACTTGATTTTGACTTTGTTGTTAGTTTCAACATGATTGTGGCCTTTGGAATGTTTGTGAATTATCTGTTGGTTCCTTGATTTCTTGATCTTATGTGACTTTCGATTTTCTTATAGCGGTTTTCAAGCTTGAGCTCCATGGGTTGAACAGGGGCGTATACCCCATACGCAACAGGTGAATGTATATGTATGTAATACACATGACAACCATGAGAAGAACGAACCCTTGTGCTTTGCTTCCTCCCCATCATGTCATCTGTTTGCACATTCTGCCCTTGTTCTGGACTATCTGTTGATGCATCAGTAAGTAGCTGCACTGCTTTGATTGTGCTTGTGTAAGCTGTGAAATGTTCCTTGGATGGACAGGAGTGGGGCTGATCCCCAAAGTACTGCATCCCACTCAAAACGCGCTCAATACTCTTGTGGGCCACTGCTACGCTCCCTACGTCTTCAAAATTGAGGAATTTTTTACCAACTGCACGCTTTTGTCAAGTTTGCAGAATTTTTTAATTTTCTAACTACCCACTGAGTGATACGGGTGGTGCGTTGGTGAGAAACCCCTTCCAATTCTTTTGTCAGGAGATAGCAGGTAACGGGTGTGACTGAGTGGGTCACACTCAAGTACCCGCTACCCAATATCAATTTTGGACACACTAATTACGTTTCCCCGCTTTGCGTGTGTGCAGGGGAATTACTTCATTCGGCAAGTAGCCCAATATACCTGTAGTATTGCATTCATCCTCGTTGCATCAATACCCATGTGTTCCTTTTACCGAATACCCTTTTGCCGCATTTTCACAGCATTTCAGTATGCCCCTGGGAACATGAAATGTATGGTTTCCTAGTTGTTGTTGCATTGGTGGCTTCATTGCATGTAGTGGCCGAAGGCCCAGGTGTGCAAGTGCAGCTGATGGCACAAGTGTCCACAAACCCATTTCACCCATCACACCCAACTGCACACTGACTCCGAGACCGACCTTCGTCCACACCCTCATCCACTTCCACATCCTGATCCTTACCCTTTCCCCTTTTGCTGCTCCTCTTCCATCTCCTCCACACCCTCCTCCTCATTCTGTTCTCCTGCCCCTCCACCTCCACCTCCTCTGCGCCCTGATTCTTCTCGAGCTAATCGGTGATGCACAGTTGCTGACCAGTAACCCCCCCCCCAAAAAAAATAAGAACTGGCCCCAAACTAAGAACCACCCCAAAAATAAGAACCACCTGGGGCTTTCCACCGAGCGGGCCAAAAATAAGAACCACCTTGGACACAAGCAAGACAAAAGCGGGGAACACTGAAGATTTTTTTTGTGCATCAGTTACTTGGAATAGGAAGTGATGGTAGCTTGGCGCTTTGCTGCTGGCAGGTTGCAGACAGGATCAGGTTCAGGCACTGCCTGAGCCCTTGCAGCTACCATTTGCTGAACATCCTGCTCCACCTCAGACATCGGAACAAAAGTGTAAGAGGGCAGAACCCGCAGCTTGATGTCTGATGGGTCAGCAGGGAGATAGCCCATCTTTTTGAAGACCTCATGTCGCTTGGCATTGCCAGCACTGATGGTTAAGCTGTGAGCGTTGGCGACGATGCGTGTCACCAACACCCGTCTGTCTCTGGCTGACAACCCTCCACAGCTCCACAGCATCTGCACCTTCAGGCAGAAGAGCATCTGCACCTTCAGGGTCCACAGCATTTGCACCTTCCGGTTCCACAGGCTCCACGGCATCTGCACCTCCAGGCTCCATAACATCTGCAGGGACAATGGCATCTGGAGTAGGCAGCTCACTCTCCGCAACGTCCACAATGAGCCTTGCCAGATCAGTCTCCGCGGGCTCAACCAACTGCTCAACCACCTCCATATCCCAGTCCTCAGATGTGTCTGATTTTTCCATGTCAATGGAGTCCGCGCACTGTGGGTGCAAGCCATCAAAAATGTCCATTTTTTCTGAAGGCAAGAGGAGGTGTCAAACGCAATAGGAACCGCCCCCAAAAATAAGAACCCCCCCTGCTACCGCCACCAACTGGGCCAAAAGTAAGAACCGGTTCCTATTTTTTGGGGGGGGGTTTACTGAACCGGGACGTACTTTTTTTTGCCGAACCTGGCAGCGGTGTCCCTCAGCTCAAAGGGGACCGGGGAAACAGGCTCACCCTTTCCTGCTCCTTATGCATGCACGCTCGTACACTTTCCCCCTTTGCTGTGCAGGTGGTCCAGGCGGGCCCGATGGTGGCAGGGGACCAGGCCCGGGTCCCGGCGGTCCTGATGGTGGTCCCGGCGGTCCTGATGGTGGTCCCGGCGGTCCTGATGGTGGTCCCGGCGGTCCTGATGGTGGTCCCGGCGGTCCTGATGGTGGTCACGGACCAGGTCCGGGTCCCCAACCTTCCCCACCCCAAATCGCCCCACCTCCCTCTCAACCTTCGCACTCAACATCCAGTACAACTTCACCCACTGCGACACCTCCACCGACTACAACACGACCACAGACCACTACACCTTCACCCAGTGCATCAACTTCTTGTGCAACTGACCCTTCATCCAGCGGTACCCCATCTCCTTCACTGGCCCCCCAAAACACTGGCGATGATGAAGACGATGATGATGATGAAGCATCATCATCCCTTACCGCAACACCTTCACGCAGTACAACGCCATCACCGGATATGACACCATCGCCGAGCATTTCAACGTCACCTCGTGCCTCGACATCACACAGTGCTACTCCCTCGCGCACGTACACACCGTCACACGGCGGAACATTGCTGCCCAGCAATACAGCATCATCCAGCACCACATTGACACATAGTACCACACTCTCTGCCACACTAACAGCAAGTTTTACACCAACATTCAGCACCACACTACCAGGTACGAAAGAGCACTCTGTCACCATTACCCCGACAGGGAGTCTGCAGGCTGCTATGCTTTCAACTAGTCCCAGTACATCATGCACTACTGCACCATCAACGACGCCGCCAAAATCACCATCACCCACTGCCACTATCTCGGTCGGTGCTACACCATCACGCCGGATTGCACGGTTATCGAGTAGTACAGCATCATCCAGCATCACACCGCAAGATGCTACAGCACTGACTGTAACCACTTCAGCAACAGTCAGTTCACAGGCTTCATCCCTGTCAGCAACGAACAGCGCACGACCGTCATGCACTGGCACACCATCCAGCACACTGGAGTCATCAGCCCGCATGACAACATCCCATACCAAAGCATCAGGGACAAAGTCGCAGTCCGCCACATCCTCGTCATCAGCCAGTGCCGCAGCATCGCAAACTGCGACGCCACTCCCTCCTGGACCATCAACGACTGCCACGCCATCAGTTTGTGCCACAGCGTCAGCCACAACCACCGCAACCGACCGGCACACAGCAGCCAATGCTCTGGTGCCATCAATCAGTATCACACCATCAGTCACTGCAAAGCCATCGGCCCTGCTGCTGCCTATTTCTTGTCCACTTGACCCTTCTGGGCAACGCTGCAGCGCGCACGGCCGTTGTGTAGTCCCCGACCGATGTGACTGCCATTCTGACCCCGTCCGTGGCTTCTGGGCGGGTTCCCTGTGCGGGCACTGCGCCGCGGGATACTACGGTCCAAACTGCACGGTCCACTGCGAAGCCCAGCTCTGCCACAACCTCAGCCTCTCCCCTACCCCACACGCCCAGTGCGAGCCCGGCACTGGACGGTGCATCTGCCAGAGCAATGCCACGGGGCATTGGGCCGGCCCAGACTGCAACGTCTGCGCGGCCACGTACTACGGCCCCGAGTGCAACGTGCAGTGCGAGCCCCATCTGTGCTACGACGCCAGCCTCTACCCGGCGCCGCGCGCGCAGTGCGAGCCCCGCACGGGGCAGTGCGTCTGTCAGAACAACGCCACGGGGCACTGGGCGGGGCCCACATGCAACGCCTGCGAGGACGGGTACTGGGGCCTGGAATGCGACCAGCCCTGCCAGTGCAGTGGCCACGGCGCCTGCGCGTACCTCGACGGAGACTGTGCCTGCTTCCAGGACTCCGCGCGGGGCCATTGGACGGGACCGCGCTGCGACGTGTGCGCCGAAGGATGGTTGGAGCCTCTGTGCGTGACCCCGAACGTCGCGGTTGCTCGGGGGTTGGAGATCCTGGCAGCTACGCATCGGAACCAACAGGAGGTATGGGTTTCCCAGGAGAGCTCTGCTGCAAGCGATCGGGGGGGGGGGTGCGAGAGGAGGAGAACGAGGAGCACCACGAGAAGGAACAGGAGGAGGAGAAGGAACAGAGGTGCGAGCACGTGGAAACGGAGGAGGACAAAGAGGAGAAAGAAGAAGAGGAGGAGGAGGACAAATGGGAGGAACAGCAGGAGGAGGTGGAGGATGTTTTCCCTCTTCCGCTTCCTCCTCTTCCCCGGCTTCACTGTCCTCCTGCTGCTCTTTCTCCTCCTCCTTCTCCTCTTTGTTCCCTTCCTCCTCCTCCTCCTCCAGGAGGATGAAGACGAGAACGATGACGACGACGAGGCGGGGGGAAGGACGTGGAGGAGATGGAAGAGGGGAAAGGGGCGGTGGTAGGAGGGGCCAAGAATCCATGCGAGGGTGCAGGGGTGCCATGCCGCAGGTGGATCCCTGGCGCCACTGCTGCCTTTCCACCGGTTCCTGACCCCTTTCACTGCAGCTGGTTTTTTGGTCGCTGAAAAGCATTGTCATGACGCCTGTTGCATCCACCATTCGCTTCGCCGAGGCCTGCGCAAAGTGTCAGCAATGTACCCGGCTCCATCCCGCCGTCGCACCGAACACACGCACACGCTCGCAACACACACACACACACACACACACACACACACACACACACACACACACACACACACACACACACACACACACACACACACACACACACACACACACACACACACACACACACACACAAGGGCCCTTGCGACAGGGGCATGTGCATGGGCACGGGCATTGGAGGTAGGATGCATCAGCTGTACATAGTCTTGATGTTGTGCTGAGAGGGAGGAAAGGCCGCAAGGGGCGGAGCCAGAGCACATTGCTGCAGTGCGGACAGAGCTGTAGAAGTGGTGTATGATAGCGAACGCTATGATTGGATTTAACAATTGGGCGGCACGTACGTGTTGTGCTGAGAGGGTGGAAAGGCCGCGAGGAGCGAAGATCCAAACATTGCTGCAGTGCGAGCAATGCTGTGGAGAGGTGCTAAATGATAGCGAACGCTTTGGGTTTTGTGGAAATGATTGGGCGTCACACACACACACACACGCGCGCGCGCACACCTAAGTCCTCCCCCTCTCCCACGCAAACTGTCAAGCTCACCCCCAAATGCTCAGGTGGACAGTGCTGCAGTCGTCGATGAGGACTACCGCCTTCTTCTCGTGGGCGGAATGCCTTTGTTCATTGTGCATCTGGACACGGGCCAGCGCGTCGCGGCCCTTGAGCTGGGGGGTACTCTGCGGTCCGGCCACGTGCGCGGCCTCTACATTCACCTCCTCGTGCAGCCCGCGAACACCACCACCGTCCGCGTGGTGCGCCTGCGACGCGCGGCAGTCCCGGCGCTCATCGCAGAGGCCCTGCCCGTGCAAGCGCAGTCCCGGGGCGGCCGAAGGCGCCGGGAATGGCAGGCGCAGGCGGTGGCGACGGCGTACACGAAGGTCTTCAGCGCCGGGGGCGAGCAGTTCGCGGTCATCTTCCAGAACGGCGCCCTGACGGTCACCGCCCTCCACAACGGCACCGGGAATCGAACCGGGGTCCGCGACGTGCGCCTCCCGGCCGTGGTCCTGGGGCTGGACGCCGTCCGGACCGCGGCGGTCTGGTGCGGCCGCGACTGCGCGGCCGCGGCCCTGCTCGTCGGGGGGGCGTGGCGGGGGCGGTGGCGCGTGGCGGCGGTGGACCTGTGGAGCCTCGGGGCCGTGCACAACGTGTCCGCCGCGGTGCCGCACTGCCTGCCCGCCGCCCCGTGTCAGGCCGTGGGCAGCCTCGCCGTCGCGGGGGACGTGCTGTACGTGGCCCTGGAGCACGGGGCCGGGCTGGTGCTGGCGGCGCTGGACCTGGGCCCCGGCCCCGGGACCGGCCCCCCCGCCGTGCTCCGCGGCGCGGCCCTGGCCGGCGTGCCGGGCGGGTCCCTCGCCACGGGGCTGGTCGTGGACGGCCCCACGCAGAACCTCTTCCTGGCGACCCACGTCACGGGGGCTCCTTCGGTCATCTACAAGTTGGCTGCTGCATCGTTTGCCCCGCGGGGGGCCATCCGCCTCGGGGTATGTGGCAGGCCGAGGTCGCGTGGCTCAGTTGTCACAGCACGTGGCACTTGATCTGCGAGTCGTGGGTTCGAACTCGGGACTTGCTGAGGTGGGTCATGACCAGGAACGCATGGCTGTCGGGGCGCTCGGGTGTCGGTGACCCGGCACTGCAAGAGGCACAGCGAAAGGTGAAGGGTCACAGTACGCTGGAGCCCGACCTCTCCACCTTTCCCTTTACCCCAGGGCATGTGTGCGGGGCCTGCCCGTGCTGCCGAGGTACCCATGATTTTACGCATTTCGTATCGTCTCGCAGCCGATCGGCGGATGTGACCCCGCCCCGTTGGAAGGTCAGAGCACACAGCTCGTGCACCTGAGGTTTGACACTGATGGTAACAAATGACAGGAAATGGCCCTCCAATTTTAGAGGGTCAACAAGAAGAGGTGCATTCAGGAAAGTTGAAGAGGGGTGTCAAGAGCTTCGCAAGTGAACGATTGGATGTTGCATGTGGTTTGGCGCAACCGTAGGAGCAGAGGTCCTATGCTCTTGGCCATTGGGAAGCGCCTCCTTCAGTAACCACCCAACAAGGCCTAGATGGTTCCTGCCATTGCAATGAATTCACTGTGTGTTGGTGCATGTATCACTGAAACCACCCAACAAGCACTGCAGCACCTATGACCTGATGACCGAAGATTTACTATAGTCGGGGGTGGGGGGGGGGGGGGGGTGCAAAGGCTTGGTCCGTGCGACCTTACACTCTGTATCCCGACAGCGCAATCTTTTTTCCCATTCTTTTTTCCCCTTGTACCTCACATAACCCGACACACAGAGGGAGGGGGTGGAGGTCCCTCTTCCAGGTGCCTTGCCGAAGGCAATACAATTTTGTAGACAAAACTTGATCGCAGAGATTCGTATGCAACAGCCTCTTTTAAGGTTTGGTACATAATTGATCGCATTAATTATCAGGATGTTTCCGCGTTAAGGGTCGCGCTTTCTTCGAACACACATCCGACTTCTTCCGCTTCTGATTCTACTTTACCCGGCTGACCATAGCCGCAGCTGCCGTCAAATGCTGGACACATCAGAGAGTGGAACAAGGAAGCGTTGCATTTGAAAGATGGACAAAGCTGCATGACTCAGGTTGAGATACACATGGCACATGGCGCGATTTGCTGAGGGGATGTAGAGCCCGCGACCGTCCACCGCAGAAGTGAAAAAGGGTTTCAGAAGTCTGTGTGTGGCCGTGCGCGAGCACGTGTCGGCACAAAGACCCGAATGCTGGCTCGTCGATGACCATGAGAACCCACAGCACGGAATGCTTTGGCCTTTGGGAGGACACCGCTGAGCCCCCCCCCCCCCCCCACTCTGTTACTGCCATGTTCCCTCCACCAGCGTGTCCCTCGACAGGTCCGTGGGGGAGCTCCGGAGGTGGTCCGCTCTTTGGAGGTCGCTCCCACACTGCGCCGCCTCTACGTGCTGCTCACCATCCGAGGGCAGCCGTTGGTCTTCACTCTGCTGCTGTTCGCGGTGCTGGGCCTCGAGCCGGCGGTCGCCGACGCCGGAGGCGGCACCCGGATCCGTGTCCGGGGCGAGGGCTTCCCGGACGGGGTCATGTGCCAGTTCGAGGGCGGGACCACCACACTGCCGCTCGTGCGGGGCCCCGACCTGGTGGTCTGCCACGCGCCGCCCTCCAACTTCCCCGGCGGCGAGGCTCTGGAAATCGCGATCGGGCCCGACCTCGTGACCAAGAACCGCGCGCGCGTGCTGCGCGTCGCCACGCCCACCGTCACGCGGCTGGAGCCGCGGCGCGGGTACCACTCGGCCGGGCAGCGCGTGACGGTCTTTGGCTACGGGTTCCTGGCGTCGGAGGAGGCGGCCTGCAAGTTTGCCGCAGGGGGGGCCGAGGTGGTGGTCCGCGGACCGAGCAATGTCACGGTGCTGTCGGGCAACACGCTGCTGTGCCAACAGCCGGTCCTCCCGCAGCTGCCCACCCCCAGTTACTTGGAGGTTTCCATAGACGGACAGGTGTTTGACTGGGCATGGCAGTGCAGGAGACGTAGAGCCACTGATAGTCTGCAGCGTGTTCTAGCCCCGTGCCAATGCAGTGCGTTTTGCAGTCACACAGGGAAGATTGTTGCGGTCCGTCGTGTCTACAGAAGTTGGTGTGGAGGTGTGCCCCGTGTGCACGCGCAGGCGACAGACATGATAATACCGCATGCAATGCGGGGGCCGAGGGGGCAGAGGCGTGCCTCTACGCTGTGTGTGGTTGTAGGGACGTGTGTATGTGAGGAGGGGGAGGGTGTGTGGGATGGTGGGAGGATGCAGTTTGTGGTTGGGAGACGAGTGTCTGCCCCGCAGCTCACAAGAGCCGCCTGTTTCCCTTGATCTATTTGTTTCCAGGTGCCGCCTGGGCTGGAAGAGTCTACCCTCAGAGGTGCTAACTAATGTTTAGCACTAAACATTTGTTTAGCCCCGGCAGTAGCAGGTCGGGTCCCTGGGTGTGGTGTCAGGGGAGACACGGGCTTCAGCTGCAAGTTGTGGGGGCCGACAGGCCACTGTCAGTTTGCGTTTGTTCCCTCTTCACAGTTTGATGATTGTTGCCACCAGTCGGCCAGTTTGCTTTTGATGATTTGTGTTCAGCTGCTTGTGCCGGGCCTCTGCAGTGTTTGTGTTTGTGTCAGTGATCAATGACAGACCTGGACGGAGTGGAGGAGAGTGTCAAACGCAACCACCTAACACTTAAACCCCTGTCACCTGGGGTGGGGCAGGGTCCAAGTTGGTTTGAGGGCGTTGGGGGGAGATTGAAGTGGGTCTGAGGGGGTGTTAGTGGTGGGGAGAGGGAGGGCTGCAGAGGGTTGAGCGGGGTTGCAGTGTGTTGGGATCTGCGGTGGCTTTGTGAGAAATCGGCAGCCGGAGGTGCACAATGCTCATGTCTCGGTGGTCTGCTGCTTCAGCGCCGTCCCTTGCTGTAAGGTATTCAGCCGCAACAACGTCACGTATGACGTCATTGGACCGGCCGTGGCTTTGAAGGCGGTCCCGCCTCAATTTGTCGTCCGTGCGGCAGCCATCGCCTCCTTCTCGACCGTGAACGAGACCCTTGCAGTGTACACTGTGGATCAGTATGGGCACGCTCTTTGGCAGTACGACCGCGAGGTGCACACCATGACCGCCTCCATGAGGCTAAGCAGGTCTTCTCTGCTGCAGGTTGTGCCCGCCTGCTCCCGCAGGGACAGTCTCAGAGGCTGTGGCCTGTTTGTTGTCTTTTTGATCGAGGTCATTTCTGAACGGAATTTTTTTGGGGGGGCGGGTGAGGGGGAGGGTCGGTGCAGTTGTGTGAGAGAGGAATGGGGAGAATGCAGAGGATGTGGTATGCCAGAGCCTTGCGTTACACGAAGGAAGCCCAAGGACTGGAACTCCACATGGCACTGGACTCACCACAGGGCTCCTGAGAAGGCAGGGGGTATGTCACCATATTGCCCCCCCCCTCCCCCTCCGTTGACAGAACCAAAACACGTTCGGGCCCACAGAGGGTCAGAATGAGCAGTGGCGAGAGGCCAATAGGCGCCGCCAAAGGCACACAATCAGATACCGAGGCCTTGTGCCAACCCCCCCCTCCCCTCCGCCCCAGACAGAGGCTTGGCTTGGGGTTATGGCGCCTCTCTGATTTCCTCTTGGCTGTTGCCATGTGTCTTATACTGCGTGCTGGATGCCTTTGCTGGTTCAGTTGTGCGTTTGCCGGAATGCCGCGCTATATTGTATCTGCTTTGCTTCCCCCTGCCGTGGCAGCACAAAGGATACGCTGCTGTGTGCCACCACAGCACTCCGCGGTTGTGGTCATGCCACTCTGCTGCTTCCAGTTCCCGGCTCTGCCATGTCATCACAGGTCCGGGTACCCCTGCGCAACGGCGTCGGCACGTACGAGGCGCTCGCGATGCCGCGGCCGCGCGTCGGGCAGTATGAGCTGGCGCTGTCGGTCCCGCGGCTGGGGCTAGTGGCGGTGGTTGTGTCCGTCGTGGCCGGCCCCCCCGACCACTTGTACGTCCTGCAGCAGCCGTTCCCCATTACAGATGGCACGGCCCCATTGAAGGAGCAGCCGGTGGTGACACTGCAGGACGCCGCCAACAACACCGTATGTGCGCCGTGTCCCCTGTTACAGCCCTGCTGTAGCAAGTTGCGCAGTGTGATGGTGCGTTCTGTTCATGACAACATTGTACTACACATTGGAACCCCATGCTGCTTGTTCTGATGTGATTTTCAGCCATGGCTAACAATGTTATTCCCGGTCTGGCTGTCACATGTGTCACGCGCATGCACGGCCTTGTCTAAGCACGGGGTGGGCGTTGAGCCGCCGTTTTGACCTGACTTTTGGGACCGCGGCCGTGCTTGCGCAAGAGGGGGGGGTTACGTGGCATTCAGAACATTGTGTTGATGCAGCAGGCAATACCTTCTTCTCCAGACCACATGTGCAAGGGCAATATTGAGGGTCAGGGATCTGTGCCCAGGGAAGGACCTGACCCCGTGCTCAGTGAGCGAGTGCCCTGGGGACAGTTGGAGATTGATTCCAGGGCTATTGCGAGCCTCAGGCCCTCAGGTCGATAGGGACCGACACACCAAGGGTCAGCCAAAAATGGCAACGGCAGATTGAAGAGACGCAAACACCAGAAAGCCTTCACTCCGCTGCGGATTGAAGACGTTTCGTGGAAAATCCTGTCAAAGAAGCAGCGAAATTCACCACCGCCAAATGGACGCAGCTTAAAGCCCGCCCTCGCCGCTCCGGAGACTGCCACGTTCCTTCACCAGCAAGGGCCCCATATTTTGTTTGCTCACGCCCCAGGTCTGTGTGCCATGCATTACCTTTCAGAGTTGTGGTGCCCTTCCTGGTCGAGACGCCTGCCCTTCCACTTCATCCGGGGCTGTTGTTGGGCCCTGGAATTTCGTATTTGCACATCTTCACCGGACCTGTGTGTGGGGGTCTGCCCCCCCCCCCCCCCCCACACATGATCCTGCAGATGCACACCCCAGCGCGGTCAAGTCAGTGCTGGAGTCGGCAAAATGGACTCGGTGTGTGCATCTGGATGCACCTGGTCAACGGCACGGGCAACAGCCCCGTCTCCGGGACAGCCGACCCCGGAGTAGTCAAACAGGACAAGTCATCCAGGGGCTCCGTTGACACAACCAAAACACGTTCGGACCCACAGAGGGTCAGAATGAGCAATGGCGAGAGGCCAATAGGCGCCGCCAAAGGCAAACAATCAGATACCGAGGCCTTGTGCCAACCCCCCCCCCCCCCCCACACACCCAGGGGCCGCGGCGAGTGTGATGTCCTCTGGCAAGTCTCACCAGTCTCAAGACCCGCAGAGCTGGTCCTGGGTCGGGGCTCAGCCCGACCCGTGCATCATGTCTCGGACTGTGCACCGCTGCCCATGTGTCTGGACCCGTGGCACGTTGTGGGACCTCCAGTGGCAGCCACTGCTTGCGGGTGAGTGCCAACACTCCACCGACTGCTTTGCCTAGGGCCTCAGTGCCTCCGGTCAGGACCCTGAATTGCCGTGGTTGTGTGTGCGTGTGTGTGCGTGTGCATGGGCATGTGTCGGGTTTCACTGCGCCGGGGTCGCCCAGGGTCTGCGGTGGCCTTGCAGCCCCAAGTCCAACGCGGGGGAGCCTGAGACGACCTGACAGGTCTGCCATAGTACCTCCCGGGAAGGCGCTTCAGAATCCGTGAAGACTGGTGGTGGACACATCGATTGGCCCCCCCGCCCCACATTTTTGGAATTTTTTGGAATTTTTTTTGGAATAATTTTCGGAATTTTCCAAAAAATTCCAAAAACCGCCCCACACCCTCTTTATGTTGATCCCTCTGCTGAGACGTTGGCGGCGCCAGGGCCAAGGACACCGATGTGCCGTGCACTGCAGGTGCTGCGTCCGGAGGGGGCGGATGTGGGGCTGGTGGTGTGGGCGGAGGTGAGCCCCCCGCCGGCCGACAACGGCACGGGCCGGTTCGAGGCGGTGTTCCAGGACGGCGCCTTCCGGTTCCGCACCGTGCGCTTCGTCGCCCGCCACGGCACGGGGCACCGCCTGCACTTCAGCCTCCGCCTCCCGGCGGCGCGCGCCGGGGCCGCGCGGGTGTGGCCCGCGGTGTCCCAGGCCGTCACGGCGCGGCCCTGCGCGCCGTCGGAGTTCTACGTGCCGGGCGGCACGGCGTGCGAGCCGTGCCCCCCCGGGGCCCTCTGCGACGGGGGCGCGCGCGACGGCCTGCGGACCCAAGCGAACTACTGGCGACGGGACCGGCACACGGTGCAGTTCCTGAAGTGCCCGGCGTGGCTGGGCCTCGGCAAGTGCCTGGCAGGGGCCACCGTGGGCACGTGCGCGCCCGGTCACGAGGGGCTGCTGTGCGCGGTGTGCACGCGGCCGGGCAGGGCCGGGCGCCAGTGCGAGCTGTGCGAGAGCTCCGACCCGGTCCTGACGCTGCTGGGCGCCGTTGGGGTCGAGCTCTTGATCGTCTCGTGGACGCTGGTGCGGGCGCTGATGATGGACGCGCGCTCAAATCGCTGGCTGACGGTGCCGGTGTGGAAGCGCACGATCGGCCACTTCCAGACCCTGCTCATCATCCGGCCGGTGTTCACTGAGATGCTGCTCGTGCGGGAGGTATCGTGCCACGTGTCACCCCCTCGCCCCCGCCCCGGGCCCCAAGGGGATGTCAGCGTACGTTTCGGAAACAGACCCCTCTTGATAGGGGCAATGTGAGGCTTGTGCGTGCGTGTACGCGCGTGCGCGCGCGCTTGCGCCCATGCGCGCGCGTGTCTCAGAGATGGTCGGCGCAGTCCATGCCTTTCGGGAGGGCCCTGTCACAACCGAGAGGCGTAACGCGATCACTTCTGTTCTGGAAGGTTGGCTGGATCTCAAAGCCCCCAGGGATGTCCCTGTGCGGCCCACGTAGGACGCATTGTCAGAGGCGGGGCAGTTGCTCTGATACATCTGCATCCGCGGCGGCTTCAGATCCTACGGTACCAAAGTCTGGTCACGTGAAGTGCGATGCGACGTTGCGAACAGTCCTTTCTTCCCGAGCTGTTCAGGCGAAAAAGGGGCGGGGCTGCCACAATTCTCGCTGCAATCGTGGCCCCCCGGGAGGGTTTGGGCCTGGGATAGGCCGTGTCACCCCGTTGACGAGCAAACGGCTGCCCCAACGCCTCCACGTCTCCTGCGGCGCCTCTTCCGGGGCGCGTACGCCTGATGCATCGCCTGTTCTCCGCCGCGGCCGCCCTTCTGCGGCCCTCTTGCCTCAGGTGTACGGGTACGTCGGCGATGCCCTGAGCGCGTCCCTCCCCAGGACCGCCCTGCAATGCCTCTTCCCACACCTCGGCTCCAGCGGAGTGTTCTACATGTACATGTCGCTGCCCATCCTCAGCGTCATCATCGGCCTCGTGGTGCTGCTCTACGACCGCACTTTGGGGTTCCGGCCCTGGAGACTCGCCTCGGCGCCGCCTCAGCAGCGGGGCGAGATGCGGGCCGCGCTGGTCACGCGCGGGCGGTCGTTGGGGCAGATCCTGGTCACCGTGTTTTCCGTCGTGCTGCTGTTTTTGTACCCGACGCTGACCCGGCGGTCCGCGGAGATGAACCACTGCGACACGTACGACCTGGACCCGACCGAGCCCTCAGGAGCGGGGAAAGTCCAGGTCCCACAGGCGGATCGTGTTTGGGTGAGAGCAGGACTGTCCTTTAGGAACGCGATTTCCCCTTTTTTCACGAAGGACGGCCTAAGATTTTCGGCGGCGGGATTCGGTTAGGGGCCGCTCTGGGGTCACGGGGAGCAGGGACCCTCTCACCCACGACTGTCCTTAGGGGCCAAAAAAAACTGCCGGCCTCCGGTACCCCCGGACCTCCGTAGAGCGCCAGCCGACGAGCAACTGCAGTCGGTTGGCCATCAGCTGCCATCGGTCAAGCCCCAACCGCCGTCAGTTGAGTGTCAACCGCCGTCGGTTGCGGGGCCCGGGGCCCGGCCTATGGGGACCTGTGAGCCGGCGGGCGGCGGGTACACGTGCGGCCACTTCTGCAACCCTGCGCACGCCCACGCGCAGCGCCTCCCGGGGCTGTGATGGAGCGGAGGGGCCGACCTGCGCTGGCACTGGTCTGGGCACCCGCCCTGCTCCTGGCTGTACACCCCCTTCTCCCCTCCCAGCCAATAGCCACTTTCAAACAGAAGGGGCCCGGAATTCAGGTCCGCAATGTTTCGCAATGTTTCGCAATTTCGCAATTTTTCGATTTTGCACAATTTTGCACAATTTTGCACAATTTCCCGCAGCTGCTTTTTTGCTTGTCCACGTTGCGTGCTTGTTGGTGCCCTGTAATTCCTTTTTGCAGAAGTGTTGCTCCTTGAGGCTTCGGGAGGTTTGGTCGCAGCACCGCAATTTCCCCGCAATTTCCAGCAAAATTTCCGCACCTTTTCCGCAATTGGATTTGATTTGTGCTCTTGGCGGTCACCATCACCTCTGCTTGAGTGTGACGGTGTCCGCTCGATTGTGAGGCTTGCGGTCCGAGTTTGAGGGTTGCTGCCCGAGTATGAGGGCCCTCGCCTGCGGTCGCAACTCAGTGGTCTGAGGTTCGGTGCCATTTCCACTGCGCCACCAATACCCCACCTACACCTCTGGCTCCGAGGAGGTAGATCTGCTGAAGGTGACAGAATTGTCTTGTACAAGATTTGGCGCCGATCGACCTGTGCATTTCTTCTCAGAGCTGGAGGAATCTCGCTCCGCTGCTGATCGTCTCCCGTCCACCTGTGATATAGCAAATAGGATATGGTTCAATTGTATACTGTCTGGTAGAGAGTAGCAATAACCTACACAACTACCACTCTGCCACTACCCCTACCACTATCAGCACCACTGCTACTGCTACTCTACTGCTGGACCATTGTACAGTGTATCAGTATAATGCAGTAGCATAGCATATGGTACAGTAGTATTGCCATGGGATGCAATTTAATTGGTTTGACGAATTTATTGTGCCATTTTGCTATGTCTGGATTTGACGGAGTGCTGTATTTGCACACCAACACCTCACATCCGTCAAAGTGACATGATCAGCACAACAGGAGCAATTGTATTTTCAAAGGCTATAAACCATAGCAAGGGATGTTCGCTGCATTGCGTGCATGATGGTTTTGGGACATCGTTCGTTGGTAGCAGACTGCCTCTGCCCATCCCCCCCTCCCCCTCTGTTTCCAGGTGCTCAGCCACGACTACGATGTGGACTGTACGCAAAGCGCTTATCATGAGGTCCGCTTCGTCAGCGTCGTCTGCATGATGGTCTACGGGTTCGGCATCCCGGCGGCTTTGCCACTGGTGGCACCCTTCCCGTGCCCTCCCCTCTGCCCCGCCTCGGTGGCCATGATGCCCAGTCCCTGCAGCATGCACGACGTGCCTCAGGGCAGCATGCACGGCATGTCACATGCTCACACAGACGACTGCACATAGGATTCCCATTACAGCATCACTGGCCTTGAAGTGGTCAACCTGATGGGAAAACTGTTTTTCCAGCACAAACAATGCCTGCCACAAGAAGACAAATGCACACAGGAATCCCATCAAAACATTGCCGGCCTTCAAAACTATTATCTGCAAGCGCTGCAAAGTCAGGTGTCAGGAGAACAATGTGCTGAATAGTTGTTGCGTCAAGGTTCCTGCACCGTGGCGGCAAAGAGGCTCGCTACCGTGGCGGGCAAAGCTCCGCTGCCCTCGCGAAAGCACCGGTAGCAGGAAACGGCCCTGCTGCATATTGGCCACAGTATGTTGGCCCAATGCATTGTTGCAGCAGAAAGATCTGCTACACTTTTGCATCAAGGGCTGGCTGTACAAGTGCCACCATCTGCTGCATTGTTGTAGCTGCAAGATACGGAGCAGTGCAGTAAAAAAAAAGACACTGCATTGTTGTGACAGACAGATCTGCTGCACACTGGCGGCAAAGGGGCTGTCTGCACTGCGGCAGTCATGATATCTGCTGCACTAAGGCTGCAAATAGGCTGCAGGCCACGGCTTAGTGGCGAATTTTACCTATACGGGGGGGGGGGTCACAGGTCAGAAAAATTAGTGCACCTACAATCGACCTTCAATTTCGGGTCCCTTTGATAAATTTCATTTTTTTCCTGAGGAAAAATTTTGTGATGTGGCTGGGGAGTGGGTCGGGCGGAGGAGCCTGGCCCAGGCTTGGAAAGGCCCCACCCCCCGTTCCAGACCCTGTGGAGAGAGGGCCCCTCTTCAGTAAGTTTGCTGGGCATCGCAGGGAACAGCCAACGGCGCATTGCAACGGTCCCTCGCGGTCTGCAGTTGGGATCCTCGCATTTCAAAATGCCCGTTCCGTGTGTATCCTCTTTTCCCATCATCCTGCAGGCCGGTCGATTCCTCCGCTGGAAGGGTGGTGAGGAGGTTGAAATGGACACGCTGGCTTTCCTCTTTGTCGGGTTCAAAAAGAAGTACCGCTACTGGGAGTCAGTGAATTTGGTCCGCAAGCTGCTCATGATATCCATAATGACGTTCGTTCCCACGTCCTTCTTGAAGGTGTGGCGTGGGGATTGGGATGTTTGGTGCGGGTAGACGTCAATGATATGTCGATACGTCAATACGTCAATATTATTTGTGATGCATGGCATGTGAGGACCCTGAAGTTGAAAAGAGAGAAGCCCCGTGCCCAGGGATACTTAGTGCGAAGATGAGGAAGGCATAGTTCTTCGAGTCAGATCCGGACAGGCACTTGACAGCGCGAGGATGATTGGGTAGATGTTGAGGGAGCGGAGAGGTGTTGGTTGTTGAGTTGCAGAGGGGGAAATGTGTGCGTTGGTTTTCTTTTCTTTTTTTTTGTCAAGTTCTGTCGCAGGACGAACATACCTTTCCTGGCGTCTCCTGAAGACACGTGGCCGGAAGGCATCCCCTGATGGTTTGCAGGCTCGGTGGAGCTTCGCCAGAGGTAGCACTCACAACGCAAAGCATGTGCCTCAAGTAGCCCGCATGACTTTAGAGCCTTTCGTGTGGCCACAGACAATTCAGGCATTGAGGCGAGGGGGGCGGCCTGTTCGAATTCCAGACCCCCCCCCCCCCCAGACCCCCCAAAGTTTTCGAACCCGTCTTTCTCCAAATTGAGATTTTGGCGGAAAGTGTTGGCGCCAAAGGCGCCGAAAATTTTTTTTGGTCTCCTGAGGGGTATTGTTGTGCGTACCTCTACTCGGAATTCGGGGACTGTTTTGTGAAACACCCCAGACAGACCGTGGCGTGGCCAGGATTCCGCTTTCCGAAAGGGGCCGGACCCAGGACTGGCGGATGCACCAGAAAAATATCATTTGTGATGCATGGCATGTGTTGGCGGTCAGTTTGTGGCATTGTAGCCTGCCCGGCACGCATGGCATCGGCGGTTACGGAGAACGGCATGGGTGTCGGGGTACAAGGCAAGGGAAGGTGGGTTCCAAACCTCCAAAGTCGCTTTGGTCAGACTGACGCTCGGACATTGTCTTTTCGAGGTGTTTGTTTGGTCATTGTTTACTGATGGTGTTTGCAGCTTGAGCCACCAGACAAAAGCGCGAGCCGCATGCGCTCAAAGTGTGCCCTTTATTTCCCCCCAAGAGAATGAGGCAGGGCAGTCTGAGGTTCTGCAAGTGTTCAGACGCATTGAAAACATCTCATTCTGCTGCAGGCAAGTTTTGTGATTGAAGGGTGCCGCAGTCTGTGCTCTTATCTCAACAACAGCAACAGCAGTAGACACAACAACAACAACGACGACCAAGATGACGACCACGACAACAACAACAACAACAACAACAACAACAACAACAACGACAACGACAACGACAACGACAACGACAACGACAACGACAACGACAACGACAACGACAACGACAACGACAAAAACAACAACAACAAACAGCAACAGCAACAGCAACCGCAACCACCCGCAACTGCAACAGCAACGGCAACAGCAACAGCAACAGCACCAGCACCAGCAACAGCAACAGCAACAGCAACAGCAACAGCAATAGCAACAGCGGCAGCAGCAGCAGCAAGAACAATAGCGGCGGCAGCAGCAGCAGCAGCAACAACAACAGCATGCGTAGCTAGTTCAGTCCCAGATTGGAGTTGAGTACTACCTCGCCCTCCAGCTGTATCTGCCTACAAGGATTTACTCACTCACTCACTCCTTGTGCAGGTTTACATTGCGATGTGGGTTCTGCTTGGATTTCTTTGCCTTCAGATCATCTTCCAGCCGTCGTCCGATCAGATGCTGAATCGCGTCGACACCCATGCACTGCTGGTATCGATGCTTCTTCGCCCCCCCCTCCCCCCCATGCCTTGCTGGTCACTCCTCTGTACTTGGCTTGCGCCATCCCTCTGCCTTTAGCGCGCCCTCGCTGTGCAGTGTCGACGAGATGGCTTCCGCATTTTGACTGGCAAAATCGGCTTTCTTCAAGGCGTTTTGGAACTTCATATGGGTTTGGGTGCCCACAAGGCCAAATGTGGGGGCTCCCAGCCCAAGAACACCGGGTTTATCATCCCAATAGCCCCCGATCACCCTTGGGAAAGAGGATGTTTGATACGCTTTTCTTTCCTCCGGAGCCCGCTGGAGTTCTCCCCGAAGATACGCAGACCACGTCGGTCGGCCTGTTGCAGGCTGCATGAGCTGTGCCAGAGGCCTGCAAACATGTCTATTCATCGTCATGCGACGCAATAGAGGGCCGGAGGCGCCCAAAAAGGTGCCCCTCAGGGGGGTCGGGTGGTGAGATAGGGCTGGGGCGCAGGGCTGTAGGCGACCGAGCTGGTACAACCGGCAGGCTCTGGGGCGGACGCCCTGGTTTGGCAAGCAGCATCAGCAGCACCAGCAGCGGCCTGCACAAGAGCAAGGTCAGCGACACCTGGTGGTTTGGTTTGAGGCAGAATTTGTTGGATGACGCCGTGACATATTCAGTTGACACACATGAAAGTGGAGCCAAACCATCAACACCAGTGGCTAGGCACAGGTACGGCATGTTCAGGGAGTGAGCGTCAAAAATGGCCACACACGTCCTTTTTCCAACCATTTTGGGCCCATGGGACGTCTGTGTGGTGGGTGCCATCCCGACTCAACCCGATCAAAAGATTGTTTTATCGCTTTTCGGCAACTTTTTGGTCCCAACGGCAGTCTTGAAAACCGTGTTTCGGCCCAAATGGCCTAAAAACGGATCCGTTTGCTACCCTTTTCATGGTCCCACGGCTGCCGCCTGCTTTGAACGCCATCCACAGGCGGTGCCCCGTGCCCCCCGTGTCTAACACATGGCCAGGCCCCAAATTGACACGGTGCATACACCCCCTATCGCCGATGGGGCGTATTTTATGCGCGGCACTTAAAATTGTGTCATCCAGGCATTTGGATGCAACCTGCTCCGATGCCCCTTGTGTTTCATCGCTGTCAACCCGCGACAAAGTGAATGGGAGCCACATGGATGGGGGTTAAACAACTCACAGTAGAACCACTGTGACTCAGCCAAACAACCGAAAATGCACAAAAATACAAATCAAACATCTTTGCGCACATGTGTTAACCGGGACCGAACTAATATCAGGAGTACAGTGCGAGGTAGAGTGTGTCGGTCTGAAAGGTCGAGTTAGAGTCGGAGTCAGAGGTTGAGTTGGAGTCCGCGCTTGACAGCGGCTCGATGGAGTGTTGTGCATATGCGCAAGATGCAGAGGGTACATGATCAAGGTCAGCCAATCGGGGACTTGGTCTGGCCTTTGCACAGCTACAAGCTGCACACAGCCAACAACCATTCGGGATGTCCTTCAGAGGCAGCGTCACAGAAAATGTGCTCGGATGTAAATACACGAGCATACGTTTTGGGTTGGCCACGATGCACTGGCCATCCCCGCCCAAGCACTGCCCTATGCAACACCCCGTCGCCGCATTCGCACTCACCGCGCCCCGTACCACAATTCCAGGCCCTCATCTTTGCCTTCGACATCTACCTGCTCTGGCTCCCCGATCCCCCCATCCTCTCGAACGTGGCGGCTGCGGTGGTGGAGCTGCTATCCCTGACGGTGCAGGGCACTGTGATGGTGCACTTGGCGGTGCTGTTCTGCCTCGGCCTGCGCGAGGTCGTCAGCCATTGGCGGGGCCGCACCATCGCCGTCACGATCCTCGGCAGAAAGCTCGTGCTCCGCCGCGCGGCCCCGCACGCGCCGGGGCTGACGCGCGCGGGCCCCCCTCTGGACGCGCTCCCCCGCGCGGAGCGCGTCCCGGACGCCGCATTCCGCGGTCCAGAAACGGTGGTGATCCGCCGCGCGGTGGAGGAGGCGGGGGACCGCGTGTCCGACGCGACGCAGTCCAGCCCGCGCTGCAGTAGGGGCACGCGCCCCGACTACAGCGCCCTCTTTCGGAGGATGTCGGACGCCCCGAGCACCGGCAGCGAACTGTCGGACGCGGCGCCCGGGGCCGCGGACGCCGCCCCGGACCGACCCCCCGTTCCGACGCCCCCCCGGCCCCTGTCCCCGGCCTGGGCCTCCTCCGAATCGCCCCTGAGCCCCGGGGCGCTGTCGCCGCGGTGGTCCATGCCCCCGCGGCCCTCGGGCGCCCACTCCAGCCCCCGCGACGCGACCGCGACCCTCGTACTCGGGCCGCAGTCCCCCGCGGCCACGCAGGCCCTCTCCACGGTCCAGCCTCCCAATCCCCTGGCCCCCGTGTCTGTGAGGCCGGTGTCGCCTGCCCCGGCCCCTCGGGCTCCGGATGCCGCAGTTGTGGACCGCGCGTCCACGGGCCCCGGGGCGCTGGCCGATGCGCCGGGGCAGTCCGGAGAGGCTGTTTAGATGTGGCGGTGGATGTAGCGGACGCCCACAGGCTGGGCCTGCCAATGCTGCAGTTCCCTGGTCATGTGGTGGTGTGTCGCACGTGCGCCCCGGTTGAGCAGCGCTCACCCGACGCGGTGGAGTGTGTGTGGGGGGGGTGCGCCTCAACTGGACCCCTTTTCAATGCCACGAGTGTTGACTTAACCCCCCCCCCCCCCGGCTCCCCGCAACAATCGCTCAACACGCAGATGAAACGGGCCACTATGGCCTGCGCCTATCACCCGAACCATGCGAGTGGTTGATTGCTTGCAGCGCGCTCGATGTGCTGGCTTCATATGCATGGTTCACGGATCACCCCCCGTACAGAAGGCGCACACACACGCGCGTCACCGCGTCGGCAGCCATCGTGCCATCGGCCCAGGGGGGGTCACCCAGTTCCTGCGGGTTTCCTGCGGCCTTGGCGCAGGGCGAGTGTCCGTCCGCTATGCAACACTCGGCCGGTGTTCCGTTCACCAGCAACACAACTTCGTGAGCTGGAGGTGTAGCCATGGCACAATCCACACCACCGAACCCATGCTCTAACCAAAACAGCGCCCCCCCCTGACTCGACCGGCACCGACTTCGCGCGTCCCCCCCCCCCCCAAACTTACACACCCCAAAGCGATCCGCGCGTCGCGACGGGGCGCTGATCCTTTTGAGGCATGTATCTTGGGGTGACCCTCTCCTTCCTCGTCCGATCCTTTTCTCATTTGTCTCTTCAAATGCATCATGTGGCACTACCACCGAACCCCATGCACCGCTGAGTGTACTGCCCGGAAACCAAACAGACAGTGTCGTCGTGCACAGAGCTCGAAGCCGGGCAGCACAACAACGCTGGAGCGGGACGAGCCAGCCCACATCAGCAGCATTGGCATGCCCGGCAATGCGCATGATGAAGTCTGAACAGCTGGTCGCGTTCTCGTTGATGCTGCCGCATGCGCCTGCCATGTGGGAAAAGTCCAGACTCATTTCGTTGTCGGATACAAGAGCGTGAATGTGCTGGAGCTTGTAGAGCGTAGCGAGTAGTAACCACGAGCCAAGGGCTGCCCAAGCCGCACAAAAAGCACTCTCAGAGACTCTCATATGGCGGTTGGCAACTGGGTGACACTGCAGTGCATTGTGTTGGTGGGGCTCGCCAATGTCGCGGTCCGGTCACGTCGGATTGTTTCTTACCCACTGCTGACGTGTCGTTTGTCTTTCGTCTTCAGTACTATTAGACTGTGTCGAGTGAAAATTTGCCCCATTAGCTGAACCTTCTGCTTGTATTTCTCAACGAACTCGGACATTGCTGTCCACAGAAGAGGCTGAAGCAAGGAGAAGGCCAAGCTGTAACGCCCGGAGGCACCATCAGGGGCGTTTCAGTGCAGACCGTAAACTGTCCTGTGTGCCCTGGGAGCCTTAGGTGTGGCTTTCCATGGAGGTTGGTGTCTTGCTGGTGTAGATGTTATGGTTGTTCATTTCCTTGTATTCATAGGGAGCAGAAAAATTGAAGGGGGGGGGGCGTTGACAAGTGCTATTAGTTCTCGTTTCACTGTGGAGCAGTTGCACAGAATATAACGTGAATTTCATCGGATTCAGGAAGCAACAATGTCATCTTGTAGCATGGGGTGCTTCGCTCTTGCTTTCTCGAACATTGTATCCCCGTATCGCGTCTGCAACGTACTTAGCGCTAACGCCCGCCAGAACGCGTTGTGACGCCTGCCAACACCTGCTGGGACTTGTGCTGACATCTCTGGGGTTAGTGTGTTCTTATTTGTGTCACTGCGCTGTACGATTGGCATGTTTGTAAGTTTGTGGTGTCTGCGTGCGTGCGTGTACGTGCGTGTGTGCGTGTGCAAGGGTGCGTGCGCGTGTGTCTCTGTGTGTGGACAGTTGCCAAACTGCCTCATACCTGCCGACACCTACCTACGCCCCCCTCCCCATTGCGCAAGCACTGCCTTCTCTCAGCACGGGGACCCGTCTGACCGTCGGTTTCCCGGCCATTCTTTTCGGGTTCCTCTTGTGGGCACTGCCTTTGTCTAAGCATAGGGACCCGTCTGACCTTATTTTCCTGACTTTCAGCGCTTGCGCAACGGGGAGGGGTTACCAGGCGTCGTTAATAAGGAACTAATACGGAAGGGGTTGCCGTGTCTGACAACTGGTGGGCAGTGTCCGCTCTCTGACTCTCTTGACCTTTCGGCAGCGACAACAAGCCTTCCTAGGCTTGGGGAAGGGGTGTGTAGCGCCCCTTCCCAAGCCTGGGCACGACACCAAGGCCCAGTATTACCTCTTATTTAATTTCACCTTTTTGTTAATTTAATTTGTTTTACGATTCATGTGCTTTTGTATCACATGAATCAACATGAATCAACTCCCCACACCTGCCATGGCAGATGTTAGCGCCAAATGCCATGGCAGATGTTAGCGCCAAATGTGGTCTGCAACATGTGCACTGTGTCTACTTGTGTGCGACCTATTCATGGTCTGTGCATGGGTGGATGTGTGTGTGCAGTGTTTTGACGCGGTGGCGTGTTTGGCCGGAGGGTTGCATTGGCGACCCCCCCTCCCCCCCCCTTTATGGACATGGGTGTGCATACGCCTTCACAACATGCACAACATGGACGTGCATTTCCGCATATGGGGATACGCGAGCTGTGTACATGTGTGGTCCGGATGTGTGGGTCTGGATCCTGTGGGGGACGAAGCGGTCCGGAAGATTCATCATTTGTCCCCGAATCCGTGTAAAAAATTTGCAATCATTTTTCAACCTAAAATTTGCATCGGCGCCGGATTTCATACCGACTGACTCATGGTCGCGGTCAGCTGAGCCCCTGGCCACATTGCCCCCAGCCCCATCCCCCCCCCCCCCCCCCACATTTCCAGACCCGAGAATCCGCCGGGCAAGGCTCGGGGCAGAAAACGGAAAAGTCACAATGCCCAATTCTATTCGATCCTCTGCACAAGGTCATGCCCCACTCTGAAATCGTTGCTGGTCCCCTGAGCGTTCGCCGTGCGGGGCCGTGTGGATGGCGTACTGCCTCATCTTGCCCCTGCAGCACCACCGGCAGCGTGGGCGCTTTTGGTGCAGTGTATCTCCTTTTCCCATTGAGACATGTCAGAGTGCAAGGTGGGGTCTGTGGGTCCACCATCTGCTTTTTGATCCATCTTGGTGCCATGGAAGGAGTGTCTACTCTGCGAATCCGTTGCAGAATTGAGAGATTGGTCTGGGGTTTTAGTATTCCTCAGATCCTCAATTGAGAAATGCGCTGTGTGGGCCTGTTGGCCCTTTGCTTATTTTGACTCATGACGCGGATTCCTGAAGATGTGCGCTTTTGGGCCAAAGAAAAAATCAGGGAATCGATATTTGCGCTGTTGAGGCTGAACACTGCGGAAGCGGACTGCCCCCCTCCCCCCCTGGCTCTTGTAGTAGCTCCATTAGCTCTCGGTAGGTGGCCGTATTAAACAATGTTCACACAAAAGCTCCATCTACACTTTCGCTTAGCTCACCTTAGTTTGGTCTCACCCCCCGCTCTCAATGGCCCAATGGCCAAACAGATGCATAACAGACACTGACAAGATGGGTACAAACCGCCGGTTTATCCCAAAAGCCCCATACCCCCGGTCAACCCTGCATCACTTGTGCTGCGTGGTGTCCCCCCCCCCCCCTTGTATAAGCTACGCCCTTGTCCAAGCTACAGTAGGCGTAGGGACCGTATTAATTTGGTACCTATTTGATTCGGTACAAATGTAGTGCGGCCACATAAGACATGGGTTTGGTGACACATTTGCCAGCTACATGGAGTCATGGACACATTTGTTGTGGGTGTTTGCCCATTTGAACCCACATAGCTCTGATTTTGGGGATACTTGTGCATTATATTCCCCTTTCTTGCACCAGCTCGCCATGCAATCTTCTCTTTTTGAACCTGCATCTACGGCCTTGTCCAAGCTACAGTAGGCGTTAGCGACCGTATTAATTTGGGACTTTTGCGTAGCTTATGCAAGGGGGGGGGGGGGGCGTACAAAGACTGTCAGAAAATGTCCGATGTCAATTTGGGACCCAATTTAACTTGGACCCGATTGGTAGCCGTGGAGCAAGATGCTCCGTTGGTGTCTCACGGTCCACACTTATTTTTTTAGATGTAAGTGACTCTTTTTTTTTGTTGAAATTTGCCAGAATTTTAGCATCTTGCATTCAATTAACAGATGTTGTAACCAAAAAAAAAAGTTAACAATAACAAAAGCAGACAGGAAGGTGCGGCCTGCCGTGAGTCTACTTGTTGTGCTGTAGAACATCTTTGTCAGATGTGCAGTTTGAATAACAGCAAATGTGCGTGTTTGCGTGCGTGCGGCCACAGCTCCTGACATGGTGTGCACATGTCACACGATGGTGGCTTGGGGCAGGCACTGGCGAGTCTCAAATTCGTTTGTAGATAGTTTTGTAGATGATGACCTAGCCGGAACAATGGATTTGGAGAATTGATGGTAGCTACTGAGTTGTGCTTATGGGTTTGGCAAGGAGTAGTAGTCTGTCTTCTACACACAGCGGCCAATCTACTGAACTTCTGGGCAAAACCATGCTACATAGGGGGGGCATTAGCATGCCAGGCATGGCAGGCATTTTTTTTTTTGGGCCCCTTCCCCACCCATGACCATTTTCGACCCCCTCTCTGCTTTGCCTCACACGGTACCACACCAAACAATCCACAAACATAATGGCCCCTTTGAGTTGGGGACATGGGCTCACAATCCACAAGTTGAGTGGCCCCTTAAGTGGGGGATATGGATTCATCATCCACAAGTTTGGTTTCCTCCCCATATTATGTAGCCACTAAGCCACTATGCCTACTTGTGTGGTTCCTTAAATGCTGCATGTATCCATGTGCATTGTGAAATGGGCACACCGAGCTGTATAGTTTAATTTGGGATGGGTATGGACCTTCTCATACCCGAGGTGATGTCTTTGATTTTGAGATCAGGGGCCATGACGATGCTTACTTCCCCCACCCCTGCTTGCGCATGCACTGCTTTGTCTAAGCACCGGGACCCGGTCTGTCCGTCACTTTTACCAATTTTTCTGACCATGGTTTTTATGGTCAGAAACTAGGCAAAGCGTGATTGTGTGCCGATCGTAGATGGAAAGAGGGGCTGTGTCATACTTGTGATGGGTCCTCCTGTAGATAACAACACTCTGCTTGGTACTGCACCCCGCTGCTCTTTGTTTTGGTGTGATTTTCAGCCATGACTAATGTCATTACTCCTGGCTTGGCTGTCACGTACATCCACACATTCAGTCCACTAGTGATCATGCGCCTGCCACTATTATCGGTCGTTCTACTCATGGGGAAGATTTCATTCATTTGAAGTACGTGAGGAATGGGCATGAGCTTGAGCATCATGCCCCTTTTGACTGTGTACTGTTCCCAATCCGCAGCCCATCCCCATCGCCATTAGAGGCAGGTTCGGAGGCCTCGGGAACACGAGGGCGTTCACCAACACGTAGTGGTCCCCCTTAGACTAGGCAAATTATGCAATACTCCAAAAATGCCCAATGCGATCTGAACACTGTGAGTATACACACAAAGGGGGGTTGAAAATTTTTATTGCATGTTGTATGAAAAAAATTGCCCCATTTTGCCCAAAATCTCAATTTGGAGAGAGACGGGTTCAAGACGGGTCAGAAGGGGGGGGGCGGGGGGATAGGAATTCGAGTAGGCCGCCAGGTGAGTCAGGACAGTGACGGTCAAACCGGATCCTGATGCTTAGACAAGGCGGTGCTAGCGCGCAACGCGCGGTACCAAAAGAATGCATGTCCCGAAAACCTCCCAAGTTGTAATCTCTTGGTTGTGGTCAAGGTAATACGGGGTGCCTGCTGCCATCGTGGCAAGCTCCCAGCCAAAAGGCAAAGGAGCTGGGGGCAGGACTAGTACAAACTGGGGGGGGCTCCCCTCTTGACTCGGCCTTTATACCCCCCCCCGCCTGGGGGAATGTTTGCCCGGCGCATGCCCGGCGCCCTACCTTTGTATCAAGTATCTTATCTCTAGCCCCAGGTTTATCGTCACCTTGGGAAGTCCTCCAAGTAGACCGCACTAGACCGCAACCCTTCCCTGCAAGGCACCTTGCATAAGCCAAAATATGAGAATTCAACAACATAAAATGTCACTCCCACCACTTCCAACCACCACCCCAGCCATCGTCAAAAACTGGGTGCAAAGGATGGGCCAAATTCTTAGACACGGCGAGAAGGTACCACAGATTGTTTGGTCAAGTGGGGGCAAAAACAGGCACGGGTGGGGAATGGTCAAAAAAAGATTCCCGGCGCGCCAACGCTCCCCGCCTTCCCTTGCGCAAGTGCAACTATTTGGGCATCTAGCCGTACAGGAGACCCATACTTTGCAATCCTAGGTATAGCAACAGAACTAGGGTTGCGAAGTGAAGATACATTCGGAGCTCTTCCCCGGCTCAAGTGCAGTCCTTGTGCTTTCAAGGGCGAACGCTGGTGGTTACATAGTGCGTTCTTTGTTCCCTCTTTCTTTCTTTCCCATGCTTTAGTGCGGCCCCTTGAGTTGGGGGATATGGACTCCCACCACCAAACGGCAGGCTAAGGTGTCTCTGGACTCCGGCGAGTTGGTGGACCCCCCCCCCCCTTTGTGACCCCAAACGCCGTGCCCTACCTAACGCAGGATCAACCCTCTCCCCCCAGGGCACCCAGTTTCGCCTGTCTCATCGAGTACTCCCTATCTCCTACAGTACCGGCCCCCTGATCCACTGTGGGAATGGGCTGGAAGGTGGGCGAGAAGATACTCACAACTAGTGACCGAAGTTGTGTGGCACCCCTCCGCCCAGGCGGTGACGGCATCCACGAGGAGTGTCACCGAGTGGCCCACCGGGCTTGGAACCGATTTCCCCCATGAGGGTGGATCTTGCGTGCCTTGGCGCTTGTGCTAGCTGCACAAGTCCAAACACATGCGGCGATCATGTGCCAGGAAGCCCTACCCCGTTGATCCCCGCGCAATAAGCGAAATCGCAGGCTATGTCACGACCCCCAAGCGTCCCCCTGGCACATTTCCCATATGTCGGTTGAACTACAAATCTTCCAATTGCTGCGGGGCCGCTACATCCAGCACCAGGAGCACTACAACCTAGCCCCCATGGAGGCGACAACCCCCGGGGACCTACAAGGCACAAATTGGGACCCTTCTTTGCCCAAAGAGTGGGACTGGGCGTCCCAGCTACTGTTCCTCTCCAATTACATTCCTCCCCAGCCCCATCCTCCCAAACAATACATCTGCCCCCTAGAGACACCAACTTACCGTGCGGCATCCCGGCTTATTGTTGTGGCAAATGATGTGGAGCCCAACCGAGGCCCCCCACCCTGCCCATTGCATCTACTCACACTGAATGTGGGCGGACCCCACCTCAGCCGGAAGCGCCGGGGACAGCTGTTGCAAGGGACCACCGCATCAGAACCCATGGTGATCTCCCTCCAAGAGGTGCGTTTCCGCACTGGCACTGCCCATATGGCATATACAGCCCGCGCCTGCCCAAAGTACTTGCTGCTCTTTTTCGGTGATGTCTCACTTGATGTGATTTTCCTTATCCATAGCGCTCTATGACCTGCTTGCGGCCGTTGTCTAGCCCCCCCCCCCCCCCAAAGTGCCCAACCCACAGCTGTTGAAAAGGGTATGGGAAGTGGTTTCACGTTTCGGACAGTTTTCGGGGTTGAAGGTCAACCTGAACAAAACGGCAGCGATAGTTCGCAACTGTGGGGGAATGGAGTGGGCGAGGTGCTTTCGGGACATTGGAGTGGATGTCAAAAACTTCGTCAAGTATCTGGGTGTACGCTTGGGGAATATTCGGCACCAACAAGACGACCAAGGATGGGGGCTGACGATGGAGCAGGCCTTCGCACCAGCACTGCAAGAGGCCTTCCGTCGCGCAAGGGTGGTATCCACGTTGCAACTGTCCATGAACGAACGAGCATTCATGCTGACATCATGGATTCTGCCGGTCGTGGCATGGGTATCCAAGGCATACTACGCCCCAGTCTCGGTGATCAGACAACTGAAGTTGGTGTATCATGTGACTATGGGTACCAACAGCTGGGGAATCACCTTACCAATCCTCTCACGACCAAGAACGCAAGGGGGACTGGCACTGCCAGAACCAGAACTGTTTCTAATGCACCAGGCGGCGGCTTCGTTCGTCAGCCTGTTGGGAGACCCTCACAAATTCCCTGACAAGGCAGTGGAGACCTTCTATGCATGGGCAACAGCCATAGGGTTCACACCATCCAAGGACAACCTTCCATATATTCAACTGGGCATGGTCCGAACGGCAGATCTCACATTTCTGGGATGGTCGGCGAAGGCACACTCCAACATTCAGCGAGTGGCCCCGCAGGTGGCCCCCCCGGCAAACCGGGACCGCCTGCCGTTGTGGCACTCTGTGTATTTCCGAAATGAGTTCCGCTGCTCCTACTACAACACGAAATTGATCCGGCAGGGGGTGCTGACGTGGGGTCAATTCCAAAGCTTGGAAGACGCAAGATTGTTCAATGCACTGCCTCGGACATGGAAAGGGGTCTACAATCATGGCGGACGACTCCTCAACAAAGTCATGTCACAAGGGGGGTTTGATACCCCCGCAGTCCATACCCAAAACTGGACCAGGGCATGGCTGCTCCAGTTCTACGCCTCTCAGCCAGGGGTCCGCGACCCGCAAACACCGGAGGTATGGGAACAGCTGGCACAGGCACAGCTACCACCGAGGGCTCAAGACTTTGCGCGAAAGGCGCCGTGGCACAAACTTACCGTACATGCAAGAGTCTACAAGAGGTCAGGCACTGACAAGTGCCCGGTTTGCTCACAAAAGGAGACGATCCAACACGCGATGGTCGGATGCCCCATGTTCAAAGCAGCAGCGGCGGTTATACAGCACTACTATGGCCAGGTGACAACTGATAACGGGACATCCACAGTTCGAGATATGATGGAGTCTGACGACCAAGAATGGTTGCTGAAAACGAACCAAGGCTGGGCGATGTGGTCAGCAAGAAGTGCCCACTGGCGATATCGATGCGAAGTCAAGGCAGGAGCGTCGCCGGTGTTCGCGTCATACCTTACAACATGGCTAAGGGAGCTATGTGAGTGGGTGGTATTTTACACAGGGGAGCACAGGGAACAATGGAAAGGATTTCAAAAATCACCGGAACAACTTCGAGACACCGGAGTGTAGCCACGACAAGGGGAAGTGCCAGTACATGGGGGACTGAATGCGTGGTGGCAAACACACACGGAATGCTTCACCCAAGAAAAATCAGCAGACAATCAAAGTTGGCAAAGGGCAACGGAGTCACGCCCGAAGCGCCCGAGGCAGGCAGGCCCGGGAGTGCTACAAGGAGTGCAAGAACTGATTGCAGAACTGGTGGAGAAGGGCTACAGGATAGTGTACACTGATGGATCGTCGAAGCGACTGGGCCACAAGGACATGCGCAGGGCCGGGGGATTTGGCGTGTTCGCGGCGGAAGACGACCAAGGACCAGAGGTGCGCTTCTGTGGCTACGTGCCAACAAATTACAGGCAAACAAACAACGGAGCAGAGCTTTGGGCAGCCGTGGAAGCCTTACAGGGTTTCTGGGTGCCAAAACTGGCAATCCTCACCGACTCACAATACCTGCAGCTGGGAGCGACTGGCAGGGCCCAACACTGGAAGTCAAAGGGATGGACAACCACATCTGGAAAACTGCAAGTCCACGTCCCAGTCTGGGAAATACTGCTCCAGGAAATGGCGACGCCGGGAAGAGAAGTCAGGTGGGAGCATGTCCCAGCACATGTCAACGTGCAGGGAAATGAGATGGCGAATGGATTGGCCATGGAAGGCATGTGTTCAAGCCCACTGTGGTCACAGCATGTTGCACCAAAATCATCATCTGGGTCAGAGTCCACGGTAGGTTTGAGGGGAGGGTCGGGATCAGAGTCAGAGGGCACAAGGGCACTCTGGTCATCCCTGGGTATGGTACCCATGGACAGTGATGAACTGACAGGGGAAGCATCCGGGGAGCCAGCGCCACGTGGGATGGGACCGTACTCCTCAAGCAATACAGAAAGTGAGGAAATGAGGCCAGGACACACACACCAGGGAGTGCTGTCGAGTGCACTGTCAGCAGCAGACACACTGTCCTTCAGCACTGATGTGAGTGACACCAGGCGACAGCGCAAGAAGCGAAGGCTCAGGAAACGCAGGAACCCAGGACAGGGTCGGTAATGCCAGGCGGGTCACGGAGTGGGAGAGAGTGGGAGAAGGACACAGAGAGAGAGAGAGAGAGAGCGAGAGAGAGGCCCGCACAGCAAGGGTTAGAGACTAACCGGCACTGTGGGAGGGTGGTGGGTGCGAGCTGACCCAGATGTACAGATGGCCAAGGCCAAAGCACAATCAGCAACCACCTGGAGTGGTACAGAACTGTTCTGCGCTGCAGTGCAGCAAAGCAAAACACTGAACTGTGTGGTGATGACCATGCGCCTGTGACACGGGGGCGTATGCGAGCCCAGTATCCGTTGCCTCATGGCCCAAAGTGCCCGATAGTGCCACCATGCGCTTGCGCTGGATTAAGGTTCCCAGTCACACCATAGCAGTCATAGAGGGCAATCGTCATGCTGATCACTTGGCCGAGATGGGTAGGTCCAGCTCTCCGTTATATCAAGTCTTATCAGTGCCAGAAAGGCCCGTCATTTCACTTGAGCTACCGTGTACCCCAACGCCACGAAGGGCACAGGCGGTCCCTCGATTTGTAGACATTTTGGAGCTCGCCACTCCTCTTCACGAAACCCCAACCTTGGTCCCCGGCTCGCACCATCGGGACCCAGCGACCCCGCCATCCATCCAACATACGCCGATACGTTGCCTTTTTGGATCCCCACAAGGATCCCATGTGTCATGTCACAGTGTGTCCTCGACACCACCGCGAGTAAGTGCCTCTGCGCAGCCTAGTGGGATATCTTCACCTTCTGGATCCACGGTCTTGTGGGCCCCTACGACCCCCACTCTAAGTCCATCCCCAGACGTGATGTGGAGTGACATAGGCCTTCGGCCGATGTCCACGCCTGAGCCCAGACAAAGGCGCGTGCTTTTTCACACACCAAGTACTGATGTCAGCTCACCCAGATATTTCTCTGATATAGACTCGCATATGGACTTGGGGGGGTCTCAGCCCCAGTCCCCGATGTCTGAGGACTCGCCATAGCAATAGCCTCAGTAGACACGTGTCTCATTTTGCAAGCATGAATGACTGAACAACGCCATTGCCTGCCTTTGGCAAATTTCGCTTCGAGGCATAAAGGGGGAACGTTAGCGCGCCGGGCGCGCGCCGGGCATCTTTTGTGACCCGTGCCCTGCCGGTGGACTGTTGCCGTTGATATGTTGGGCACTATTATATGGATTTGCCCCTTGGCCCCCGGGACATCAACAGATGTTTTGATTTGGGATGGGTATGGACCTTCTCGTACCCGAGGTGATTTCTTTGTTTTCGAATTTGGGGGCCATGATGGTGCTTATAAGGGCCAGATTCATGTCATTGTGCCATTCATTGGAAGAAAGAATGGCACTTTGACAGCTCGCCAACAATGTTACAATGACGTGCACGGGTGGTATAGGGCACGCATTGAGCAGCTGTTTGCTCGGTTGTGGCACGCAAGATGAGGCAGAGGATGAGGCAGAAGTGTGTGTGTTGTGTTGCCAGAATGCTCCACCGTCGCAGTTTGTGATGAGTGTAAGGAGCACTATTGTACTGAATGTATTGACACCCACACTTGTGGGACCAATGTTATGATGCACCTCTACTGTTCGCGATACCTCAATAACGCCTATCGCTTCTACTGGAGATCGATGCGGTTGTGCTATCCTAACCCCCCATTCTCCCAACTTGCTAAGGTGTTGACCAAGATCGCCCTTAAAGGAGCGAGAGTGGTACTGTGTACCCCAGTTTGCAACTTTCTTGAGCTGGGGCAATTTGGGTCACCTAATTCTAAGGGTGTTTCCAAGGGGTGTGCTTGGGGGCTCTTCGGGGGGAACATAGTCTAAAAGTAGCGCGCCGGGCAAACATTCCCCCAAAGGACCCAAACGCCATTTTGGGTAAGAGGCATGGACGGTCTAGTGGTATGCGCCATGGCTGGCGCTCGTCGTGGTCGGGGGTTCGAACCCCGGTTCGTCTGTCCGTCCAGGGGCCCGTTGGCGAGGCCCCCGCCACCGCCCCCTTCAGCGTCCCGCTCCACCACCGGTACCGCCGGTGCGTCGGGTGGCGTGTCTCGTCCTCACAGTTTTCTTTTGTCCAGTTGCAAGGTATGCTTAGTTTGACTGTATTGAGTTTGCAATCAGGAAGTCAGTAAAAAGCAAAGCCCCACCCACAGCACACCTGCAGCAGTGCGCTCCACCACCGGGGCCGCTTGCGCCTCCGGAAGTGCATCTCCTCCTCGTAGTCCTCCTCGGCGAGGAATCGAACTCGCGTCTTCAGGGCAGCGGCACGCTGCATTGCCGCTGCGGTACATGGCCCAAAAGACCACATTGTGCACCTTTTCTCTGAGGAATGCTTTGACTGAGCGTATGGTATGAACTTTCAACGGAGGCTGGGCCTGCGGCCCCCTCACAGCCACACTATCGCCACAGTTTGTGATGTCAAATGAATGAGAATGAGCCTAACACACACACACACCACTGACCTCCTCCCTAAGAGTGCTGTGGGACGACATGACGGGTTGGCCGATTGAGAGCCAGCATACTGCAAGCCTGTCCAGCCGCCTGTAGACCTCAAATCTCAGTATGGTAACATGAAGGCTAGAGGTTATGGCCGACAAAACACGGCCAGAAAGAAGGGTAACATGGCACACGTCAGTGCAACCTGTACATACGCTCAAGTGCTTGTGGAACCATCGTATCAATGGAACTGCCGAACATTGCTGCATATGCATACCAGGACGTGCATGTGTGGAGCGCTTTGTTGACCCGCTTGCGCCCCCCCCCCCCAAAGGGGGGGACCGTCACTTGGCCCATGAACAATAAGAAATCAATAGGAACAGGATCACAGGCGCCAAAGGCGCCGAAGAAAACTTTTAGTTGGGTTATACTAAAATAGGCAGCTCGGGAGTGGTGAACGGTCTTGGGGGGGGACCGTCGCCCCTTGGGGGGGGGGGGGTTGCTTACGCACAACAGCACGCGCGTTCACCTTACTGCTTAAACTGCTCGTTCAGGAGATCGCAGCATCCTTTTTGGTCGTGCGCATTAACGACCTCCAACCCTGGATTCACGGCCTCCTTGAATGGGGTTGCACTGTAGTAGGCGAATGCGACTGCTCGGGTCAATTTAACAACGTTACACCCCAATCAGTAATGTCAGACCCGGCTGAAGAAGTCAAATGGCTTGCCAAGAAACGTCGATGGAACGCACAAGAATTGGTATGGAGCATCCACCGCGACAATAAGACACTAGACAGGGCAGGAATGGGAACATCTAGTAGATTCACACACCTCCTGCACCAAGACCTCAAAAACCTGGTTTATTTTTCACTTTTGACAGACACATACACACAGGCCTCAGGGCAGGTATGGTCACGGATAGGCGCGATCCCAATGGGCGGCCCGTTTAGCGCCCAAGAGTGCAGACCTGCGTTCCATATGGGGCGCCAAGAAACACACCAATTTAATGCGAAAAATAGGCGAGCTACACTTCTCTCCACGAGTTCACCCATTGTGGACCACAACACGAGGCAACGCGGTGTCCTTGGCACAATTCAGGGACAACATCTTGGTCGGGGCCCGGGGACCATCCCCGACACATGAAATGCAATCCGTGTGTGACACTCTGTCTGAGGTATGGAACTTACCGGTTCTGTGTGACTGCATGACAGAAGATCGGCGGGTATGTCAGCGCACATGCACATCCCCCTCTCTGACGGCCATGGGTTTCACCGTACAACTCGGGAACGACTGTCCCCCCCTGGTTTATGCCCAACCTTCGGGTCTAACAGCCACTTGGCGGCTGAAGTGCACGGTGACCCTCCAATCACCGCCAGCACAGGCCCACAAACATGTCTCCAATATCCCGGTCAGTGCGGTTCTAAATGTACAGCCCTTCTTGCATACATGGGCATCGTGCCTACTAAGCATCACGTCCTGGGCACAAGTTGCGGTACTCTCTGGATATTCCCGACCCACAGTCTTGCGCGCGTTGCACTCCGCAGTGCCTCGCATCGTCGCCCGCACGCCGTGGGACGTGGACCAGACACTTATATGGTGCGAACATGTTACTTATAAATTGCCTTCCACCCGGGAGACAGTCTTTTTCCACCTGCATCGCTGGCTCCAAAGCCACACTATATGGTCCGAGAGTGCATACACATCATGGCACATGCCACATGCAGGACCCTGCAACGCGCACTGTGCCGACCGGTGCCACAATTTTCCTATTCTATTAGCGCTAATGCCACTTTTAAGCCCCTCGACACGAATTCTGGTGGGGCTAAGCCCCCGGGGGGAGGGCCCATCTCCTTTTCCTATCTTATGAACTCAGAATCTAGGTCCAGTGGGTAAAGCTTAGCGTCGGCCACTGGCGTACCGCTGCACACCCACTGCTTTGCATCTTTGTGGCCCACCCACAGGCATCTTCTTGTCCCATGTTCTGTGACAGAAAGGTACCTATGGTCTTATAGGCCACTGACGAGCCCATTTTCTTTCTGCGCTTTGTGCTGTTTGCCGCCAGTGCACACGTGACATAGCCCAGAGTTCTTTCGGGGGGGGGGGGGGGCTGGACAAGGGGGGGGGGGTGCTTCATTGTTCGCTAGGCTGCAGAGGGGGTTGGGGGGGAGGAGCCTTGTTGATTTCCCACTCTGGGAACCCCAACCGTGACCACTATGGCAACATACTCAGGGGATCCTATCTTAATTTTTCCACATACTGCTACCCCACTTTGGACAATCATCTGCTCAGTGTTCATTACAGTTGCGCTGATTCCTGGCCCATGAAATCATGGCAAACCCTGTAGTATGTGTGCATGTTTCATAATTTGGGGCTGGCCCAATTTTTCAGAGGTGCTAAACAGTCCTAATTCCGATAAGACATCAGCGCCCTGTCTAACAGGGATCCAGTGTATCATATACTTGAGTCACCCAATTTCCAAGAACTATCTTGAGTACTCGTGGACATTTCGAGTCAGCCCCCCCCCCCCCCCAAAAAAAACCGATAAGACATCAGTGCGTTCTGTAAAGCTTTTGGGGTGTGGTATACTTTGTGCCTGAGGTCCTGCATCGCAGAACAGATGGATCCAACCATAATGCAATTGCTGCAGCGTAATTGCTTCATATGCGCCATGCAATTGCTGCAGCGTAATTGCTTCAGCCTTTGCGTCTTTTGGCATCCCCAATCTCAGACCTGTTTATCATGGCTGACCTCAACAAACCACAGGAGGCGATTAGCAAGAAGAAGAGGAAGCTCCAGGAGCCCCCAGCAGGTACAGCCCCCAGCACACTTCACCTTTGCTGCCTTCAGCATGAATTGTGCGTCCCAATATGTGTGACCCACAAACCTGAAATTGAAAAGAAACAACGCCCACGTCCAATAAGCCCCGTGGCATTCTACACCTTCAGTCGGCTGCGCTTGTCAGCCACATCATAGTATGGCATCAAATCTGGTGTTAAGCATAGCGTCCAAGTGCTTGTGATTACGTCATCTTTTGGTATCCGCTCTTTTGAGAAGCGGGGGAGTCGCTAGTCAGTCTGAAAGAAATGCTCAAAAATGCCTGACCTCATTGTGTTCAAAGCCCCATGACGGAATTTACTCTTTAGCGCATCTATTTTACCCCGTCAATGGGCAGAGAAGACATCGATGGGCACCTCAGCAGGGAGCTTTTGTTTGTGTTTGCGTCTATGTCAACGTTTGTTTTGGTCCGCCACCTCTGTCACTCTCTGGTCTCTTGGTCTCTTTGGTACCTTGGTCCTTGCTACCTTTGTTGGTGCCAGTGTTTGTGTTTAGGACCATGGGTCTATTCCTGTCGGGGCCCGCGGTCCAATCCCATGGAGCCGGTGTGAATTCGGGAGGGGGGTTTTGGCATGACGCCATGGTGTGATGATCTCGTCTGCAGCTGGCGGCGCCTACTGGCCGATCGCCATTCGCTGCCCTTCCCTTGGACCCTTTCCCTCCATAGGCGGTGGTGCCCATCAGCTTCTCACCACCCTTTGACCTTCCTCTTCCTCCTTGCCCTAACCTTCCCTCTCCCCTCCCCTTTCCCTTCCCTTGGCCTTTCCCTCTGTAGGCCACCGTGCCCATCGGCCTCACCACACTCCTTCCCTTCCCTTTCCCTTGGTCGGTTGAGCCGGTGTGAATTCGGGAGGGGGGTCTGGATAAGAGGCTGGAAGCACCAGGCCTTCTTTACCCCTCCTGAAAAACTCACTGTTTTGAGCTATTTCAGATATCCTGCAATGCTTGCAGTGGGCCCGGCCAGTGGGCCCAGTTCTCAGTGGGGGTAGCGCACCAACAACTTCTTGATATTTTGGCCAAACATCAGTCCACTGAATACTGCAAACGGTGTGCAGACTATCCGTCAACTCAAAGCTCATTTAATAGTCCCCTAGGTCACATGCGGAAGCAGCTTTGTGAGGCATATTCCACAGGGCGGCGGGAGGGGTGGTCGCCCCCTTGGTAAGTCCTTCTTCTTGCAATGCCAAAGGAGGCATGGTGAGCTCCCGAAGATATCTACCTACCTACTTCGGGTATGGTCCTGTATGAACTTTGTGCACAGCCTGTGCACATCATGTAATACGCCCCCTGGTTTCCAAATCAAAGGGGTGCCTGGGTTAGGGAACGGGCTCAAACGCCCCTCCCTTCACAGGAGTGTGTCGCAAGATGGTGGCAGCGTTCTGGGGACATAGGCATTCTGCCTTGACCCGATTGGGGCCCAACTTGTAGCAATATGCAGCACTATGCGGGCCGTTACTGATAAGCCATGCTACTGATTCACGATGATCCAAGAGTGCGGATGAAGGGTTCAAGTGCTGGCTCATAAAGAGAATTCACAAAGGACGTTGTTTCCTAGAGATAGCAAGGCAATGGCCCACTCTCTGCAATGTTCATTTCTGCTGAAGGTGATGATGCGGTTGAAGAACCGGTGAAGAAGAAGAAGAAGAAGAAGGACAAGCAGCCTCAAGCGGAGGCTGACGAGGCAGAGCCACCATTGGACGGCGGTGAAACAGAAGAGCAGGTACACGGGTCGGTGGGCCAGTGCGCAGACTGTTGGCCGCATGTGCAGGCTTGAGGGACAGAGCCTGGACGTGTCAAATGCGTTGCAACTCGGGCACAGGGTCTTTATTATGGGCCACACCGTTGGCGGTTCTCCCACTCGACGCCCCCTTTTGCGAGGCGTACATACGTCTGTGGCCGAAACGCCGAATGCCTCTTCGGTATGGAGGCCTCTATGCACCATCGGGAAAACAGACATCATGCTATCCATGTCTTTCTGCGGCACGTTGTCGCGCTATGCGAGCAGCGGCACGTCCATGCACTGCAACGCACCAGATCGCGACCAGCAAGGCACCAGATCGGACCGGGACTCGATGCGCCTACGCTGGGGCTCGACCTGGCGAACTTGGAACCGGCCCCCTCAACGGTCGCGCGCGCCCATTCCGGGTCGTTGAAGCAGATCTCGACGCTGCTCCAGACCTCGCTCTCCCTCATGGGTTTGGTGTGGCGCAGGTCCTGATCCGCGTGGCAGCAAACCGCAGGCCAAGCCACCCCGTCCCCAGGCCGGTGTGAGGTGACGCCCCCCCCCCCCCCATGACTCTTTTTGTCCGTTGTCCGCAGGTGCCCAAGAAGAAGAAGAAGAAGAAGGCTCAAGAAGCTGCGGCAGAGGAGGTAGAGTATTCTGGGGAGAAAGGGCTCCCTGGGGCCTTTGCCCCAGGTTAGGGTTAGGGTGCCCCTGGTTTGTGTGACACCACCGACTTTCCCGCTTCTTCTGACCTGTTGTTGCTGCTCCCGATTGGGGGCCTTGGCCGCGTTGTGTTGTCTCCGGGACTGCGGTGGCTTGTCAGGGTACGGTCCTGCACACGTGATGCATCGGGTGCTGCCATACCATTCGCACGTCGTACATACCCCCCCCCCTTCCCCGCTTGCGAGAGCAACGCCATTGTCAGGGCAAACAATAGGTGTTGTTTCCGCAAAAATTCGAACCATGTCCTACTTTGCCCTTAATAACTCCCCCCACCCCCCCTGTCAGAGCAACACTGGGCGCCACTAGTGTTGCTCTCGGGGGATACTTGACGGGGCGCGGGATGACCGATCGCATAGCGAGCGGTGTTCGCGCGGTGCGGGGATCCTGGACGCCCTTCTCTTTCTGTTGTGAGAGCGCGTGCATCGTCGGCCACAGGCCGACTGCCCGTCCATGTCAATTAAACAAACGCCGACCGTCAACCGTCAGCGTCCAAGGAGCGGCGGTTACTTTGCCAAATCCATCGGTTAGACATCAACGACCGCCAGTTGGCCGCCGTCGGTTACTGACGACCCACTCAGACGTTGGGGCTGTTCCAGCGCCGGGCTCCTGCAACCAAGGCGCCGGGAGCGTGCAACGACTACTGGACCAGCGCGGGGCGTAAAGCCGCAGATCCTGAACACTGCCCGGCAGCCTCGACCCAGAGGTCGAGGGTTCGACCCGCGAGGTCTGACGTGGTTTGAAACACCCGCCCGGTGCGCTGGTGATTAGTCAAGAGGCCTCCAGGAAAGAGGAAAAATCACCCAGAAGCCTCTGGGATTTATTGGCAACCATAAAAAAAACAAAGGAAGACAGGTCTTGTGCTTGCAGCTATGCTTTTTTAGAGTCTATGCCGGAACCACCGGAATATATTCTGGAAGCACCGGAATATATTCTGGAAGCATCCGAATATATTCCGGAAGCATCCGAATATATTCCGGAAGCACCGGAATATGTTGCGGAACCACCGAAATATATTCATGGGCTGTCTGGGTGGGTGCATCTTGGGATGGTGGGCCAAAGTATGCCCCAAATGCCCTCAAGTACCAACGCTGTCGGCTGACAGGTCACGTTACATCCGTGGGCTGGGAAGCGAGGAGGGGGAGGTGGGGGGGAGAGTGGTGGTGATGGGGCAGAGAAGCCATTGCAAAGGTATTGTTTCCCCTCGTTGCTTCCTAGGACCTGCGTTTGCATCCCCCGCCGTTCCCAGGCTTCCCAGGCCGACACCAAGAATGCCGAGTTGGTGACGGATCCCGAAGAGATCGCCAAAGCTCTAGGTACCGGTGCTAGTGTGCAGCGCATGTGTCGCACACCCGCTTGCTGCCGTGTCGGTACTCCTGTGCAGCTTTGTAGGCACATCTCTATGCGTCAGTGTCTCCTCTTTCTACTGGCAGGTCCTGTAGCATGTGTGTTTCCCAAACACCCAATGTGGGTGTCGGCCCGGGGGGGGGGGGGGGCGGGCTTATGTGTGGGGCCACCCCCCCCCCTCAGGACCCCTCAATGAGGAACAACCAAATTGGGCCCCAGAGCTTTTTGGCAGCGCAAAGTGTCCCCATGCCCAAATGAGGGCCCGAGGGGAGGGGGGACGAACCGCCGCCCCCCCGACACACGCCAGCAGCCCCCCGCCCCCCCCCCCTCCCCAGAGGTGCCAGGGTGGGCGGGGGAGCGAGAGGCCACGCCGCCGGGCGGCGTGAGGGCGGTCCAGCCAGCCCCGGGCCGGCGCGACACCGGCTCCGCACGGACCGCGCAGGGCGGGGGGAGCCAGGGGGCTGGCCATACCCCCCCCATCAGGACACCCCAGCCCCCCGGGGGGACACCAACGAGGAACCAGGGGACACCCCCAGCCCGCAGCCCAGAGGCACTACCCCCCCCCCCCCCACGGGAGGGCGCAGCACGGGAGGGCGCGGCCCAGCCCCTGGGGAGGTCGCCGCCGCCGCCGAGCACGGGCAGTGGCCATGGGAGGGCGTCGGAGGAGCTAACCTGAGAGCGGACGCCGGTCCGTCCCTCGCGCAGTGTACATAGTGGTTAACCCCCGACACAACAGCGAGCCGGACATGAGAAGGAAGTTGTGTCCCCATGCCCAAATATGGGGGGCTTTTTGGGAGTGCAAGGTGTCTCCATACCCATATGTAGGGGGCTTCTTGGCATTGCAAAGTGCCCCCATGCCCATATCTCTCAGGAACGTTGGCGAATCTGCCAACTTTGAGGGTTTTACGGGGTCGCCGCCCTTGTTGCCTCATTTGTGTCCACTGAGTGTCCCGTAGGTAGGGGTATGTGGGGTATATTCAGAAAGCCCTTGAAAAGGGCTAACCGGAACACCCAGGTTTGCATGCTGTACTGACAACATGTTTGAGATTTTTGTCCGTTTTGGACCAAAACGTTGTTGCCTGCTGCCTTTTTTTGTCAACAGGCAGCTACCATGTCTTCGTGCAAATTCACGCCACGTGCTGTTGCTTCCCCTGAAAAAGTTAAAAAAAGTGGCTGGATTTTGGCAGCACACCTGACCCAGCCAACCTACAGCCCCATGCTGGCTACGTATGGTTGACATCAGGGTACAGTGAGGCCATTCCCTGGCGCAAGGTTTGCTTGACCAAACAACGAAATGTCGACCTCACAACCGATGGCCTGTGGGCTATGCCTCTTAACGAAGGTTGAGTGCCGGTGAAGGCACAGAGGGAAAAAGGGAGGAAATATGTCCCTGCCCACAAACAAGGGGATGTCTGCCCCAATGGGGTCCCAGCCCTGCCTCAAAAAGGCAATGCAGATGATGACGATGATTCATAATAAGGATGATTCACCGGTGCAGTGCCATGTTTGTGTGCACCATCCAATGTGTTGCACTGTGCTGAAAAATGTGACCGCCTGCCCCCCCCACCCCCCAACCCATACATTTCTGAAATGGCTTTTTCTCAAAGATTTCAAGGGGCTTTTAGGGGGCTTTTTGGCAGTGCAAAGTGTCCCAGTGCCCATATGTAGGGGGCTTTTTGGTAGTGCAAAGTGTCCCAGTGCCCATATGTAGGGGGCTTTTTGGCAGTGCAAAGTGTCCCAGTGCCCATATGTAGTGGGCTTTTTGGTAGTGCAAAGTGTCCCAGTGCCCATATATAGGGGGCTTTTTGGCAGTGCAAAGTGTCCCAGTGCCCATATATAGGGGGCTTTTGGTAGTGCAAAGTGTCCCAGTGCCCATATGTAGGGGGCTTTTTGGCAGTGCAAAGTGTCCCAGTGCCCATATGTAGGGGGCTTTTTGGTAGTGCAAAGTGTCCCAGTGGCCATATATAGGGGGCTTTTGGTAGTGCAAAGTGTCCCAGTGCCCATATGTAGGGGGCTTTTGGTAGTGCAAAGTGTCCCAGTGGCCATATATAGGGGGCTTTTGGTAGTGCAAAGTGTCCCAGTGCCCATATGTAGGGGGCTTTTTGGCAGTGCAAAGTGTCCCAGTGCCCATATGTAGGGGGCTTTTTGGCAGTGCAAAGTGTCCCAGTGCCCATATGTAGGGGGCTTTTTGGCAGTGCAAAGTGTCCCCATGTCATGGCCTCAGCGGACCGTGGCACAGACCCCCCCCCCCCAATGTCTCCCATACGACCATATGCCTGTGACACAAGGGTATATGCGAGCTCAGTATCCGTTGCTCATGGCCCCAACGTCTCCCGTTTCCCCTCCATTGCCCCCCATCTCCTAAGTGTTCCCCCCATTCAACCCATTTGCCCCATTTGTGGTGACTGGTAAAAGCCAACTTTGACCCCCCGATTGGTGCTCAAAACTAAACAGAGAATTCAAAAATGCCTCCAAAACCCGAAAAATAATGCCCCCCGCCCTGCCCCCACCAGACCCCTCACACCAATTTGCAACATCTTTCGTGTCCGCTCATTCTTGAGTTTATGTGCATTTTTTATGGTTGCCATCCAGTAGCTGTTGGTGGGTGGTTGTGTTCAACAAAGGTCAGTCTACCAAAGGTTCCACGTGCACCTTCGCTTAGCTTTATTAGGTCTCACCCCTCTGCAACCCCCAAAGCATGCCGCGGGGGTTGGGGTCCAGGACTGCGCTGAATCCCCCCTCACCTCTCCACTGGCAAAACATCCAAAGCCTGTGTCCCATTTGTATCCCACACAAGAAAGTCTGTGTCCCGCGCTTACACGCGTTGCCGAAATCAGTTCCGGCCAGTTGGCCAGCCAAGGCCCATTTTGGCACCATTTGGGTAAATCGCGGGGAACAACCCAGCTTGACCCATAATTTCAAGCTCACTTTCCCCCCATTTCTAAGCAAGCCAAATCCACCCAAATTCGCTCTTGGCAAGAATGGAGACATGTTGTGCGTTACGCTGCGCACGTGTTGAAAAAATCAGTTCTGGCCAGCTGGCCAGCCAAGTGCCATTTAGGCACCATTTGGGTATATCACGGGGAACACCCCAGCTTGACCCATAATTTCAAGCCTATTTTTGTACCCATTTTTAAGCAAGCCGGATCCACCCCAATTTGTTCCCGGCGGACATGGAGACATTTTTGAACGTCGCAATGTGCGTGCATGCACTGCCACACCCAAGTGGCATGTCCGGGCAGGAGGCCGTCCTCAGCGCCACCCATGCCGGCGCTTGTGCAGGGGGCGGCGCGGCGCCCACGTCATTCGACGGCCTGGAGCTGACGGACGGGACCCGGAAGGGCGTGGAGCACATGGGCTTCACGAAGATGATGGAGATCCAGGCGCGGTGCATCCCGCTGCTGTTGTCTGGCAAGGATGTGGTGGGCCAGGCCAAGACCGGGTATGCCCGACCCGAGCCGACGCCGACCACAGGGCGCACGGCGAGTCCCTGAAAGCCTCAGACCCTTTCCAATGGTACAACTATCAGAAGCTACTGCAGCAAAAGCCGCACGGCAACGCACGGCTGCATGGCCGGGGCACAGTGGTCACGGGGCCACAGTGTTCGGGGGCATAGTGGTCTGGGGGCAGGCATATGCGCTGCGGCCGTAGGCCGTAGTAGGGTCTTACACTCATGAACGAGTCGTCGTTTCATTTCACATGGCGATCACACACAGGCTGGGGTCATTCCTTCAGCAGAGGGTTTTTCTATTGGATAGCCTTCGTGCAACGTCACGCATGCCCAGGCCATGCAATGCATGACCCCCACCCTCTTCTGGCCGGGGGTATAACCCCCCGCCTTTTTCTGACAGCCACCCCCCCCCCCCCCACTAAGGAATCATGAATGAGGAAACTTGTGTCCCTGAAGTGCGGCACGTTTGCGGAAGTATGCCTTGTCATGGCGGTATGATACCCACCGCCTCGTTTTGCTGTTGGCATGGGATGGGGCCTCTGTGGCTGTGTGCCCTCGGTTCTCAGGGGGAGTATCAGACGCGGTGCACGCGCCGTGTGCATACCGGGGGTTGTTCTGTGGACCATTTCAGCCAATTCAGAGGTTACTGTGTCTAGTTGGGGCCCCGAAACGCTCACGATATGCATGTGCGCCTTTTTTTGTTGCTTGTGCCGTGTCCTGTGTGATGTTCCCTTCTTGGCAGGCCTGTAATTTGTCGTCTGTCAGCCTGGTGCTGCACCGGTTGCATGTGAGCTCGCCCAAGGGGGCCCTCACACCCGGCCATACCTCTTCCCCCAGCAACCTCCACCAAGGGGCAGTGTTTACAAGGGCTTCAAAGGTACCCCGTTTACTAGAAAAGTTGTTCAACTGCCTGACGCGCTGTGCGCACGGTGCGCTAACCCCCCCCCTCAGTGTGAGTTCTGAGTCCTGCTGAGGGATACATGAGCAGATTGGGGGAGGGGCTTTTGCGGAGGCTGCGACCCGGTCGCTTCTCCGTTTCCCCGACTGCACACCCGCCCCCCCGCCAACCCAAACCCCCTCCAACCGCCCTCCTCAGCCCACCGTTTGCCCGCCTCTTCAGGGCCGGCAAGACTCTGGCGTTTGTGCTGCCGTGCATCGAACTGATGGTGCGCACGAAGTTCATGGTCCGCAACGGGACGGCCTGCATCATGATCGCGCCGGTCCGCGAGCTCTGCCTCCAGATCCACGGGGTCGTGGCCCAGATGCTGAAGTACCACGCGTCCCACACCCACGGCTGCTGCTTCGGGGGCAACAACCCCAAACACGAGGTATCCGGTGCGCGCTGGCCACGGGGCTGAGGGCTGAGATGCGCGTCCAAAGGCGTGCTGCTCGCATTTCTGCGATTTGCGCGAGACGGAGCCTGTGCGGATTGCCCGTCCAGAACAGTGAGCCAGTTCGCCCCAGTCATTCATTGGGGGATGCTGCGGTGGTAACACCCCCGCCACAGATTCCCTCAGGCGATTTGGCTCTTTTTTTCCGCCGTGTACCCCCCGCCTCCAGGGCGCCCAGCCTATGCCCAGCCACTGTCTCCCTGATGGCAAGTGCCAACTTCAATGGCATTTGTAACCGACAGTAACCGCCCCAGCCGCTTTCGCAACCACCAACCGCCTGTCTAACTGCTGGGGCCGCCTCTGAGGGGCCTTCCCTTCTAGTGCATCCCTGGGGCTGGCGGGAGCACGCGACCAGCGTGACTTGGAGTGGGGGTCCTGTTTGCCACATTGGGCCTGTGTGGGTTTTCCATTGCTCGGCGGGTGACGTTGCTTTAGGCGTTGGCATCCACGGGGGCCTGGGCAAGGCAGTTCTGGTGGCTTCAGCGTCGACCCCCGTCGGTCGACCGTCAACCAACTCCGACTGGTTTATGGGACGGGAGCAGGCCATTGCTTGAAGGGAGGCCCACCCCTAGTGGCTGAAGCGCTCCCGTCCAATCCATTGCGAAACGACCCTGGAAAGCAATTACCCGCAGGGGACAAATGTATTTTGTGAAAGAGGGGGGACAGTGGAGGCTGCTTTTGGGCGCAAACTTCTTTCCGGCCGCTGACGCCATCCCCCCCCCCCCCACCAAAAAAGAAAAAGCATCGGAGGTGGTGATGGCTGGACGAGGATGAACGAGGCACGGAGGGAGCGAGTGGTTGGCAGGGTGGGTGGCGTATACGGAGCTCCCCCCCCCCCCCCCCCCCGCCACTCCCTCCCTCCCTCCCTCCCTCCCTCCCTCCCTCCCTCCCTCCCTCCCTCCCTCCCTCCCTCCCTCCCTCCCTCCCGTCTTCCGCGGGGAGACATACCCCAGTCACGATTGTTGAGAGTCGCCAAGGGTTGTTGCGGGTTGTCGCTGGTTGTTGAGGATCATGGAAGGCGATGGAGGGTTGCTGACGGTTGCTGAGGGTGTAGGTCCCTTCTGTGCCCTCTTTGGCTCGTGTCCATGGTCCGAAAGCGAAGCCCCATCCGCGGCCTTGTCAACAGATTGAAAAGCTCAACAAAGGCTTGAACGTGCTCGTTGCAACCCCCGGTCGTCTGCTGGATCATCTGCGCAACTGCCGGACCTTTGTCTTCAAGAACCTTCTGGCGCTCGTGATCGACGAGGCAGACCGCATCCTGCAGCAGGTGTGATCGTGCGGGCCAGGGGCCAGACGGTGACTGTCGCCCGTGCGGGTGGCCCGAGGCTTCTCCTGGGGAGATGCATGGTCCAGGATGAGGAACGGGTGGGAGTGGGACGTTTCGGGGCACGGGCCCGATGGCAGAAGAGCACTGGCCGGCGCGCCGGCGGACGGCTACGCGTATTGTTCAATCCGGTGTCAACTCCCGCGTCAAACTCCACGCGCTCTGGGGAGGCTTTCGGATGCAGTTCGGGCCCTGCAGCGAGTACTGCCGATGCCGGTCGAGTGTTGATGCCCGACCCTGGAGGCGCCGGGCGTTGTCACCACTGAACCAGCTGGAGTATCGATAGGTGGAGGTGGAGAGGCAGTTCAGCTGGGAAAGGCGCGTCAGGGGTGCTCGTGCGCTTCAGAGAAATGCAACCCCTGGTGCATAGAGTACCCGTGACACTCCGTTGCTGCAAATTGGGATGCGATGAGTGGTTTCAGGACGAGGGCAATGGCCGCGTGAGGGGTAACGGTACGGAGCACGAGAGCAGTGGGCGTTGAGAGGTGCAAGACGGGGGCGACGCTCTGTGCCTCACGGCCTCGCATGCTTCACATCCCGTTGCCTCATCGCCCCCAGCGCCGCCGAACGGTATCCTCGTTGCTGCGTGCCCATGTCCTGGTCAGGCCATGGGGCGTGGGCGGTGGGCAGAGCGCCCGCAGGACGGCGGTGGGGGGGTGGCATGGTGGTGCAGGGAGGGGGAGGGCGTTGCGGGGGTTGCACTTGGCCCCAGATGCCGTGTTGCCGCCTGCCCTGCCAATCCTGAGACGGTCCGTGTCATCAATGCGCGCCGCATATGCCCCGCGGCGCACTCAGGCTCCCCATGAGCCCCCAGCAGCCCACCGCAGCAGCCACTGACCACTGTAACCGTCCACGCGCGAGGTCGCCACCACCACGGGCCTGGGATACCGAGCAAAGCTGGCCGGCGACGGAGCAAGTTGGCAAACCCACGTCACCTGCAACAACACCAATCCCCACCCATCGGCCCGGGTGGCGCGCAGGCTGCGCGAGGGGATGGACTTCCACCAGTGCACACGCCATGGATATGGGGGATGGGTTGGGGGCGCACCGTGACGGAGGGACACACATGTTTGGCTGCCAGCAACGCGGAACACGGAAGGGAGGGAGGGAGGGAGGGGGGGCGGGGGCAAGAGCTCCGCTTACGCCACCCACCCTGCTAACCACTCGCTCCCTCCGTGCCTCGTCCATCCGCGCCCAGCCATCACCACCTCCGATGTTTTGGGGGGGGGGGGGAGGGGATGGCGTCAGCGGCCGAAAAGAAGTTTGCGCCCAAAAGCAGCCTCCACTGTCGGCCCTCAGCCTTGTCACGTCGTGCCACTCACCGTCCCGAACTCCGGATTTGAGAGACAAATTGGCGGAGCTGGACTCCACAGCGGCACATTCGTAGTGGGCGGTGTGATTCACTGTGCGCCTTGCCAGCGCTGCAGTCGTGCCTCACTGCGAGGCATGATGCGTGATGCGCTCGCCACAAGGCCCCCACCCTAAGTTCAGGGGCTTGGAACAGGATCCAGTGACCCCATGCGATGGCATCAGTCCCATGCGCAGTCGGGGGTCGTTCTGAGCGGAGAGGGCGAGTGTGCGGTGCTGCTGCCAGGCATCAGTGCCCTGTTTTCTCTGGTCAGGGGTTCGAAGAGGAGATGCGAGACATCATCGACATTTTGCCCCGAACTCGTCAGACGATGCTGTTCTCTGCCACACAAACCACGAAGGTGTGCCACCCGGGTATTGAGGGCGGTGGTAATGGGGAAACGCAACAACCACAGCAACAGCAGCAGCAACAGCAACAGCAACAATGATAAAAAGAGCAGCGCCGCCGCCGCCGCCGCCGCCGCCCCAAAATGCCTCCCCCACCACATGCCCCAACACCAGCAGCAGCTCCACCATCACCAAAAACATCGACAATACCAGCAGCAGCAGCAACAGCCGCAACAACAACAACAAAAACAAAAACAACGGCAACAACAACAACAACAACAACAACAACAACAACAACAACAACAACAACAACAACAACAACAACAACAACAACAACAACAACAACAACAACAACAACAACAACAACAACAACAACAACAACAACAACAACAACAACAACAACAACAACAACAACAACAACAACAACATTAACAACAACAACAGCAACAACAACAACAGCAACAACATTAACAACAACAACAACACCACCACCACCAACACCAACAACAACAACAGCAGCAGCAGCAGCTGCTGCTGCTGCTGTTGTTGTTGTTAATGTTGTTGTTGTTGTTGTTGTTGTTGTTGTTAATGTTGTTGTTGTTGTTGTTGTTGTTGTTGTTGTTGTTGTTGTTGTTGTTGTTGTTGTTGATGTTGTTGTTGTTGTTGTTGTTGTTGTTAATGTTGTTGTTAATGTTCTTGTTAATGTTGTTGTTGTTGTTGTTGTTGTCACTTTCTTGCCCCCTCAATTAACCAACCGTTACTTCAATTGGCGTCAGTCACCGTGTAGCCGCGGTCCTCCACTTGCCTGAGTGGATACCGGACGCCAGGAGGGTTGTCGGTGGGTGCGTTGGAGCACACTTGCTGTCGCATCCTACTGCGCTGCCACATGTTTGTGCACTGGAGACGCGCATGCGACACACACACCCACACCCACACACACATACATACATACATTCGTGTATGTGTGTGTGTGTGTGTTTTCTTTCCACCGCTTTTCTTGCTTCGTTCTTGTCTCGCGGTTCCCAACGTGTGTGTGTGTGGGACAACCGTTTCAGCTGCCGCAACTGGCCAACCGTTACAACTGTCACAACAGTGTTTCCATTTTGAGCTGCCTACAGGAAGTGTGCAGCGAGGCATTGGCTTTGATGTCAATAACCGGGTTGGGCTTGGTTGGAACGTGCTTGTGGATGATAGCTGCACTGACGGACTGTCCGAAGTCTCATGAACAACTTATCCGGTTCGATTCGGGGCGTTCACTGTGTCCACAATGCATATCAGTGTCCACGACTCAATCGGATGTGGCCATGCGATGACCCCGTCGCTGTCGGCAGGTGCAAGACTTGATCCGATTGTCCTTCCAGAACCCCCCGATTTACGTCGGGGTGCACGACACTGCAGAGCACAGCACCGCGGACGGCCTCACCCAAGGGTACGTGGTGATCTCGGCGGAAAAACGATTTTTGCTGCTGTTCACGTTCCTGCGAAAGTACAAGGGCAAGAAGATCATGGTCTTCTTTTCTGCGTGCAAGGTGTGCGCTTGCAGCGTGGCGGACGGCATTGGGAACGCTTCCTGCGCACCGCAGGCGCGCCGCAGGGGAAGGGCAATGGGCTGTGCGCTGAATAGCACCGCATTGATTTTCCTCAAGTTTGGGCCAGGGAAGGAGGTCAAACGGGCACAATGCTGTGAGGCACAACACTCACAACCGACAAAACTGTTGCGACAACCGCTCCCCATTCAAAAGCACGGTCCACAAAAGGGAACGATGTCGCATGTTCCACGACGAGTACCGAAATTGTGCGGCGCAGGATCAGCGTTCCCATTGGTGACCCCCACGCAGAGCCGTCCGTAACGATCCAGATGTCCCGAGGACACGGATGGTGGACGGCACCCGAACATGGGCATCGGATGCCAGCGCGTACCCGTGGGACCACGGGTGGCGGAGGTCGCGGACGGTCCTGCAGGGGGCACTTCGCGCACGCCAGTGCCCGTGCCCTCAGGAAGTGCAGTTTTTCTCGGAGCTGTTGAACTACATCGACGTGCCCGTCTGGGACCTGCACGGGAAGCAGAAGCAGCAGAAGCGAACCAACACGTTCCTGCAGTTCACCAATGCGCCAAGCGGCGTGTTGCTGGCGACGGACGTGGCGGCAAGGTGCGCAGTGCTGCGTCCTTCCAGAGCCCTTGCCCCCAAGTTCAGACCTTTCCCTGGGAACCCCAACAGGAGGGGGGGGGGGGGATTGACACAGGACGGCCTGTGGACAGAGGCGCGTGGACAGCAAAAACAGTCAAACGACCCCGGCAACAACCAGCACATCCTCAATACGCCGATTATTGGGCGCCGCTGACACGCAAACGGCACACCATGCCACATTCAGCACAGCCCCTGCACACCAACCACTGGGCTCCGCGAACGCGGAAACGACACCAGCAAGAGCACCGGCCGCAGCGGCCGACAGAAAGCAGCGACCCGACGCAATATGCGAAGGGAAGAACGGGTGACTGTCCAGGGCCCCGTAAAGGAGCAACAACCGGACGGAATGTCACACGGGGGGGGATTGAGGTCCGCAATTTTGTGTGTCCACCCGCCGTGCGTGTGGGTGCCCTGTGTGTGCCCTCCCGTGATTTTCCCGCAAGTTTGCACGATTTCCCCGCAATTTTCGCGCAATTTCCCCGCAATTTTTCGCGATTGGATTGGACGCTCCCTGACCGCAATCCCCCCCCCCCCCACCCCCGCCGCCGCCGCCCACAGAGCCGCGCGCCGCAAACGTTTGAGCACGTGCTTTCTCCAGCAGTGGCCTGTCGCTCCTCCCGCTCTATCACCGGCTTCCGCAGCCGGTGGTACGGTGGTGGCTGTGTGCGATGCGCCCTGTGGACTTGGGCAAATGGATTTGAGGGTCGTAGCTTTGGGGTCAGGCCTTTGCCCAGTGCCGCGTACCCCTGGGGTCTGGGGCATGATGACGCTTGTACTGGACGAGGGGGGGGGCAGCCTGTCACCTCTGGTCAGCCAGAGTATAGTCCGTAGGGCTGAGGTGCAGTGGATCCGCACACTATTTCTTGGGTTTGCCTCCACTGCAGCGGAAGGCGCCTACATGTCACTGAAGAGCTATTCTCTTTGACTTTTGCTTTGCACTTCTGCTTTGTGCCTGACGGTACCGGTGGTGCACGCGCATCGGTATCCCATCGCGGGGGGGGGGGCAAAAAATTTGTCTGAAAATGAGCCCATGATTTTTGGCTCCCATCAACATTTCATTTTTCTGCAGACGAAAATTCATCCGGTTTCGGGGGCCTTTTGCATTGCCACCTGCGCCGCTTTTCCTTCCGAATGCGGTTCTTTCGTGGGGGCACTTGCTGGCTGCCGTAGTTCGCAATTTCTCGGAAAAATCCTTCTTGCCTTCGAATGTGGTCCGTTGATGCATCAGTGTTTGCAGACCACCGTCTCATGTGCCGGCGAAACGCCCGAACCTTTGCTTTGGACCACAGTTTTACAAAAGGTTGGCGGGGGGTTCGGCACTGGTGGGGGGGGGGTCCTCTCGACCCCCCTGCCTCCCCCATGGCTACGCAAATCCCTGTTTGGTACCTCGCGGGAGGCATTGAAAGGGCTCAAGTCGGCTCACCCGTATCCCCATCCTGGCAGACGCCTTGTCCAAGCAGGACACTGGGTGTTGGGACCGCCGATTCGAAACACGTATTCTGCAGCTCCCTTGTTTTTTTTGTTTCAGATGGGCCTCACTGCAGTGTTGGTTTATGGGCATGACATGACCCATACCACGACGGGGCTCCAGGAACCCAACAATCGTTGGGCCCCACGGCACTCACCACCATGTTGCCCCGTGGGCCTGATTTTGGCCTGGAAAAAGATGGGCCTGATGGTGCACCCGATGGGCCTCAAACTGCCATGCGACAGCCTAATGGCCCCTTTGGCTGCATGTGGGGCATGAGCTTCTGGTTGGAATCGGGTTTTGTTAAAAGCAAACCGCTGCCGAAGCTGTTTGTCTTTGAAAGAGCATCCTTCTTGAGCATGGCGATATTCGTGCAAAGCTGGTGGGCTCCATTCCCTGCGACGAGCAGTCGCCGTGGAGGAGAAAATCATGTGTGAACGTGTCATCAAATAGTGCAGACCCCAACAACAACAAGTACACAACGACTATGACAACAGAGATGTGATTGAGGACTTGTGGTTGGGGATGCGCAGGTACCCTGTGACCAACGAAATGCCGTTCAAGCGAAACTGAGTACCCTGCCCCCCCCCCCCCCCCAAGGGAAGGGAAGGAGTGTGGTGAGGCCGATGGGCACTGCGGCCTACGGAGGGAAAGGCCAAGGGAAGGGAAAGGGAAGGAGAGAGGGAAGGTTAGGACAGGGAGGAAGAGGAAGGTCAAAGGGTGTGAGAAGCCGATGGGCACCACCGCCTATGGAGGGAAAGGGTCCAAGGGACGGGCAGCGAATGGCGATCGGCCAGTAGGCGCCACCAGCTGCAGACTAGATCATCACACCATGGCGTCATGCCAACCCCCCCCCCCCCCAACGGTACTGACGGGCGTTGCTGGTTGGCACGACCGTTCCGTTCCGATTTTACAGCGCGACACTGCGACGCGTGCAGCGCGGACGTCGTGCACTACGACAGAAGATTGTGGGCGGGCCACACAACGCCGCTCCTACGCCTGCCGCCCCTGTAGACCCTACTGCCCTCCCTGAACGGCTGCGACAGTCTGCCCTGTGCCATGCAGTCAGTCGCCCGGCTGCTGCCCCGTGGCGGTGCTATCACACTCCAAATGAGGTGGTGCCGCATCTCGAAGGCAGTGCGGCGCCGCCGTGCAGCGCAGTGCACCACGGCACAACGAACCGCAACCACGCGGAACGCACTGAGGCACACCGCAACCACCACAGTGCACTGAAGCAACAACATTCCGGCACTCCTCCCCCTGCCCCTGCTCTCCCCCGCCCCAGTGCGGCTGTTTCCCCCGCCTCGGCCCCACGTGGGCCCATGTCGTCGCAGAGGCCTCGACATTCCAAATGTGGACTGGATCGTGCAGTACGACCCCCCGGACCAGCCAGAGGAGTACGTGCACCGCGTGGGCCGTACGGCGCGCGCCGGCCGAGTGGGCAACGCGTTGCTGTTCCTCATGCCCGAAGAGCTGGGCTTCTTGAAGTATTTGAAGTCTTACAAAAGTGTGCAGTGCTGCGTGTGCGGGGGTTGTGGGCTGCGTAGTGGGGGGGATGGGGCGGGCTGTGGGCGGGGGTGTGGGGCGGGCTGCGGGCGGGCGGGTAGGGCAGGCGGCTGCAGGCGGGTGGGCGGGTGGGGCGGGCTGCGCTGGGCGGGCGGGTGGGCTGTGTGTGCGGGGGTTGTGTGCTATGGGCTGTGTAGTGCTGTGTGTATGTGTCTGGGACTTTTGTACGAGTATTGTGTGCTGCTGTGTGGCTATCGTATGAGGGCACTGTATGCTGCGCAGTGCAGTGCCGTGTGCGGGCATTGTGCGCTGTGTTGGGGCGTTTGGCTGTGTACTGCTGGGATCTTCGGACTGTGCACAAGTTGACCCTTCATGGGGATGCAGTCCGATGGCGTGGCACTGCAGCGTACGTGCGGCGGGTCGATGAGCGCCTGTGGGTGGCCCGGACACACGGAGTGCTGGGGGGGCAAGCCCAAAGCGTCCGTGCGACCGGGCCTTGACGTGTGAGATGGAGCCCCGTGTGTAGTGCCATGAAGGCCCCGGCGGTGAGCGTCCAATGCAATTGACGAGTGCCGAGCTTTAGCACTGCTGGGGGCTGCTGGTGAGCCTTCAGAACGGGCCCCGGTGTTCTGGAGGAGGGGGATCCAGCGAAGGGGGTCCATTGCCAGCCCCGAACAACACCCGATCCCAACCCGCAGCCCCTGCCGCACCTGCAGCCACATGGGCCGTCTGGCTGTTTGAGGCCCGCCGGGTACACCTTCAGGCCCATTTTCCAAGCCCCAGGTCAGGCCCATGGGGCGACATGGTGGTGAGTTCCCTGGGGCCAAACGATTGGCAGGTCCAGGGAGTCACCCTCGCGGTGAGGCACGACTGCACAGCGCTGCGCAAGGCGCGCAGCGAATCGGCCCACACCGCCCACCACGAATGTGCCGCTGTGGAGTCCAGCTCCGCCAATTTGTCACTCAAAATCCGGAGTTCGGGACGGTGAGTGGCACGACGTGACAAGGCTGTTGCTGGCAGCCAAACATGTGTGTTCCTCCGTCACGGTGCGCACCCCAACGTGGGGCAGCCCTTCGTGCATGGACCCACCCAGTGCTGGGAGCACGCGCGGTGCAGTGCCGGGAGCACGCGCGGCGCAGTGCTGGGAGCACGCGCGGCGCAGTGCCGGGAGCACGCGCGGCGCAGTGCTCGCACACGCGGCATTCGCACGCGGACGCATTGTTCACCCTCAGTCCCCCTCAACGAATATGAGTACCCCGAGTCACGGCTGCCTGCGCTGGTCGCGAACAAACTGAAGACGCTGATCGAGACCAACTACTATCTGTACAAGTCCGCCCGCGACGCGTACCGCTCGTACATGCTGTCCTACCACTCCCATTCCATGAAGAACATCTTCGATGTTTCGAAGTTGGACGTCATGAAGGTGTGTGGCGGCCGAGCGGTTCGGCGGTGAGTGCGCATGCCGCGTCCAGGGACCCTGTGGTGGGTTCCCACAGGAGCGCAGGTGCACCGGTGGCACCATCGGTGACACAAGGTCTGGAAGTCCCCGCGCTGAGCTCCCAGCAATGGAGGAACGACGTCGCGTGCAATGGATTGTCTGCCCCTACGCCTGGGCTGTCCTTCAGAGCAACAAGAGAAGCCTTCGTAACGCCAACAGAAACGAACGTTCACGGGGGCGCTCTCTGCTTCATGGTCAAGAGGGCCGGTTGGCGGTTGGCGGTTGGCGGTTGGCGGTTGGCGGTTGGCGGTTGGCGGTCCCCGGGGTCTGTCCATTACAAAAACAATGACTGGGCTTCCTAAGGACACCCCACCCCTATCCCGTGCATTATTGGGGCGAATCCCAGGGCATGGGGGGCATTAGTTGGGCACCATACGCGGCATACTCTCACACACATTCAACTGTACTGCACGGGGGCTGGGGCTTGGGACGCCTGCACTGGGGCTGGGACTTGGGACGTGTGCGCTGGGGCTGGGGCTTGGGACGTCAGCTGCACTGGGGCTGGGGCTGGGGCTTGGGACGTCAGCTGCACTGGGGCTGGGGCTTGGGACATCGGCACTGGGGCTCGGGCTAAGGACGTCTGCACTGGGGCTGAGACCTGGGGCCTCTGCACAGAGGGTCCAATGCAGCTACACACCAGCGCTAATGCATCAGGCAAACAGACAACACAGCGCAACTGCTCAAAGAGGCATGAGTATTCGCAGTGCCAAATCCTGACTGCCACCAGCTGCGCGCACCACCTTCCCAGTCCCCTGAGACCGTCCATCTTCTACCGCATGATGAAGATCTAGAGAACCCGCCTGACGCAGAAGGGGCTTTAGCTGGGGGGCTCATGTCCTCCGTCTGTCAGTCACATCTGTACTGCAGGCGGTGACTCGGCAGGCAGGTCGCGCTGCTGTGGCTGTGCCCATGTCGTCCTTTGGGGGGGGGGGGGGGTTGGCACAAGGCCTCGGTATCGGATTGTTTGCGGGGGGTGCTTCGCATCGGCCAGACATTAGAGCATAGGACTTTAGGTGTAGGGGGGGCGCATGCGGTGGACGGCCGCGACAACGCGTGGAGGAGCAGGGCACCGGGGCCTCACGCACACGGAAACACAGCGAGGCAGGTTGTGGACGGCCTAAGGACAGAGGCGTGTGGACAGCAAGGACAGTCAAACGACCCCCGCAACAACCAGCACAACCCCCAATACGCCAACTACTGGGCGCCGCTGACGCGCAAACGGCACATCCCGCAACATCCAGCACAGCCCCTGCACACCAACCACTGGGCTGCGCGAACGCGGAAACGACACCAGCAGGAACACCGGCCGCAGCGGCCGACAGAAAGCAGCGACCCGACGCAACATGCGAAGGGAAGAACGGGTGACTGTCCAGGGCCCCGTAAAGAAACAACAACCCGACGGAATGTCACACGGGGCGCTGCTTTGTGTCGGCCAGACATTAGACTGTTGAACTGTGGGTGTATTGAACAGCGGCCCTTTATCTGCGCTCTTGTTTGCTGCAGCGAAAGGCGTGACATGTCACCGAAGAGCTTTTCTCTTTGACTTTTGCTTTGCACTTCTGCTTTGCGCCGGACAGTACCGGTTGTGCACACGCATCGGTATCCCACGGGGGGGGGGGGGGGGGCTTGCTGTCTTGCTGATGCAAGCCCCACAACGGTCAATGAGTCACAGCGCTCCGTTTTCGCGTGCATCGCAGCAGAGAAGCTTGCACTTGCATTCTTCTCCGTAACCACCTTGACAACGGCGTAAACGATCGGCGACTGTTCACGGCCTGGGATTATGAGTGTCGGAGACGTTTTGTTGTGCGGGAACAGAGGTCTGACCGCTCAGACAACCAGCTCCGCTGGCGGGTCGGGAGGAGGGGGGGGGGGGCTGAAGGATGGGTCAGACGCCGAAAAATCTTTGTGTACCTAAACTCGGCCCCCAATTTCGGGCCCCTTTGATGAATTTCATTTTGTTCCTGGGGAGCATTTTTCCAAATGTGGGTGGGCGGTCGGATGGGTCAGCTGGGGGACCTCAGCAACGGCCTGCTTGGGGCATGTGCTGCAAGAGGCTGGTGCAACTCCCAACAGCACAATGACTGCTTTCACAGATTGCGATGTCCTTCGGCCTTGATCAGCCTCCGACGGTGAACTTTGCAATCTGTGATACGCACAGGAAGAAGGATAAGGGCAGGTATGGCATTGTCTGCGTGTGCGCTTGGTGCCCGGTGCTCGGTGCTCGTGCTCCTGCTTGTGCGGCTGCAGATGCTTGTGTCGCACAGGTGCTGGTGCTGGTGTTAATGGGTGCACCGCTGGTTATGCCCTTGCTTGTGCTCATTGTGACACTGGTGCGCATGTAAGTGCTCTTGCTTCTGCTGGTACGCATGCCTATGCTGTGGTTGTGCTGCTGGGGGTGCTGGGCTGGTCCCGGCGCTTGTGCGCGTGCTTAGAAGTAGAGAAAAGGAAGAATCAGGGCCGTGGCCGGGTCTGGCTGTGTGAATGCACCCCCTCTTTTTGCCCACCGTAGCAGGGGAGTGTGCGCCATGAGAGCGGAGTGCAAATGTGAGCTGTGGCACTGCACTCGCATTTTTTTTTCACCCGCAGCACACCATCTTCGGCACTCCCGATCAGAGGCCACTGGCGCGTGCCCCCGGGCCGGGCAGTCACATGCATCCTCGTACGTCGTTCCTCCGCAGTGCCCGTAGGGGCATGGGGCAAAGACTTCACGGGGGCACAGGGTGACAACGCTGTAAAGGACCGGGACACTACAGCCCTGCAGGGACAGAGGCAGAGAGGGATTTGGAGTCCGACAGCAAAGCAGACGCCGGGAAGTGGTAAGCAGGCATCGGGACAGACCCACGTCTCCAAGCCCAGACCTGTGGTTGCAGCGATACACAAGCATCAACCCCATCCGTACATCACTGTACACAGTACCCAGCTCGAGCCGTACACAGAGGTATGCAGCTCTCCAGTGCAGCCCCACGTAGCCGCACTCCGGGTTTTCTGGATTGAAAATGTTGAGCCCGTACCTTTTTCAGTGGTGAAGCCAGGCAATCGAACGGTGAGCCCAGGCCTTTAAATGGTGAGCCCAGGCCTTTAAATGGTGAGCCCAGGCCTTCAAATGGTGAGCCCCGGCCTTCAAATGGTGAGCCCCGGCCTTCAAATGGTGAGCCCAGGCCTTCAAATGGTCCAGTTCCCCTTCAGTGCCCAGCCTCGCCATACATATTTGTACACAAGTATTGAGCGTAGCCGTATGTAGCCGTACACTGAAAGACGGCACAGTCGTACGCAGCCAACGGGTCCGGCCACAACTATCGGCCCGTTCAAGCCGGACCCTCCGGTGCCCCGCAGCTCTGACACTACCCGTCCTTTGTCCCACGGCCATTTCTCAGGGAGTTCGGATCCGGCTGGAGCACCCTCCGAGACCGAGGCCGCGACCGCACGCACACAACGGATGGCGGGAGGTCCGGCGTGCAGTGGACCCGCTGAGGCCGATGCCACACCCCCGCGTGGGGGTCCCGCCGTGATGCCGCTGCGGGGCATTGGTGGCCCGGCACTCACCCATCGGAGCCCCACAGTCCGCGGGTGTTCGGCGGCAGGACCGCTCCATTTGCGCCCCCTTCGCCCGCGTTTAGCGGGGGCTGCCCGCACGACCCCTCCCACGGCAGCGTCTGCCCGGGGGCGGTCTTTAATCAGCCTCTCACTTTTCGCCCTGCGGACCGCCCGCGGTGGGCCCCCGGGGGTGGGGGTTTGACCGTTGATGGTCACCCGACGCCTGTTGGCGGTTGAGCAGCGGCACTTGGGATGTCCCATTGCTGGTGGGCGCTCTTGCCATGGTGCGTGTGCGGTGCAAATTTTGGGTGCATCTAGGGACCCTCCCAGTGATGATGTCAACCATCAAGAGGCCTCCATGAAAGAACAAAAGCTACCCGGAACCCTCTGGGATTTATTGGCAACCATCAAACAAACCCAGGAAGACAGGTCTTGTGCTTGCAGCTACGCTTTCCTTCTCGGGTTCTGTGGGCTGTTTGGGTGGGTGCATCTTGGGACGGTGCACCGGTATTTGACCGCCAATAGTTGCCGCAGTGCGGACGCGGTGCGCGCGCACCGCAAAAACGCCTTCTTGGGCGTGTCCGGCAGCTTACGAAGGCGTTGGCCACGGATTCCGGTGTTTCAGTCCGACGGCGCAAATCGCGGGGATCTTTTTTGGCTTCTTTGAACTGAGGACCGCCCCGTTGCCGTCCACGGGTTTTGCGCTTCTGACCCGCAGCAGCGATGACCGGCGGCGTTCCGTTGGGACTGCATGTGCTCCCTGCCCAGCGCCTGCATCATATATGATCCGATTGTGTGTTGAGTGGACCATTTCTTTCTGTTATTAAGGGCAGCCCCCCGTGACCAGTCAACCGTCGTCGGTTTGGTCGCCAACCTTTTCGCTTAACCGCCAACCGCTGGATATTATCCGCCAGACCGCCGTCCGTGACCAGCGAGTGGCGGAAGATCTCTTTTTTGCTTTTCGTAAAGCCACCCCCCCCCCCCCCTCTCCGGACCCAACATGCGACTGCTGACCTGCTGCAGTGGCAAAGGGGGGGGGCAGGGGCATTGCCCTGACCCCAGCCATTGACTTTTCGGGCAGTGAACTGGATCTGGCACACTGGACTGAGAGCCATGAAGACCGTTGGTGGCAGGTGCGCTTGGAGCTGATTGCAGTGAAGCAAACCTGACCCATGCCCCCCCCCCCCCCGGCCGCCGGACCCTCTCAGGTGTCACCTTATCCCCCTCCCCTCCGCCCCGGCCCCAGAGCACGGCCGTCCACACAGCAAACGTGCCCTCTGTCCCCCTGACAGTGTCAGACCGGCAGGAGGGAGCAGGTCCGACGGCATCCGTGTGGCTCAGCAGGTCTTTCCTCCTTGGGAGAGAGAGACTGGGACCGCCACATCCCCAGGACCAGCACACTACCCCTTGGGGTTTGGCCAGGGTAGCAGCAACGGGCACGTGTCCCCCGTCGACCCATTCATTGAGATTGTGCATCGGTGTGGCTGCTGGTGTATGAAATCCATTGCATGCTGTTGAGCGAGAAGTACAGTGTCTGTACACACTCAAAAGGGTCATCACTTGTAAACAAGTGTAACAAGTGTGAGCATGTGCCAACAAGTGTCAGCGTGGGTCAATGAGTGTTTGTTGAGAAGCGCGGGGATGACCTTCAAGGGGTATGGCAGCCCCGCCCGCTGCAGAAGCCGGTGGCAGCTGCATTGGCCAGTTCCATGGTAACAAACCCTGTTTTTTTGCGACGGGGGGCATCTTGTTGTACTCCAACGGGATGACAATTGGCAGGGCACACATACGTTAGAACAGGAAAACCCAAGTTGTCAATAGGCACAATTCTGCTAAGCATTCTGCCAAGGGGTTTGGGAGGGCAGCGTACTGGGGCGCTGCCTGCATGGTACTCGCGCGCACTGGGGTGGATGGCGCGTGCAAAGGGTTGGTACATGTATGGCAGAAACCATACAGATGGGGTGTCACACGGAGTCCTCCACCTGGCTTGCTGTGAAACAAGAGAGGGTTTTGCGCACCCAAATGGTTGTGTGTGCATATCTTTTTGGACGCATCTGAAGTTGGGGCATTCGAAGCTTGGACAAGATACTTTGAATGTGCATGTGTTTGCTCTGCAGAAGCAAACCGTTTCTCGTCTTTATGCAGCGCAGTGCTATGGATGAGGGTGCAATAGGGTAAGGACATCGGGGGGAAGGACGGCACTTTTGGTTCACTGTTTTAATCACCAGCATGAAACCTGTTTCTGTGCTTTGTTGGTGCATAGGACAAAACTAGATTCCAGAGTTCTGCAATGCTGCGTTAGCTGAGGTCGAGGGGGCTTGATTCTGAGACCTGGAGGCTTGAACACCCAAGGTGTCAAGGCCTGGCTCAAAGGTGGCACCATGGTCTTGGAGCCAGGAGGGGTTGGCCTCAACCAGAGCATCCTCAAATTCAGCGTGCGGGGGAGGGGGGGTGACGTAAAGGGAGGGTCGCACACCAAAAAAAAAGGGCGTAACCTGTGTACCTTTTTTGTGGCCATAACCTGCATACACGTTTTTTTATACAAATACACTTACCAAAAAAAGCTTTTCCTGTGTATTCTTTTTTTTAGTAACCTGTGTACACAATGCGTGGGTTACATGTTTCTTCTTTACGCAGGCTACGTAAAAAAAAAGTTCATGGTCAAAAAAACGTACGGCGGTTGCGCCGGGACAAGTGTGCACACTCCAGCAGGCATACTGCAACGTTTTTGGGACAAATGATGCATCTGTAATCGCATTGAAGCTATGCCTGGTTTTGCCCCAAGCACCACCAAAGACACAGAAAATGCTTTTTTCACCAGGTAGTGGTGCTTGGACAAGGTGACTACGTGCGGCACCCCTGATCCAAAACCATTGCAAGCTCGTGACGCGTCCCCCATACCCCAACGTGTGTCTGGGCACAAATGCAAGCACACATGCAGCAGCCAATGCTGCCGATGCGGAAGATATCCATCAATGCGTAAAATCCATGGAGAGTGGTAGAAGGTTGGAGGCTGTTTGACAGACACACAGCTCGGTGCAAGGTAAGAAACATGTAGCTTGGCCAAACAACAGATTTACAGCCGGACATTGAACTGAATTGCTGATCACAGACACAATGATTGTTGACAAGCCTCTAGGTCTCAGAATCAAGCCCCCTCGACCACAGCCAATGCTGCTGATGCGGAAGATATCCATCGCCGGGTAAAATCTGTAGACAGTGGTAGAAGGTCGGAGGCTGTTGGACAGACACACATCTGTGCAAGGTAAAGAAACATGTAGCTTGGCCAAACAACAGATTTACAGCCGGACATTGGACTGAATTGCTGACCACTGACACAGTGATAGTTGACAGGGCTGTCCTTTAGCAATGACAATTTTCTTTTTTTTGTTTTCCACTTGGACAGCCCCAGGACACTCAGTGCAGTGCAACTATTTGGGCGTCTAGCCATACTGGAGACCCATTCTTTGTGATACTAGGGGCATCATGGTTGCCCCTAGTGTAGGTTGTGATGCTTCTTCTACATTGGGGATATGGCATTTTTGGATTTTCACCCACTTTTACCCATTTCCACCCCTTTTCACACTTTTTTGCTCATCTCCACCATGGACTCCCACACCTTGGTGTGGCCCCTTCAATTGGGGTGGCGGACTCCCACGCTTCGGTGTGGCCCCTCCGATCGAAGATCCACATGAAGATGACGCTGAAGCGCTCCCTTCGGTAACAGTCCCCGCCGGCAAGAGCGCCAGCCAATCCTCGTCTCGCGCATGCAGCAAAAGATGTTACCATCAACCTCACGGCCGGCCAATGGGTGACAATCTGCAAGTGGTTAGAGAACAACAAGGTACTCTCATAGCCCTTGTAGCCCCATCACGTACATCCATTTCGCCCTGCCACTACCCACATATGTACATCTTTACCCATGGTACGTCACCCTTTTAGGACCAAAAAGGGTGGTACCAATATAAGAAGGCTATGATTTTGTACTTAATTGACAATTGAACAGAAAAGAGGATTTGTGTGTGGCTTTCCGCATTTTGCATGATGTCTTATGTGGAGGGAAGGTAGCTTGCATTTGTCTTCAGCTAGGGTAGTTTGGGTGACCCCCGGGGGGGCGGCCGGGCCTGGTACTTGTATGCGACCCCCCCCCCCCCCCCGAGTTTTGAAACATAGCAGTGCAAGGGCTGCGGCGCCAACGGCGCCACATTTTTGGTCCCATGCTTAGTTGAAGGAATGCCTTTGGTCCTTAAGACCCTTAGGACTTTCTTCCCGGCAAAGACGAGAAATTGCTATTATCGCATACATACCTTTGTACCCCCATGCCCCCGAGACACACACAGCCCCTTGAGGTATGCATGTGGTAGTAGTGGGTCGCGCGCAGCCCCCCCCCCCGGCCGAGCTGCCAATACCCCCCCCCCCCCCACCCTCCCGCCCCAACTCCCCCCCCCCCCCTGCAAGTTTTGGCAGATAGCTGGGGGGTAGTCGCATCAGGACCGGTTGTAGTCGCCCCCCCCCCCCCCGGGGGGGGTGACCTAGATTTAGGGGCGTTTGGAAGGGGTGTGCTTGGGCTCTTTGGGGAGGACCTAAAAGTATCGCGCAGTGCAAGGATTCCCCCTTGGACAGCCCGTGATTGTCAAAAGTAGAGAGCTAATTGGTTCAGATTAGGTGAAGTACAATGACAACATTGATGGCTGGAAAATTTGAAACCAAGGGCGTTAACCTTGACACCAGCACTGAAATGCAGGTTGCATGCTATGGCTTGTTTGTTGCACGTTGCGGTGAATATTTTGGGTTCATGGGTGCTAGAGTTGTGCAGGTCCTCCTATCCCACTTGCAAGGGGAACAAAGACGATTTCGGAGACATGCAGCCCTACTACTTGGCCATGGTGAGGTGACTTTCCGCCCCAAGGGCAAGACAAATACTTGAGGGGCTGAGAGCCAATGCTCCATCCATGATTATCCAGTGCCAAGTTCCAATACAACCCTTGTCCGAACAGGTTACAAAGTAATCCAACATCTCAACCACGCCTTTTTTGCCCAAGCACAGCCTTGTCTAAGCACAACATTATGAACAGCTATTGCGTGGGCGGCTATACCGAGATGGGATGGGAAGGGGGGTGAGCAGCAGGCCACCGAATGGTGGTTATGGTAACAGCTATCTAACCACATCGGTAGCATAGTATACTGGAAATGCACTGGGACATTGTGGCGGAGGCCCTTGGTTCGAAGCCCGGCGAGTGGGTCATGGCGCCATCGGGTTTTGGGCTCCCCCTTTTCATGCGGATGAGTAAACAACAATCCTCAACGCCTAAAGGCACCGAGACCCTATCCATCAGGGCGGGAGGGCAAATGCACAGGATGTGCACGCACACGTGAGGGCGGCTTTGGCGCCTTGTCGGACACGTGGGCGCCGCGTTTGCTGGACGTTTGAACGATGATTTCCTGCCGGTGGGATACCGGCGGTGACGGCCATCGTCAGATTATGGCTAAGCACAACATTACTGCCACATGCACGACAGAGTGTAAGTAGAGCAGAACTAAGGGGCGTCTTGCGGGTGCTGCAACTGTTGCGGCCCGGTGAGCGCATGGTAATTGTTCTAGACTCAGAGTATGTCTACAAAGGGATCATTGATTGGTCTCACAAATGGAGGCGGCATGGGTGGAAAACAGCCTCAGGGGAGGTGGGACACCGAGACCTCTGGGAAACCATTTTACAATTGCGAGAGAAGGGGGTGGGCATATACGACTGGAGTGGACCCTGTCCCATGTGCGTGTGCAGAATGAACACGCCGACTAGCTGGCGGAGGCTACCAGACTGCAACACCCAAACAATAAGAGACGTAGGACAGAGCCAGAGTGCGAGGCATTGGGGCTCCACCCCATGGACTCGGGAGCCTCGTCGTCGGACGGGGATGGGTCCGGTGAGAGGTCTGCTTCGTCCGAGGCCTCGTGGAGCCGACAGTCAAAGGGGGGCATGGTCTACAGCGCGTCGTCCACGGAGTCGTCGTCAGACAGTGAGTCCAGTGGCTGTGGGTCGGAAGATTCCTTGTTCAGTACAGATGTGAGCGAAACCACCAGAAAGAGGGCGCGGCACAGGGGCAGGAAATCACCAATACCTGACCACTGACCTCTGACCCGACCTGATGGACAAAACAGGGAACTATACGTTGGAGGCGGCTTCGCCGCCCTATTGGACGATCGAACAATATTTGCTGAGGGTGAGATTCCCGGGCTGACGGCCAATGCGTCATTGAAGCTAAGCACAGCATTCCCGGCTGATTGTTGTTTCTGGGCCACAGTTTTTTTTGTATTTGTATCCAAGAGCAACCACTGAGCTGTGATGAGGTAGCTTTCGAGATTCTCAGTTAATCTTATCAGAGCATACTGCCATCCGAATGATTTGTATTGTGGTCCACAAATTGCTATATGTGCCACAGCTCAACCTGCTGTTGTTTGCAGGTAGGACAAATGTGCAGGGAGTTTGGTGATATGTGCCGCTGCAAAAATGTTTACCAGGATGTTCCATTTTGCGAACAGCAACAAGGGATGATTTGGATGTGTGCAACCAGAAATGTACCAAACATGTAGGAAGCCAAGTTGCCACAGTGAGAATATGATTTTGTTGCATTTCCACTCCCCCAAAACATTAACCTCAACATCACCACCACCCCTCCAGATCCCCCAAAAGTTCTCGTACCCGCCATTCCTTTTGGGGAAAACTGCTGGCATAAGCGCCGAAGAATTTTTTCCGGGCATGTGGTTTTGGGGTAAAAAATGTTTTTCCATTCCATGTGTGTGCATTGTGCACTCAAAATGCTCAGAACACATTGGGTATTTCAGGAGCAGTGGAAACAAACAAACAGTGTCAAACATTGTTGCACATGCATACCAGGATGTGCATGTGCGCCAGCAGGTGCACAGCAGTCATAGCAAAAGGCAGTGAATGCTGACAGGGACCGGAATCGAAAGGATTTGGGCCATCTTTTTTACAGGGCAAGTCATAGCAGCTGCTTGATTTGTGCTTCGGTGCTGTGTCACTAGTTTGCCTTCCAAACCTTCTGCTTATCTGCAGGCTTCACACTTTCTGAGTGTCTATTTTCTTCGACCCTTTTTTGTGGGGGATATCGAAGCAGCATGCAAGAATCCATCGGATTGTCCACTGCCACCACTCCTTTGACCCACTTGTCAGTGCACAAGATGTTCATGCACTGGCCGGCAGACCAGTCCGCATACCTCTACTGGTTTACGGAGTGTTTGGAGCTTCTACAGCTCATAGCTATTCCCCTGATGCCCTACGTGCCCTGGGGAGTCCCCATCAACAGCCTCCAACAAGTAATACAGATGCTGCACATCCCCCTGTGGGATGCCCGCCTTATGACATCTAATCTGCCCTGCATAGTATTGTTCTGGGTTCTGGTGGCCGTTCTGCTCTTGTTCAACCTCGTGATCCTGATCATGCACAACTCCAAGTCTGATCTACAAGACGAGATACAGATCTGGTGCGTAAAAGGGTGCTTCGTCCTCGCATGGGCGCTGTGCACAGTCCTGTACATCCCAGCCATGCGGATGTTCAGTGCCGTGGGTCTGTGGAGCTACGAGGACGAAGGTTTTGAATTCAACGTTGTGATGCAGATTGCTGCGGTTCTATGCATCTTGGTGTTGCTATTCTGGGCGATCTTGCACAAGCTGATGTTCTACAATATCCTCCCCCCCCCCTTGAGCAAGACCCCTGCGGCCCGGGCCCACGGGCGCATGGATACTGTCCAGAAGGTCCTACACACAGTGCTGATACTCGCCCTCCCCCCAGCAGCATCCCCAACGCTGTTTGCCTGGGGGCTGCTGATGGCGGTGGGGTTTTCCAATGCGTTCCTCTTCAGCTTTATTAGGCCGTACTATAACCACAGTGTCAACGCTTTCAAGGTGTTCACTGAGACAATGCTCTTCATGTTCAGCCTTTGGGGCTTGCTGGTCAGCACATTACCGGCACCATTTTCCGATGGGCTCAGCATTGCGATTCTATGCTGTCTGCCGCTAATAGCATGGCTGGCTCCAAGAATGGCGAGCTGCAGGCTGAACACTCTGAAGCTGCACTGGAATTCCAAGATGGTGCCAGCGATGGGGCTTACACCAAAGTACATCTCATTCAGCAAGAGGTGGTTAGCATTGGATGCGGAAGTAATCAAGCTTCAGCATGTCAACGAGAACTATCACGTTCTCAGTAAACCTCTTTCTCTGCCTGTGTGTACACGCGTGAGCACTGAACCAACAGTAGTGCACACGATGGATGGGGCAAAGGTGCAGAATAAAGTGATTACCGTGCTGACGCCTTCCATCAGCAGAATCTTCTTTCCAACTGACGTGGAATTGAGCATGCGCTTCATCTACGAGGCTGTAAGCAGTCACAACGTGCACCACGGCTCTGAGGACAGTCTTCTGGCGTTTGCATGGGACATGTTCAAACGTGCGCACCAGCGATTCTCAGGATCCCCCCTCGTCCGGATTCATGAAGCCATAATGCGCATTGTAGGGGACGAGCACGGCGCAGCACTTACGATTCTACGCCCGCTGACAAAGGCATCGGCTCCGGTGGACGTGCGATTCCAAGCAGGGATCCTGCTGAACTCCGTGCTGCTCAACTTGGGGTATCAGACCAACGAGTCTCTGGGTTACTACAAGGATATCACCAGCATCCACCTGGTGCTGCTGCGGACAATGGAGGAGTTCTGGTCCCTGCTGATGACGGACAATCCTGAGCCCAACGCATTATACGACTTGACGCGCAATATCAGCCAGCACCGCATCACAGCCCTGCAAAAGTTTGAGCTGCTCTTCAAGAAGGGAAAGCCCACCCGACACGCCTACCTTTTGTGCGCCAAGTTTGCAGAGATGGCGTTGCTCAATCCGAAGATTGCAGATTTAGCGTACGAACACGCGTCGCAGCTCGAGACAGCAGACAAGTCTAAAAGTGGTTCCCATTTAAAAAATGACAGCAGTGGAGGTGCCACAAACTCCACCCGCGCTGATCGCGCTGCGGAGAACTTCATACAAGTTTTCACGTCGAGTGTGATGCGCTCTCGCGGGTCACAGTCCGGGGTCTCCAGTCCGCTTCTAACAAAGATGTCCATCCTGCCCTCAGTGGTGATGTTTTGTCTCGTCTGCTTGAGCTACGTGGTCTTCTGGACCTATGCAACGGAGCTGGAGGGCGTGCTGCGCAGGATTCCAGTGCTTGGGGATATTTCAAGATTGAGCCAGGATTGTGCTTTGGCCATCCAAAGCATCGAAAGCAGCACTGAAGAACTGAATTATGTTGCGGATAAGTTGGAGGAGTACCGCACGAAGCTGGGGCCAGGAGGAGAGTTGGATATTCCCTTCGACCAGTATTATAATCAACGGGTGTTGCCTGTCGGTTTCTTTGACCGCACACACAACACTACGTTCCTGGAGATAGAGAGCCCTGAAGTGTTGGCCAGTGTGCTGAGCTACAAGTGCCGCGTCAGCAGCCTCAACGAATCGGGTAAAAATTTGGAGCGGGTTCAAAGTGCGCAGTATTTTGTTTCCCGGAATGTGCCCTCTCGGGGAGTGTACGCTTTCAATGTGACCGTGCAGCGGGAGGCATTGCTGTCCATCCAGGCGTTGAGCTATTACATGGTGTACAATGTGCTGCTTGCCGTCGCGTCGGCTCTTGTGCTGATCACCGTAACAACCCTGTATGACTGGTGCTTCCGTGGCATTGCCATGGACATCTTCATTGCCCTGCACTTATTCATGCTGCTGCCCTACTCGGAGGTCGAGAAGCTGAAGAAACGGGCCACCCAGAACCGAGCGCAGTTCGCAAATACGAAGCTGATGGCCCAAAGGGACAGTGATGGTGTGATGATGGGAAAGGTGGCGACTACAGGCAACAGCAACCCGTTGTTTTCCATAAGTGACCTCGATGACAGAAAGACCCCAGAGAACACCGAGGGGGTTGCTGAGCGCCCACAGGTCAGCTTCCAACGCAATGCGCCCCAGAAAGCCAGTCTCCAATCATTGGGTAAGCCACCAATGGGCCCTAAGGTGGATCATAGCACAACACTGCGCAGCAGAAAGGAGGCCATGGAAGCCACAATATCAGCGAGCATGGCAAATGGCCAGACGCCAATACCAGCCCACCACTCGGACTCCCAAGCGTCTCTTGACGTGTCAGAAAAGGACGCAGCCAAGCAAGCCGCCAGTACATGGCCCCTTCAAAATGACGCAGTAGCACAGTGCGAGGCGGCCGAAGGGAGGTCATCTCTCCCGGGTCTCGTTGCACCGCAGGATGCTGAGGCCCCCGACGCAGCAGATCCCCGGCGCCGCCTCGACCTTGCCTTTGAGGACATCTATGCGGATGCGCAGGACAGGGACGACGATGACGGGGAATCGTCAGACAATGGGTCCGGCGTTGGCATGGCAGAGTCGCTGGTGCCCAAATCTCTGGTGCCGAGCTTCGCTCAGCCGCTGCTGCTCATGTTCCTGCGCCTGCTCATTGGGTGCACGGCCGCGGTCTGCACGGTGCTGCTAATCTCCGACGCCCCTGACCAGCTGCACGATCTGTATCACACCACCACGATCCTGGACACGATGTACACCGATCTTGTGGATGAGGTCGACAAGCTCATGATCGCAAGCCGTGCCTTCTCCCAGTTCGGGGAGCCCCATTTCTACGCGCAATATTGGGATATCAAGGAGAGCAACACGCTCCTGGCCACGCAGAAGCGGATGATGGAGCTGCTGAAGGACATCAAGGACCAGGTCACGTTCATGCGCCTCAGCACCGCCCTCGCGGACCTCACGCACATCGAGTGCGTGGCCATGCGCCTGACCATCAGCGCGTTCGACCTCACGAACCTTCGCGAGCGCGACGCGAAGATCGCCGCGCAGTGTCAGACGAAGGACTGCTTCCAGTTTGCCAACGTCATCGGCTACGCCTGGAATGCAAGTAAAGAGCCTGTGTTCAATTGGGATCATTATTGGCATGATTCTGGCTGGGACTGGAATACCACGCGCGATCTGACCGGGCTGCACTACTCTAACGCACACCAGGACCTGGCATTGGACAGAGAAACGCAAGGCTCTATGGCCCGTAGCATCCTCTTTGACGACAAGTACGACTCCGTGCGGGGCCGTGCCCTCCTCGCTCTCGAGGAGCTCATCGCCTCCGTCGACAACCTGCGTACATCGGAGGTGGAACGGCTTGTGGGTGAGGCACGCATCAACCTCATCCCCGTGTTTGTGATGTATTCGCTGTACGCAGTGGTGACCGTCTGCATCTTGGTCCAGACACGGCGCATCACTGTGTGTTGGCGTCTGCGGGTTTTCAAGGGCTTCTTTGGCCTCTCCGTGGCACTGATCACGACAGGAATTACGCTTTTGGTGATTTATATGTTGTTCCTGGACCAGTGGACTCAGGCGAGTGCAAACACATGGGCATGGATCAAGCTGGTCTACAGCAAGAACAAGAATTGTCAGCAGGTGTACCAGATGGCTCAGAAGTATACACAATTCGGCGATGCGAGGGCCCTGCGAGAGTTCCGGATTCGCAGTTCTGATGGGGTAGAGGAGCAATTCGAGAGGGAATGGATCGACGACGCCCTAAATACGGAGGCAGAGATGCGCTATTGGAAGGAGAACAGTGCGGGCTGCCAGGAACTGGAGCGCAACGGTGCTATCGCAATCCGCATCGCGGCATGGGCATTCGAGCTGTCGGACTCGTTTCTTGAAGAGCTGAAAGACGTGACATGGGACAGAATTACCGAAGACTCCTACGCTGAGGACAGTCACAATTACAATTTGACATTGAGTTACACAGATACGGAGACCGACCGCAACAAGGACCGCAAGTGGCAAGCCAGTGCCTCGCGTTTTGTGCTGAGCAATTTCCTTTTGGAGTCCAAGTATGACACATGGAAACGCGCCGAGACCAACTTGGTGGGGGTCCTACAGGAGCGGGAGAGAAGCGCCATCCATGAGGGGCATGCGAAGGTCCAATTTGTGGGTAGTTTCGTGATCGCTATTTCAATCGCATGGATCATTGAGGCGGTGCTGATGATCTTGTGCATAACAAAGGTCCTTCTGCAGCAGAAGATTGCAGGGATGGAGCGTGAGATGCAGGCGGCAGGCGTCGATCAGCGGCTATCCAGAAATTTGTTTCAGTGCAAATTGGGCTTGGGTCTAATGGTGGTGTCTCTGGTCGGTACGTTCACCTTCACGACCTTGTATAGCAATGGGGTGTCCACATGGCCGATGTTGTTGTCCAAGCCGTGTACGACCAGCTGGCTCTTTGGCAACACCCTGTATTATGCGCACGAGGTGCAGAGGGATAACACTTTCTTCGGGGGAATGTTGTCGGAGCATCCTCCCACGGAACTGTACCGTGCCGCCAAACGCTTGCAGAAATCGTACCATGAAATGAATTTCGGCTTCCCGTTCCGGTACAAACCGGGGCATGAATTGGACCCGAAGTGGACCATTCCAATAGGCCCTCTTGTGGGCCGGTACCCTGAGATTGATGAATTTTTCTACATCGGAAATCGTTTGCCCCCAATGCTGACCCGCTGGTTGGAGCTGTGCTTCTCTCTTGCTGCTACACCACTCTGGCAAACGCCCAGAAAAGAAGATTTCTTGGAATTAAAAGAGATCTATGCAGTAGTGGAACCCGAACTCAGAGAGATGTGTGAAAAAACCCAGCTTCTGGCGCTGGAACACTTGCGCTGGGGACGTATCTTGACTATCATAGCATTGCTCGTCATTGCGGTGGTGATGATACTGAGCATACAGTTTATCTTCAGGCCAATGACCATCACGCTACTCTCTGAAAATAACGCCACCGTGGACATGCTGCTGCTGGTGCCCGAGGAGGTGCGCAACAGTGTGGACGCCATCCGCGAATATTTGGAGCATGGGCGTGTCGAGTCCGAGCACACGGCCCTGCGCAACGCCCTGGAAAGTGCAGAGAAGCTGGTCGGCAACGTGTTTTCCCGGAACATTGCACAGCGCATCAAAGCAGGAGAGTACCCTATTGCCGACCCGTATAGAGATGTCACAATTCTGTTTTCGGATTTGTGTGGCTTCACAAAGCTATGCTCCACCATCTCTGCTACGGACCTGGTCACCTTTTTGGACGCGCTATACGCCAACTACGACCAAGTGGTCCATAGCCATGGGCTCCAGAAGATCAAAACCATCGGCGATGCATATTTCTGCGTGGGCAATTGCACCGTCCCACTGCCCGATGCCCCAGTGGTCACAGTGCGCGCAGCCAGTGACCTGCTGTCAAGCCTGAACCGCCTGCGGCGCCAGAAGCGATGGAAGGGAGTGTGGAAAGACATCTCTCAACGAATTGGGCTGCATGTGGGCAGCGTTGTGGGGGGAGTCATCGGGCGTAAGGCCATGCTCTTCGATCTCTGGGGTGACGCTGTGAATCTTGCCTCGCGCATGGAGAGCACTGGGGTAGAGGGTGCCGTATCCATGACCCATGAGATGTATCAGTTGGTCAGGCACTGTGTGCGTTGTAATGAACGACGGGTGCAGATCCCCTACTATGGAGAATACACTGCCTACGTGGTGACCGCTCTGCTAGTGGATAAGAAGGCCAAACCCGGGGGTTCCTCCAACGCCGATATGCGGCAAATTCTTGTCCAAAAGGAAGGCGAGACTTCTGCATTCCGTGCGTCCCCTTCCGTCAGCCATTCACGTTTCTCAGCGGAAACAGAAATCGTTTCTGGGGCTGCAACAGGGCAGGCCATAGGGTCATCTACAACAGCTGGGGCTGGGACAGCGACAGGGGCAGTGGCAGCAGGGGCAGGGACGGGCACAGGGGAAGTTGCAGTTGCAGCCGCACCGACAGTGGCAGGAGAGTCCCTGCCCAAGCCCCAATCTGCTGCTGGCACGCAGGATTAATGATGCACTGTCATCTGACAGCACCATGGAATGAACAGTGAACCATGCACGCAAGATCCCCTGCGGACTGCAATCTGCACAAAATGCTCAGTGCAGTACGGAAGCAGCAGATTGGGTCGGTGGCAGGCGTGCACATCTGCCGGCTCCATACGGATTTGAGACGAAACGCCACCTCCTCCGCAAACGGTGGCTGCCTTTGTCAACATCTGAAGGACCCAGCACAGCAGTGCTCCTGTGAGTTTGCATACCACAATCACTACCGGTCTATGCCATCCAAGGGGCTCAATTACATCCAAGGCGAGGAACTGGAGGGTGGGGCCGGTGTCAGGCTGCCCCCTGGTGCCCCTCCAATATGCCTGACCGTTCTGTCACCTGCTACTTTTGTCATGCGCCGTGTCTGGTCATCAGATATGCTTCTCTTGTCTCTCTCTCAGGATCTCAGGAGCTGACATGAGTGTTTTTTGCCGGCGTCATGAAGTAGGTCGCACTGTGCCTCATGGATTGTATTCCCCCATGGTGGGGATTTCATCGTTCCTGTCTGGTGAGCAGCTTTTGATTGTATTTGATGCTCTGCGGACAAAGAGGTTGATCAAGAATCCCGCCGATCTGCTGCTGGCCTCCGCTGTGCGTCTCTGCAGTTGTCTGGCACCCCCTGACGCCTAGTTTCTGCTGGCCCATGGTTTTCCTTTCTTTAACCCCCCCCCCCCAGTTCCCCGACAGCTCAACAAGAAAATGTAGGTAGGGGATCACTATTTTTTGACATGCCAGCGGCGTAGTGAAGTGGCAACATACCTGATCCCCCGCATGGAGGATCCGGGTTTGAACCCCGACTTTATGTGCATGTTCATGTGGTCGGCGTAGATCCATGTTTGCATGCACGCATTAGCCTGGAGATGGCACTCTCTGTCATCGATGGCGGTGTGACTGCACCCATGAGTGCCACTGATTTGAGGACTTCTATTTTTTCCCCTTTCATGCACAGCAGATTTTCACGCTTATATATGCAACACTATTACTCTACTCGTCGTAGTGGTGTGGCCACACCCCTCATCCTGCGGATTATGGAGGCGGGTTCCATCCCGGGCTCATCTGCTTGTGGATGTGGTCCACGTTGATCTCGCGCCCCTTTGTGAGCTATCGCCCCGGCCTGAAGGCAAGCCATATGGAATAGTATGCTTCACAATGGAGACTAAAACTTGTACTTTCTTTTGCCTTTGTGTTTTTGACTCACTCAATTCTGTCCCACTAGGCTATAGCTGATATGAAGCACGCAACCGCCAGGTTTTTCTTCTCCCTTTCTCACTGTCACTCTGAAAACCCCCCTATTGGCTTTCCCTTGACCAGATGGGAGCCCAACGAGTTGGCCGAGGAGGTGCCAGCATCATGCAAGCTGCATGCGTGCAATTCGGAAGGTCATCACACCCATGTGCAGTTATATGCAGGCTTCGATGAAACACGTCCGAGTGAATGTGAAGCTTACGTCCAGTCTGGTAGATTGTGCATACCACTGTCCTCAAAATGTGGGAGATGTGTATGCCAAACGAATTGCCGAGCATTGCTGCATATCTCTCGGGGACATTCATAATATGCCAACTTTCTGGGTTTTGGCACTTTTCGGCAATTTCTACATCTTTTGCTTCCATGTGCAAACATGTCGTCACCTGGGGCGGGGGGTACGTGCATACTTTTTGAAATCTGCAAGAAAAGGCCATTTCAGAAATGTATGGGTTGGCGGAGGGGGGTTTGCCATTTTTCAGCGTAGCACAACACATTGGATGGTGCACACAAACATGGCACTGCACCGTTCATCCATTTTCATTCAGAATCACTGTCATCGTCAGCATTCCTTTTTTCAGGCAGGGCTGGGACCCCATTAGGGCAGACATCCCCCTGTTTGTGGACAGGGACATATTTCTTCAATTTTTGCCAATCCTGCAACCTCCGTGCCTTCACTGGCACCCAACCTTCGTTGAGGGGCATGGCCCACAGGCGCGGTGGCCTCAGCGGTCGTCAGAATGTCCTGCTCCTTGTGGGAGCATGTGGGTGGCTGTGAGCGGTACGGGTTTTTTTAGCCCGGCTGCCAGGCTCATGTCGAGTCACCCGCACCCACTGTGCACCCCCAGAGCGAGCCCTTTTGCGCGCCAAAGGCTTTTGTGGTGCGTCCCGGGAAGCAACAGCCCGTGGCGTGAATTTGTATGAAGACATGGCAGCTGCCTGTTAACAAAAAGAGGCAGCAAACAACACAAGCATCCTCGAAAATGGACGGAAATCTCAGACATGTCGTCAGTCCAGCAAGCAGACCTGGGGTGTTCCAAATAGCCTTTTTCAAGGGCTTTCTGAATATACCCCACATACCCCTGCCTCCGGAACACTCAGTTGGCAGAAATTAGGCAACAAGGTCGCCAACCCGCGAAAACCCAGAAAGTTGGCATAATCGGCGTCGTCCCCAAGAGACGCAGTCGAGACCTAGCTTTTGGCAAACCCTGGGTGAACAGAACGGGAAGCAGCTCAAGACTGCTCCCCCATGGTTTCCCTGTAGGTGTTGGAGTCGGTTTATCGGGATCTCCCATTCGTGGGCTCCGAGTGTGCCTTAAGTCATATGGCCGCATGCAGGTCAACAAGGCGCGCTACACATGACCTGGTATGCATTGGTGTGATTGGTTCCCACGCAGTTGTGATTGGTTCCCACGCAGTTTTGATTGGTTCCCACACAGTTTTGATTGGTTCCCACGCAGTTTTGATTGGTTCCCATTGTTTCCCATGCAGTTTTGATTGGTTCCCATGCAGTTTTGATTGAGTCTGAATCATTGCGGCTCAGAGCGAATGAGGTGTGTGGTGTTTTCCAGGCAAGCGAGTATCTGTAGCAGAGGTTCTCTGCAACACTTGAGAAAAGCACCGAGTGACGTTTGCAGTACTTTTTGGACCATGTGTCATGTGTGTCGGATTCCATTGTTTTCTTGAGTGGAGATCATTGAGTGGCCAGTCTCGCGGGCGAGGCTGGGATTTTGGGGCCTTCTCTATATTGGAGAGGTCGTTTGAGGCCAGTTTTGCCAGCGAGACTAGGCTTTTGGGGCCTTCGTTATACAGGAGGTGCTGTTTGAGGCAAGTCTCGCCAACAAATCTGGGAGTTTGGGAGTATGGAATGATTTGCTGGGGGCAATTTTATCTGTTTTCCCTCTGAATATCTGGTGCAGTGGCACCCCACTTGGTGTTGCTGTCCTCCAGTTGGTGCAAATGGGCATTGCCTAAGCAACGTGTTGGTTTATATACCATTGTTTGTGCAAGTGGATCAGGAGTGGGGTCCACAAACGTCCCTCGATTTCTTGTGCAAGCATGGCCTTGTGGAAGCATGGTGACCCTGTCTGACCGTCAGTTTTCGCACGGCAGGTTTTTGGCCAAGTGTGCAAGATCACATGTTGGTGACCCAGTGTTTGTGGGAGAGAGAGAGCATGCTCTGCGAATTGTTTCTGCTCATCACAAAATTCTGCATGGGACGAGACTGCAGCCCGCTTCCATGTAGTTAGATGTCATTTTCTGCGATTGTCATCGCATTCGGGCCGATACCAAGAACCGCTTCCCCGCAGGTCATACCAGCGCACGGCTTTGTCCAAGTATGGGGTCCCTGTCAGGGATTCGCTTAGTGGGCGTCCTACAGGACGGGGGGTGGGTGGGTGGGTGCCTTGGAAATTTTGGGTGGGTGGGTGTCCAAGCACTCCCCCTTCCTCCCATGGGGGTGGGACAATTCTGTGGGGGTGGGACAATCCTGGGTCCCTGGGTGACAGTTTGTCTTGCTCCCCTTGTGCAGGTGCATAACATCAGGTGTACAATTTCTGTGGCTGATATGGGCTGTAATGTAGTTCGATGAACAGTGCAGCCTGGTTCACTTCCTGGCACACACAACATTTTGAAGCGTCGTCTGCAAGGTGCGCAGTGAGGTATTATTATTATGCATGGGATTTGGGTCCCTGTTGATTGGGGGGACTTGGGGGCTGGCTGGCTGGGAGGGTGGCTGGCTGTCCAACAGCCCCCCCCCCCCCCCGGGGTGGGGGATGGGACAATTCTGGTTCCCTGGGTTTTCCCAAATTCCGGGTGGGTGGGTCTCAGAATTCACCCCCCCCCCCGTCACTAAGCAAATCCCCGGTCCCTGTCTTACCATTGCTTTCCCTGACTTGACCATGCTTGCTAGGTAGCAGGGGGCAGGCTGGTGCCCAGTCTCATGTCTTTTGCATGACTTGCTTGTTAACCATGGTCATTTGTGTCTCTTGTGAGGGGGAGGGGGGTGCTGTTTGTGGGTTGGGAGTGGAATGTGTATGGGCCTTGCACAGTGCTGATGTTGCAACAAATCAAACTAAAACTAAAGAAAATTGTGGGATAAGATATGGCTCTCGCCTGCACAGGTCTGTCGGTCTGTTGATATGTCGCACTTGCCGACGCTCGTGCATAGTGGCAGCCACTCCACTCCACTCCACTCCACTCACTCCACATCCCCTTCTTGCCTCGCCCCTCTTCTTCCAGGAGGCTTGTGCCGGCCTGGGCCTCTATTGCCGAGAGATTTTTACCATTGGTGCAACACCCATCACTCCACCAGCGTTCTGTTGACCTTCTGGTGCTGAGGGGCTCGCATCAGCTGGGCTGGTGGGCTTTCAATTGGGGGAGGGGGAGTCGATAGAGCCCCCTGGCTAGACGCCCCCCCCCCCCCCAAAAAAAGGGCGCTCAACTGACGGAACCCCCCAAAATCAACCTCGGGACCTTCGTGGTTTGAATGGCAGTGGCATTTGTGTTCAAGGACACTTGGTCCCCGGTCAATCCCGGCTACACTTGTGTGTAGCGCCCCGCCAAGGCGTGGTAGGATTGCCATAGGTGGTTGTACCATTGGGTTTGTTCTGGAGCTACAAAAAACACTGATTTTGCTTCTCTGCAGGCTCAAAATGATGCGCTAGTGCGCTCTGCCGAAGATAATGGGGCCCAAGCACTTGCAGCATTCCCCTTGCTGCATACCCTTGACCCTTGATCTTCGGTACCATTCAGTGGGAGCCAGTCGGGTCCACGCACTTGCAGCACTGAAGAAGGCCACCTTGCTGCACACTCTGACCCTCAATCTCTTGTACAATTCAGTAGCAGCCAGGAACCCTTCCCCCCACACACCACAGCTCAAACGCAGTTGTCGACACGCAGAATATGTCACGCCCCAAGTCCATGGTCCCAACGGTGGACTGGTGGACATCGAAGTTTGCACCCCCCCTTCAAGGGCGCCATGTCCGTCCACGGGCCGCTCCACACCACCCTCCCACTGGCGATCTCGGGCCCAGTCTTGGGCACCAGCTCCCCACTCCCCTCCAACGAGGTCGCCTACACGGATTGAGTTTCACTCTAACGACACACACTCTCTCTCCACGGACACAGCATCGACCTGCAGCACTGAAGGCTCTCGATGTGTCACACCGATGAGGATGTCACCCCCGTTCTAGCACGCCCAAACACACACACCCGCGAGACAAACCACGGCCGCGAGTACGACCCCCCCCCCCCCCCGGGAACACCCCCCGCCAAGTGGCTGAGCTTGAAAAACACACACGTATGTGCCTGGTAACTCTGTATGTCAACCTGCACCCACTAGGCCTTTAGGCCCAAGGTCCAACAACAACAAACAGGGGGAGGGCATGGCCGAATGGGGCCAGCAGCAGCAAGTGCCCGCCCACTAGTGACCCCTGACCTGCATGCACACCCCTGATCCAATAGAGAAACAGCCAAGCATACGGGCGTGAGCCTGGCTGCATGTTTGCCAACCTACAGCCCAACAGGCAACAGCTGACCTTGACCTGTACAGTGCCGCAGGAAGGAAGGGACCTTGGCCCTCAACCCCAGCCATTGAACACTCGGACAGCAAGCACAGAGAACAATGATCTGTTGCACTGAACTGAGAGCAATGAAGACCGTGGGGCAAGGCGCGGTTGGAGCTAATTGCGGTGAAGCAAACCTGACCCATTGTGCCCCCCCCCCCCCCCAATAATTTGGCCTTGACCTTAGGCACAATTCAGTGGGAGCCAGTGGACTTCTGGCACTTGCAGCACTCAAGGAGGCGCCTTTGCTGCATACTTTGACCCTCGTACAATTCAGTGGGAGCTAGGAGCTGCCCGTCAAAATTTTGGCCAATGCAGAGCTCCTTTTGGCAATGTTTTGCGAGAGAGCGTGATGCCGTTTGTGAAGCAAGGGCTCGCCCTCCGCAGGTCTTACACCAAACTGCTTGAGTGCGAGGCTGACATAGGGCACTGAGCATCAGGAACGGGTGGCCAATTGGTGGGTTTGGGTAGAAATAACAACGTTGGGGTCCAGGGGTAATTGTGTGTGGCGTGTTTAAGGGCTTCATTTGCCAAGAACCGCATGGCCCACAGGGAGCGGACACAGAATTGCATTCCCCTCCCCCTCCTAGACACAAATGACCGACAAACAGGCAGGTCATGCCAAAAGACATGGTATGTCCACATGTTGTGCTACACAGTGATCAACTTTGTGGGGCAACCAGCACCTGTCATCTGCCTCTTGGGGCTCTTTCCTCCCCTTCCTCCGAGACGCACCCTCCAATCCTGCAAATTCAATACATGCCCGCCGTTGGGCCACCCAGCCGGTGGCAGCAGGAATATTGTACGGCACCGAGGCCACCTCAACATTGCACAGCCTACCCCATCTTCCAATCCTCAGCCTATACCTGAATTGCCCACTGAGCATGTCCAGGATTTCAAGATTGTTTGGAGTCGTGAAAAGAAGTTTCATACAGTGCCTGTGGAAAGGGCACGCGCACAGAAGTAACATCATGTTTCAATGCGATTCACACTACCGGTGTTGTGCATGCACAGCTGCAGTTTTGAAGTGTTACGGTTTGGTGTTGCAACCTGGGGGGGGGAACCTTCACTTCGTGACCGTCACCCCCCCCCCCCCCGGGGGGGGGGTCTGTCATGACATTCAGGGGAAATTACAAGGGGGGGGTTAGGTATCAGAGCCAAAAGAGGAGGTGAGGTAAGACCCCAGGGGACCTTCTCGGGCTGTGTTTGCAATGGGTCTGCCCTGGTCCGCTATGAAAGAGGATGCTAAGGAGCATAGGTGCCCATGTTGAAATATCTTTTTCCAACACCTATTTCTGCCGAGCACCGGCCAATACTGGCAAAGCCTTAGAGGGTGTGCCTCACATGTGGTGCGCGCAGTGTGGGCACGCGGTGCAATTGAAGCCGGCGGGCATAGGACAATGGGACGAATGAATGTTGCCCAAAAGCGTTGGCCTTGCAACAGGAATGGAGATGTACCCCCCCCCCCCCCTGCCCCTGTGCAAGCACAGCCTTGTCTAAGCGTGGGGTCGGCGTTGAACCGTTGGTTTTGGATTTTTTGTGGACCGCAGTTTTTTCGGTCCTGTTTTCTTTCATTTCGTGTCTGCAAAGCGACTATCAAAGGAAAGAGGGGTGCCTGTGTGCCTTCTGTTCATAACAACATTCTGCCACACATCGCAATCCCATGCTGTTTGTTTTGGTGTGATCGGACATTGGGGATGCTAGGTTTCTGCCAAAGAATAGGAAGCCCCAACCCATACCTAAACCTCAAGTGCACTTGTTTAAGGTGAGGCGCAAGGTTGGAAAGAAATTCTATTCCACCATGATGGTCAACAACGACAGCCAGAACATGCGGAATGTTGCATCATGGTCTGGGTAAGATTTGGAAAAGTTTTGGGTGCATGCGGTCGTTTCACGTGTGTCACGCGCAAGCACGGCCTTGTCTCAGCACGGGGTGGGAGTTGAACTGCTGTTTTGCCTATTTTTCTGGGACCGTGGCCGTGCTTGCGCAAGAGGGGGGGGGGGGGGGCTGGGTATGATGGGGACTCCTTGGCTGCGATCTCGCAAACCGTAGGGATCATCAACATTGCAATTTCTTCCCTTGGAAGGTCATGAAACTGGTTTCATTTCTGGGAATCCTTGCGATCGGGGAAAAGGCTTTCACCTTTGGCACAAGGGTGCGAGCACACGAAGCACGGCGGCAACATTGTTGCAGATCTCCATCATGGTTCATCATGCCAGGAGTGGCCCAACTCATGAGCCCTGAAGGACCCCCCCCCCCCTGCCCTAGTGACCTAGATTAAAGTCAATATGTTTAATATTTGGCCAAAAATTAACACGTTAATCTCAAGTTTCAATTTTTTTAGGGGGGGTTAGGGGGTTTGCCGTGAAAATTATGACCCCCACGGGTTGCCTTACGGGCTTGGGTGTCATTTCCCCACGGGGGTTGGTGGGGGGGTCCTACCCATGTGGTTGTTTCAAAATGTTAAAACGGCTCTCGGCTTTAATTTTTGTTTTTAATTTTTGGATTAATATTTGAAAAGTTAAAAATTAATGAGTCGCCAGCATTAATATTAATCTCACAAATATTAACCGTATTCTCCAAATATTAACCCTCCATAAAAATGCACAACAACAAGCCAAACATGCTAGGGGGCATGCATAATTGTTGTGCCTTACCAAAATGGATATCCCCCCTTCCCCCTTTTCTGCACACACACACACACACACACACATGTTTGGTGCCTGCCAGCTGGTGACACTGCATACCCAACCGAAAGCCAAACAGGCGCGATCCTCGGTGACTCTGTCATCACACGGGCTGCTTCTGCCTCCCCCTGGGCTGGTGAAAACCCTGCTTGGCACGACCCCACGGGTCATACAAAATGTCGGGATCTACCCATGAAATTTTGGAAGCGCTACGTAAACCAGAGCTCCTGGAAGCTCTGGCCGCAGCCATCGCACCATTTCTCAGTGGGAAGAAGGATCTACCGCCGCCGGCGAAAACGACTACTGCACGGGAAGAGGAACTCCTTGGCGTCATCCGGGAGCTACGTGGCACGGTCCGCGAGTTGCGCGCAGCACTACAAGCGGCAGGGGGTAAATCGGTGCCCCCAAAGGCAAAGAAAGGAGCAGACCGTGGTGGACGAGCAACAGTCCCCCTATCGCGCGGCCCTCACTCGGAGGATGAAAACACAGAGCCGTCTTGTCGTACAGGATGTCCCAGACCTGGGAGAACCACTGCAGCCAACAGCCACTGCGGTGCATGAAATTGAGGGCAAACACGGCTTCACTGCGCTCCAATGACGCCGCATCTACCAGGGAGAGCACAAGACTGCACTCAAGTCTTTGCAACAGATAGGAGCAAACAAGCCTGTCCATGATTGGAAGGTCACAGAGGCCACCGCAAAGGCCTTCGAACACGTTTTGCTTGTGGGGAAACCGCTGGCGGAAGCGCACGCAATAGCAGCACAGGCCTTAACAAAATATGACAGCATCCAGAGCGTCAGCGCACACGTGCTAGCGACAAACTGCAGACGGGGAGTGGTCAATGTGCCAGGCATACTGGCAGCGCTTGGCAGTTCACGAGAATGCTTGCATGTCAAGGATTTCGTTCTCAGCATCAAGGTCGTTACCAAACGTATGTCTTGGGAAGTCAAGAGAGACCCGGATGTGACTGTGATCCCACCTGAGCACTCCATCCTGCTTTGCTGGGAGCGACCCAAAGAAGGCGTCGAAGGACAGGACACGGAGCCAGAAGTGCTACCTCAGGACAAGGCTGCCATTCGGATAGTGTGCTGCCTAGACCCTTCCGCACTGCGCGCGGGACAGGACTGCACCAAAGTCAAGGCATCCCGCTGGGCTGAAAACACGTGCTGGGAGCTGACGGCCCCCCTACTCCAGCCGGCACTCACCAGTCCCCCACCCATGCAAGTGGGCAAGAGGGGCAGCAAGTATGAAGTCACGGTGGTGCTACCAGCGCCCATGGCTAAGCAGGTGCTCTGCAGCAGTGGCAAAATCGTCGGCCTGGAATACAGGTTGTTTATGAGCAAAACCATCGATGTCGATGACCTGAAGGCCAACATGGTCTGGGTCAAGCTCCCTCCATCCAACAAGCGCTCCATTTCGGAGCAGTGGCGTAGATTATGCAAGCAGCCTTGGTTCGCAGGCCTCATGGCAGGGGACAAGGACAACAGACTCGGGGTACGAGTATGGGGGGGGGCTGTCTTGCCCGAAACCAGGGAGGAAATCGCAGGACTGTTGGGCATACAACTCACCCCCCCCGTGACACGAGTGAGAGTGAGAGGCTGTGGTATTTCTATGGGCCTTGTCTCAGGGTCGCAGTCTGCGGCCCAAAGGGAGGCTGACCGCGTTTTCGGCGCTAACACTGTCAAAGTGCAACGATGTCAACACCTGAAGCACAGTGGGCTGGTCAACCCTGTGTTTGATATGGATATTACGGGAGTCCCCCCAGACTGGGAGGGCTGCACTGCACCGGCGAAGGATTCGCGGATGCCTGTCCGTAGGTGGCACCTATGTCTGCGTAAATCCACTGGCCCCTCATACACCCCGGTGGGGAAAAACACGACGCTCCCTGCGGTCCAGGGGTGTGTCTTGCCTGATGATGAAGAAATGGAGGACTCGCCTGCAGGAGCCCCCGCGGCAGAGGAGGATGAGAGCATTCTCTGAACCCCCCCCCCCCGAAGATGGCACTGAGTTACAGGTCCTCTGAATTTCGTTCAGACAAACGTTACCTCTTTGCGCGTCCATCACGAGGACGTATTCAATTTTCAGGCAGATGTGATTGGAATGGAAGAAACCCGGCTCACTGAGGCTGGGCAACGCTGCATGAGGGCAATTGCGAAAGAATGGGGCTGGGAATGCCACTGGGGAAAACCCCTGGGCTCCCCAACAGGGGGCATCTGGGGAGCTCCCCAAGGAGGGGTGGGACTTTTGTTCAGGAAGGGCTGGAGTGTCCGCAAGGTTGAACCAGATCCAGACGACCCAATTGCCTGCAGGCTGTGGCATTCAGGGCGCTGGCTACACACACGGGCAGGAATCGGTGCAGGGCACTGTGTGCTGAACATATGTGTGGCCTATGGCATCCCAGGCAACGAATCTTTGAACCAGGAGTTCTGGGAGCAGGTGGTCTGCTATATGAGCAAACTAGGCAATGCTGGATGCATCCTGCTAACGGACGCAAATTTTAATTTCGACCTGCCGCACAAAGTTCCTGCCGCACTCCTGACGGCGCTGGCAGACGGCTGGCTGGTGGATGCCGACCGCACTTTTAGCGTTCTCTATGGCACACCATGTGCATGTGGCTTCACGACGGCAGGCAAACCCCCCAACCGCATTGACGGCCTCCTGGTCACCCCAGCGCAAGCGGGCACGTTGACGGATGTCACAGCGCCGAAGTCTCATTCCCTCCCTGGGCATGCTCCAGTGTGCTTCACTTTCTCGCTTGACGTCCCAATGCAGAAAGTTGTTAAAATGAAGAAACTGCCTCCTTTCTCCCCCCCCCCCCCCCAGATCGGCTGAGGACACTCAGAAAATCTGTGACTCGCTGCTCCGGCCACACAAGGCTGATTGGAATGCCCTGCTGCAACAGGGAAATGTCAATGACATTTGGGACAGGTGGACCTGGCTGGCCGAGGAAGTAGGCATGGCACTCACATGCACGCATCTTACACTGGACACCCCCAACCCCACACTCCCATTTGCACTCAAGAGTGCCCCACGGGGGCGTGGCACGGAGCGAATGGTGCGGGACACTACGCTAGCACCGACAGGCCTGGCGCCCAACGGCGGCCCGCGCACGCGCATACTTTCCAAAATCACAGGGACCCTGGGAGCCCTTCGCTCGGTCATCCAGTGGCAACGTGCCCAGCTGGGCATCAGGGGCAAACGAGTCCCGGCATCCGCCAAACGCAAAGCCAGCCAGGTTTTCAGGCCGGGGGTGGTGCCCAGACAGGTGGAACTATCGTGGCAGGCCGCGTGCCGCCGCATGCGCAAAACGGCGCTGGCCTTTCGTGAGGACCTGCTGCTTCATGAATTTGTGGCCAGTGCCCCTGACCCCTCCCTCCCACTCATACGCCCCCTGCCAACGCTGGTAGACTGCATGTCGCTGTATGACAGCCTATGCGCACTAGGGAAGAGATATGCCCGCTATGAAGAGCGCACGCGCATTGATAAATGGAAATCCAAAATGGACCAAGCCTGGCTGGACAGGCCAAAGGAGGTTTATCAGTGGATACAGAACGAGTACCAACCTCCTGTGGTTATGCTCCTGGACCCAGACACAAGCCAACCAACGGCGAACATCCCCCGCATGGATGAAATTCTTCATGCCTCTTGGGACCAGGTTATGCGAAAATATGCAGACACCCCAGAGCCAGACGTGCACGCTTTTGCACAGAAGTATGATAAGTTTCTGATGAAGGGAGTGCGGATGCAGTCCACCCCTATCACAGGGTCCCGGCTCGCGAAACGCCTTAGAAAGATGGGAGTTCACACAGCCACCGGCCTGGATGGCTGGTGTGTTTCGGACCTTTTACTGCTGCCCACCTGTCTGCTGGACATGCTGTCAGAAATTCTGTTTCTAGTTGAGGCAACAGGAACCTGGCCCAGGGTCCTGGCGAGGGGATACGTCTCGCTGATCCCGAAAGGGGAAGGGATGATGCCGATGCAGCAGCGCCCACTGTCCGTACTGTCCCAGATCTATAGGGTCTGGGCAGGGATCAGGTTAGAGGAGTGCATGGTGTGGCAGGAACTGTGGATCCACCCGCACGCATACGGTTTTCGCAAGAAGCGCGGCGCCACTGATGCGGCCGCCTTTATCTCCATGCTCATTGAGCTACAGAAACTGATGAAAACAGTTTTGCATGGTTTTGGATTAGACTACATAAAATGCTTTGATTTAATCCCACAATCCATTGTACTGCATATTGCACTGACGCAGGGGATGGATTTGGGCACACACAGGGCCCTTTCTGGCATGTATCGCACCCTCACGAGGTGCTTTAAAATAATGGGATGTTTGGCCAGTTTTTTCGATGCCACCAATGGCATCCTCCAGGGCTGCCCATTGAGTGTGATACTCATCAACCTCCTGACCTCGGTCTGGAAACGGGTGCTGGATGCACAGCAACAGGGCATCAAAGTCGCAGTACAGGCCCCGCAGTGCAGGCGATCAGCCAGCGCAGGCCCTGCAATTCATCCTAACTGCCCTTGGGTATGCGGATGATACTTATGGGTTTGCAGCCGGAAGCAATACCCTCACCCCCCTGCTAGACTGCACCACTGACTGGCTTGAGGACACGGGTCAAGGGGTGAACGCAAAGAAATCTGTCGGTTTTTCGTCTGACGCCCGTCACCCAGTGAAGGCAGCACTACAGGGGGTGCCCTTCCCTATCTCTTCTGAGTTTAAGTCCCTGGGCGCGGGGGTCCGCACCACGGACGCGACTTGTTCGGGACCGCTCATCAAGAAAAGGATTTCCAGAGCCTGCAGCCTCCTGGATAGGGTGCATGGCGCTCAGGGCAATTTTGAAAGGAGATGCGACATCATCTCCACAATGATCACGGCCACTGGCCTGCACGCAGCAGAAATAGTGCCACTTCAGCCCAAAGACCTCCTGCCCTTCGAGACTAAGGTCATGCAGACCATTTGGGGACGGTCACGGCCCGGCAGGGCCAAAGAAATCTTTTTCACCTTGCTGTGCAAAGGGCACCGGGTTGCACCTACCTTGGTACTTAAGTATCATCGCGTCCTGTGGTTATCCCAGCTGTGTCGCACCAGGGGTGCTGGACAGATCACAGCCCAGGCCGTTTGGGAGATGACAACATTTCACAAAGGCTCCGGCCCATACGGCCGAGCCATGTCCACAGCACAGGAGTGTGGCTGGGTCGCTACGCAGGGATGGTGGGGATGGAAAGTGCCTGGGCGCCAGGAACCCCTCCTCCTATACGGGGACAAAAACACTATCAAGCACGAGGTGCGTGAACAGCTGCGCTCGCAAATGCTGGACAGCCTGGTTCAGAGACGTCCCCGCCTTTTCGCGGGGGCTCATTACACCACGTGCCGGCGCCTGGTCCAGCCCAGCATAGCGTCATTTGCCACAGAGTTACAGCGCTCTATCCTGCGGGGCATCCTATCAGGAGCAACCTGGACAGCCCTCCGGGCCTATCAACGTGGCATGAGAGCCACATCCACGTGCCCGTATTGTGGCAATGCTCCGGAAAACGAGGAGCACATTTTTTGGCAGTGTTCAGCCTGGAGTACGGTGCGGGACACCCACCTGCCGGGCATCACGACGGCGGCAGCACAGATCCCAGGCCTTCCCCTCATGGACCAGTGGCCCCCATGTTTACGACTTTGTGGATTAGCCCCAGAGTTAGACACAGACAGCGTCAAGTCAGGGACAGCGCTCGCATTCATGACAGCTCTGCACAATATGTTAGTAGCCGTTTTGCAGGCCCGCAAGTTACGAGACACACAGTCCCCCATGCTTTTCATGGGGTCGAGCCTCTCACAGCAGCTTCGGCAATACCCGTACCACCAACTGGTGGGACCCCTCCCCAGACCGGAAGACAAAGGGTTACTTCTTTTGCGTACCCCTAAGAAGGTGGAATGGCAGTGGGAAATGCCCTTTTTGGCGGACCTGCTACGCTGGCTGAGGGAACTGCACTGGGCCCCTGAACCAGGCACAGTAACGTTCTTGGAACTCGCACTCGACTTTGAGGAATTTGCGCAACGCACCCTCCCACACGCTCCACAGGCAAAATTTAAGGGCACCACCCTTTCACTGCAGGAGAGAGGCCGGGTCTTACGACTGGCAATGGCAAATGCGCAGCGCCTGGTCACCAAAGGCCATTTGCATCCAGCGCGTGTGGTCACACGCTGCAGCTCTTTAGTTCCTTTGGGGGGGCCGGCACTCTGCGGCCTGAACTGCCGCCCCTATTTCACCTGCCGCAGTGCCATGAACATGCACGTTCAGCAGTTAGCGGCATACTGTGAGCGCACGTGGGCCACCAAGGTTGGTCTCAACAGAATACACAAGCCGCGCCCGTACACACATAGGCCACGCAGAACAACGCAGGAAGTGGAGGAGCATCGACTACAGCGTGCACTCCAGGGGAATCTGCAGTTGGGGCTGGCTCCGTCCTCGGAGCAGACCACTTTTGCCAAAGGGGGGGGGGGGGGCTGCTCCTCCTTTGCAGCTGATTTCTTCCCTGTGATAGGGGATGGGAAGCTCCCACAGCGCCCCTACACCGGGACACGCAGGCGCGCAAACGCACACAGGGCGCCACCACCGGCGCCGCCGGCTGATCCGTCAAAATGTGCCCAGCACTCTGCTGACGCATGCACGACCTGCAAGAGACTTCGGCGCACAGCTGAAGCATGCTGTGCGCTGGGACATCACGCTGATGACCACATAGCACGCAGACCGCAACTGCAACTATGCCCACTGCATGGCCTGCCACCGTGCCCGAGGTGCACACTCAAGCAAAGGGGAGTGCGCCACTGCTGTCAGCGGGGACACCATAAAGTGTGCACCCCAGTGCCTGCGCGCCGGAAGCGCCCACTTGCTGCACATGCACAACTGCCCAACAAACGACCACGCCTGCAAGGGCCTGCACGTATCTCTACGGGTCTGCTGAGGTCCCCACACCAACCCCCCACCCCTCCAGCCCCCAAACGCAGGAGGCCGAAAACACCCCCCCCTCCGTCCCCACCAGCCCCAGTTCCACGGGGGCTGGAGGAGACCGTGGCCGAGGATGTCGCCCGCCCGCTTTTCGTGACGAGGCACGGGAGAGCAAACACTCTGGATACCTAGCCAGCAAAATACAGAGGTTCTGATTCCGCAGAAGGGAGGGAAACAACGTCACAAAGAGGCCTCAGCAGACCTGAGCCAAATGAGGCGTCCAGCCTAACGCTGCACAAGGATCCACCTCTAAAAGTACAGATCACACACACACACACACACACACACACACACACACACAATGATATTGGCACCCCCACACACCCAACCTCTGCCACACACATCCCTCCTTGCTCCTTCCTCTCTCCTCCCGTTGCCCTTGCGCCTAAGGTTTGGGAGGGTATGCCCTTTCTTTCCACAGGTTATGTTTTTGAATAACAGATTTCGTTGAAAATTGAGCAAGGAGAAAAAAGTTGTAGGTATGTATGTGTGTGTGTGTGTGTGTGTGCATGCATGTGTGTCCATTGTGGCTAGTTTCTAGGTTGTAGAATGCCCCAAAGGAGATAACGGGGCTAGTTCAGGTTTCATTGGCAATCCCCCCCCCCTTGGTATTGTGGTGTGTGATGTTTGGGGCTATGGGGTCTAGGGTTATGGTTCCTAGCGCTGTGGTGTGTGGGTCTGTGGGTCTGTGGGTTCGTGGGGCTGTGGTGTGTGGACCTATGGTACGTCTCGGTGTGGTTTCTAGGGCTGTGGTGTGTGGGGGTGTGATGTTTGGGGCTGTGCTGTGTGGGGGAGTGGTTTCTAGGATTCTGGTGTGTGGGGCTGAGGTTTCTAGGGTTGTGGTCTGTGGGGCTGTGGTGTGGGGTTGTGGTGGGTACGGCTGTGGTATATGGGTGTGTGGTGGTCATGTGTGGGGTTTGGTGTCAGGTGCTGTGGTGTGTGGGGCTGTTGCATGGGGGGGGGGGTGCTGTGGGGGTGCATTGCAGCCCTGTGCTGGGTTGTGGTGAATTGTGGGTGAACAAAATCAGTCCACGAGGGACTGGGGGGCATAATTAATTTTTGGGACGACTTTTTAATTTCCGGTAAGTTAATATTATCGGTTAATTTTTAATATTTGGAACGCCGGTCCAAAAATTAAATATTAATCTCAAGAAATTAACACCGGCGGTCTAAAAATTAAACGGAAACAAAGGGGGCAATGTGGGGCTTTGGTGTGTGGGGCTGTGGCGTGTGGGCCTTTGGGGTGTCCGGCTAGGGTGTGTGGGGTTGTGGGCTGTGGTGATGTAGTGTACAGGGCTGGGGTGTGTGGGGCCGTGGCCTGTGGGGTTGTGGTGTGTGGGGCTGTGGCGTGTGGGCTGTGGGGTGTGGCCCTGTGGGGTGTAGGGCTGTGGTGTGTTGGGCTGCAGGGTGTGGGGCTGTGGCATGTTTGGGGCTGTGGTGCTTGGGCCTGTGGGGTGTGAGCCTGTGGGGTGTGGAGCTGCGTGGTGTGGGGCTGTGGGATGTAAGGCGGTGCGTTTGGGGCTGTGGTGTGCAGGGCTGTGGTGCATGGGGCTGTGTGTGCGGTTTTGCTGTGTGGGGCAGTGGGGCATGGGGCTGTGGGGTGGGGTGCTGTGGTGTGTTGGGCTATGGTTTGTTGGGTTGTAGGGTGTGGGGCTGTGGCGTGCCGTGCTGTGACAATTTGGATTGTGGTGCTTGGGGCTGTGGGGTGTGGGGCTGTGGGTTGTTGGGCTGTGGGGTCATGGTATGCCGGGCACGGTGCCCTTTGGGGCTGCGGTGCTTGGGGCTGTGGGGGGTGCCGCTGTGGGGGTTTGGGGTTTGTGGTGTGGGGCTGTGGGATGTTGGGGGTGTGCAGTCCGAAAAAAACACAAAAAACTAAAAGTTAATTTTTGACCCCCTGAACTAATTTCTGGAAATTAATATTATCCAGCCAAAAATTAATTAATATATTAAGTATTAATCGACGCGAGCGTTAATATTAAACTCGAAAAATTAACGAAAGCGACACAAAAATTAACGCGATTTGATTGTGCTTTTCGGGGGGGGGGACCACAGCCCCACACCCCACAGCCCCAAACATCACACCTCCACACACCACAGCCCTAAAACCCACACCCCCACCCCCCACACCTCCACACACCACAACCCACCCCCACGCACCACAATACCAAGAGGAGGGAGGGTGGCATTGCCAATGAAACCTGAACTAGCCCCGTTATCTCCTTTGGGGCATTCTACAACCTAGAAACTAGCCACAATGGACACAAATGCACACACACACACACACACACACACACACACACACACACATACCTACAACTTTTTTCTCCTTGCTCAATTTTCAACGAAATCTGTTATTCAAAAACATAACCTGTGGAAAGAAAGGGCATACCCTCCCAAACCTTAGGCGCAAGGGCAACGGGAGGAGAGAGGAAGGAGCAAGGAGGGATGTGTGTGGGAGGGGTTGGGTGTGTGGGGGGTGCCGACCTCATTGTTTGTGTGTGTGTGTGTGTGTGTGTGTGTGTGTGTGTGTGTGTGTGTGTGTGTGTGTGTGTGTGTGCGTGTTTCTTCCCATTGCATACAAGAAAAGGTGCATTGATGTTGTATACTTTGTATGTAGAGCCCACTATGGGCCATCTAGAGGCGCCAATGAAGCGGTGCACTAGGGGGTGGTCATCCCAAATGGCTAGCTCACCGGGCACCCTAGGTGTTGCCCACTAGAACCCCTTGCGGTCATCAATAGACTGCAACACCTCCAAAAAAACCATGTGTTAATATTTACATTAATTTCTCGAGATTAATATTAAGTTAATTTTTCAGTCGGCGTTAATATTAACCGAAAACTAGATATTAATCTCGAGAAATTAACGCAAAAACGCAAAAATTAACAAACAACGAATGGGCCACAAACCTTCAAGTTGTCGGCCCATATCGTTGCAAGTGCCGCCATGTCCTTGTCCCCGCACACGGCCATCCCTATCACCCACAAGTACGCGGGTGTGCGGCCCCGTGCGCCGTGGTTGAGGAGCCCAATGGAGAGTTGGGTCCAACTACCACCGGCGCACGGGTACGAATCCCCACGCACAATGAAGGTGAGGGGCCTTGTCCAATCGATGGTGTCCACTAGCGATGGGCGTGATTGGACGTACCGGGCCCATGAGGGTAGCGGCCAAGAGCGCCCACTCGCGGGGGGATCGGGGACGGACACAGGTGGTCGTAGGTCAAGGGGGGTGACCAACTCCTTCCACGTGTCCGTGAACGTATCCCGAGTGGGGATGGGGCGGGGGAACGGGAGGCCCGTTGCGGCCGTGTAGGCCGACCCCCGGCGGCTCATGTACTCCGACACGTGCCGGAAGCCGAGCTTGGGGACGTTCAAGTCCATGAGGAGGCCGATGAGGTCCGGGGCCGGGAAGAGGTGGGAGGCATATTGCTTCACCGCCTCCACTTGCTTAGTACGAATAAGGGAGGGGTAGCCAACCTCCATGGCCTCGGACCATCAGGCCCGGGCCAAAGGGGATGAGGCCACCCACTCACCAAGGAGTTGGGAGACCAAAGGGTCCCGCAAACTCTTGGCCCCACTCAAACGCACGAGCGTCATGTTAAGCTCGGTAAGGGTGTCCCGAGAGAAAGGCATAACAAGGGCTATACAAGGGAAGATGGTGGTGTGGAGGGGGGGGGGGAATGCGGGCAACCGGAGGGGGGGTGTCCAAGACACCCACCAACACAACATTGGAACCTCTCTACTATACCGTTGTGCAACAATATACCACGTAACACCCCTTATAGGTCCGCATATGTGCATGGAAAAATGGGTACAAATGGCCCAATCGCAAAAATTTGACTTTAACCTCTTAATATTTGCGAGATTAATATATTAACGCCTTCATATATTAAAAATTAAAAATTAACATATTGACTTTAATCTAGGTCACCGGGGTGGGGGGGAGCGACACTTGGCCCAAAAAGCATAGGGAACACTCGGTGCCAAAAGCGCCGAAGAAAATTTTTCTTTAGGTTACACTGGAACTGGGGTTGGTGGGGAATGTAGGCAATGATTGTGGGGCAATGAGAGGGAATGCCATGCACGCAGTGCGCACACAGTGCACACGCGGGAATGCCATGCACGCAGTGCGCACGTAGTGTGAAGTTTTGAATGTCGGCCAATACTCAGACCCTACTTTTGGCCCCTTTTGACAAGTTTTTGGTTCCATACTGGGTTTTTTTTAGCTTCCTATGCATTTGGGATGTGGCACATTTGATTTGTCACCCTTTGTTGCCCAATGTCAACCATTTTTACCCATTTTCCATCCCTCATATTGAACTCTCCCCACTATGGGGACCCCGAGAAGGCAAGGGTGATGTAACCATACATAGCCTGCGGACCTTGAGGAGTTTGTGGTACGGCCTTCATCCCCACCACATCTCGCTCGCCATCAACAAGCGGACTTTACAAGGCTGAGTGGTTTGTTCATAGGGACAGTGGAGTACCAAGTTGAAGGCAGTTTCGTCATTCTCATGTGGGCTTTGCTGCTTTGCTGTGCAATTAGTCAGGTGATAGGTATTCTTGGGTAAGTATCCCGGCCTCTGCGTGCGTAGTATGCACGCAGTGCGCACGCAGTGCCCACGCAGTGCACACGCAGTGCGCACGCAGTGCAAATACTTGGCCAGAGTGAAGGCCATGGCATTCCGGTCAAAGATAAAAAGCCTATGCGATTCGTGTTTGTGATGCACATGATGAAGGTTGTCCAAAGTCATGCAGAAAATAACGCGGCGGAGTTGGGCATTTTTGAGCTTCTTCTTCACCTTGATCCGCATGAACTTCGCCAGAGAGGACATTTACCCATCTGCAGGGCAGATGCCGTTGGCTAGTTCCTCAGCATGCTGTAGGCGCCGGACTGCCGAATCAATATCCTCTTTGGTGAATGACAGGAAAGCCTTAACAAAGTTGATACTGTCACGGGCTGTGGCTGCCACGGGGTCGATATGGGACCGTTTTTTTTTAACATCTCCTCTGCTTTCATATACTTCTTGTCAAAAAACAGCCTCACCCCAGTCATCAAATCCTTGTCTTCCTGTTCCTATTCCTCTTTGGTCATCTGTGCACCTTTTTCTACTGCTGCGACATTGAGCACAAGCCATGCCTCTATAACTGCTGCTGCATGTTGTTGCAGTTGGTGAATCACTTCTTGGTCCTCCTCGTGGGCTTGGGATTCCTTTCCTTTCTACTTCTTGTCTTTCTTTGACTTTCGCTTGCGCCCCATTATTGAGAGAACACAAATGGCACCAACAAGACGGAACAATTGGTAAGGGGGCATATGAAGCAGACCAATACGCAAAAACGAGAGAGAGAGAGAGAGAGAGAGAGAGAGAGAGAGAGAGAGAGAGAGAGAGAGAGAGAGAGAGAGAGAGAGAGAGAGAGAGAGGGAGGGAGGGAGGGATGGAGGGAGGGAGAGGGGGGGGCAGGGAGAGAGAGAGAGAGAGAGAAGAGTTCCCCGCGTCACACATCCCACACTCTGTCCAGAAACTCACATGCAGTGTATATGCCTGCGTCATTGGCAAGGCACGGCATGTCGGCCATTACGACTCGCCTTCGCTGTTGTCCTGTGTGTTGGGAGGTGCAGGACAGGACAGCATGTTTCACTCAAGATCCAGCGCGGTGGACATGTGATACCTGTTTCAGACCTCAGCACTCTCCTCGGCTTGACAAGGAGGCCTCGCCTCATAAGGTGACGCTAAAGGTACGCACCCTGCTGATCTGATCCCACGTGGAACGGGGGGAGCAAAACAGCGTGAAGGACTGGAAATGCGGGATCTACCACAAACATGGCTCCATCTTCTCATCACCTCCTTGTTTTCAACGCCATGGATGCCATGGGCGTTATCGTGTGCCCGAAGGGCGTGCAATAGTGTTGCGATGGTCTTTTCGTGAAGGTGGCACATGAGGTAGCCAATGCAACAAAGATTGGCCAAGCTGACCAGCTTTCTGAAAGGGGGTGTGGTAGCGAGGCTCCTTCGGGACGGGTTGCGTCAGAAGGTCTGCCCTGATGCGCATGTGCTGTGGCGCAGGGGGTGGAATTTTTGCCCGGCGCACCACATCAAAGGCTCACGAATCGCCTGCCTGCTGGTGCCGGGGCCAGCACAAGCAATATGCACTTCTTTGGTATCCCCATGTTCTGCCAGTGGCGCTTTTGTCCCGTTCTTGTGGCTCTGTTGCCGGCGCTGCATTATAGAACGACTTTTTGTGGATGCCCACAACGTGCGAGCACTCTTCTCAAAACCTGATCGTACCCCCCCCCCCCCCCTTGTCGTTCCCCCCCCCTTGTCGTTCCCCAAGGGGGGGTGGGGGACCGTCTTCCCTGGGGTGGGGAACGACAAGGGGCGGGGGGGGGGGGGGTACAAGATCAAACGCAAGGCTTATGTGGTCCAAGTTTGGCGTTCATGGTGCGCCCAGTGGCGCATGCGTTGCGCGTGGTGTGGGGAAGGTAAGCACTGAGTTGCTTGATTTTTGTCCCGCGCAGGCCCTGAAAGGATGTGCACAACGCGGCACACTGCAAGTGCTCACCCGATGCTCGTACCCCTGCCCCCCTCCGTAAGTGTAGGGGCCGCAGACACGGGAACTGGTCACGTGAACACGACTCGCACTGTGATAGCGCCGAACTATGGCCGGATGGACAGAAGGCGATGACAGCCGTGGGGCAGGTGCTGCCAGAGCCTAATGCGGACAATGCAACCTGACCATTTGAGGCCCCCCTTGCGCAAGCACTGTCTTGTCTAAGCACGGCGACCCGTCTGGCCTTTGTTTTCCTGACTTTCGGCGTGCTTGCGCAAGGAGGAGGGGGGTACCGCGCGTGCACTGCGCATCTGCCGCCTGCGCCTGTTGCGTTCAACTGCATTTCACAGTTACGGGCACCCAGGGTACCGGCGCCCCCGCAGAGACCGGCAAAGTCTCCACGGATCAAGTCTCCCCGGGTGAAGTCTCCGCGGGTGAAGTCTCTGCGGGTCAAGTCTCCGCGGATGGTACACTGCACGTGGAGAACCTGCTCTCCGAGGACTGCAGCCTCCAGCTCCATGCAATCAGAGGCAGCCCAATCTAATGCCAACACAAGTGTTGGAAGGTGTGTGCTGTTCAAAGATCCCCCCGCCCTCGTGTGCTGCAAAGCAGCAGGTCAAACAATGAACTGAAGTTTGTGGCGATGACCATATGCCTGTGACATGGGGGCATATGTGAGCTCTGGCCCCCCCACATACACACCTGAGACCATGCGGCAGACCATACCCTGGACCTCCGAGCATGGGCACGGCCACATTGTAAACAACAAAGGGGAACTGAGTGAGTGTAGGGGGTGCGAGTGCAGCCTGTCCTCTGTTGTACATCCTGAGTGAGAGCATTGTGTGTGCAGGCAGACAGGGGTTTCAAGGAACACCAACAGTCATCACACAACACAGCACAACACATGCATACAGGCGGGTGGAAAAGTTTCATACGCCGATTCAGCGCAGACACTCCTGGTTGGGCTTACCTTTTGATGTTCCGGCCTTCGGTGAATTGCTTCAAAAATGGTCAAGCTCCAACCCATGTATCATGGCAGTACAGACGATGTCAGAACAATGTTATTTTGTCAGACATGACGACAGCAGACCTGATTGTCACTGAGCCTCTCACTCCAACAGTGAAGTGAGGACACACACACTCACTCAGCCGTCATGGCAACCTTCCCCCCCCTGCCTGCTGACCGGGGCCGCAGGGGGGAGTGAGCTGAGTTTGCCACGTTCAAGAACAAAGATATGAACATGAACGGTGCTGCAGTGCAGCGGAACATTCGTGAGCTGTGACCGGTCGCCTGTGACACGGGCACGTTCGGTAGCCAAGTATGCGTTGCTTCATGGCCCTCCCACAAAACAGCCCAGAGGCATGCCTGCACAAACCACAATCGTGCACAACCGGGGGTACTAACTGGTCACCCGCTCGGCATTTGATGGTTCGGCCACACACATGTTGGTGGTGACCCACTAGAATGTAACCCGCCCCCCCCCCCTAAAGCACAACCCCACCCTGAATGTTGTATGTTGTATGTAGTGACCTCCTAACCAACGCCTGTACCCACTGGGTTCTTAAACCTAAGGTCCAACATCCCCCCCCCCATGCGCATGCACGGCCTTGTCTAAGGACGGGGTGGGCGTTGAACCGCTGTTTTGAGGAAATTTTGGGACCGCTGTTTTTGTGGTCCAGAATGGAGGATTGGGTGTTCGTAGAACGTTTGTACAGGGAAAGAGGGGCTCAGTCATGTTTGTGATAGTGCATTGTGTTCATAACAACATTGTACCACACATTGCAACCCCACGCTGTTTGTTCTGATGTGATTTTCAGCCATGGCTAACAATGTTATTCCCGGCATGGCCGTCACGTACATTCGGAGCACTGGGGAATATGTGTCTGCCAATATTTTTGGTCCCTCTCGTCATGGGGACAACTACATCCATTTCAAGTACATGCGAAATGGGCAATGCCGCTTTTGATAAAGTGCTCTTCCCCATTCGCAGCCCCTCGCCATCCCCATCTGAGGGCGCCCCCACACGTTTGCTGTCACATGTGTCACGCGCATGCACGGCCTTAACTAAGCACGGGGTGGGCGTTGAACCGCCGTTTTGACCTGACTTTTGGGACCGCGGCCGTGCTTGCGCAAGGGGGGGGGGGGGGGTACGTCCAACGTGGTGCGGGCTGAACGGGGCCAGCAATCAGCACGCACAACGTGGGACTGACCACTGCCCGGTATGCACGGCTACCCCAATAGAGTCCACGAGTCCAAGGGCCCAGATCTGACCGTAAAGGGCGAGATGACCAGGGATAGGGCAGGGAGCGAGCACACAAGACATTGGCTGTGCGGACGATCGGCGGACATTGGCTCAAACAGTGGACAGTAGGCGGTGAAGGCTGTGGGGAGCAGGCGCGACTGGAGCCTAATGCGGACATTGCAACCTGACCCATTGCAGCCCCCCCGTTGTAATCCCCCCCCCCCACCCTGGGGGGGAACCGTCACTTGGCCCAAAAAGCATAGAATATACTAGGTGCCAAAGGCTCGAATGAAATTTTTTTAAGGCGCCCAAGCTGATTTACACTGTGATACTATGGTACAGTTTTGTGGTGCAATCCGCCCCCCCCCCCCCCCTGGGGCAAACCGGCTTGACAAAAGGGGGGAGATTGCAGGGGGGGGGGGTACATGATGTCGTTCCCGCTGGACCAGGGCATTGAGGCGGGAGGGGGGGGGGGGGGGGGCTGCCTACGCCCGGCGCCTCCGCACCTCCCCTCCACCCACCCACATACCCACCGTCTCCGCCTCGATGTCGTCGCTTTCTGCAGGACGCAGTCTCCCACGCCGTGCCCCCTTTGCGGTGGCGCCCCCCCGGGCTCAGCAACCCCTGGTCCTGAGATCCTTCGGGATCTAAGCGCGCACCTGGAGGGCACTCTGCAGCACGTGCGCTCCTTGCTGGCGCCTGGAAGCGCAGGCGGTGCGTGCTGTCCGGAGGGTGCACCCCGTGGGAAAGAGGGCGAGGAGCCTGAGGTGGTGCGGCAGGAGCCAGGGCCCAGTGCCATGGCGTCGCCGAAGGTGGAGCAGGAGGCTGCCTCCGCCTCTGCCGGGCAGGCCTTGGCTGCGAAGGCCCCAGAGCTGGCGCAGTTTGCCTCCGAAACGCTGTCTGCGCTGCCAAGCGATGCGGCAGCACCCGGCACCCCGCTGTCTTCGGACGGACGGCCACCTCCGTTGCGTCGAGAGGTGTTTTGTGGTCCGGCTTGTTGTTCTTTGTTGTGCTGTGCGCTTTGCTCTGGTGAGCTGTGTTGCGCTGTGTTGTGATGGTTCGCATTGTGTCACGTTGCCTTGTGGTCTTTTTACGAGGCTGTGGGCGTTGGCCACGTTGTACTGTGCTGTGCTGTGCCGTGGTCTTTTTTTGTATTCTATGGCGTGGTGTTGTGTCGTGTTGTGTTGTGTCGTGTTGTCTTGTGTTGTGTTGTGTTGTGTTGTGTTGTGTTGTGTTGTGTTGTGTTGTGTTGTGTTGTGTTGTGTTGTGTTTGCGTTGTGTTTGTGTTGTGCTGTGTTGTGTTATGTTGTGCTGTGCTATGTTGTGCTGTGCTAGTGTTAGGTTTAGTGGTGTGTTCTGCTGTGTTGTGCTGTGCTGTGTTTTGTTGTGTTGTATTGTGTTGTGCTGTGTTGTGTTGTGCTGTGTTGTGTTGTGCTGTGTTGTGTTGTTTCATTGTGTTGTATTGCCTTGTGTTTTGTCGTGTTGTATTGTGTTGTGTTGTGTTATGTTGTGCTGTGTTGTGTTGCATTGTGCTGTGCTGTGTTGTGTTGTGTTGTGTTGCATTGTGCTGTGCTGTGTTGTGCTGTGCTGTGCTGTGCTGTGTTGTGTTGCATTGTGTTGTGCTGTGTTGTGTTGTGTTGTGTTGCATTGTGCTGTGCTGTGTTGTGTTGTGCTGTGCTGTGCTGTGTTGCATTGTGTTGTATTGTGTTGTGTTGTGTTGTGCTGTGCTGTGCTGTGTTGCATTGCATTGTGTTTTGTTGTGTTGCATTGTGTTGTATGGTGTTGTGTTGTGCTGTGCTGCGTTGTGCTGTGTTGTGTTATGTTGTGTTGTGTTGTGTTGTGCTGTGCTGTGCTGTGCTGTGCTGTGCTGTGTTGTGTTGTGTTGTGTTGTGTTGTGTTGTGCTGTGCTGTGTTGTGCTGTGCTGTGCTGTGCTGTGTTGTGTTGTGTTGTGTTGTGTTGTGTTGTGTTGTGCTGTGCTGTGCTGTGCTGTGCTGTGCTGTGCTGTGCTGTGCTGTGCTGTGTTGTGTTGTGCTGTGCTGTGCTGTGCTGTGTTGTGTTGCATTGTGCTGTGCCGTGTGACGTGCTGCTCTCCTTCCACGAACATGTCTTCAATCCCGCACTGAACACGTTCCTCCAGGCCCCCCAGCATGCGCCCTCTGGCCAAGTCCTGCCGAAGAACGAGCTGCCGTTTCCCAACGCCTCCCAGACTTCGGGGGATAGCCTCGCACGTCCCAACAACTTGGGCGTGTCTTCACCGCTGGACCCAGCGCCGCACGGACCGGGTGCCCCAGCTCCCGAAGGGGCCTGCCTCCCGGCGCAAGCTGCGGGCCCGGCGACTGGCGGACCCAGTGTATCGGGCGCCCAAGTGCGCGATTCAGCAGCCATGGCCCCCGGGGACTCCGCCACGACCCCCCGGGACTCGGCCCCTTCGGACGAGTTGATGCGCCGTTCCGTGCAGGCCATGCGCAAGAAGTCCGCGTACAGCTTCCCGCCCCGTTCCCGCTCCACTTCGGTGGCCCTGGCGTCGGCGGTGTCGATGGTGTCGCGCGTTCAACGTCTGTGCAGCCTCCAAGTGGACTGCGACCCGGATGACCGACGGGACTCCGCTGAAGCGCCCAGCCCGCCCTCGTGGCGTCGCCTCGTGTCGCGGGTGCAGAGCGCACCGTCGTTCCTGATCGAGCAGACGATCCGGACGCTGCACCCCGGCGCGAGTCCCAAGAACCCGATGAGCCAAAGCATGAGGTCGCTGAACGAAGAGACCTGGTGTGTCGGGGCGTGTGGTGTGTAGGGGGGGGGCGTCACGTGCAGGGCCGGATCCCCCCCCCCCCCTTCTCTGCGGATCCCTGAGCCTAAGCGAAACAGGGAGGGGGTCGGCAATTTTTTTCAGTGGGTCTGTGTCTTGCACTACTCGTCGGGTGCCTCCGCAGGTTGAGTTGTGCGTCTGCCAGAATGCCTGTTTCGTTTTTTCTTCGGTGTGAAGAGGGAAAATTCCCGTACCCGCCCGACACTTGTTTGTTTTCCAATCCTCAGAATGTTACGGGGCTTCAACAATGCCACAATTCCAGAATTTTGAACCCCCCCTCCCCCCTCCCTCCCAGACCCCCCGCCTCACGCTGCAGTGTTTCAGTCTGGTTCTGGGCCCCCAATGGTGGTGTGGTGGGGTCGGGTGGGGTAGGGTATGGTAGGGTGGGGGGAGGTGAGGTGGCTGCTGATGTGTGTTTGCTTGGCGGGTGCTTTGGGATGCTGCTGAGCAGCTGCTGGATGTCATAGACTGCTGCCGGGTGTAGGGGTAGCTGCGGGGGAAGTGCGGAGTGCCAGGGCGACAACAGTGCACTTGCTTCGGCGCTTGGGGCGACTGTCGCATGCACGCTGTGCGCCGAGGCCGCAGCAGGGTGTACGCGCGGCTGCTGGAAATTGTATGGCACCTGCCGTGCGCTCGCTGGGCGGTTGGTGTTGCTGCTGGGCGGATCTGGGCTTTGCTGGATGACTGGCAAGCACAGGGAAGCTGCAATGCGCTCGCTGAGTGCTTGGGGTCGCTACTGTGGCGTGCCACAGGCCACCGCTGGGTGTATGCTGGGTGCAGGGTATAGGGGCAGCTGCAGGGTGCGTGCCGAGTGCCGGGGCAGATGCTGGTGCTGGCTGGTGGCGTGAGGCTGCGTTAGTAGGCACACGGGGATGCAAGATCCATGCTCGGCAGCCGCTGCTGCTTGGGGTAGTTGCTGCGTGCGTGCTGGGTAGTTGTGGCTGCTGCGGTGTGTGCTGTGCCCCTGGGCCGCTGCAGGGCACACACAGTGCACAGTGTGGTGTGGTGTGGTGTGGTGTGGTGTGGTGTGGTGTGGTGTGGTGTGGTGTGGTGTGGTGTGGTGTGGTGTGGTGTGGTGTGGTGTGGTGCGATGTGGGCTTTGGTTTTGGTTTTGGTTTTGGTTTTCCAGTTGGTCGGCGAGGGCGCCCCCCCCCTTAGTTCAGCCACTCCTGCGTCGCAGTTGCACACACACACACACACACACACACACACACACACACACACACACGCACGCACACACACACACACACACACACACACACACACACACACACACACACACACACACACACACACACACCATGGTAGCCGGGGCAGCTTCTCTTTGAGGAGTGGCGGAGCATTCATATATATTGTTCTAGCGACGTTCTAGCGAAGCGTTCTAGCGACGTTCTAGCGACGTTCCAGCGGCGCTCGCTAGAACGTCGCTAGAACGAACAATTTTTGGACTCCAAACTCAGGTGAAAACAGTGAAATTGTGGAAAAAAACCATGGGCCCCCGAGTACGGATAGGGGGGTCCAGGTTACAACCCTCAAATCCCCCCCCCCCCACGTGGGGGGGGGTAACCAACTCTTTTTTCCGTTCTAGCCTTCTAGCGCCATCTAGGCTAGAAGGCTAGGCTTCTAGCGTGTACCAAGGGTGGTGTGGGGAGGGGAGGGGAGGGGTGGGGTGAGTTGTGTGGCGTGGTGTGGTGGGTGTGGGGTGGTGGCGTGGCATCTTGCAGACAGTCCTGTTTTGGTACTGCCTGATGCGCTGCTCTGTGCGGTGTGTTATGCTCTACATTCTTTTACTCTACTCTGCAGGTACAACCTTATCCACAACGAAGATTTCGAGCTGTTCAAGGAGTTGGCTGAGGAGCATCCCGAAATACTTGAGGAGCGGGACCCCACAGGGGCGACCGCACTGCACCTACTCCTCTTGCACAATGATGACACCAGCATCGCTGTGGTACAGGACATTCTTCAGGAGCATCCCGATCTCTGCCGTGTCCAGTACACAGGCGATCAGTACTTTGGCGAGAGCCTTCTGCACATTGCGATCATCAAAAGCTGCGTAGATGTGGTGCGGCTGTTGCTGCGTCTTTGTCCGGAGCTTCTGGAGCTCCGCGCCACGGGCGACTTCTTCAAACCAGACAACCCGTGCTACTACGGTGAGCTGCCATTGAGCTTCGCGGTTTGCACCAACCAGGGCAATCTGGTGCAGATACTGCTGGACGCCGGTGCTGATCCCACACTGACAGATGGCGCCGGCAACAACGCGGCGCACATGGCGGTGTTGCACGGTATGCGTGAGTAGGATTTGTGCCACCTGAGCATGGCTAGCAGCCAACAGAGGCACTGTGCCGGGCCGTGGGGGTGTGGTGCTGAGGGGGGTTTCCGCAAATGCAAGAGGGGGCAGTGTTGCAATACAAACTAGCCCCCAGCCCTTGCGGTGAGGCCTTTTTGGGAAATTTTCGGGAAACGAAGAAGAGGGTCCCATTGCCCCTTCCCAGTCAGCAAAAGCCTGGACTAGGTCTGGTCAGGCACGGAAGCGTTGGAAGGGCGTGCAAAAGCATGACCCTTGCAGGCTTACTGAAATGTGGATTAGCAAATAATAACTTCGTATTTGCCATTTGCCAATACGTAGCTCACTGGATTGACGTAGACCAGGTCTTCGGCGGATATACCTGTCGGTGGATAAATGGCCGGCTGGTGCGCCTTCCTCGCTCGCTTTGCCCTGAGCTGCATTTCTCAATAGAACCCAGTCCCATGCGTCGGTCACCTCGCCAGGACCTGGCCCAACATGTGGATCAAGTCACTGGGACCCAACACCCTTTGTTCCTGAGCCCCGACCAGCTGCATATGCCGTGCTTCTCAGTTCTGAATGCGCCCCCTCTCCAGCCCCTCGATGCGCAAATGTCTCACCTGGTCGTCCTGCTTTCGACCCCAGGCCGTCCATTGTGGCGCAGTAGTGCGGTGCCTCATTCCTGTGCCCCGCCCCACCCCCCTTCCGCCCTGTGGCCCCAGACCGCACGGATTGCTACGACCTGATCGTTGCGGAGTGGAAGGCCCGGCGGCACAAGCACCCCGACTGGACGGACCCAGACACGTGCCTCAGTAACCGCCCCAACAACTGCGGGCAGCGCTGCCTGGCCATGGCCGCCGCCCAGGGCAGCCCCGAGATGTTCGCTCACCTCGTGCAGTCGGTCAGGGAGGTGGCGTACAAGCACGGGAAGGTCGAGTTTGGTCTGTACCCCGTGGACGGTCTGGATGACGGCCCGGACAGTGCCCTGGCGTACGTCATGGCGCACGGCCGCCCCGAGCTCCTCGAACTCCCTACGGTGCGCCGCCTGCTCCAGAGCAAGTGGGACGCCTATGGGAAGTATTTGCTGTTCCGACGGATGTTGGAGCATTTGGTGCTGCTGTGCATCTTCCAGGTTGCCAGGGCCTGCCTGAAGGTGTAGCGAGTGGTGTCGCAGATGGTGTGGTGGACAGCTTTCTGCGCCACTGAAACTGCGTGATTTTTGGCTCCGACGCCCACCACTGTGCCTAGATCTCCCCCGTCGGTGATGGGGAGCCATTCCATGGCCCAGGAGCAACTGAATGTGAAGCCTGTCACTGCCGCAGAGGAGCGGGCGCCATCGGAATACTGCAGTTGTGAGCAGTGGAGCAGACATTCCACCTTCACCCACACCAGAAACGATGCACAGTGGGATGGGCGTACTAACAGGGCTCCTTGGCCCTGAATGACAAGGCAACCCAACCCCCACCCCTCGTATATTATCACGCACCGGAGTAATATCACCCATGCATGATAAAATTTTGGACTGCTGAAATGATGTTATGCATGCATCCAAAACTGTCTGGGTTTCATTTTGGGGTGATTTGGCAAAAATGGGATTCGTGGATTGCATTGGACGAAAAAGCGAAGAACTCTCAATTATCTCCCTCCCTGTGCCGGGCCCAGGTGGCCGGTAGTGATCTACCACAAAGCCACAAATTAGACATTGAGATGTATTTGCATGTTTTTTGGGGCGAGTATTAGCACGCCGGGATCTTTTTTTGACCATTCCCCACCGGTGCCTGTCCCCCCACCCCCCTCACCAAACTATCTGCCCCCAAGAACGCAAGGGTGATATAGCCACTTCTGATTTTGTCCCCTTCTATTGTGGACCCCGGAGAAGGCAGGGTTTATATAGCCAATCCGCCCATTTTCGGGCCCCCGAGAAGGCAGCAGGGATGGATCTAATTTTCGCGCCACTCAGGGCGTCCGGTCATTTTTTGTGACTGGTCACAAAAAACATAAAGGGCCATAATGAGAAAGTGCAACCCCGAAAAATATCATCACCAAAAAGGTTGTCTCTAGTAGAATGTCTCCTGTGTCTGGGTGTAGTGCAAATTTACCGTGACTGTGTCTGCTTGCACTCAAATTTCTGTTGATTTTTGGCATTTGTACACTGTGTGCACCTTGTTGTTGCAGGCTCTTTTGTTCCTTTTTTCCACAATGGGCGGCAAGAAAATTCCTATTTCTATTAGTACCAGTTCATCTAGTGGCAGTGGCAGCGATAGTGGCAGTGGCAGCGACAGTGACAGTGATGGTAGCTGCAGCGAGCAAGACAATTTTGCCACTGTGAGTGATGACAGTGAATGACATTGAAACATTGAATGATATTGAATGACGTTGACAATGTTGCATCCACAGGGCCCAAGGCTTGTCATGTGTGTTGTTGCATCACCCCCCCCCCCCCCATGTACATGTACGGGCTGAGGGCTGCCCAAAACTCCCGGTTTAAGGTCACCTTTTTTTGTGACCAGATATCGTGACCTTTTTTGTGACCACGGGGGGAAGGGGGTCCGGGACGGATCCACCCCCCCCCCCCCCCCCAAGGCAGGTGTGATGTAGCCATTTCTGATTTTGTCCCCTTTTATTATTTGTGGTGAGTGTAAGGAGCACCATTGTTGTGAATGTATTGACACCCGCACTTGTGGGAATAATGTTATTTATTCAGGACATTCGGAGTGAAGTTGTGTGTTGTTGAATTCTCAGATTTCGGCTCATGCAACGTGCTTTGCAGAGAAGATTTGCGGTCCAGTGCAGTCTACTTGGGGGATTTTCCTGGGTGAGGATGAAATTAGGGCTAGAGCCAGGATATTTAATACAAAGGTGGCACGCCGGGCAAACATTCCCCAAGGGACCTCTGTACCCCCCGGACCTACAAGCCACAAAGGGGGGAGGTGTCAGGTAAAGGGGCTCGGAGGTCCATCCCTGGCCATATCAATTTTCATCAGCCCCATGGACCTCGGCCCTCTCACATGGCTGTGGCGGCCCACTTGCAAGTGGCCGTAGCCCCTGGCTCCAAGGCAAAGCGCCTGGAAATGTAGGCGCCTCGCTGATGGGCAACACCGGGCGATCTGCAAACCACTGTGTTACACTTGCCCTATCATTTGTGTTGGGGCGCGCCCTCCGCATTGCAAGGTAATTGTAGCGACTGCAGGTGAAGTGCACTCTGCCAGCAGAGGAGTGCACATTGTGGGCACACCTGCAAGTGTGCTTGTAGTTGTACCGAGCCTCTGCTGGACGATGTCCGAGGCACCCGGACGCTCGTAGCTACTGTGTCCTGTTGCAGGTTGGCATCACAATGCCGCCAGCGTCCGCCTCCTGGGACAGTCTGCTGTCCAGTGCTGGAGCGACACGTACGGTGTGCGAGGTCCTTGTGGTGCTGCACGCGATCAACAAGCTGCTGAAGGAGGCCGGTGAGCTACGGCAGCAGGGCTACAGTGGCTACTTTGGTGTTGGTGGGGCGCTGCTGCTGGAGAACATCACCAGCGTCCTGTACACTGGCTCTATGGCCTGCACCGTCGCTGCCCGCCTGGTACTGAGGGATCCGATGGTGGAGGTCTCACTCTCATCCTCACCCTCGCCCTCCCCGTCATCCTCACCCACACCCTACGCCCCATTTTCCAGCCTCTGAGCTTCACACGTTCCGCCTCACTATCGCTCAGTCCCTGTCCCCACTTGCCCCCACAAGTAGCAGGCATCCATGGTCGCCAAAGCCCTGGCGGCGCCTGGCAACAGAGATTTGTCTGGCGTACGCATTCAGGAACGATTTTTTTCAAGAGGGAAGAAATGGGAAAAATAATTCACAATCCTGCTCTGGCGAACAAATCAGGGTAAAACTGAGGGGGGGGGGGCGAAAAAACGGGGGGGGGCGGGGGAAAACGGGGGGGGGGAAGGTGGGGCAGAAACGGGAAAAAACGGGGGGGCCATGGGCAAAGAGAGTGTAGGGCCCAATAGGGGGTTTTGGAACATTGTATCAATAAGTTGGGATTCTGTGGTTGTGTCCTGCCTTTTGTAGACTAAGCAAACTATCTTCTGTTATTGATAGATATGTCTTCTGATTTTTATGTCCACGAAGGAATTCTGTACGTGCAGTTGCAATTTTAGTGGTTGAGCGTACGGTGGCCAAGTAGCCGCACCTCCTCCCTCATCTCTTTCGCTAACCTCGTCTTCTTGCTCTTCCCTTGTCTCTCCATACCCTTGAGTCCCTCTACCACATCTTTAAGGCCCCCCCTACACATTTAAATCCACCTCCACATATTCTCTTCCCTAGATCTCCCTCCCAACCACAATTTGTAGGGGGTGGAAACCGCTGTGCGTGGCTTTTTTTTCGTGCTGTGGACCAGGAGTTGAGTTGTAACCACAGACTCACTTCTTTAAGCCACATACACAATATGGTACGAAATCAGCCGCACAATTTCTCAGTTTGCCCCCACCCAACCACCCACTAACCCCGTCCCCCCCCGTTTTTCCTCACCTTTGGGGACAAAGGTGGCTTTGGTGTTGGCGACCATGGACCTCCAAAGTAGAGTTCCACAAGCCAGCAGACCAGATTGTCAGTAGGAACACCGCAGAGCAGAGGGGTGGGGAGTGGGGAGTGGGAGGGACCACACCATGGAACACATGGATGGCGCTGGTGGTCGGCGGACGGATGGCCGAACGAGTGCACAGTAGGCAGTGAAGGATGTGGGTAGGGCATTGCAAGAGCATCTGAGCAACATGGTATGTCCACACGTTGTGCTACACAGTGATCAATCAGCCTTTGTGGGAAAACCAGCGCCTTTCGTCTGCCTCTTCGGGCTCTTTCCTCCCCTTCTTCCCCGACACCCTTAACGCCTCATGGGCACTCCAAAGACCTCTGGTCCGCACACGGGGGAGGGAGCACCGACGAGCCCTCTCCTCAGGGTTTGTCCTGCAAGGCTTCGCCGAGGGTTAGATTCAGGGCGTGCCCGCCTACCAGTTCCCATCGGCATGGCCACCTGACCATATTGCTGCGCGCCCCCAACGTCGACCCCTGCCCCACCCCTCCTTTTCCTCCAAAGGCAAAAACGCCTGGAGACACAGCCCACCACCGATGTGTAACGCTCGGTGACCCGGACCCCCCTGGCCCTGTGTTACATCTCCCACATCATTGGCACCCTCCAAACCTGCACGGTCGTGGGGATGACTGAAGGCAGAGGCAGCCGGCGCCGGCAGTGCAGTGGAAGTCACGGGAGCAGAAGCAGCACTTTTGAGCGGAGGGACGAGTGTCCCGCTCTCATCTGTGAAAACAATGCATTCAATTTCCTCCCGAACCCCTGAAGAATGGCGCACATCTGGCAATACCAACCAGCACATTTTTTGAGCGTTTATGGCAACCATCCCCCCCCCCCCCACCCAGCGCCCAAGAACCACCACCCGGACCCCAGACCCAGCCCAAGAAATACCCACAGCTGCAGCTCCAAGCCAGCAATCGTTGTCCTCTGCGTGCCGCCCTGACACTTTGCTTCCCACACTGGGGGGCTTGACTCTCGTTCTTCGCCACCGCAGATGCTACTGATTTATTTTGTCGCCGCTGTAGAATTCTCTAGCCTGGCTGCTTGCCCTGGTCCTGAGCGTCACGCATGAGTCACTGCGGTCTTAGACAAACAAACCCTTAGGCATCCGTTGCACTGAGCCTGATGGTTGTAAGGTGACCAACAGCCGCAGGAGGCTAACCAACGGCGGTTGGAAGGTGACCGACGGCGGTTGGAGGGTAGCCGACGGCGGTTGGGGGGTAACCGACGGCAACAGTGAACCCAACAACGGAAGAGACGTCAACAAACCTGCCCCCCCCGTGCCAGCAACACCCACAGCCATTCTCCGCCTCTGCACACCCCCAGAACAGCCCAACCCGCACACCATCCCCCAGAGCGCGACCCTGGCCATGGCTGCCTTCGCTTGCTGGTTCTACCTGCCGTTCTTCTGCATGGGGTTCCGCCTCACCGGCCCCTTCGTGGTCATCACGTTCGAGATGCTGCACTCGGACATCCCAGCGTTCCTGCTGGTGGCGTTCTCGTTCCTGGGGGCCTTTGCCTCGGCAATGTACATCCTGGCCCAACAATGGGGGCTGGAGCCCATGCTGTTCCATTTCAAGGTGTTGGGGACTCCGGCGACCCCCGATGTGCCTGATCAGGGAAGTATTAGAATGAACCTATTTTTAAGGGGGAGGTACCCCCTGGGTCCAGACCTCCCCCCCCTTCCAAGTCGTCTGAAAAACTCTTTCTCCGGCGCCTTCGGCGCCACTGTTCTGTGTATTTCAGGAACCATTTTTGACGAAACAAAAAATTTTGGCGCCCGAAATTGTCGGGTTTCAGTTGGGGAGGAGGAGGGTCACCCCCCGCCCCTCAGTCCCCCTCCCCGGCTCTAATGCGTCCCTTTGCATGATGTCCCGTGGATGCGCTCAGCTGTTGTTTTGCTGTGCGATGTTGCAGAGGTGACACGCGCAGTGCACAGCGGCTCACGTGTCTTCGCCCCATCACAAAGGCGCGTAACATGCACATGCAGACCTGGACGGCTGAGGCCCCTTGGGGTTGAATTTGCCCGCATCATTGAAGGGAATAGGGCTGGGGCCTCTGACCAACGAGGGGACCCTGACGCCCTCGGTGTGTAGGCATGAGTCACAGTTTGTGCCCCCAAGGACAGGCAATTTGTCCTAAGATATGTGCCCATATGGGAAGGCAAAACTGCCCTGCGCACAACTCGCAGAGTCATGATGTTGGCGGGTGGGGCTTTGTCTTGACATCATGAGGGCTCCCCACCTCTCCGGACTACTGCAACAAAAAGACCGATCACATAATCACCACAACACCACCATCACGCCAAGATTACAAGCAGTTTCCCATGCAAGTGTGTGTGTGTGTGTGTGTGTGTGTGTGTGTGTGCGGACATAAAATAGGTCTCCAGTTGGTTTCATTTTGTAGCCCAAAAGGGCGCACAGTCGCTGACCGAGCTCGATTGCAAGAAGTAGTTTGATAATATCAACCCCCGCGTGGTGTTGCAGGCGTTTGATGAGGCATCGAACCGGTTGTATAAGAAACAGCGCTGGCGCCAAGCAAACTTGCAGCGGTCGGTAAATAGGGACAGTCCGAAGCTTGACCGGGCAAGCCAGGCCACGAACAGCAGATTTTGGTGCATTTCACATGATCTACTGACACGGCTACTGAAATTTGAAATGCAAAAAAACAACGCGCTACAGGCAGTTGGCACCCTGTGGCGACGTGACACTGGCATCCCAATGGGCGGCCCGTTTTCAGCACAAAGCGCCGATTTGCACACCCTATGGAGAGTAAAATGTGCGGGAAAGAAGTTAATTGTGGAACATTGAGTGTGTCCGAGGAGGGATGCCTTGCGTGGTTCAGCCTCTACTAGTTCAGGGATAATATACTGTGTGCGTCGAGCTTCCGCCCAAGGCAAACAACGAACGTCATCCAGATGATCGCCGACACACTATCCAAGATTTGGGACCCGGATGTGCTATGTCCCTGTTAGGATGGTGGGGTGGACATCTGTGACGGACAATGTCTGTCACAAACAGCACAAGCCTTGGGAATCGGCATGACGATCGGGGAGGGAGTAGGACTGAGCAAACCCCCACCCCTCTGCGTTGAAGGAGGACTGGTCACCGAGATACAGGAAACCACTAATATCACCCAGCCGTGCTGCCCTAGAATGCCTTGCGTGCATCTTTACTAGCAGCTTGACGGCTGCATTACCATGGCTGCACAGCTAGGCATCCCAGATTCTGCCAGCTCTAGCATGGGCACAAGTTGCACTGGCATGCAATTACGCACGGATGACGGTGATGCGTGTGATGCACAAATCAGTGCGCCGTGTGTACTCGGCATCCCCATGGAACGCGGAAAACACTATGCGCGCGGTGTACGCAATAGCACACCACCAGGCATGCACACAGTCCGACGTGGCCACAATATTGATGCACTGGCTCGTGCGACATGCCAAATGGAACAACAAACACTACACAGACACTGTGATACCCACAGAACTACGGCCGGAGGGGTACGAGCCGAATTGGAGCACAGACATACACTTGCTACATGTTCGTGGGACAGGCCCGTGAGCATTCTCCCGGCCACGCCCCTCTTGTGTGTGTGCAGCTAGGTGGAAGCACCTAGCACAGGTTGCATAATTTGGACGTCTCCTCCATAGGTGAATTATGGTTTGTTGGTAGTGTAGCACCGTTTCGGGAGCAAGGCAGGGATCAAGGGAAGAACTGTAACCGAACCCAGCGTTGCACATTACTGCATTTGTCAACAAACCGAAAGACGTCTAGGGTTGCCCTACAGCTTCTGAGGAGTTTTCTTTCACCGCTTTTCTTGATCTGTTCTTGTTTTGCGGTTCTCATTGTGTGTGTGTGTGTGTATGTGTGTGTGTGTGTGTGTATGTGTGTGTGTGTGTGTGTGTGTGTGTGTGTGTGGCTGTGTGTGAAGGGGACTAACTGCATTCATGATTGCCAAAAAAATTTTAAACACGGGGTGGTCACAAGCCTAGTGGACCACTGCAGTCGGGAAAGCCGTAGATAGTATGAAGTTGGAACACAACACGCAAGGGAAACTCTATGTCCTGTACGTCTCGGCAAAAGCGAATCCGGGAGGATGCAAAAAATGGGGTTTTCGGGGTATATTATATCCGCCTCCCTAGAGCCAATCTTGCACCGGCGCCAACTCCGACTGGAAGCACGGGCCTTCACCTGCATGTTACGGATGCTCCAAACAGAAATCACACACAACTTTCAGCACAAATATATCCAATCAGTGGCAGGGTGGCTCCGTTTTGTGGCAAAAAAAGGCACCCACGGTTTGACAACATCAAATCGCCCGGCGCAATACATGCTTTCCACAGGGCATCCCGGTGGCTATACAAGAAGCGCCGCTGGCGGCAATATGAGCTCCACCGGTCGATACACCACGACACACCAAAACTAAATAGGGCGCGGGCCGCAACCAGTGAAAAATTTTGGGTACCGTCGCATGACCGCCTCACATGACTTCTAAAATTTGAGCTATTGAGTAACAATGTGTTGCAAGCGGTGGGAGAACTGAGGAGTCGGGAGCTCAACATCCCAATGGGTGGACCATTCCCTGCCGAAAGTATAGACTCGCACACCCTATCGGGGTTCAAGACCACGGGAAAGCGACTGAGGGACTGGGGGACCATTATCGTTTCCGACGACAGACTTGTGTATTGGACCACAGGCACAATGTGGTTCAGCTTGGCACAATTTCGGGATCATGTCCTTCTTGGCAACAACATACCACCAGGCACACACACCACCTTGATGCTCGAGGTTTGTGACTTGTTGTCCCAGATCTGGTACCTAGAGGTCCTGTGTGACTATGTTAATGCTACGAATCGTTGTTGCGTAGGTCCGTGCCTGAGTCAGAGCCGGAGAACTTTTGGGGTGCACATGTGTGTGGGGGGTATCTTCCCTGTATACTGATGAGCAGTCTAAGACACACTCTACCTTCGCAGGTGACATGGGCGTCTCAAGAGTTGTCCACCCTGGCATGGGCTTAGCTCGCAATGCTCTCGGCTTATGGGCGATTGACCGTGATGCGGGCACCGCACAAAGCAGTGCGCTGTGTGTATGCCGCCTCCCCGTCGTGGTAGGACAACGCTATGTGTGCAGTGTACAACATCAGCCACGATCTCCCATGAGTGTGTCACACTGCAGCTACCAAACTGCTGCACTGGTTCACCGCCAATGCGATATAGACAGATAGAGTGGGTCCCGTTACACCGGTAGGGAAATACCCCGGGCGTTCTAGCCAGAGGGATATGCCCCCGCCCGGTGTGAAGACATTGCCCTACTACGTAATATCGCCGAGGCCTAGCTATTTTCTGGGAACTCCCCCCTCTCTCTCCCTCCCTCCCCCCCCCCCTATCTTGTGTGTGTGTGTGTGTTTGTGTGTGGTGGGGTGGTTGCACCCTGCAAACGTTAATATTAGGCTGTGGCAACGGCAATACATGGCTCCTCCTTGGGCTGTTTTTGTGGTCTGGGGAAGGGGGCAAGTTTCTTTGCTTTGCATCGGCACTAAACATGCTTCCATCATCCACTTCTTCACCAAACTGAAAGATGTCCAGGACAGCTCTGTTGTTCTTGAGGAGTTTGCTTTCCACCGCTTTTCTTGCTTCGTTCTTGTTTCGCGGTTCCCAATGTGTGTGTGTGTGTGTGTGCGCGCGCGCGCGCACACGCACGCGTGTGCATGCGTCTGTGCGCACGTGCGTGCGGGGAAAGGAACAAGTGGTGGTTTCCGTTATATTTCCTATGACGAGCTACCTAGGCTAGTAGTTTTTGAGCTGCAACAGAATTATCGCTGTGCCGTTGTTGGCAGACTGTGGTAGAGGGTCAACCGCATTCCAATGGGATGGAGTGTTTGTGCGCAAAGTGCCGAGTTGCATTCAGTGTGGGGCGCTTACAACAAACAAATTAAGTTTTGGCAGTTGGGTGCACTGAAGGTCTCCCCAAAGGGGTTTGTGGACTGGGAAGGGAGGTGGATATTGAAGGGAGGTGGATTATTGCATTATTGCAGTTTCATGACAATGTACTAATGGCAATCAACACACAACCAGACAACTACCAACGAGTGGTAGAAGAGGTGAGGAATGTGCTACAGGAGGTTTGGGGCATCCCCGTGCGATGCGGTTGTGCAAATGATGATGGTGTGTGCCAAGGGAACTACATGGGCCCTGTCTTCATAGCCATGGGTTTCCATATTGCGAGGACACCCTCAGGGCAAGGGATGAGTCAAGTTCAACCTGCTGCGTTGTGCGTTGATTGGGCACCGCAACACGCAGCCCCTGATCTCCCCTGCACACAAAGACAAACAATATTTGAGTGGCATTTTTGGCAATGCACTAACTAATGGGAGGGCGCAAACACATGGAGTGCACATATCTTGTCTGTTTTGGTGTGGGTACAAGTTGCCCTGTTGTTTGGCTGCAATGTTTTGTTTTGGCTACAATAGACGGGACACAAGGAATGCACAGGGCATATGGCAACAATCCACACAATGTCCACGGTCCCATTAAAGCGGAAAATCATTTGAGTTACCACTTAGCGGCGAAGAAATGCATTTTTTTTTTTGGTAAACTCCAAACATGGCTGCACGACAGGGCTGTATGGAAAGGAGGCAAGAATACATTGTGCAGCCCCGGCGATCGTGCAACATGCATATGCACCAATGTGGAATCCGATTTTGAGGCCTTGCAAGTTATGAAAGAGGCCTGCTGCGAGCAAGCTGACTGTGTGTCTGCATCCTCCCGGTGACGGGAGGTATGAGTAAGTATCACAGACTACCAGCCGATTTTAAGCCATTCGTTTTTGTCAATGGTCCAACCCTTTTAGTCGGATAGTAGGAACGTAGGAGCCTGAACGCCATCACCGAGAGCAATGTGAGCAATCGAGATCACATGTGCGCGTGGCATGGTGCATACATGGCCTGGTGCATAACTGCTGCTAGGTTCGGTTTCCTGACATCTTTGCCGGCCTAAATCAAGACCCAAGACAAACGATGCTGAGCTGCCAACATGGTAGTGCAGTGCCTCATTTGTTCTTCAGGACTCCAGGAGGGCGGGGCTGCTGCTGTGTGCCTACTTCCTTCCTACAAAAAGGCACCTGGTTGCTGATGGTCTTGACTTTTATTTGACTATCAGCGGCATGGCAAGAGTCTACTGACAACCAGTGCCTACGTTGCTTGTGCTATGCCGGGATTTGGTGGCTTTGTGTCATCAGTGTGTGTGTGTGTGTGTGTGTGTGTGTGTGTGTGTTTGTGTGTGTGTGTGTGTGTGTGTGTGTGTGTGCGTGCGTGCGTGTGTGTGTGTGTGTGCGTGCGTGCGTGCGTGCGTGCGTGAAGCCTCAGAGGTACGCCCTTTCACATGCACTTCACATACGTATGTGTCTGCCAAAGGTGCTGTTACCGAAAGACAAGGGTCGGGATGTCATACCAATGGGACCTGGTCGACGGGCGGTAATTAAGTGCGGTGGCCACTAATGATGTGGCCTTGAAAGCCCATGGAGAGCCAGGTTCAAAGAGGCTAGCCGGGGAGACTCGAGCGAGAGGCCAGGTCTTGAGGCAACATGTTGTTGTGCCCCCCACCGTTCACCGCCGTACTGTTGGCCCGATGGCCCCCGATAGGCCCTGGGGCTGGCCTGCGATGTGGGTTGGGGGCAGGCTATGGCTTAGTGGCGACCGTGACCTACCGGGGGGGGGGGGGGGTGTCAGAGGCCGAAAAAAATTTTGTGTGCCTAAAATCGACCTCCACTTCCGGGCCCCTTTTATAAATTTCAATTTTTTCCCGGTAAAATTTTCTGATGTTGGCAGGGGGGTGGTTCGAGCAGAGGAGCGCAGGCTGCCATTTCCACACACACACCCCAGGGTGGCGGTAAGCCGTGGCCTGGTTTGGGGGGCGGGGTTGACATGTAGCACCTCGGCACAACTGGCTTTTCCGTATGCCCTTGTGCATGACCCCCCGCTCTTCCCAATTTCTTTGAAAGCCAGTTGGAGGGGTTGGTACACATTACAAGGGTGCACAAGGGGTAAACACGGTCTGTGCCCTTTGTATGCCACCCCCAAACCCTTTCCGTGCGTTGTCTAACGTCCACCCTCTGTGTGCTCTCTTGCACTGCTTAATTGCTGGGCCTTGCGCTGGGACACCTGAGCCGAAGGAGGCATGCATTTCCTGCGCCTCTGCTGCTAGGCCTGCGTGTTCCCGTTCCTGGATGCCTTTGATGACGCACATTTCCAAAACGTCCACGCATTGTGGCCGCAGTGGGGGCCTGGCATCACCACGAGCTACTGCATTATGGTCACCCTCGTGATGATGAACCTCCTGATCGCCCGCATGGGCGACACCTACAACCGCATCTCCGAATCGGCAGAGCTGGAGTGGCTGCTGCAGCGCGCGCGTGTGGTATGGTCCACGGCTCCCCTTCGTTCACGTCCATTTTGGGGTGCACTGTGCACAGCTGTTCCGGCAAGGGCCTGCCTAAGGGCCGATCCAAGGGCCCACCCAAAGGACCACCCAAGGGCCCATTCAAAGTCCCACCCAAGGTCACACCCAATGAGTGCTGTGAGCGCTGTGCCCTCCAGGGCGGTCCTTAAGGGACCAGATTTTTTTTTTTTTGCTAAGGACCGCCCTTAAGGACCGCCCCAAGGGACCACCATCTGCCAACCGCCAACTCCCATCAACCGCCAACCGCCACCAACCGCCAACCACCAACCGCCACCAACCGCCAGCCACCAACCGCCGCCAACCGCCAGCGGCGACCAACCGCCAACTGCCAACCACTGCCAACCGCCACCAACCACCAACTGCCGCCAACCACCACCAACCGCCACCAACCGCCAGTTGCCAACTGCCATCTGTCAACCGCCGCCAACCGCCAACCGCCAACCGCCACCAACCGCCAGTTGCCAACTGCCATCTGTCAACCGCCGCCAACCGCCAACCGCCAACCGCCACCAACCATGGTTGAGCACATGGAGTGCCCGCAGGCTTTTTTGGGAAAACTGGTTCTGGAACACTTTTTTTTTTCCGTTAAGGACCGCCCTGGTGCCCTCCTCCTGTGCATTTTTCCCACTCAGCAGGATTACAGAGCCCTCTTCAGGGGGTTCACAGAAACATTTTTCACCAATTTACGGCTCAAGCGCCGTAAAAGGATGAAGGCCCTGGACAGCCCTGCGGGTGTTACATCAGCCCTGCCATCGCGGTGCCTCTGTGTCTCCCAAGCCGAGCCCCATGGCCGCTTTTGGGGGGGTTGGGGGGCAAGGACATCTTGGTGGTTCCCTCGGGCGTCCAAGTGAAATTGGACCCATCTTGTACAGGAATGGGGCATGTGATCAGGCCAATCGAGGCCCTTCATATAGTATCCAATCAGATTTCTGCACCCCAAACTTGTTAATACAATACCCCCCCCTGGAAATTTGGTCCCCCCCCAAATTTAGTACCCCCCTGGCCCTATTAAGCAGTCTGCCAAAATTAGTACCCCCTTGAGCCTCCCAAGCAACTTTGAGCAGAAATGCAAACGTCACTTCAAGAATGAAGTCAGTTTCATCTAAGCCCCTTCCTGCCTAAGCTCCGGCTCCCGGGGGCTTGTTTCATGCCCATTTCTTGTTCGTGTGATCCCAAGCCCCGGTCCAAGCCCAAAAGGTAACAAGGACCACATGCAATTGTTTGGCATGGGAACATGGTTTTTGAGCCTCCAATCTAATAAAGAATGTGGTTTGTAGCTTTGTGCAGGCTGCTAGAAGGGTCACTATGGGTGTCAAAATTATGGTGTAATACTGGGTGCAGCAATGCTCGCATCAATGTTCGTGAATTCCGCCCTGTGCGGCCTTTCCTCCCCCTCAGCACGTGTATGTGTGTGTGTGTGTGTGTGTGTGTGTGTGTGTGTGTGTGTGTGTGTGTGTGTGTGTGTGTGCCAAGGGAATCAATTCAATCATGCTCAAACTGCGAGGTTCACCATTCCTACTCTCCTACCACCACTGCAAATTGTGAGGGCGTGCGTGTGTGTGTGTGTGTGTGTGTGTGTGTGTGTGTGTGCTGGTTGGTACTTCCAGGTGTGCACCATTGTCCGAGGTTTAATGAATTCTTCTGTCCTCTGGTGATGTTGAGTGCCTTGAGGTGCAGACAACAACAAGGCAACAAAGACTGGCTTAATTTCAGGAAGAAACAGTAACACGTCTGCATTTCCGCACCGCATCCATTTGTCTATGGACCCAGGGAGAGACAAATGTGCCATCCTTATTGGAGTGGGGTGGGCGTGGGACTACCTAACCACGTGTGAACAGAGCTGTAGAAGTGGTGTATCATAGCAAATGCTATTGAGTTGCTTAAATGATTGGGCGTCACACACACACACACACACACATCGCTTTGTGCAGGGCGGTTTTAGTGGACAAGTTTTTTCGTTTGTTTTTCTGCTAAAAAATGGCGAACTCCAACCGCCGTCGGTTACCCGATCCGTTCCCCTCCTATGGTCATTGGATATCCTCCAACCACCGTTGGTTGCCCTTCAAGTGCCATACAATTTCGTACCTAATACTGAGCTGCCTCCTGCACAGTCCGAGTCGGTTGTTTTAATTTTGATGAAAAAACGTCCTGGCTTTTTGGCACCCCCCCTCCGTCCGCTGAGGCCCCCCTTTGCATGCTACGAAAGATACACAAAAACGAAGAGTCATTGAAGGAAAATTTGCCGGACAACAACGCCCTCTACAACTCTCCACCGGACACCAGAGCCGCTCCCGGAAACCCTCCACAGCACTGCACACCTCTTTGCACGTCCTTCTGTACGTGATTTCAACGCCGCAGGTGTGCAGTCTCGAAAACGAGCTGGGGGAAGCGGCGCGGGAAGAGATCAGGTGTTCTTTCTTAGTGCGGGACCGCTCCGACAGGCTCTGCATCCAAGTCCAAGAGGTGAACGACAACTATTGGCGTAGCTTCACGGCCGTTGCACGCCGTCCGTCGGAGAGCTCCGAACGGCCTGGCACAGCTGCCGCACGTCGTCCTTCGGCCTCAACATTCGCTTCACCAGCAGAGAATTCCGAAAGGCGTGTCTCAAGAACCCCAGAACACAAGGGCTCATATGGTTCACCAAGCTCAAAGAGCTCATCTCGCACCCTTTGACCTACCGTACCTCGGCACACCGTGTGGTAAGAGGCCTGGCTTGCCTCAGCCAGGCGGGTAAGCAGCCCCAGAAGCTGTTCCAATTGTCGCGGGCTCAGGCCTTGTTGTCCACCTGCCGGCAGCCCCACGTGTTGACCCAGCGGGGACACCTAACCTTTGGAGGGGTGGTACCTAAAATTTGGGGGAGGGGGCTAAAGTTTGGTGGGAGGGGGCTGCCGAAAACTTAGGGGTGGATTCTTGAACTTTGGGGTGGGGGAACCACAGTTTGCGGGAGTTACCTAAAGTTTAGGGGGGGGGTACCGAAATTTCAGGGGGTGCTACCTAAACTCTTGTGGGGGCGGGGGGGGGGGGGGGGGGGGCAACGTTCGCTTGGGGGGGGGGGGGGGGCTAAACTTCAAGGAGGGGGTACATGAACGTTTAGGGGGGGGGATTCCCTGTCCCATGTCCCATGTGTGCAGAGTACTATCATTCGGGGCCAACGGGAGGACACAGGGGGGGGGGGGGGGGCTGGACTCTATTCATTCATTCATTCATTCATTCTGTGGCGGCTTATACCCCCGCCTGGGCAACTCCGCATGTGTTGTGGAAGAAATGGAAAGAATAAAAAATAAAGAATAAAGAATAAAAAATGTGGGTGTATCAGCAACAGAGGAGGCGAGGAGAAGGCTAGCCAGTGTTCGGTGCTTATGCTGTCCAATGAAAGGGATGCAGCTCATGCACAGAGCAGAAAAAGGCTTGCTTTCCCTCGCAGAACTGAGCGTTTCGGCTGCAGTGCGTGTGGCATTGTACGGCAGATCCGGGAGTCGCTACTTGGTGGGGGCTCCCTGCTGCAGGGCTGCTGCTTGCTTGTTGGTGCCCAACCCGCAGGTTGTCTTCACGTTGCATTCTTTGTGACAGAACCTATCGTCTATTAGGCCACTGACAAGCCATTTTTTTTCCTGCGCTTCGTGCTGATCGCCTTTTGTGCGCACGTGCAATAGCACAGGGGGGGGGGGGGGGGGCTGGGGGGCACTATATTTTTCAGACTCCATCGCTGGGTCCAGCACCATGCCGTATGGTTGGAGGGAGCGTACGCCTCTTGGCATATGCCCCACGCAGGCGCGTGCACCGCGTTTTGTGCAGACCGGTGCTACAATTTCCATTTTTGTCATCCCTGACACCGCTTTTGGACCCGTCTACTCCAATAACGGCGGGACCCGTCCCGCGGGGGGAGGGGCCACCTGCATTACTTGATGGCCAGGTTCAGTGGCCACTGCATGGCGGTGGTCTAGACGTACCGCTGCGTTGTCGCTGCATGGCTACCGTCAGTGTTCCACCCGGCGGCATCTTTGTGTCCCTGGTTTGTGACAGAAAGGTGCCTACGGTCTTTTAGGCCACTGACGAGCCATTTTCTTTCTGCGCTTTGTGCTGACTGCCTCCTGTGCACACGTGCAATGGCCTGGAGTTCCTTCGGGGGCGGGTTGGAGGCGGTGGATAGGGGAGGAAGGAGGTTGCGGAAGCCGTGCAGGAGTACGACGATGTGTGCAACGCCAACCCGGGCACCTTGTGGGTGACGGAGGTGGGGGCCGAAGCAGAAAGCCACACCACCGGGCCCCGGCGAGGGCGAGGGGGAGGACCAAAGTGGAGGTCAGTGGGGGGGGTGGACGCAAAGGATTTGGGAGCAAAGGGCAGCAACCGTGATTGTGCTGTTTCTTGCAGCCATGCAATGATTTGTGGTGGGATGCTGCGTTTTGTAGCCATGTGCCCCCCACGCTGGGCCTCCAGACCCCCTTGCTCACGCCGCGAGGGCTGGGGTCTAGAACTGCACTGCACCCCCCCCCAACGATTGTTATCTTCTTAATCTTGTCCAAGGGGGAGGGGTACAAAGCCAACTGTTGCCTTTCCCGTCATGGGTCATTTAGTGCGGCGTTGAACCGTTTGCGCTATGCAGGGATAGCCCTCGGCACCTTGTGACGCGGAGGCGTGTGCATTGCGTGTCCGATGCAAATGCCGGCATTCAGGTAACTTGCCATTGCATGCCGACTGAAACGATGCGCGGGGCAGGTCTCTGATGTGGACACGGAGTTGGCTCCATCCATCCATGGCGATATTGCGACCGTTACCAGCATTACAATTGATACAATTATGAGCACTGTTTCATTTATCATACATCATACACATGGTGCCTAGGACAGCTGTTGCGGTTGTTGCAGGTGAAGTATTACACAGTATTACAGCCACTACAATTGTCACAACAAACGATTACAAATATTGCAATCCCCACGACCGCTACCATTTCTGATGGCCCCAAACTTGGTGTCAATAGACAACGTGCATGTTAAAATTTTAATTTGGAGTTTATCACATACACACAGCTGGGCACAGCAGGTCAGGGACTGAAGTACCCCCCCCCCCCCCTGCGCAAGCACTGCCTTGTCTAAGCACATGAGCCCGTGTTACCGTCGTTTTGCTGACTTTCAGCGTGCTTGCGCAAGGGGGGGGGGGGGGTAATGTAAGCCCCATGCCAACAGAGGTTGTCACCAAAAGGCGAGAGGCCCCGACCCTTCGGCTGAACCTCCTCAGCGTTTTGACCGAGATCATTTGTGTGCCTTGCACTCCACCCGCACTTGACACTCAGCCCCGCCCCTTTCCGTTGCTCACAGGGACGGAGGCTGACGGTCACTGGCAGTATGAACAGCAGTCCCAGGACAGGACAGGATAGGGTTGGGCATTACCACAATGGGTGGGGCACAGACCGCAGCGGTTGGGAGTTTTGCGCAGGCGAAGGGGGGCACCTACTTGCAGAGAAAGGTAGTGGTGTGGGGCAGCTTTGGTGGCGGAGTGCCGGCGCGTTGCTTGGTGCCATCAAAAGCGGGCTGTGCCTGCACTGTGCGCGCACTGTGCGAAAACAAGGCTATTTTGGACCCATTTCCCCCGATGGCCAAGGTGACCGCAATAACTACTGCGTTCCCATGCGCAGGACTGCTCAGATTCTTATGCAGTCCAAAAACTCACATAAAGTTATGGTTCACACGGATCGCTGTGTGCACCCTCTGCAGAGACGCCCCCAAAATGCGGGGCGGGGGCTTTGTGGGTCTGAGGGCTGACCCCTGAAGCAGATTTCATTGTACCTGAGCCGATTTCTCGGTCAATGGGTTTCGGGGTTGTTGGCAGGGGGGGACTCCCCCCCGCTCACACACTCCCCACATCACTTACCAACATGGCGCAGCCCCTTCCCCCTTTGCACTGCCTTGCATTAGCATGGCCCTGGTCCCTGCAAAGGTAACATGGGGTCACCTTAGACATTCGACCTAGACAGACCCTCACAGAAAGGGCCCACATGAGAACACCAGCACCAAGTGAACAGCAAGCCGATGGTTGTGTGCTAATGGGGCAGGGGGGAATGGGAGAGCCAGAAGTCAAGAGCATCAAAGCCAAGGGGCCTCAACAATGGATGAGCTACAAGGCGTGGTGAGCTCAGTGTAGCAGTTTGCAGACAGTGAACAGAGAATTGTGTATGTGGACAGGTCATCAAGGAAGCAATGGAGGTGGGGCAGTTCAAGGGTAGCAGGATACGGAGCGCATGTGGAGGCTACGGGACAGCTTTTCTAAGGCTTAGGTTTCTGCCCATGTGCTAGAAAATCATAGATTCTTGAAAGATACGGTGGAATGTTGGGCAGCCATCATGGCGCTACGGACAGTGCTGCAGGGGAAGATGGGGGTAGCACCAGATCCAGAGTGTGTGGTGAAGGGTGAAGGGTGAAGGGTGGATGCACTGTCAGGTAATGGAGGACAAAGGGGTGGATATGGTGGAATTTCTTTGTTGGGGATGCTGCTGGATAAATTGGCAGAAGTGGGATGCAGTAGAGCCGGTGCATATGCTTGTAGACATGAAACTACTAGATGAGCATGCCAACTGCTGGACTATAGACTATAATGTGCATCAACCCTCTGGGGCACAGTCAGTCAGGAGGCAGGGAGGCATGGACAATAGAATTGAATTTTAGAAGGGACTGTTCTTTTCTTCATCATATCAACTTTATTGAATTTGGTGCTTCAGCGTGGCAGTTCCCACTGCACTACCATGCACCAGAGTACCCTGCAGGTCCAGCACCCTTGCCTTCCCACTGGGCGCACAAGCGATTGTGTGGCAACAGTCTGGGCCGTCTGCCTGAGAGCCCATCTGCTTTTCAGCGCAGGCCTGATGTCAAAAAACAAAGAGCCAGGGAGGCATAGACAGTCGGAAAGAAGAGGAACAGGATTTGTATGCGTTCGAACAACAGTCGTGGGAGTGGCAGTCGCTCCAAGACGAAGTTATTTTTGTTGAAGGTTGCTGGAGTTCGCTGGTGTGCAGAAACGAAAAAAACCATCCGTCATACGGTTTGTGTTGCCGCAGGTCGCACCTACGATGTCCAGCCTGTTGGTGTGGTTTCGAAGCCTAACGATTGCCTGCGGGTGTCAGGAGGAGCATTCCTCATACCTGTCGGGAAAGGCCTCAACGAGCACCCACCTTGAGACCTGCACACCGCTCCCCGAAGGTTGTTGCCCTCGAGATCACGGCGTGCCTCATGGCAGCAGCGCAGGGTCAGCGGAAGCCGCTCCAGCGGCTCGTGCCCAGGCACTGAGGACCGATGCCGATTCTGCGGCGGGCACTGCGGAGGGCATTGCGGCGCCGCATCACCGCCAGGCGCAGACCTCGTCGTCCCAGAGCGCCGCGCAGTCCCCGTCCGCTTTCGTCAAACCCCCGCCCCTCCCTCTCCTTGACCTGCCTCCCTCCGGCCGGCGCGCCCCCCTCACCGCCCCCGTGGATCCCTCGACGTCCCAGTCCCCCGCCCCATCCCCGACGCCTTCGCCCTCGTCGTCCGTTGGCAGCCATTCGCCCCGGCCCTGGGCCCTCAGCAAAGCTGCACTTGACCGTCTGGCGCTCGACGGAGACTCGGCGTCGCACGCGCGACGCGTCAGCCTTGTGTCCGCGGGATCCGCCTCCGCCACCGAGAGCGCCCACTCGTCGTCCAGCGCTCGGGAGAAGCCCCTCTGTCGGTTCGGCCGGGACTGCCGCTTGGACAAGTGCACCAACCGGCACCCGCAGGGCCGGGCGATGCACGAGCCTTTCAAGATGACCCCAAAGATCGTCCTGGCGCCGAACTGCGCCTGCGAGACGGAGCTGACGGTCCGCAACCTGCCCAACACGGTGAGCGCGGCGGACCTGCGGCGGGAGTTCGAGGCCTACGGCCCCATCAGCGGCGTGCGCCTCCCGGACCCGTTCCGGGGCAACGCCCATCTGCAGTACCCCGCCAGAGCAGACGCGGAGCGGGCTCTGATGCAGTTTCACGTGGCGCGGCACACCCCAGCGTGAGGCATGTCGGTCGGAGGCGTCGCCCGTGTCTCAGAGGTCGCGCGCGGACGACTCGGCCCGAGTGCAGGAACTGGGGGCCTTTTCCCCCGTTGCCGTCTGGCGTTGGTGGTCCGATGTGACTTGCGGCCCCTCGAAAGGCCTGCGCTGGAAGGGCGGGGCCCGTCCCCCTGCAGTCGCTGTCAGTCACGCAGCATATCCACCCTGGAAATTTAACAAGGGGGAGAGGCATCCAACACCGGGGGAGCGCGAGCACGTCCCACAACAGGCACGCCCTGCTCTGCAACCAATCTTTCAAGCAACCTCTCGGAAGCCTCTAAGCTGAGTCCACAAAAACCTCCTTTCAACCTCTAGCCAACCAGCCAAACAATGGCACGGTTTGGTCCGCCGCTTTCTTCTTTTTCTTCGGCGGTGGCTGCGATATCAGAGTAAACACTACTGCCTACACTGCATGCCAGGCGCCTGGCATGCAGCCTCCGTAGTGGCAGGGGTTTGCCCGTTGCGAAATCACACCCCTTCTTGTGTTGCCTTTCGTGCTTTAACGCAATATGTGATCAATATTTGGTGACTCTGTGTTCTTCTTTTTTGTACAAATGCTCTCATCCCTTCCACCGATTGTTAAATGGCCTGATTGACCTGCAGAGCTTACCGCAATAGCGGAGGCGACATTGTTCAAAATTGAACAGGTCAAGGTGTTGGTTCGACACCCTGTATTCTTTACACCACCTGATTTTTGAAAGGGTTTATAAAATTGCATTGCTGATGTTGCGGACTTGCACCAGGGTTCAGGGTGAGGATTTCGAATCCCAATGAACTCCCATGGAACAAGCTCTCACGTTTGCTCATGGATACTGGGGGTTTCACACCCCACCCCTCTGATCCAATTCTGGCGTGCTTTTGGTGTGGCTATACTGATTGCTGGTACCTGCTCAGCCCGTTAGCAATGTTTGCACTGTCTTCTTGCTAGATCCAGACAAGCACGGTCTTGTCGAAGCACAACGGACCCGTGTGACTGCCCTGTCAGGGAGCAGGGGTAGGGTAAGGTGCCGGACGCGTTCCCCTCACCACCCTACCGAGCCTTCAGTTGGCAAGGGCCGAACGTGTGAGAGAAGACAGGGAAAGAGGGGCTGGGGCCTTTTGGTTTTCCGCCACCTCCGCATTGTGTTTTGGGGTGCCAGCCATTTTGATCGGCAGCCATGGCGAATGGGGCCCCCTGTTGGGCTGTGCGCATGAGTAGTGCCGTTCATTCCCCCCTCTCATTGACAGATCGGCCCTGAATGAGACCACCAAACTGACCACACCCCTTGTCTGTCATCCTCTTCCGTGTCGATACCCATTCTCCTGCCTGTTTGTGGTTTCACTGGCTGGGGTGAATCAAGGTGCAACCGATGCCCCTACTTCCACAATGCAGCCTCGTCCGCGTCAGGGGTGTGTGGGCCAGCCTGCAAAACCACTGCACTCAACAGTCTGGGGTCTTGGTGTGCTGTTGCAAGTTGTCCTGCTGAGGCCACATTCCCACTGTCTGGCTGACTAGTGTGGACGCAATGGAAAATTATGATGGTATTTGACCTTCTACTCAGTCAGCACGGGTGTACCAGGCCGCATATTGGGGGTGGGGAATGTGTCTGCTAGAGAGTCTGTCGAATCTATCGTCGAATAAATGCTTCAAAGAAGTTGGCATCGATTAGCTTAGGTGCTTTTTGGGGACTGAATGATTGTGCAAACCTCGATGGTGCAAGTTGGTCCACAAACTGAGTACGTCCTTCACAGTCACTCCATGTGCATGTGTGCAACCCGCTGGTCGGTTTTCAGCCTTTGGTGTGCCGTCGCGGTATTATGGGATGCCTTCGGGCGTGGCAGTCCCCAGCTGCAAGTTTTCATTGCCAGATGTAGCAAGAACGAACTTCGTGCAGTATCCGCGACCAGGCACTTATCACTGGACAATGGTAACACTGTTCAGCTCTGGTATTTGATTCCAAGAACACTTTTCCAGAGCCTTCTTAACTGCATTGCTCCGTCATGCTAGCCAAGGCCTGACCCCCTAAAAAGCTTTTTGAGTGGCGAAAGATTTAAGAGGCTTTTTCTGAAAAGGGTATTCACATGCCAGTCTTAGATATTCGGACACCTTCTCACCACCAGATTTTGCGACCGCACAGCATCTGACCTGACAAGGGTGGTATGGTTCCTGTCTGCAAGGGAACAGGCATTTCCCTTAAGGTTACCTTCATAAACATGGCTGACGTGCTGAATTGTTCCAGTAGTACAATTATGCAAATAATGTTAGTTTTGCCGCAGCAAACCCTGGGGCGAATCTGGTGTGGGACCAGGAAGGATCGGTATGAAGACTGTGTAAGGACTGTGGAGGGGGGGGGGTCCGCCATCACTCCCTGTTTGTACACAGCATTTGATAACTACTACTTGCCGCCAGACGGCAATTTTGTGCCCGCTCCAACCGCTGGCACGTGCCCCATGGGCTGCCAGCCAGTCTGTGCAAGTCAGCAGGACTCTGCCCTTTGTTGCACCAACCAATCGACATCAGTTGACTGGTGCTGCCATCCTCATGGCTACATTATGTTCTTGCGAGTCAGAACCAACCCACAATTTGATTCATTTGTTTGTTTCAGCTGAGGTGCCCGCGCTGTCTTTCATCAGAGAGGCCAGAACACTCTGTGTTCTTTGTTTGGATGGGGTGCGCGCGGGCGTTCAGACACAACAAAGGCACACTGTGTATCTGGGCAACCTCTTGCAAGGGCATGGCAGGGTCCCACTGTGCACTTTGCAGATGATGGAGTTTTCAATCCGAAGGAATGGTTACACCGCCCTGACCAGTGATATTTTAGACTGGAAGTTTTGTCTGTAGGACCCCTCTCCGCCTGGATCCAAAAGATGGGGTGTCTAGAAGAAACACCCTCTAGGGAAAATTCAATATTGATGTTGGAACAGATTTCAGGGCTATTTTGCAGAAACCCATGGGATTTTGACCCTCTCCCCTGCCCCCACACTCAAAGAGGGAATGTCAGGGGTGCGCTGGGGGCCTTTTCAGCAGCGCTATCCTTACGAAGCCTTTTTTTTTGTTTTGTTGAGGACAGCCCTTAAAGACAGCCCTCAGGGACCACCAACCTGCCAACCGTCACCAACCGCCTACCGCTGACCGCCAACCCCACCAACCGCCAACCACCAACCACCGCCAACGGCCACCAACCACCCATTGCCAACCGCCAACCTTTGAAGTAGAGAAGGTCCCATGACCATGAAGCAGAGAGCACCCCCGTGAATGTTCATTTCTGTTGGCATTTCGAAGGTGTTTCCTTTTTCCCTTAAGGACAGCCCTGCTTTTCAGGCCAAAAATCCCCAGGACCACCACTATGCCAAGCGCTATCCAAGGTTTCCCGACCCTAGGTGGTCACACTTGACGTGCTACATCCCGTTGATAGGACACAGCCCCACCCGTTGATCCACGGGGATACCTCAAGATGCCGTACAGCTCACCGGCAGTCCATGACAACGTGGGACTCATCACGGCGGACATACCCTGCAGGAAGGTGGCTGCGCCACCAACGAATATGCAGCAGGCTGCGCACCCATCTTCGCCGTGCCCCCCCTAGGCTAGCATGTGTCCAGCATGATCTAGATCAGAGATGTGTCCCCGCCCTAGACACACAGTGCAGTTGTAGATAGCGCAGTAGCGAATGTAGGCATGCGTTGCCTGCAGGACTCTTAGACTACCCGTAGAACGACCCGGGGTTTTCAGTGGCGTCGTGCTGACAACAGGGATGGCACACAACAGTTTCAAGTAGGCAATGAGCTCTCGTGACATTGGTGTTGGTCCAATTTCTTCAACCGGGATCGTGGTAGCTGCGGCTACATAGATGTGACAATCTGCACCCAAGTCTTGCCCCCTGTGGTGTCCTTCTTGAGGACACACCTCACCTGTATGAAACTACAGGTCCCAGGATGGAGGCTGTACATGGTTCTGGACCCAATCCATGTGCGCTCGTGGCTGTGGACCCTCTGAGGGGGTGGGGCCCGCCTAGCGCCGGAACACACCCACACAAAAAAACAAGGTTTCCATACCCTAAGGACCCCGAGGAAGCAGTGGTTATGTAGCCCCTTTAATTTCTCTCCACTTGGAAGTTGTAGGGGTTACATACATTTCACTTTCCCCCAAGACATGGTTGGTGTGGCCCAAGTGTGCAGTGCAATGCAGGGATTGTCACGGAGCTCATGGTGTCCGCATTGCTGGAGGCCCTGGAGGCCCTGAGGGGCATCAGAAATTTGCCCAGAAGATTGACGTGCCGAATAAAATGTGATAGTAATACCCGGTAGCGCTCGACCAACACGCCAAACGTGTCCTTTTTTTCCACGTGCAAGGCTGTTGTCTACGAGCAGTGTCTTCCTTGAATTTCCTGTGGAGTTGAAGAACATGATGTTGACACCCATGGGGGTCGTTCAGGGAAGGATTAGAATGGCCATACACCATAGTTGGAGGGGTGTTACCCCCCTTGGACACCCCCCCCAACCAACCAAAGTGACCATCGTGGGAAAAAACCGAAATTTACAATCGGGAAAATCTGGTCGGGCCATTTTTGGTAAACAAACTTTTGCCCCCCCCCCCCCCCCCCCCCCGCCTCCCCCCCTTCTAATACTTCCCCGGGCCTGGGGGCGTCTGTGTTGCTTGTCTGTGCCAATCAACCAAGCTCTCTGATTGACTTCTTCGCTGAACATGACCTGACCTGCCTGGGATAGGGAGGGCAAGGTCAGGGTTGCGGCTGGCAAGGGGCTGGGCTGGGACGAGGGAGGGGGGGGCGGGGGGGCGCCAACAGAACATGCGCCATATGCCGCGCCTCCGCGCTGCTGCCAGTGACGCACAATGCCAGTGCCATGGAAGGCGCTCGCCGTTTGTGCCGCCGTCCTGCTCTTGGCGCTGCACAGTCTCCCGCGCCCCAACCGCACCCCCCGCCTCCTCGCGTCCCCCAGTGCGATCCCGCCGACGGTCTCACAGGCGTTGGGAGCGGCCGCCCCCGCGCCCCCATCCCAACGCCCTCAGCCTCCCGCGGCCCTTGACCGCGTACCACTTAGACCCCCTGTGGCCGCCCCGCGAGCGCCTGCCACACACCATCACCGCCCCCAGGCCCTGCGGCCCGTTCCCACGCCCCGTTCCCGCGCGCACTGGGGCCTTTGGCTGGCCGCCGCCGCCGTCGGGGCCGTCTGCCTGGCGGCGCGCGCGACCCGTCGCGCACCCGCGCCGCGTTCCGCCGGGCGCTGGGCCGCGGTGGCGATGGCCGCGGACACCCCGTGGCCGACGCACGACGACCGGCAGCGCTTCTTCGAGGGCAACGACGCGGCGTACGGCCGGGGCCCGTTCCGCGGGGACGGCGAGGCCGTGCGGTACGGCGAGCCGCGGTACGAGGACAGGCACGGCGGCGCCCCCTCGTGGGAGGCCGCCGGGAAGGAGGAGGAGGAGAACTTCGCGATGAAGACGCGCTTCGTGAACCGGAAGGACATGTACGGGGCGCCGTACCACCAGCGGCGGCTGCTGATGTCCAGCCCTTTGTCGCGGGAGATGCGCGAGAAGTACGGCGTGCGGACGATGCCCGTGCGCAAGGGCGACATCGTCCGGGTGCGGCTGGGGAAGTTCGCGGGGATCGAGGGGATGGTGACGCGGACGTACCACGAGAAGCTGCTGGTACCCCCCTCCCGTGCCCCCGCGCGCGCGGCCCCTCCTCGCCCCATGGGCCGCTTCGTGTGCAACGGCCACCGAACTTCTGTTCTGTTCACGGCAGTGTCCCGGTACAGGCAATCCAAGGATCAGGGATGCAGTAGAAGGGAAGGCACGTCAGAGGCGGCCCAGAGGCGGTTAGAGAGGCGGTTGGAGGAGGTTGCCAAAGCGGTTGGGGGCGGTTGCTGTCGGTTACAAATGCCATTGAAGCTGCGACTTGCCGTCAGGGGGACAGTGGCTGGGCATAGGGGGCGCCCCGTGCGCTGTGCAAAAACAAGGCTATTTTGGGCCCGTTTCCCCTGATGGCCAAGGTGACCACCGCAACTACTGTGTTCCCATACGCGGGACGGCTCAGACTCTAACTCAGTCCACAAACTCACATAATGAGTCAAACCAGCCGATGTTTCCCACTGAAAATGTCAGATTGCGGTCCAAATCTGCTGTTTGTGCTCTGTGGACGTAGCTCCCCCGGTGGTTGGGGGGTTTGCAGGGCGGTCACGGGAAAGCGGGCGCTGCGCAGAACCGCCCCCATAGGCCAGGCGCCCTGCAAGGGGGGGTGGGGGGTGGGGTTCACCCCCTTCCATCCGTCTGGGGGCCCCCAAAGAGGGGGGCGTAAAGCAAAGTGGCCCCATGCATCTGCCTGCCGGGGCCCCGTGGGCACCACCGCCACGGGGTTGTGGCCATTTGACTCCGCGCCGCTTTGGGGACTCCGATGCGGCAGGGGTTGTGCGGCCGTTGGGCTCAGGAACATCCCCCCACCGCCATCCGTCCCCTGTTCGTCCAGCGGCGGGTGCTTTGCGCATGACTTCTGAAGTGTGCAGCCCACCGTTGTTCCTCTCCTGCCACTCGTCCCCCCCCTGTGTGACATTCTGTCTGGTTGTTGCTCCTTTACGGGGCCCTGGACGGTCACCCGTTCTTCCCTTTGCATGTTGCGTCGGGTCGCTGCTTTCTGTCGGCCGCTGCGGCCAGTGCTCTTGCTGGTGTCGTTTCCGCGTTCGCGGAGCCCAGTGGCTGGTGTGTTGGGGCTGTGCTGAATGTGGCGGGATGTGCCGTTTGCGTGTCAGCGGCGCCCAATAATTGGCGTATTGAGGATGTGCCCCCCTCTCGCGCCAACACGGCCTTGTCCAAGCGCGGCAACCCGTCGTTTTGGGGTGTTTTGTGGGGGTGGGATGATGGGCTCGGCACAAACATGGCATTGCGCGCGACGATGCGGTGGTTCCGTCGTGTTTGGGACCGGGCCCCTGGTCGCGCAAGGGGGAGGCCGCCGCCCGGGGCCCTTGTTTTCGGCGGGTTTCCATTTGGCCGTTTGTAAAAAGCAGACGACATGTGACCAAGACGCGGTCGGTCTAAAGCCTTGAAAGAGGGATGCCACCCGAAAAACACGGACGGGGGCATGGGTCGGTAGCCAGCAACTCCTCGAGGCCGGACCCGCCACGTGGACGGCTTTTGTCCAAGCATGTGCAGCCGCAGCATGCCGCAGCACCCGTTTTTTGGAGCTGCACATAGGGGTTTGGAAGCATGCCGCAGCATGCCGCAGCATGCTGCGGCATCCAATTTTTTGAGTTCATGTGTCTGTCTGCCTGTTCCTGCTCTGTTTGCACGGGAGACATTCTGCCTGCCCCATGTCTCCCCAGTTTGTTTTTATTTGTCCTGTCATGAGTCAGTCATCTGCACCAACAACATCCAGTCAACAGTCAACACCAAGCACACCCATTCGGCCCAACAGTATTGTGCATGTTGTCTCTTGTTTGTTAGTTCAATTTCCCACAGATGCGTAGGTACCCACATGTGTAGGTAGAAGCATGCCGCAGCGTGCCGCAGCACAAGAAATTTTTCCAAGGGACCGCACATGCTTGCTTTTGTCTCACGAGCCGAATGCCGCCCGCCTGCGAAAGTGCCCCAGTACAGACCTGTCGCGTTCTCGTGGCAGATTTTCGTGGAGGGCGTCGAACGGCGCAAGAACGACTTCGCAAAGCAGAGGATCGGGCTGGACGCGTCCAAACTGGAGATCCTGGACATGATGATGGACGAGCCGCGGAAGGACGTGCTGCTGCGGAAGCTGCGGCGGGAGCCGATGAGCAAAGAGTACATCGAGGCGATCGAGAAGGCGTACCAGATGACGCCGTCCTACAACCGCTTCAAGAACCCGATCTGGTACACGGATGGCCTGGACAGTAAGCACAATAAGAAGGGCTTCTTCTAAACGGCCCTTCCCAGGCCTTTGCTTAGGGGAGGGGGGGTCAGGGCGGGTTCCTAGTGAGGCGCTGGGTCCTACTCAGTTGCCCATACGGGGGCTCCTTCCTACTGAGCTGACTGGTATGTGCGGCTGGATCCTACTGAGATCCCCTTACCAGGGCAGGGGGTCACCCCCAGCCCCCGCCCACACTAAGCAGAGGCCTGCCCCCCCCCCCCCCCCCCCCCAGCACCACCCGGCGCAAACGGCAGTGTGTCCGACGACCACCCCCGCGTCAAACGGCAGGTGTGCAACAGGGACCACTGTTTTCCTCCGTTTGTCTGGCGAGTCCGGTCGGCAAATGTACACCGCAGCTCCACAGTACTACGGACGGTCGCAGACCGGGCCATTTGCTGGCATACCACCGCGAGCCTTTGGCTCCGTGGCGCCGGATAAGGGCCCTCAGCCCTCTTCCCCCGTTTTCGTCCTCCTCAAAAGGACCCCCTTTGGTCCCCGGTGCCCGTGGCGGCGCAGTGCGGGCGGTTACCAACCGATTGCCGGCCGTTTTCCGCCAGTACTAACCGTCGCCCGCTGTCGGTTAACGGTCGGCGGTCAACCGACGCCGGTGTCGGGCAAAGGCGACGGCCGTTCGCGGGTGCCGAGCCGCAGCAGCTGGCCGGCCCCCGCCTGCGGAAGGATTCCCGTGTGTGCCACGGGCTTCCGGCTGATTCGCGAGGAGAGGGTCCATTTTTCAGATCCCCTGGCCCTCCGAAGGGCCTCCCAGGGACACACAAGGCGCCGCACGGTCGCGCGCGCGAATGCGCGGGAGCGTGCCCCACAGTGATAGGGCAGCGGGGGTGCGGCGTTGCAGGATGTGCCCTCCGCTCAGGAATCAAGCGTGAGGATTGCCCGGCGGAAGGCAGCGGCTTGCCTGGGACGAAGGCACGGGGAGTGCGCCGCACAGGCCGTGGTGCGTGTGTCATTGCGCGCCGGGGGCGGTGGCCTGGGCACTCGCTATCTCGACCCCAACAGAGGGGGGGGGGCGGGGGTGAAGCGGGGGCTTGGGGGGGGTGTGTGCCATGGGAAGTCGGGGTTGTCAAATTTTTTTTGGAGGGGGGTCCGGTAGAGCCCCGCAAAACGGGGGGGGGGCGGTTCGGGAAAAGGGCTCAATTGATAGGACCATTAATCAGTCATTCTGGACCCTTCCGCCGACAATGAAAATGGTCAATTTTCACCAAATACATGGCAAATGATGATTTTTCTGAGCCCCTTCGACGCAATGCTTTTCTGAGCCCCCTCGACGCGCTGGTTCCCAAAATCCCGTTTTCATTTTTTGCCGAATTTCGGGTCCGGGTCAGTCTCGGTAGGATTGGGGGGGGGGGGGGGTCCATTGAGCCTTTAGGGGGGGGGGGGGGGTTGAGCCAGAGGGCTGTATCGACCCCCCTCCCCCCCGAACTTGAAAGCTCGCCCACCCCACACAGGCCGAGTCAATGCGCCTTTTGAACTTTTGGGTGTACCCACTGGTCCCAGGTTTTAGAAATGGATTGTTTGCATCCCCAACATGCGCCCGAGGAGGTCAAAATGAAACAGGGTGCCACAAGAAACCTCAAAATGTCCCAGCGCAAGGCTACGCGCGGTCCCGAGGTGGACACCTACACTATGTCCTACGCGAACTGAGGGAAGCAAGAGTCGATGTATCCTGGGGAACGCTGATGCAGGCCTCCCGAACGCTGCTGCAGGCTCCTGCGAAATGAAGCAAGTGGAGACGGACACGGTTGGGTACTGTGGGCCACGGCTTGTTCCAAAAGTACTGGGGAGCAGGTTTTTGATGAGGTGAGAGTGGGACAGTTGTCCCACTGCTCACAGGTGCTGCCCCTGCCTCTTGGGGCGGGGGGAGGGGGGCTGAATGTCTCGCAAAAGGTGCCAATGGCAATGTCAGCAAAGCGCTTTTTTTCTCTGAGCTTTTGTTGCTTTGCAGCTTTCCAGCCTCGTGCAACACAGGGGGGAAGCGTCGCCGCGCCCGGCGCGCACCGGACATCTCTTTTCGGCTTTCATGCCCCCAACCAACGCCATCTTCAGCGCTTTCCCAGATCCAAGATAGCTTAGTACATCTGGGTGCGGTGGTCAGGGAAGTGTTAGAATGGCCGCACACCGTAGGAGCCCCCCCCCCCCCCCCCCAGACCAAAGTGACCACAGTGGGAAACAACGAAATTTACAATCGCTAAAATCGTACCGGGCCATTTTTAGTGCACAAACTTTTGGGTCCCAGTTTCCCCCCCTCCTCCCCCCTTCCCCCCTGCTAATACTTCCCTGCCGGTGGCCATGCAGTTGTACCAGGTGTCTCATGGGTGGTTGTGAGACAGGAGTGGGATGTCAGCCCACCTCTTGCAGCAAGAAACGAGACGGATGGCCCATGTTCAGAAACAGCACTTTTTTGAAGGGCAAATTTTGGACCAAAGAAGACCAGGAAGGTCAAGTTCAGGAGACCGTTAGGGGTAGGGCATGCATGTCAGTGACCCAGAAACAGCGAAAGGGCACGACCTCGGATGCATCAGATCAGTGCACACTGTCTCGAGGATGAGGCAACTGTGGCAAAACTTGATGCAGATGCCAAGGAACTGCAGCAGGTCCGGATAGAACAGCCGCAACAGATGGGGATCGATGCATTGATGCTTTTGTTTGGCGGGGCGACGACAACAACAGGGGGAACGACAACGCCCGCTTGTGTAGCAGCGTGGGTTCCAAGGGCTCTAGGGGAAACGGGATGGGGGTGCCTTGCAAGGCCTCGATGGCCTCCCCTCTCCCCAGTGTCCTCGCCGTCCCTCCCACTACCGAAGTGGCAGATTGGCTGCAGCAGCAGCACCCCTAGTATGCCCAGGCATTTCCGGTACTGCAGCCCCTCTGGTCCGGAGGGCCATGTCCAGGTGATCCTGAGACCACTGCACAGGCACGTGAGCTGAGGTCATCTCACTTCACACAGACTGCTATGCATGATCCCCTGGGTCCATGGCATTGTCAACCCCGCAAAAACGCTTATCCCATTGGGAGAGTGGATCCGAGCAGTTGGAAAAATAAGCAAGGAAAGGAGGGGTTGACTGGCAGGGATTCGATGGCCATGGGGGGATGGGCAGGGATGCAGTAGAAGGGAAGGGGCCTCAGAGGCGGCCCCAGCAGCGGTTAGACAGGCGGTTGGAGGAGGTTGCCGAAGCGGTTGGGGGCGGTTACTGTCGGTTACAAACGCCATTGAGCCTGGCACTTGGCGTCAGGGGGACAGTGGCGGGGCATAGGCTGGGCGCCCTGGTGGGGGGTGGCGGGGTACCTCCCCCCCTTCCAGTGCATCGCTCCGTGACTGGCAGGGATTCGACGGCCATGGGGGGATGGGGGAAGGTTGGCAGGGGAGGGGGACTGCACATGACCAGGCTGAAAATGACTACGCACATATGATGAGTGCCAATTTGGGCCGCCTAAATTGAAACCTGGAAGGTGTTTCAAGTGTGGTCCCAGTTTTTGGATGATGCTGTTGGCCTTCGGCCCCATACCTGATTCGTCTGTGGTCCAAAAAGCAGCCCCTCTGTCGACCCAGTCACATGGTTGCCTGAAATGCAGCGCTGACCAGGGACACCAATAAGAATCACGCCAGGCGAGGGGGGGGGGGGGGGGGGTTGGCTATCCGTGGACATGTTGCAGGGTAATGTCCAAGGTTGGCTGTCACCGTGTAGACATGGATGCAGTGGACGAGTGTTTGTCCCTGTCCGTGAACACCATGGACACCTGTGGACGGGGGGGGCGAGGGGCGAGGGGGATCAACCCCCCTATATGCATCACTGGCGCTGACCTGGTGTCACACGTTTGACCCCAAGGCGAAGTCATCCCATCTGGTGAAGATGCCCCCGATCATGAAGCAATGACACCCAGGATGTGGCACGCAGGATTCACGTTGGACGTTGTGGTCTGGATTTATGCTGCCTTTTGCAAATCCTGTGTGTGATCAACCATTCATAACCCCTCTATTGCGCAAATGTACATATCATTCCAGAAGACTACAAAACGGTTGCGGCTGTGAATCATGATTCCGCCTGCGCAGCCATGGCCTTACATGGCGAACTTGCTTGCCACACCAGCTTTTGTGGTCAAGAAAGCTTGACACAGATGACAGCCCAGTGCAGCGGACAACAGGGGTTTGGTAATGCCTGTGTAGTGTGAAAGAGGGCCATGCCTGTGAGGGTCTGCAGCCCCTTTCTGTGCAATCTGGCATCGGTGGGGAATGCACCTTTGGATCCGTTTGTCCATGGCATGAGCAACTGGCAGGGTGTGGCCAGAAGAAGAATGATGGTAGTCATCAAGTCTGATCCCATCCAGCAAGATCCATTTTGTGCCAAGACAACGGGTGGCCCAGCTTCAAACGTTGAATCTTGGCTTTTTTTTTCCCCAGTGTCTTCTTGTTCCTGCACTGCTGTGTTTTGAGATCTGGTGCAGTAAGACGTTAAGATGTTGCAAAAAGCAAGGCATAGGCAGGGAGGCATTTATGCCGAGCCTCGATGATGGAATCCGAAATGCCTCTCCCAAACTATGGATTTTGCCACCAAAATGTTTGAGTGATTTTCCAATTGCAAAAGTCCGCTGTTCTTGTGGCCCCGTCATTATGCATTGCCCTTGCTGGGTTGTAGAGGTGCTGGAAGGTATGGCAGCAGTGCTAATGAGGTTTGGCCCAAAAACATTTGCTCCTTTGCTGCAGCTGTCCTGGTTTTATGGACCATGATGTCATGAAATACGTGCTGCAGTGGTCAATCAATTCATTGTGGATGCCAAAATATCCTTGTCGGGATGCAAAGATGATCAGCATCAAAATGAAAGGGGATTGCTTGATTCCTAATTGCCCATGCTGCAACACGACAATGGCAACCAACATGCACATTTGTACATAGAACATGCAAAAAGTGGTACCAAACAGGGATAGATATAAATTTCGCGCCACTCGGGGGCTGGGGGTCCGGGGGTGGAAGATGGGTCTAGGGAATTGTGACATGTCACAACATATACAAAGGGCTATAGTGGGAAATCTGTGTTTCCGAAAATATTGTGCTCCCTATTGGGACAAAGAGTCACGATATGCGCCACCGGAAAAAACCAGCCCCAGATCCAGCTCTAGAAGCCGTCACGAAGCATGCAAGACACCTGGCCAAAGCATAGAAACGATGACAACCAAAGTGCACACTACCGCAAACTTTCTTTTCTGTTTTTCGCTGTGTCTCTTTCTGTCCTTTTCCTTTGTTCTTGCTGGGCCTCGTGACGTTTTGAGAAGGGCGTCGCCACTGTACCAGGGTATACAGATACCCATCAAGATCAATGTCTTCGGTCCCAATTAAGTGTTGTGGGGCATCAAGGTTGTCACATGTTGTCGCAAAAAAAAAATTGCAATGTCAAAATCACAAACATCACAGTACACCACGGTTCGCACAAAGCACCAAAATGTACCGGGCCATCTGTCTATTTGTCTGTCTGTCAATGGCAACGGATGGCAGAGATATGGCATTAGGGTTAAGTGTGACTTGGCCATTTGCCTGTCTCAGTCTTTTTGCTGCAATACCACAAATCCCTTGTCGTGCCCCAACACCACGTAATATTGTTGTGCAGGCTCTTGTAAGAAGCTGTTTTCGCTGAGCACAATGGGTGGCTTGTCTCTGTTGCAACGGTTGGCAAGAGCAAGAGCGCACATGCGACAGGCACCAGCCGTGACTACCGTGAGCAAGGGCGAGGACATGTGTCCTGCTGGAGAGAGTTTGCACAACACGGGTGCTGACACGGATGAACTCAAATCAACAGACTTGACGCCAATAACCCCTCCCGACCCTGACCTACCATCCCTAGTCGCTCCAATGGCATCCACATCCCCAAGGCCCGCAACAGTCCCGCTTGTCAAGCCAGCACCCTCAGTCAGCAGCAGATCTGGTCCTCAATGTTCTGCATTGGCTCCGTCCCAAACATCGGAGACCCAATCCGCTGAGCTGTGCTCTGGCCGCAGCCATGCTGCGACCCAAACATCCTTGTCACCTTCCACATCAGCGGATCTGCCTCCCAGCTGCAGGCGTTCACCAGCCTCGGCCACCTTGTCACCTTCCACATCAGCGGATCTACCTTCCACATCAGCGGATCTGCCTCCCAGCTGCAGGAGTTCACCAGCCTCGGCCACCAAGCAGGATTTGACCAAAATCAGAGGAATTTTTGGAGAATCTGACCGGAGCCTCATCGAAAGCTTGTACAAACAGTCCGTGCACTTTGTCATTGCTGATATGACTCTGCCTTCGCAGCCCATCATCTTCGCCACCCCAGCTTTCTTTGAGCTGACGGAATACAGTCGAGAGGAGGTGCTTGGCTCCAACTGTCGCTTTCTTCAAGGCCCTGACACAGACCCAGCAGCAATTGACAGGCTGCGCACTGCCATCAAGCAGCGCCGGGCGGTGGAAGAGGGTCTGCTGAATTACACTAAGAGTGGGAAGCCGTTCTGGAACCTCCTCTGCCTCACCCCGTTGTGTGCTCGCGGCAGTCAAGAGGTCACCCACTACCTTGGAGTACAGCGGGACATCACCTCCTCCGTCGCGAAATGCTCAGAGCGGAACACCACACAACTCCGTCGTTCACTCACAGAGGAGAACCTGTATTCCTCAGACCTAGTCTCTTCGTCCATCCTAGGGTATGGCATGCAATCCATGATTGCCGACATGGTCAACATCAGGGACCAAGCAGCAGAGATCCTGAGCGATAGCAGCCTCACAGTGTATTTGTCCGATGATCTGACGATTCTCGATGTCACTGGCACTGACCCCAAGAAGGATGTCAGTTTCCTGGGATATAGTGTGGATGAGCTGTTGGGGAAGCCGTTGAGGGCCGTGTTGGCCGAGACTGAGGAGCATGACCTCTGGATGCGGGAGCAATATTGCAAGCCAGTGATGGGGAAACACAAGAATGGTTGGTGGCGTGGTCTTATCGCAACCCCGGGTTTGCCTGTGGCTTGGGGTTCGCAAAAAGTCCTGCCCCTGACTATCCAAGACATTGCGCAGCTGGAGGACCTCGAACAAACTCTGAAAAAAAAGGACGAGACCATTGGCTTCCTGGAGACTGCCATAGACAAACGCAAGCAGTTCCTGAACTACATCTTCCATGAAGTGCGGCAGCCATTCTCGGTCCTTACGTTGGGTCTTTCCCATGTTCTGGACACCTGCCAAGACATTAAGGCCACGCTTGGCCCTCAGGAGGAGGCACGTATGCAACAGATGGAAGAACTGCTGACGACTTCGGAGGAGATGCAAGTTGCTGCTGGGTCCATGAACACCATCCTGAATGACGTGCTGCTGCTGGAAAAACTGCAGGCGGGCCGTCTTGACATAGAGCCTGAACTGTACACTGTTGCAGAGCTGGTGCAATTGCCATGCAAGCATCTGGAGCGAATTTTCAAGCAGAAAGACATCACAGTTACCCAGGACATTGACGATCGCCTGCTGCATGGGCTGAAGGCCAAGTATGACCGGCATCGGCTGTCGCAAATCATGTACAACCTCCTCACCAATGCCAACAAGTTCACCGCAAAAGGGGGGCAAGTCGGGGTGCGGTTGGAGCAAACTGGCCCAGTCTGCGATAACAACCTGCACATTGAGGTCAGTGTGGAAGACAACGGAGTGGGGATCCCTCTGGACAAAGTGAATTCACTGTTTCAGCCATACAGGCAAATCCGCAGCGGGGAACTGCAAGGAGGCGGGGGAACTGGCTTGGGCCTGGCGATCAGCAAGGAGCTTGTTGCAGCGCACGGTGGGGACATGGGGGTAGATTCTGAGCCGGGAAAGGGCTCTCGTTTCTGGTTTAAACTGAGCCTCAAGTTGGGTTCAGGCGAAGATGCGGCCCCAAAGACACAAGGGACCTCTGGTCCGTCATCGGCCTCCTTCATACCCCCCAGCTGTTCGCCAGCTTGCAAACCCGATGCAGCTCTTGCCTCCCTGCCCCACAGTGCTGCAGCCTCCTCCTCAGCGCCACCAGCAGCCCCTTGTGCAGTTTCAGGCCAACGACTTCCAGTCTCCAAGACCCCTGATTCCCCTCACACAGCGTTGGTGCCCTCTGGCCCTCTTGCCCCACCGCCTGCTTCCAGGCCTCCTCGCCGTTCTAGTCCCACATCGCCGCCCTCTTCGAGGTCTGTCCCCTTGTCCACGAGTGCCGACGTTCTGCTCGTCGACGATCAGCCTGTCATTCTCAGGCTGCTGAAGGCCCAGGTGTGCCTCATCGCCCTCTCATCTAACGACCGACACTCTTGACACAAATTACCCAGGGCTGTGCAGTTTGGCATATCTATGACATATTTCACCGAGGCTGTGGGCGCACCTGCATTGGAGGTATCTCTTGTGGGGTGAATACTGGGTTTGCTTCTGGGGTATGGCCCCAAACACCAACTTACCACTCTTCAACAGCCTTTGACAACCCTTGTGAAGCCTCACCACCCTCGACAACCTTCACCACCTGTTCGGTGGGCTGGGGGCATTGATCCATTTCTGGCATGGTTCGGATGTGCATGACAGGTTTTCCCGAGGACAGTTATGGCTGCCCATGGACATGCATGCATGCAAGGCAAGAGCTGTGGGTGCGCATTAGTCGAACTAGGCCCCACTCGCATCTTTGCCGCATGCTGTGTTTTGCGTGCCTGTTATGACAGGGCACTCCTTGTAGGGGGCTTTCCAGCCCCTGGAAACGACACGGTGGTGTGGACAGGCGCACGGGCCCCGGCCTGCGAGTTCTTTCATCTTTCGTTTCGTATGCCAATGCTGTGCCCAATGGTTTGAGGCTTCGTATGGAGGTGGTGGGCGTTGTGCAATCGCGGTTTGCTGGATGTGGCATGTGATATGCTGCCGTGTTCTCAAAGAGGCAGCAACCGAACTCACAGAGTGGTTTTCTCTGTATCCAGAATTTCCCCGAACCAAAACAAAAAGTCTGTTTGTCTCACCTTCCATTGGGTACACCAAATTCCCTCCAAGCGGGCCCCAACGGCCCGAATAAAAAAAGAAAGACCCCAACTCAACACCGCGAGCAGCCCTTTCACCGCCAACCGCCCGGAGGTGACGGCCAACAGTTGTCAAATTGCAACCGTCTTCGACTGTTGTCGACCGTCTTCGACTGACCACCAACCGCAGGCGGTTGACAGTGAAACGCTGGCGGTTGACCGCTACACTGTGGTCGAGGCTAGAGAACAGAATCTTGTCCCGGAAGGTCCCGAAACACCTGTCTGCATGTCATTCCTACCCCTTCAACACATTGGTTTGCCCAGGTGGAGCGGTGCGGCGTGTCGGCCGCGACTGCAAGTTCTGGTGAAGAGGTGGTCCAACAGTTCCAAACTGGACAACGCTGGCGGCTGATCTTCACGGACTCTACCATGGGAGGGATGCATGGGCCCGAGATGGTCCGCCACCTGCGTGCCATGGACTGCACATGTCCCATTGTGGGACTTACCGGAAACTCAGGCGCTGACGAAGTCGAAGAGTTCTTTGCAAGTGGGATCAACCAGCTCGTGATCAAGCCACTTCATGCCCGTGACATGCAACGGATCCTGTCGGAGTACGTAGGGAGTCAACAAGAGATGAAAGATGAAGGGCCGCAAGGAAGATGAAGTGAGTGCTTGTCTAACAGGCCCTGGAGCCTCGTTTCGGTTGACCCAGGTCACGAATGAATTGAAATGGCTCTGGTGGAATCCAGTTCCTCTACCCATGAGGAGCCCAGTGCAACCAGACAACACTGCTGTTCCGATGTGAGGCCAGTTGGCCCTCCATCCACCCTCCCGCCTGCCCGACACGCACTCCCTCACAGCCACCCACAGCCCGCAGTTTTGACTTTGCAGGACTGTGCCCCTATTCAACCAAACGCCACATGTTTTTGCAGTGCATAGCGTGTGTGACCAATCTCTCCTCCCCCGGCACAGTCACGGTCATCATTGCCGGCGACAGCCATCTCCAAGCCATCATGTGCAGATAGCACGCCCAACCCTCCACCATCCTGCATGAGCGCCCCTATGCGCAGCCCCTCTAAGCTACAGGTGGTGGCACTCCAACGTGTTGGCATGTGCAGGTCCCCTCGCCCCCCCAGTCCGGGGATGTCCACTTTTCAGCACTGTTCAGCAATGTTCTCGCATGCCCCAGTTGCTGTCCTGTCTGGATCAGGCTTCGTTGAAAAGAATTAGGTTGCAATGGTGGGGGGGGGGGCTTCAGCCGGGTGAGTGGGTCTAAAGCTCTGGACCCACCCCTTATAATTCCGAGGGTTTCCTGGTTGGTCACAGGAGCCTTGTGTGGCTGTTTGCTGGTGCCCCTTTCCGCTTTTTCGTCATGCAGGCACCATGCCAAAATCTGTTTGTGGTTGTGGGGTATTCGTTGGATCCTCTGAGCAGGCCAAAGGGGGCATCTGAAGAGTGCTAAGCACAAGCAATGGGTGCAAGGAGAGAAGAGTCAGCGCTCACTCAATTTTCCCAAGGTGGCCCCAGTGCAGCCAACAGAAGCTTCAGCAGCCAGTTCCAGTAGCAACAGCAACAACCCTACACAGAGCAACAGCGTTGCACAGAGTGGTGGTCCTGAATAGAGGAGAAGTGCTGCATAGGGCAAGATTCTTGCATAGAGCACCAGTCCTGCAAAGGCCCCGGGGCCCGCCTTTAACATTTCCCCGGGGCAGACCGGAGACCAGTCAACAGTTAGCAAAACGGCACGAAGCTACTGGCGGGGCTGTACATTTCCTGGCATGTACAGAGCATCAATGGGTGACTTGCAAATTGATGATTTTCTTTTTGCTATGTGTGTCACCTTTTGGGGCTGGGATGCCTAACCCGGAAGAGCACCTTGGCTTCAATTTGGTTTACCAAAAATGCTCCCCACAGAATTATAAGACGGTGGGGGGGTCTGGGTGGGTCCAAAGTTGGCTGGGTGGGTCTTGTTCAAAATACCCCCCCCCCCCTCTTATAAACGAAGCCTGGTCTGGATTCAGGGGGGAGAGTATGTGATGCCCTGTGGAGTAGGTGACTCTCCCGAAGGAGGTGGTGCCACCAAAGGCAAACAAACTACCACCATGGCCTCGTGCCAAACCTCCCCCCCATTTTGTGGCTCTTGGCGTGTGTACCAAAAAAAAACCATGGTGGATGACCTCCCAGACCCCAAAATGCTGATGGTCTGCAAGATGAGTTGAAAAAAATATCTTTGGCACGTGCGCAATTAATCCCACAGAGTCTGGCAAACCGACTCTTCAAGGAAAAGGAGGCAGCAATTTTTTTGTACACGACTTACATTTTCCATGTATTATTGGTGCATTGCTGTGTACTTCAGATTTCTTGCATCCAAGGCACTCCACTGTACCCTGTATCATGCAGGGCGTCGATCATACTGACACGCACTCATCTGCAGCCAAACCTGCAGCTGGAGAGCCCATTCCTGTGGCCCCTGTTGAGCATGTGCAGCTCTTCAGAGTCAAGTAGTCCCACCAGAAAAGGTGTACGCATCCCAACAGGCAGTTTCTGGCTCATTTTGTGGCACTCGTGTCTGTTTCGTGTCGCGCGTCCCTTTCAGAGTAATCGTTGTGGCGAGGGGACCATCACCTGGGGTATGTTCCTTTGGGGGTGCGGGGATACCGTCGCATGCAGGTGGTTACTTTCCAAGGGGGGTGCGATGAAGGCTGTGTGAAGGCAGGTGCGGCTGGAGCCAAGTCGCAGGTCCATACCTGACCTTTGAGGCCCTGCATGCAGAGGCGACACATAATGCCCTGCTACTGGCCATGGGCATGTAGGGCTGCCTTGGCCTGTGCCAGGGGCAGGACGGCCATGGCCTTGTACCCCCTTGTCCAACGGACGCTGTGTCCAATGAACGTTTCTGTTTGCAGTGTATTTATTGGGGACCTAATTAATCAGGTACTTAATGAGGTACTGGGCTGCAGAACTGAGGTTTCAGGCTAACGGATTGGGGAAATGAGGGGTGGTTGTGATGTATCTTGCAGAAAAGTGGGCAAATTTGTAAAGCAGGATGTGAGGGAATGGTGTCCCTCAACTACAGGACCTGTGACAAGCCTGGATTTAATGGCATTTTCAAATGGGAGTTGGAGGGGGAGTACACAATCTGGGCAGAAAAAAAACATCATGGGGGCAGAACAAAACAGTGGTGTCGATGACTCTGATAGTGACACTGATGGGCAGTGTGACGTGGCTTGAGAACACCTTGTACTTAAACCATGATTTGATGGAGCACGGTGCTTTTCCATGAAACCCAACCTACTTTTGCTGTACATATTTCTAGGCCAAGTCGCCTATGTACGCTGTCTGCCCCCTCGACACGCTCCGCCCGCCCCGCCCTGACCGCCAGCCCTCCCCGCCCAGCATCGCCCTTCCGGCCCCGCCCGCCTGCGTTGATGGCCGAACTCACCAGTGTCAGAACACACACAAAAAAAGGTGCGGTTCCATCAATTCTGTCCGTCCCAAAGGTGCCTCAGCTGGATCAGGTTGCCACTTCTGCCCGTGCCAAGAAGGGCAAGCCTGCGGAGCATGTTCAACTTTTCCGCATGAAGTAGGACCGTAACAAGGGCTTCTACTCTGAAAAGTGCTAATTGGAAGCCTCCATTGCATTGTGCTTTGAATGGGCTGGTTATCTTGTGCCTCGGGATGTGTTTAAGTGTTTCACAATATTGTTGTGCGCACCAAACGGTGTGTCCAACGAACACTCCTCTTCCGATTCGAATCGTATTTTTTTAAGGACCTGGTTGTTCGTTGGAGGGGGGGGGGGGGGGGGGGGCTCCCCCTTTTCTCCTGCAGGCGCCCTCCCTGCCCACTGTACCAGCAGCACAGTGCTGACCTGTCAACAATCCTACCACATAAATGGCTGCTGTTTTTTTGTTTACGATTTGACAAGGACCCCCAGACTTGAGGAATGGGGGTCCTGGGTTCAATCCCAGCTGGACCCAAACTGCTGGCGCTTTTTTTGGCCATCAGACCTGGCGCTTTTTTTTTTGTCAAACTGCCGACAAAACTGCCGTTCAGTCACACGGGTGAATCGTAATCGTAATCGTCATCGGGGGGGGGGGGGGGGCACCCCCCCCCACTATATCCACCCCTGCCACTCCCTTCATAACGGCTTTGGTTGCACAAGCAGATTTGGGCACCACCGCTGTATCGTCAACATCAACCAAAAATTGTACACCAGGAAACTGACGGGCAAATTGCCTGCGGCAAATGTCACAAACAAGAGTAAAACGCGCCTCAACGTCATACAGATCTGGACCCCCCGGACAGTCTTGCTGAGTTTCCAATTCGACCGTAGACAGCATTCGCAACATATCCCACCCCCCAACCCCATTGAGAGGGGCCATTCAGGTGTGCCCTCAGGCCCCCCCCTGACTGCTGGGGCTGTCGCATCACAACTGGGACATCCCCGGCTGGTCCCCAGGGCAGCAAAGCGCTCTGTGTGCCCTGGGACCCCTCCAACCACTTTGGCGGCACACACAGGCCGTGGGATGCTTGCCCTAGCCATCAGGCAACACCACCTGTACTGTGCGGTAATCAAGGAGTTGGGGCCTCCCCAGTCGAACCTCCTGCCCCGTCCGCCCCTGTGCCCATGCAGTAATGGGGCGGCCCTGTAGCATGTCTTTGTGACCTGGAGGCTCTGTTGCCCAGGCCCTTAGCTCCCCTGGTGGGCTCAGCGTTCATCCAGTAGCTCGTCGTGATGCCCAGACTTGAGGAATGGGGGTCCTGGGTTCAATCCCAGCTGGACCCAAACTGCTGGCGCTTTTTTTGGCCATCAGACCTGGCGCTTTTTTTTTGTCAAACTGCCGACAGAACTGCCGTTCAGTCACACGGGTGAATCGTAATCGTAATCGTCATCGGGGGGGGGGGGGGGCACCCCCCCCCCACTATATCCACCCCTGCCACTCCCTTCATAACGGCTTTGGTTGCACAAGCAGATTTGGGCACCACCGCTGTATCGTCAACATCAACCAAAAATTGTACACCAGGAAACTGACGGGCAAATTGCCTGCGGCAAATGTCACAAACAAGAGTAAAACGCGCCTCAACGTCATACAGATCTGGACCCCCCGGACAGTCTTGCTGAGTTTCCAATTCGACCGTAGACAGCATTCGCAACATATCCCACCCCCCAACCCCATTGAGAGGGGCCATTCAGGTGTGCCCTCAGGCCCCCCCCTGACTGCTGGGGCTGTCGCATCACAACTGGGACATCCCCGGCTGGTCCCCAGGGCAGCAAAGCGCTCTGTGTGCCCTGGGACCCCTCCAACCACTTTGGCGGCACACACAGGCCGTGGGATGCTTGCCCTAGCCATCAGGCAACACCACCTGTACTGTGCGGTAATCAAGGAGTTGGGGCCTCCCCAGTCGAACCTCCTGCCCCGTCCGCCCCTGTGCCCATGCAGTAATGGGGCGGCCCTGTAGCATGTCTTTGTGACCTGGAGGCTCTGTTGCCCAGGTCCTTAGCTCCCCTGGTGGGCTCAGCGTTAGGCTCCCCCAGCCTCCCCACTGCGGCCTGGAGTACCGGGCACCCCCCCCCCCCGGCTCTCCCGCACACCACCACACAGTTGGGTTGTGGCCTCCCACAGGCAGGGATTGCAGACCTACGCCCCATGGACCCCACCGTAGCGCAGGTGAGTGGGAGATGCCGTCATGGTGCCTGTTTGTGTAGGCAGGCGTGCACCAAACCCAGGCCCCCAATCCTACCACATAAATGGCTGCTGTTTTTTTGTTTACGATGTGACAAAGCGCTGCCCCCCCCCCCCCCCTGGACCCCTCTGGCTACCACAAGCCCATTGGTGGAAGGCATTTTAAGGCAGGAGGGCCCCCATGCTCAGTGATAGCACAACAGGTACTCCCTCTCGTACCTGTATGCACCCCTCTTTCAAAAACTGCGGGATCAGCCCCCCCCCCCCCCTCCCGCCCATTCTGTGCTGTGTTTGTCCAGCCTCTTGGTTTGGAACTGCTTTCTTTTTGTTGTTTGCTTTGTGGATTTACTGCCCATAGACACCTTGGTGCAGCGCACCTGCCTGTTGGTCCGTGCAGGGTGACAACCCAGCTGTGCTTGAGCGTGCATTAACATCTGCAACGTGGTGTTTGGGCTGACCTTCTGAGTTGTTCAAACTAACTGTTCGAAAGAGCCCTCAAATTGCTCCTGCAACTTGCATTCATATGTGTATAAAGATTTGGAAGAGGTGCTCCTGCCATCTGCATTCATATGCATATAAAGATTTGGTAAAGCCGTCATCCCATTACCTATTTTTTGCAGTTCTGGTCTTTGGTTGGAATTGCGATAGCTGTATTGACTGTGTGTTACAGGCACCATGGATGCAAATAGTTGGCATTCTCCAAGTTATGCTCCCCCTTACCCCCCCCCCCCCTTGCACATGCACAGCCTTGTCTAAGCACAGTCTGGGTGTTGAACCGGCCATTTTGAGGAAATTTTGGGACCGCTGTTTTTGTGGTCCAGAGTGGAGGATTGGGTGTTCGTAGAACGTTTGTATTGGGAAAGAGGGGCTCAGTCATGTTTGTGATAGTGCATGGTGTTCATAACAACATTGTACCGCACATTGCAATCCCATGCTGTTCATTCTGATGTGATTTTCAGCCATGGCTAACAATGTTATTCCCGGCATGGCTGTCACGTACGTTCAGAGCACTGGGGAACATGTGTCTGCCAGAATTTTTGGTCCCTCTTGTCATGGGGACAACTACATCCATTTGAAGTACATGCGGAGTGGGAAGGAGATTGAGCACAATGCCGCTTTTGATAAAGTGCTCTTCCCCATTTGCAGCCCCTCGCCATCCCCATCTGAGGGCTCCCCCACACGTTTGCTGTCACATGTGTCGCGCGCATGCACGGCCTTGTCTAAGCACGGGGTGGGCGTTGAACCGCCGTTTTGACGAGACTTTTGGGACCGCGGCCGTGCTTGCGCAAGGGGGGGGGGTAGTAGGTTTACACCCTCCTTCAAATGAGGTCCCTCTTGTTCGCTCTGCCCGTTGGGTGGTGCGGGGGGTTCTAGAGGTGGGTGCTCGCAACTCGCCTCTTTAACTCCCGGCTGTCCTGGGCACATACCCCCCCCCCCCCCCCCTGTAAAAGCTCGCCCTTGTCCAAGAGGTCGCACTTAGCGCAGTGCGCGCGTAGTGCAAGCGTAGGGCAACTATTTGGGCATGTGGCTGTACTAGGGGGGCATCATTCTTGTTTGAGAGTACGTTTTGACGTACTTCTTCCACATTGGGGATATGGCATTTTTGGATTCTTTCCTAGGTTGATTTCTCCCCACCATGGGACCTCAAGAAGGCAGAGGTGATGTATCCTTGTTGTTAACCCCCCATCATGGGGTTGATGTCAGGGCTGATGTCGGACCTCAGGGCCATGGGGGGCGGCCTTAGCGCAGTGCGGGCACAGTGCAACTATTTGGGCGTCTAGCCGTACTAGAGACCCATACTTTGTGACACTAGGGGCATCATTGTTGCCCCTACCATAGGTTTTGATGCTTCTTCCACATGGGGGATACGGCATTTTTGGATTTTCACCCACTTTCACCCATTTCCACCCCTTTTCACATTTTTTTTTTGCTCATCTTCACCATGGACTCCCACACTTTGGTGTGGGCCCTTGAGTTGGGGTGATGGACTCTCACGCTTTGGCGTGGCCCCTCGAGTTGACGTGATGGACTGCCCGGTTTTTGCCTGACCACAGTTGAATGCCCTATGCGAGGCTGCATCCCTGCCAATGAGGAAGCGTGGTTGTACCACAAGTTGAAAACAGAAGTTGACGTGGATTCCCTCCTGCAAGAAACTTTGCCCCCCGGTCCAGTTGAGGATGAGGTGGACACATACGCGGCTTTGGGACTAGCTAGTAGAGTGAGTGAGCTTTCAATTGAACAAAAAAGAGGATATGTGCGTGGCTTTCCGCATTTTTTGCATGATGTCTTATATAAAGGGAAGGTAGCTTGCGTTTGTCTTAAGCTAGGGTAGTTTGAGTGAATTAAATTTAGGGGCATTTGGGTACCTAGGGTGGCCTAATTTTGAGGGTGTTTGGAAGGGGTCGGTATGTGGGTTCTTCATAGGGGAATGTAGTCTAAAAGTAGCGCGCAGTGCGCGCGCAGTGCAAGGGTTCCCCCATGATCAAGGCCGAGGGACAATCCAGCATCCTCTCCAAGTACTATAATCGAAGGTGACCTCACGGGCTTGATCTAGCCAAGACGTACCATGCCGTCATCCCGAGACGGTCGGCAGCGGGGCTATGCTAGACAGCCATACCAGCACCCATGGGTCCATCCTCCCACCCTCATTCGTGGAAGATGGACCACCTCCTGCCCCCACTGAAGGAGGTCTTCCAGGGTCTACGGGTCTACAGTGGGACATGCTCCTGAGGTAGGGGTGATATAAGGGCGTTTGGAAGGGGTGTGCTCGGGGACTCTTCAGGGGGAACTTGGTCTAAAAAGTAGCGCGCAGTGTGCGTGCAGTGCAAGGGCTCCCCCCAAGCTACCCAGAGGTCCCCTCGGGACATGGTGGACAAGTTTGTTACGGCGCCCAACAGCGTTTTGCGAAACACATGAAACAATTAATGCCGCGCTCAGGGAGCATGGGGTTTAGTACAGATGTGAGCGACATGCCGAGGGAAAGTACGGGAGGTGGGTACAGTGAGTACCGACCAACCGAACAACGGAAGGGTAATCAAGAGATGATCCACAGTGCCTGAAGGCCTGTGCTGAACAATCTGGGTGCCTTGCTTTCTGGAGGGTGACGACTATCAGATTTATGGCCAAGCAAATCTTATGTCCAAGTAACACTGGGCATTGCTTCTGTCAATTTTCGCAATTTGGACTTTGCCGGTGCATTTTTTCATTGGTCATACTGTGTGCAATGTGTGTTGTCTGATGCCTGGGTTTTGAGATATACCGCATGATGTTCGTATTTTGTGTCAAGGAGACTGATTCGGGCATGATGGCCTTTGCAGCCTATTTTGCCACATGGTTTTCAGAATAGTGCACCATGTCTTTCCGCATGCGCCATGCACAGTGTACCACGTAAGCAACACGCTTGTCCAAGCAACATTTGGCGTTGGTTCCGTCCATTTCTGGTCATTTGCTGGTGCTTGGCCATAGATTTGCTGTTGCTTGAACAACGAGGGGGCGTACGGCTACTGCACAAATGGAAGTGTGGCCTAGCGGTCCCCAGTGGTCTACTGGTGGCATCTTGGCTTCGCTGCGGACTGCAGGGGCACCCACACGCAGTTAGCACACCCAAGTACACTTACGCACACCCAGACACTGGACACACCTTTCCTTGTGTCAGCAAATGGCTCACACAAGAGTTGAAATATTTTTCATCCCGCTTTATTGGATGTGAAAGATTTCCCTCTCCATACATCCACATCGCCACCGGCACTGTCAGCAGAGGATGCACCACCCACCCCCCTTTGTCTTTGTCCAGCTGCACTGTCAGCAGATGGTGCACCCCCCACCCCAGGTGTCCTTGTCCAGCTGCACTGTCAGCAGAGGGTGCAACCCCCACCCCCGGTGTCCTTGTCCAGCTGCACTGTCAGTAGAGGGTGCATCCCCCACCCCCCTTGTCCTTGTCCAGCTGCACTGTCAGTAGAGGGTGCACCCCCCACCCCCTTTGTCCTCGTCCAGTAAGCGCCCTTGTCTAGTAAGCCAGGGGGCGAGGACGCAACAAAGCCCCATCCAGTCTTCATATGCTGTCGCTCGGAAAACGTGGGTGCCGTGTATCATGCAGAGCACTTAAATTCCATAATTTTAGCCATGAATGTTGATGACATTGACACGTACTCTCCTGGTGCTGTTGGTCTTGCTGCCAAACCTCTGAGGCCAGGCTTACACTGTGCTGGTTTTGCGGCAGCGCATAGCGCATCCTGCGACGCGTTGAGCATGGTTTGAGGTGGCAGGGGGTCTCAGTAGGTCGTAGGTATGTGGAGAGTGCGCTCAACCCCACAGACTGTGTGTCAGCCGCCATGGCAATAGTGGGGGCGGGGGCACGGGGTGTGGAGGCACTGGCCAAAGCCAAGGTTTACAGCTAGCGCCCCACACTGGGGCACGGTGGGGGACAGGGACAGGAGGTTGGGTGTCTGGGACGGGCCAATGGCAGGTGGGTGACATGTGGTCGGTGATGTGCACTGCACTCTAGCTCTGTCAGCTCTGTCATGCGGCCACGTCGCTCAGTCGCTCAGCGTATCAACAGTTCGCCGTCGCAGTTCGCCGTCGCCATGGAGCTGCCGCCGCTCAGTGAGCAGGCCTTGACGCCTCTTGGGCGGCCGCAGCCGGTGGCGCGGCCTCAGATGCTGCCCCCCCGCTGGACTGGGCATGGCCCCAACGCAGCGTAGTGGCTAAGAGGGCCATCAGGGTGGCTGCGCTGGCTCGGCACCATGGCACCGCACAGGCCATGTGCGACTCATACAAGGGTACATACAAGCAGACTCATACAAGGGTGCATACAAGCAGGGGAGGTGGGATGATGCTACAATTATGCACAATGGCAATGGTACACTGCAACTGTAGTTCCGCAGGAACGAAAGTTCCGTGCGCTTTGGTAGGTTGGGCGGGGGGGAGTGTACACGTATGATCCTGTCCTCCTCAGTCGTTTTTAATCGTGCACCCCTCCTCCTCTTGACTCCGGATGAGTGGGGATCTTTCATATGAGTGGAGCTGGGAGCAACTTCTAGCGGAAAACATCGAATTGCTCAACAAGGCATGGGCGACATTGTTCAAATCTCCCGAAAAAGCTGAAGAAATTCCTGAAGAGCACAGGGTCAGCGTGCCGACGACTGGCTCTGGGTGACATCAAACCACCTCACAACCACACGAGCAGCAGTGCTGTTCAAGCAGTTGCTGAATGTGAACATGGTATCAAGTTCTTTTTAGTACTATAGGGATTGCTTCCTATTCGCTCTGAGCGTAGCATGGGATGTGGATGTACAAAGGTTCGACTTGGCGCCAGAGCAAAGTCAGGCGGCCTTCAGTTATGTGGACATCATGAAACACGCGAACACGATAAGCCCACAGAGAGGAGCGCGCGGGCGATGGGCCGGGCACGCGCAGTTGACGGAGAACGCAGGGGACGCCGGCGGGTCCATGGGGCAGGCAACTCAGCAGGTCCGACAAGATGGAGGTGCGGGCGGCGAACCAGCCCAATCAGCGCTTGACGGGGAGATGAAATACGCGCTGGCCTAGCACCACCTCAAGCTGCTTTGGAAGAGGGCAGGTGTGACACGGTGGACGCAAAAGCTGTGTGGTCTGCTTGAACGATACCTCGGGGCCCTGCCGCACGCCCAAGAGGCAGGAGTGACTGACGGCCGTGAGCGCATGGGCTTAGATCTAGACATGAGTGGCGAAGACGTACCACGGCTGGACTGGGATCTGGCGTTGGCAGCGTGGTGCGTCGCAAGCAGAAAAAAGTGCGGAAAAAGTCACGCAAGAAGGGATCTCGAGATGGCACGGGTGGCCGCAAACACGAAAGGGCCTGTGACATTGACTCATCCAGCTCGGAGTCCACGACCAGCAGCTCCTCGTTGTCGTCATGAGATGGGGAACCCCACAGCTCGAGAAAATCCAGCTCACAGGGGAGCTACGAGAAGATTTTCGAAGATACCAAAGATGCGGCGGTGCCGCCGCCGTTCGTATACGTGAAGGGGGTACCCCATTTCCGCTCCAAAACCACGGGAGATCTCGTAAACGCCGGAAAACCGCCCAACACGCCGTGCCGCTCCTGCCAGAACTGTCACTGGTATTGGCATGGGGCGGCATGGCAGCTTTGCGCAAAAAGTGAACGGGAAGCCCCACGGCGCAGAGGTCACGCTCAGCGCCAAACGGGAGCAGAGAACGAAGGGAGAGAGTGACAGGCGAGTGCGTCCCAACCACGGGGCACGGGCCTAGCGAGGTTTTCCACGGAGGCGCATGGGAATCTCCAGGAGGCAGTGCAGGAGTACATAGAGATGACGCGCTCGGCATGGTCGGCGCGGTGCAGTCTGGAGACAGCAGTCACAGAGGGTTTTGCCGCGTCGTACGCGGGGACGGCCTTGTGCGGGCCCGCAGACGACACAAACAAAGGCTGCCTACATGAGTTGCGGAGATACGCAACGCACATCCGAAGGCAGCTAGGGGCAAGTGCGCGGGAATCTCTGGATGACCAGCTCTTCCACCTGGCACAATCAACCAACAACGAATCGTCGATCAAAAAGCTTCTCGGTGGCGTCCGCCTCCTCGAAAAATTGCGGTGGGTGCCGAACATGGTCTGCGCGAGGGACTGGCTGTTCGTCCAAGGGGTTGAAAGTTTCCATGAAAAAGCAGGAAAGCTCCCGCTCAAAACGTGGGCCTCAATGCGGGGGTTCACTGACATGTGTAGGCTGGCGCACGGGGCGGCAGACTGGGAGCTCTGCGCAATGGCAGCGCTCAGCATTTGCTTCGGTTTGCGAGTAATCGAGGCGATCTCAGTCTCATACGACGGGGAACATGTCGCATTCATGGGAGCCAAGGGCACACGGGGCCGGCAGTCGGAGACGCCAGGAATGTGGGCCAAGGCCTGGGGAGTGTTCTTGCAAATGTTGCGCGCGAGACATGGGTACCCGCCCGGGAGGGCGGCCTGGCACACATCAAGGGCAGCGGTGCACAAGGCCCTCAGCGAATTGGTGGGAAGGCCGGAGTCGACCTTTAAGTCTTTGCGCTGGCACTCCTGGAGACGGTTTGGAGCAGGGCAGCCGCGCCTACTGGGGGCGCCCACAAACAGCATGCTGTGATGGGGAGGTTGGGCAACCCCCAACATGCTCAAAATATATGCCTAGCCGCCGCCCAGCTGGAACTTTCACAGAGGGGGCCCACTGCCCTTCGCTGACATCGGGGAAAACGCAGCCATATCCTTCTCAGAAAGGCCTGGCACCACCCTGCAGCCGTGGAGCCCATGGTTGCGTGCAGACATTGCACTGGCAGAGCAGCAAAAGGCGAATTCTTCAAGACCTACTGGGGCATCGGTACCTGCAACACCCGGTTCTAAGCGAAGGCGCACGAGGTCGCAGTCGGACGCGGCCTCGACTCAACCCAGGTAGTAAATTCTCACGAAAAGTGCAGGCGTTGGCGGCGCAGGTCACCAACCTCAGTGGTATCAAACGGGGTCGGTCACAAATGGTCACTTCCGCGATCTGGGACATGTTCGATGCACTCCGGTACATGGAAGGAGGTAAATCGGGGAGAAAGGTGTTGCTGAAGGCTTTTCAGTTGGTAGTACAAACGGGGGTGGGGGATAATGACGATTTTCTCTATGATCGTCCGTGTCCTCCCCCAAAAGGGGCGCAGTTTCAACGCTAGTTGCCGGTAACAGCAGAAATGGCGCAGGCAGGACTGGGCAGAGCAGGGCGAGTATCAGTAGCCCACTCCATTTGGAGGCGGTGCGTGCCCGATGACGTGTTCGATGCCTACCCACGCCAATTTGCTCATGGCGCACACTTCCCTTCCCAACATTCCCACTCCCCTGTGTTGCTCAGAAAAATGGTGCAGGCGGTGGGCGTAGACGCCTCGGGTTTTAGGACCACCAAGTGTACACCCACAGCCATAGCGTTTTTGCGTTACAAAAATCAAACCAAGTGCAGGTTGCTGCTGAACGCGATCCACATTAATGCAGCAGACCGACGGCGACCGCCGAGGATCCACCTCCTATCCCTCGGACTTCTGTCTAGCAGGTTTGGGGGGGGAGGGGGGCGGGGGCTGTGGATGGAAAAGCTGGATTTGACCAACGCGTACTGGTCAATCCGACTCCCGGGGAAATGGCGCCGAGTATTTGTGGTAAGGGCAGGGGAGCAAGGGTGGCACTACACCCGGTTGCCATTTGGATGGAAGTACTCGCCGGCGGTATGTTAGCGGTTGGTCAAAGCTCTGGTCCGCTCTGATGTTAGGGGATTGAAAGTCACGACTCATGTGTATCTAGATGACATACTGATTTCCGCGGCTAGCCGACGCTTGGCTCGTGTGGCAGTGGATCGCATTGTAAACAAGCTGAAGGCGGCCGGTTTCCTGATCACTCCAAAATCGGAGCCCCGGCCGGTCCAACACATCACTTTCACAGGCAAATGCATCGATGCTTGCAACGCGACCGTCGCAAACTCTCCGGAAGCAGTCGCGGCAGCTCTGCAAATATGGCTGAGGGGGCTGGGGCGGGGGGGGATCTCCCCGCACGAGCTCTCGCGTCTTTTGGGCAGGCTGCAGTGGGTCTCCCGCCCAGCAGTCGGCAGCGCTCCATTTCTTGCGGGAGCGTACCGGCAGGTGGTCGCGGGCGCACGCATTTTACCAGGAGCTTGGCCAGGTCCCTGGCCACGGCTATAGTGTGCGCAGCACCCCCCTACCGCATCCCAGGGGCAGCACCCCCCCCGGATTCGCACGTTTTTCAGTGACGCGGCCAGGGGGGGGGGGGGGGGGCGACATGCTAATTCTCGACAGAGGGTATAGTTTGCCCAAACTACCCCGTTTTTTCGAAGGGGCTGAAAAATTTGGTCAACACCCGTTTCGCACATTTGAGTTTTGTTGATTTCTCCCTGCTTGCCACCGGTCCCCGGGTCCCAATTTCTGCACCCCGCAGCCCCTGCTCTCACACCAGCAATTTTTAATTTTTAGTCTGATGCTTGCCAGAGGTCTCAGAGTCCCAATTTCTGCACCCTGCAGCCCCTGCTGTCATAGCCGGAATTTTTGATTTTTAGTCGGATGCTTGCCAAAGGTCCCAGGGTCCCAATTTCCGCACCCCGTACCAGCAACCCGCAGTACCGCAACCGCAAGCAGCGCACCAGCTGCAAAGCGGAATAACTCGTCAGCACCAAGTGTTGCGGCCAAGCAGCGCAAGACATAAGGCAATGAAGGCGTACAATCCCTGCATGTTGAATGTTACATGTGGGGCAAAAGTATCGCCACCGGCGGCCCCCCTAAAAATTTCCGCCGGTGTGCCAAAAATGGTGAGGCCGACCTACCGCAAAAAAAGTCCGTCCCCGAAGTACTTTGTTGCATGACTCAAGCCCTGTTGCATGGTGGGAACACCCCAGCTCGGGTCACAAGGCGGAGCGGTCCCGGCACGTGCCCGGGTCAGCCGTGGAGTGACGCCACAAGAGAACTTTGTGAGCAACAGCCACACACCACACTAAAAATTAAAAATTCCTGGTACAACAGTAGGGGCTGCAGGGAGCAGAATTTGGGACTGATTGAGACGGATTGAGACCTGTGGCAAGCATCAGACTAAGAATTCAAAATTCCTCGTATGACAGCAGGGGCTGCAGGGTGCAGAAATTGTGGCCCTGGGACCTGTGCCAAGCATCAATCTAAAAATTATAAATTCCAGTGAGGGTCACGCGGTGCTTTTTTGCCTTGGTTTTTGTTCAATACAAAAACTGTCCCTTTTTTCGGCGGGCAGGTTTGAAGTGTGCAAAAACCCCCCAAACTACCCCTTTTTTCGAGGGGGCTGAAAAATTTGGTTAACACCCCCATGTGCAAAACTTGCATGTCGCCCCCCCCCCTGGACGCGGCAGAAGTGCCAGGTGGTTTCAGGGCAGGGGTGGTGGGTGGGCCAAGTTGCTATCGCTCCTGCATCTGCCCCCCGTGGATCACGTCCGTGCAGCAAGCGGAAGCTTTCGCTGGTTTCTGGGCAGTGCAGATTGCAGTATATAAAGGAGCCCGCGCGGTGGCGGTAGGTGTAGATAGTGACGCGGCACGCGCTCAACTCAGTTCTCTGTCCGCCAGCACGGCGTGCAAAGGGTACTAGCGCGTGTTACGCAAGCCTTCCCGGCTCCGTGCATGGAGCAACGTTCAACCCCTTTTCTTCCAGGTCCCCTTAGAGTTAAATCTCTCGGACCCGCTGAGTACAACTCACGTGGGCACAGGCCACTGCGGCTGCAGAGTGCCGCAGGAAGTCGTGGGGTATGAGCTAGGGGATTTTTGACGGTTTCTTTTATTCATAGCCGTCTGCCAGGGTGAGGGTTTGAGGCCACAAATGCTCGCATTCGCTCGCGGGGGGGTGCAGAAGAAGGATCCGTCTAGCTTTGTGCTCGTCACATGCATGCATGACACACCCATGATTTTGTGGACGCAGCACGCGCAATCCTACCACAGCAACGGAACTGTAGTTACGCAGGAACGAAAGTTACGTGCGCTTTGGTGGGTTGGGCGGGGGGGAGTGTACACATATGATCCTGTCCTCCTCAGTCGTTTTTAATCGTGCACCCCTCCTCCTCTGGACTCCGGCCCAGCCTCCCACCCTATCTCGTCTCGGTCCAGACCATGTGCGCCTGGGAACCGCACAATTCGGTACACTGCAACTCCAATGTACTTGTGCCGAGGTTGTGTGCAAAAGAAGTCGTGCAGAAGAAGGATCCGCCCAGCTTTGTGCTCGTCACATGCATGCATGACACACCCATGATTTTGTGGACGCAGCACGCACAATCCTACCACAACAACGGAACTGTAGTTACGCAGGAACGAAAGTTCCGTGCGCTTTGGTAGGTTGGGCGGGGGGGAGTGTACACGTATGATCCTGTCCTCCTCAGTCGTTTTTAATCATGCACCCCTCCTCCTCTGGACTCCGGCCCACCCTCCCACCCTATCTCGTCTCGGTCCAGACCATGTGCGCCTGGGAACCGCACAATTCGGTACACTGCAACTCCAATGTACTTGTGCCGAGGTTGTGTGCAAAAGAAGTCGTGCAGAAGAAGGATCCGCCCAGCTTTGTGCTCGTGTCATGCATGCATGACACACCCATGATTTTGTGGACGCAGCACGCACAATCCTACCACAACAACGGAACAATGCTTGTGGGTGCCCATGCCAACCATACACTACCGTGCCAGATACACCCCGAAAACTAGCTACTGGTGGTGGAAAACAACCGACTTTTCGCATAGGGCGTGCATAGTGCACCCCCTAACAATGGTGACAGTGTCATCAAAAGGGTCCGAGTCACTCCCGTCACTTCATCCAGCACTAGCATTCCCGCAGGGAATGCAAGGATTTCCCCCCATGCACTCATAAGCCTGGCTCATTGCTTCTTTCTCTGATTTTCCGAATCTTTTTAGATTTGGGGATCAAGGGCACTGCTCCCCCCCCCCCCTTTTGAAAATGGTCCAAGCAAACTTGGGGAATATCACATTTGTGGAGTTCGTGACAAGCCAGCACCTCGACCTCCTCGTGGAAGCCCGTGGGAAAGAGGAGATTGCCAAAGGAGCCGTCGAAGTACTCACAAGAATGGGCCATGGCTGGAAGCGCTGGAACAAGCCTCGGGATGGCAACAAGATGCAGCTCGACTCTGCACGCAATTGTAGCCTATGAGATGTGCTGTGACAAGATCATGAAGATCCCAGAAGGTACGTTTGAGGATGCAGTGGACTGGGTGCAGGTTGTGCAGATACTTTGGGAAGGAGACCAGAAGCAAGATCTCACAAATTTTCTGATAGGTGGATACACGGTCTACCGTACGGCGGTGAGTGACTCCGAGCTGAGCCAGGCGGGGGCATTCGCAGGAATGATGCTTGCCCCGATGGGACTGACAGCAAAAGCGGTACAAGAGGACTTGACAGGCTGGCATGAGGGAGCACAAATGGAAGAAGGAGATGTATTGAAAGCCCTGGCTGCCTATGAGAAGTTCTCCAATAGCAAGATGGTGTGCAGGAAGGTTGACACCAGAGTGAAGATCTTTTTCCAGAAGGGGGCGGATGACGAAGCAAAAGGAAAGGGACGTGAACGCTGTGAGGACAACAAGGACGGTGACGTGGAGGCGCTGACGGAGCGAGTAAAGGAACTGGAGGCCAAACTGGCGGAGAAAGATGATTTTGAAGAGGCCACGACAGAAAATATAAAAAAGTTCTTGGAGAAAGAGGGACTACCAAAGTGGATGACCTCACTGTGCGGTTCGGTGATTGAGTACCTGGACTCCAATGACGATACAAAGGGTGATACACTGGCGAGACAGGCTTGAGGACTGATAAGGGAGAGCCAGCAAACCTACTCAAGCAGGTATGGATCATTCATTGGTGGAAGGAAAAATGGACCAAGAGCGAGCCCCTGGACAGGAATCGGACAGCCGAAGAATAAAAGAGTGGTATCCCACCGGCAAAGATCGTGGCAGAAGGAGGAAAAACCTTCTATGAAGACACAGCAGGAGGTCGGCTCAAAATCGTAAAACTTGACGACGTGGTCTACTGCGTGACAAAAGGGGACAGCCTTTGCTATGACATCGCAGGCTCCCTCCCTGCCAGCTGCAATCAGTGTGGGAAGGCACACTGGATCTTGGATTGCCCAGACTTGTGATCTTCAGAGGAGGAGGGCCCACTGCACCAAAAACTTGCCGTGGACAGTGGAAGGGGAGGAGAACAATGTGAGCCCCAGGAAGCGACAGTCCCACAAGCCAATCGAGATGATACTGATGAGGACCACCTTGGGATGCCCCGAAACTGGCGGGGTTCCGGAAGGCATACTTTGGAATCCAAGGGATCATCCAACGCAGAGAAAGGGGTATCAAGAAATATCCATGGGACACAAAGGCATGGATGTGGGAGCTCAGTACCCTACGCACGTACTGGTCTGGCCTCAGAAAATTGTACCAGGTGCACTGGGCATGGCCCCACTGGACGACGACACAAGCTCTGCATGCCCAAATCACAACAGAACTACAAAATGGGTCATCACTGAGTGTCGTGCGCACCATCCTATCCGCGGCGGCCTGGGCTGGAATGTTGGGGTACCTGGACGAACCCATCCCAGCAGGCATGGGGAAGTTGCCAAAAGCGGCAGCCAAGAGACAAACACACGCACCCCGGGATTGGGGATCTTTTGCGGCACTCACGGAGATGGCAGAGGCGACCAACATGCCGATGGAATGGTGTGTGGTCGCAACAGCAGTATTGTCAACGATTATGGGCCTACGAATATCGGAGGCAACAACACGCAAGCTTCCAGACCACCCCCATGCAGCATGCCCTCAATCTCTGATGTCTTTGAAAAAGCAGTCACACTTGGGGGGGGGAGTTTATTTATGTGACCACAAATCGACCACCGTTTTACGTGCAATGAAAGGTGCCGTCCATAGGGTATGCAGCAGAGGCCCCTGGTGTGTTGACGCGACCATTTCTTGGGCTGTACTGCAGGCACGTAACCTGCCAACGACGCCCAGTCGCACAGTGGAACTGCTGCAAGCCTAGCTCCAACGGGAGGCTTTTTGGCATGATGGGATGTATGTGTCCTGGCATGCCCCGCACGGGGGTGAATGCTCAGCAGTCTGCGCACCATGCGATGCAGATTTTGATGTGCTGTCATGCTTCCACGACATGCATACAGAAAACAGATGACGGGGGGGTGTGTGTAGGTGAACCACGGAATCGGCATGGCATGCTTCATATATCAATTATTTGCTTATTTTTCTGGTGTATGCTTGGCGAGAATTGTTACCGCTGCAACATTGGAAGGTTGTACCTCGGTAGTGCTGTGCGTTGCCGTGATTTGTCGATGAAAGAAAGAGTCATGGTGTCATTCGACACTATGATCTCTGTAGGTACATACAGCAGCAATCGACTATCTACTGTACCTTGAATGTAGCTCCTTGCTCTCCTTCCAGACCGAAAGGCGCCTATGGTACCACTGATGAGGCTCTTGTTTTGATCTTGCACGTCTGCCTGTCCCCACCAGACAGCAACTCAAAAAGACTCCGTACGGGGGGGGGAGGGTCTACGCCAGTACCATTGATATTTCAAACTTCTACTGGTCGCTTGTGATGCCCAAAAAATTTTGGAATAAATTCAGACTACCAGGCTGTTATTACTAGTCTCTGCCTTTTGGCTGGGACTGTGCACCAGTGGTTGCACATGAAACACTGTGCCTGTTCTTGAATGAGTTTTTCAGCGGGTATCCACTGAGCTAGGTGGAATATTTCCATTACCTAGATGACATTATATTATTGGCTATGGACCTTGCACTGCTCAGAGTCCTTACACAGGCACTCTGTAATTTTCTGGAGGCCAAAGGCCTGGTGGTCTCCCCTAAATCCTGCACGGAACCCTGTCAGGCAGCCTGTTGGATAGGAAAGAAATTTGATTTGAAACACATGTGTATTGAAAACCTCCCATCCACAACCTTGAAGAGTGTTGCAGGCAATCAGAGCGGCGTTACAACCACTCTCCCCAAAACGCATCGAAAGGATTACAGATCGACTACAATGGTTCTTTGGCCCCAGACAGGGGGCTACTTCTTTCCTTTATGGTTGGCACAGAACTAGGTGGAAAAATATCAGACACACACACAGGCCTTCAGCCAAACTGGTCCACAGCATGTTCGAAGCAATTGCCATTGGTGCGGTACCCTATACAGCCCCTCCCCGGCACACTGCCCCCCTGCTGGCACCTTTCATTGCAGTGGACGCAGTTGAAACTTCAGGAGGATACAGGATTGGTCTGTCCACCGAGAAAGGCACAGCACGCACGGTCGTCAAGCAACTGGGTGACCAACAGTAGGGTGAGCTTGTTGGTGTGAACTATGCTGCCCACTTCACTTCGAATCAACGAATACACAGTGTGAACCTGTGTCACTCCCGTCACTTCATTCAACATGTGTTATGGCCAATGGTCTTTGAGACTGTCGTAGACATATTGAGAGTCTATGATGACCAAATTGGTATCTGTGGATTTGAAATGATTGAGTATTGTGATAACTGCTTGTACCTCCCCCCCCCCCCTTGTCCAACGACCACTGCGTCCAACGGACACTTCTTGTTCGGACCGTATTTTTTGAAAACCTAATTAGTTGGGTACTTAATTACCCGCTGAGAGGCAAGCCCTTTCTCGTCACCATGCTCTATAAACAGCAGAACCTGCCATCCCGCATTACCCCCCATGCCAATTTGCGCCTTGAGCTACCCCCTCCCCCCCCTTTGTCTAGTAGGAGGGACAGGGCTGGAACATGCCAGAGATCCTGAATGCGCTGGTTTTTTCAGCCTACAGTTATTGTGCCTCATGCACACTGGGAAGCCTACGGGCTCAGCCTACAGTTATTGTGCCTCATGCACACTGGGAAGCCTACGGGCGTGGCAGCCTCCCACTGCATAATTACCTGCTGAGAGGCAAGCCCTTTCTCGTCACCATGCTCTATAAACAGCAGAACCTGCCATCCCACATTACCCCCCATGCCAATTTGTGCCTTGAGCTACCCCCTCCCCCCCCCTTGTCTAGTAGGAGGGACAGGGCTGGAACACGCCAGAGATCCTGAATGCGCTGGTTTTTTCAGCCTACAGTTATTGTGCCTCATGCACACTGGGAAGCCTACGGGCGTGGCAGCCTCCCACTGCATAATTACCCGCTGAGAGGCAAGCCCTTTCTCGTCACCATGCTCTATAAACAGCAGAACCTGCCATCCCGCATTACCCCCCATGCCAATTTGTGCCTTGAGCTACCCCCTCCCCCCCCTTTGTCTAGTAGGAGGGACAGGGCTGGAACACGCCAGAGATCCTGAATGCGCTGGTTTTTTCAGCCTACAGTTATTGTGCCTCATGCACACTGGGAAGCCTACGGGCGTGGCAGCCTCCCACTGCATAATTACCCGCTGACAGGCAAGCCCTTTCTCGTCACCATGCTCTATAAACAGCAGAACCTGCCATCCCGCATTACCCCCCATGCCAATTCGTGCCTTGAGCTACCCCCTCCTCCCCCTTTGTCTAGCTGAACAGGGTGGGTTCGAGCTGACCGAGGTAAAAGGGACGCCACGGCGGCACGGAACAGTCAAGAAATGCTAAGAAATGAAAAAGCAGGGCGCCGTAGCGCCCCTGAGCCACAGGCTCGACACGTTGTCACGTGTTGAACAGCCGAAGCAAGACTGGGGCGGCGAGAGTGCGGCCCAAGTGAGGATGACGGAAGCAAGTAGGCATGAATGTGTGGGCGGCATGCGCATGCATGGTGGGGAGCTGAAATGGTATGCGCCACACGCCAAACAGCAATGATTTGTTGAGTTGCCTGACAAACGGAGCACATACTGAAATGCCGAGACGCCTTTGCGCCATCCAAGGCGCCATTGCGCCCCTGAGGATTGAGTATGACACGTCCTCACGAGCCAGAGAGCAAGTGCATGACAGGGTCACGACCTGCAGGGCAAGGGTTAGAGACTAACCGGCACTGTGGGTGGGTGGTGGGTGCGAGTTGACCTAAATGCCCAGAGGACCAGTGCCAATGCACAGTCAGCAACCACCTGGTGTGGTACAGAACTGGTCTACGCTGCAGTGCAGCAAGCAAAACACTGAACAATGTGGTTATGACTATGCGCCTGTGACACGGGGGCGTATGCGAGCCCAGTTTCCGTTGCCTCATGGCCCTTTGTCTAGTAGGAGGGACAGGGCTGGAACATGCCAGAGATCCTGAATGCGCTGGTTTTTTCAGCCTACAGTTATTGTGCCTCATGCACACTGGGAAGCTTACGGGCGTGGCAGCCACTGCATTACCTGGTTTCAGACTCAGTGAATCCTCACTACGTGTCAGGTCCGCTACCACAGCCAACGTGGGATCGTCGTAGCACTGGACAGCTCTGAACCTTGATTCCGAGAGGTTATCTCGAGTACCGTGAAGTGAGCGGGCTACGCCAGCTCATCTTGGTCAGCACCAAAAAAAAAAGATCCTGAATGCGCTGGAAGCGCCGTCGAGGACAGGGGGCGATGGAAGCTGTGGGGCAGCCGCAGCCGCAGCCTAATGCGCATTTTGCAATCAATTAATGCCTTGTCTAGCAAGCGTGTGTGTTTGTTGGTTGGACAAGGTATTGTTGTTGGTGCATTGCTGTGTGCTTCAAATTTCTTGCATGGAAGGCACTGCACTGCACCCTGTATGACGCAGAACACTTTTCACTTCACAATTCCAGCCATGAATGTCAACGATATTGACATGTACTCTCCTGGTGCTGTTGTCAATTTCCAACATTCAGACGGTGGTATTCTGTCTGTCAAGATTCTGGGCCCCTCGGAGCGTGGTGCTGACTAGCGGTCCATCACATATGAGCGCTCCGGTACGGTGGTAACTTATGCATGACTGTGCCCCTGTAGCACGGATGTCCTTTCTCTCTGTGCGGACACCCCCGCAACCCACCTCAGCTCCCATGATGGCCAAACGGGTGGAGAGAAGGCAAACTGGGAAGAAGGTGCAATTGAAGTTGGACGCTTTTTTTGCCCCCCCTCCCCCCCTCCCAGAAAAAGTGGCACACCGAGCCTGTTGCTCAGCAGACCTGACATGCATCCCTGTAGGCAGTGCCCTGGTCATTTTGTGGGTCACATGCCCTGGTGTTCGCTCTCTTGTTTTGTGTCGCGCGTCTCTTGTCTAATATTCGAGGGGGCGAGGGAACTGTCACTGGGGGTAGGTTCCCTTGGGGGTGCGAGGGAACCGTCATTTCCAGCGCGCGTAAAACCCAAAAAACAAACTGGCGGCAGCGCACGGAGAGTGCCAGCCCCGATGTTCGAACCCAGGAGTCCACGGCGTGCGCCACACACTTTGGCCGCTCGGCCATATTCCCTACAATGCCTTCGGCGACAACCGCCGAATATTGATTCGGCCGCCGCATCGAAAAACACAAGGAAGTGTTGGTAAAACACAATTTAAAAATTTTTGGGCGGCGCCGCCGTCGCTCGCCGAAGTCGACTACACTCGCGCGCTCGAACACAAGCACACTCGCGTGCGAGTACACACACATACTCAACACAAACTCGCTATACAAACTCCACTTTACTCTATAAACAACTCGAACGAAGGTCTAAACTCAATGCACACCTTACCCATGGTACCAAAGCCAACTAAACTCAAACAATTTGCGCCTTGAGCTACCCCCTCCCCCCCCTTTGTCTAGTAGGAGGGACAGGGCTGGAACATGCCAGAGATCCTGAATGCGCTGGTTTTTTCAGCCTACAGTTATTGTGCCTCATGCACACTGGGAAGCCTACGGGCTCAGCCTACAGTTATTGTGCCTCATGCACACTGGGAAGCCTACGGGCGTGGCAGCCTCCCACTGCATAATTACCTGCTGAGAGGCAAGCCCTTTCTCGTCACCATGCTCTATAAACAGCAGAACCTGCCATCCCGCATTACCCCCCATGCCAATTCGTGCCTTGAGCTACCCCCTCCCCCCCCTTTGTCTAGTAGGAGGGACAGGGCTGGAACACGCCAGAGATCCTGAATGCGCTGGTTTTTTCAGCCTACAGTTATTGTGCCTCATGCACACTGGGAAGCCTACGGGCGTGGCAGCCTCCCACTGCATAATTACCCGCTGACAGGCAAGCCCTTTCTCGTCACCATGCTCTATAATCAGCAGAACCTGCCATCCCGCATTACCCCCCATGCCAATTCGTGCCTTGAGCTACCCCCTCCTCCCCCTTTGTCTAGCTGAACAGGGTGGGTTCGAGCTGACCGAGGTAAAAGGGACGCCACGGCGGCACGGAACAGTCAAGAAATGCTAAGAAATGAAAAAGCAGGGCGCCGTAGCGCCCCTGAGCCACAGGCTCGACACGTTGTCACGTGTTGAACAGCCGAAGCAAGACTGGGGCGGCGAGAGTGCGGCCCAAGTGAGGATGACGGAAGCAAGTAGGCATGAATGTGTGGGCGGCATGCGCATGCATGGTGGGGAGCTGAAATGGTATGCGCCACACGCCAAACAGCAATGATTTGTTGAGTTGCCTGACAGACGGAGCACATACTGAAATGCCGAGACGCCTTTGCGCCATCCAAGGCGCCATTGCGCCCCTGAGGATTGAGTATGACACGTCCTCACGAGCCAGAGAGCAAGTGCATGACAGGGTCACGACCTGCAGGGCAAGGGTTAGAGACTAACCGGCACTGTGGGTGGGTGGTGGGTGCGAGTTGACCTAAATGCCCAGAGGACCAGTGCCAATGCACAGTCAGCAACCACCTGGTGTGGTACAGAACTGGTCTACGCTGCAGTGCAGCAAGCAAAACACTGAACAATGTGGTTATGACTATGCGCCTGTGACACGGGGGCGTATGCGAGCCCAGTTTCCGTTGCCTCATGGCCCTTTGTCTAGTAGGAGGAACAGGGCTGGAACATGCCAGAGATCCTGAATGCGCTGGTTTTTTCAGCCTACAGTTATTGTGCCTCATGCACACTGGGAAGCTTACGGGCGTGGCAGCCACTGCATTACCTGGTTTCAGACTCAGTGAATCCTCACTACGTGTCAGGTCCGCTACCACAGCCAACGTGGGATCGTCGTAGCACTGGACAGCTCTGAACCTTGATTCCGAGAGGTTATCTCGAGTACCGTGAAGTGAGCGGGCTACGCCAGCTCATCTTGGTCAGCACCAAAAAAAAAAGATCCTGAATGCGCTGGAAGCGCCGTCGAGGACAGGGGGCGATGGAAGCTGTGGGGCAGCCGCAGCCGCAGCCTAATGCGCATTTTGCAATCAATTAATGCCTTGTCTAGCAAGCGTGTGTGTTTGTTGGTTGGACAAGGTATTGTTGTTGGTGCATTGCTGTGTGCTTCAAATTTCTTGCATGGAAGGCACTGCACTGCACCCTGTATGACGCAGAACACTTTTCACTTCACAATTCCAGCCATGAATGTCAACGATATTGACATGTACTCTCCTGGTGCTGTTGTCAATTTCCAACATTCAGACGGTGGTATTCTGTCTGTCAAGATTCTGGGCCCCTCGGAGCGTGGTGCTGACTAGCGGTCCATCACATATGAGCGCTCCGGTACGGTGGTAACTTATGCATGACTGTGCCCCTGTAGCACGGATGTCCTTTCTCTCTGTGCGGACACCCCCGCAACCCACCTCAGCTCCCATGATGGCCAAACGGGTGGAGAGAAGGCAAACTGGGAAGAAGGTGCAATTGAAGTTGGACGCTTTTTTTGCCCCCCCTCCCCCCCTCCCAGAAAAAGTGGCACACCGAGCCTGTTGCTCAGCAGACCTGACATGCATCCCTGTAGGCAGTGCCCTGGTCATTTTGTGGGTCACATGCCCTGGTGTTCGCTCTCTTGTTTTGTGTCGCGCGTCTCTTGTCTAATATTCGAGGGGGCGAGGGAACTGTCACTGGGGGTAGGTTCCCTTGGGGGTGCGAGGGAACCGTCATTTCCAGCGCGCGTAAAACCCAAAAAACAAACTGGCGGCAGCGCACGGAGAGTGCCAGCCCCGATGTTCGAACCCAGGAGTCCACGGCGTGCGCCACACACTTTGGCCGCTCGGCCATATTCCCTACAATGCCTTCGGCGACAACCGCCGAATATTGATTCGGCCGCCGCATCGAAAAACACAAGGAAGTGTTGGTAAAACACAATTTAAAATTTTTTGGGCGGCGCCGCCGTCGCTCGCCGAAGTCGACTACACTCGCGCGCTCGAACACACGCACACTCGCGTGCGAGTACACACACATACTCAACACAAACTCGCTATACAAACTCCACTTTACTCTATAAACAACTCGAACGAAGGTCTAAACTCAATGCACACCTTACCCATGGTACCAAAGCCAACTAAACTCAAACAATTTGCGCCTTGAGCTACCCCCTCCCCCCCCTTTGTCTAGTAGGAGGGACAGGGCTGGAACACGCCAGAGATCCTGAATGCGCTGGTTTTTTCAGCCTACAGTTATTGTGCCTCATGCACACTGGGAAGCCTACGGGCTCAGCCTACAGTTATTGTGCCTCATGCACACTGGGAAGCCTACGGGCGTGGCAGCCTCCCACTGCATAATTACCCGCTGAGAGGCAAGCCCTTTCTCGTCACCATGCTCTATAAACAGCAGAACCTGCCATCCCGCATTACCCCCCATGCCAATTTGTGCCTTGAGCTACCCCCTCCCCCCCCTTTGTCTAGTAGGAGGGACAGGGCTGGAACACGCCAGAGATCCTGAATGCGCTGGTTTTTTCAGCCTACAGTTATTGTGCCTCATGCACACTGGGAAGCCTACGGGCGTGGCAGCCTCCCACTGCATAATTACCCGCTGACAGGCAAGCCCTTTCTCGTCACCATGCTCTATAAACAGCAGAACCTGCCATCCCGCATTACCCCCCATGCCAATTCGTGCCTTGAGCTACCCCCTCCTCCCCCTTTGTCTAGCTGAACAGGGTGGGTTCGAGCTGACCGAGGTAAAAGGGACGCCACGGCGGCACGGAACAGTCAAGAAATGCTAAGAAATGAAAAAGCAGGGCGCCGTAGCGCCCCTGAGCCACAGGCTCGACACGTTGTCACGTGTTGAACAGCCGAAGCAAGACTGGGGCGGCGAGAGTGCGGCCCAAGTGAGGATGACGGAAGCAAGTAGGCATGAATGTGTGGGCGGCATGCGCATGCATGGTGGGGAGCTGAAATGGTATGCGCCACACGCCAAACAGCAATGATTTGTTGAGTTGCCTGACAGACGGAGCACATACTGAAATGCCGAGACGCCTTTGCGCCATCCAAGGCGCCATTGCGCCCCTGAGGATTGAGTATGACACGTCCTCACGAGCCAGAGAGCAAGTGCATGACAGGGTCACGACCTGCAGGGCAAGGGTTAGAGACTAACCGGCACTGTGGGTGGGTGGTGGGTGCGAGTTGACCTAAATGCCCAGAGGACCAGTGCCAATGCACAGTCAGCAACCACCTGGTGTGGTACAGAACTGGTCTACGCTGCAGTGCAGCAAGCAAAACACTGAACAATGTGGTTATGACTATGCGCCTGTGACACGGGGGCGTATGCGAGCCCAGTTTCCGTTGCCTCATGGCCCTTTGTCTAGTAGGAGGAACAGGGCTGGAACATGCCAGAGATCCTGAATGCGCTGGTTTTTTCAGCCTACAGTTATTGTGCCTCATGCACACTGGGAAGCTTACGGGCGTGGCAGCCACTGCATTACCTGGTTTCAGACTCAGTGAATCCTCACTACGTGTCAGGTCCGCTACCACAGCCAACGTGGGATCGTCGTAGCACTGGACAGCTCTGAACCTTGATTCCGAGAGGTTATCTCGAGTACCGTGAAGTGAGCGGGCTACGCCAGCTCATCTTGGTCAGCACCAAAAAAAAAAGATCCTGAATGCGCTAGAAGCGCCGTCGAGGACAGGGGGCGATGGAAGCTGTGGGGCAGCCGCAGCCGCAGCCTAATGCGCATTTTGCAATCAATTAATGCCTTGTCTAGCAAGCGTGTGTGTTTGTTGGTTGGACAAGGTATTGTTGTTGGTGCATTGCTGTGTGCTTCAAATTTCTTGCATGGAAGGCACTGCACTGCACCCTGTATGACGCAGAACACTTTTCACTTCACAATTCCAGCCATGAATGTCAACGATATTGACATGTACTCTCCTGGTGCTGTTGTCAATTTCCAACATTCAGACGGTGGTATTCTGTCTGTCAAGATTCTGGGCCCCTCGGAGCGTGGTGCTGACTAGCGGTCCATCACATATGAGCGCTCCGGTACGGTGGTAACTTATGCATGACTGTGCCCCTGTAGCACGGATGTCCTTTCTCTCTGTGCGGACACCCCCGCAACCCACCTCAGCTCCCATGATGGCCAAACGGGTGGAGAGAAGGCAAACTGGGAAGAAGGTGCAATTGAAGTTGGACGCTTTTTTTGCCCCCCCTCCCCCCCTCCCAGAAAAAGTGGCACACCGAGCCTGTTGCTCAGCAGACCTGACATGCATCCCTGTAGGCAGTGCCCTGGTCATTTTGTGGGTCACATGCCCTGGTGTTCGCTCTCTTGTTTTGTGTCGCGCGTCTCTTGTCTAATATTCGAGGGGGCGAGGGAACTGTCACTGGGGGTAGGTTCCCTTGGGGGTGCGAGGGAACCGTCATTTCCAGCGCGCGTAAAACCCAAAAAACAAACTGGCGGCAGCGCACGGAGAGTGCCAGCCCCGATGTTCGAACCCAGGAGTCCACGGCGTGCGCCACACACTTTGGCCGCTCGGCCATATTCCCTACAATGCCTTCGGCGACAACCGCCGAATATTGATTCGGCCGCCGCATCGAAAAACACAAGGAAGTGTTGGTAAAACACAATTTAAAAATTTTTGGGCGGCGCCGCCGTCGCTCGCCGAAGTCGACTACACTCGCGCGCTCGAACACACGCACACTCGCGTGCGAGTACACACACATACTCAACACAAACTCGCTATACAAACTCCACTTTACTCTATAAACAACTCGAACGAAGGTCTAAACTCAATGCACACCTTACCCATGGTACCGCGCGCCTCCCGCCCGTCAGTTGGATTGCGAATTGCTTGTGCCTGCGAGGATCAGGGAGGAGGGAACCTGCCAAACTGAGTTGGCAATGAAGGTCGTGAGGCAGGCGCGGCTGCAGCTAAATGGCGGGTCCACACCTGACCAATTGAGGCCCTTTGTATAAGCTACGCCTTTGTCCAAGCTACAGCTACAGTAGGCGTAGGGACCGTAATACTTGTGTACGTAATTTTAATTACGTACAAGATGCAGTGCGGCCACATAAGACATGGGTTTGTCGTCACGTTTGCCAATTACATGGAGCCATGGACACACCTGTGAGTCTTTGCGCACTTCAACCCACATGGCTCTGAATTTGGGAATATTTGTGCTTTATATTCCCCTTTCTTGCATCAGCTCACCATGCAATCTTCTCTTTTTGAACCTGGGCGTTATTTTCACATGTTCCACCGGTGACTGTGTGGATGGTACAATGAAGGGACCATCGGAGGAGAGGGACCAATTTGCGGTGTCGGAGTACATGAAGGGTGGGCAAATGGTCACATACCCTTGTGCCCCCCTCCCAAGAATCGAGATTTCCCCATCAGTCAAGTCAGTGCCTAAGGATTTGCATCGCAAAGCCTCAAAGGGTGACAGAGTGTGTGCAGTGTTCACTCACCACTTGCGTACAGGGGACAAGGGTTATTTGCATTGGGGTAAGGTGCTCGCGGTGGAGGGCTCTGAGTGCACGATCAAGTGGCAGACTGATAAGAAACCCAGTTCTCATTCCATTGCAGATGTGTTTCTTACTGAGGCAGCTGCATGGGCTGCTTTTCATAGCATAGCATGCCAAGTTCTGATAGTGCATCAGAGGCCCCTTTGTATCCAGACTCCGACCACAAAGCTACAGGCCCAAAAGCGTCCCTGCGCTCAGCTGCACAGGTGAATACCCAGCCAGGGACATCGCAAAGTCGTGAAGCCTTGTACATCAACAAGAAACGTTTCGAGGTGCCTGTGGGGTACACTGGTAACCTGAGCCACGACCAACAGAAATGTGATGATTTCTGGAAGGTCATTGTAGATGACAGGCGCAAGTCTTCTAAGATCCGCCTTTCACCTGCGAACCAGGCACGCGCAGAGGCCTTTGAGAAATTGACGGGCCAGAAGTTTTCCAGAGAGCAGCGTGTCTTTCTGCGGGTGTGTGGTCAGTACATGGAAGAAGAATGACAGTGATCCCCACTGTTTGCCTGTCCACACAAGCAGTGTGTCGTGGTTGCTGAGTGGGGACCTGTTTTCAGACGCAGAGTGATCCAGCCAGGTTTTTTCTGCTCATTTCTTCTGCAATGCAAAGTGCCACCCACCTTCCTGTACATTGCTGCAGTGTCTGCCAGCCATAGTGATCAACTCCTGAGAACCCTGCATTCAACACATCCGTTCCTGCATTATATGCTCATTTTTTGCAGCTTTTGCTGTCTGCCCAGCCAGTCCCAACGTTCAGATTCCTTGCTCAGACTTTGTTTAGAGGCATTATTCGGTGCACAAAGCCGAGTGGCATTGCCTCGTAGAGGTTGTTTTCAAGCACTACTCAGTGGGTGCACAATTTTGGCCATAATTTCATGCTCAAGCTTTGCTCTTTCCAAAATATTCAGATGGCGGTCAACATGGACGGACCAAGGTGCACACAGGGAGGGATGCTGGTTCTGTATTTGTTTGGCATGTCCAAAAATCCACGGCATTTTTGCCCTTCTCCACAAGGAAGGCGTCTTGTGCATCATTTGCACAGTGGCATGTCCCGACGCCATCAAGTGGGTTACATCATCTTCACGTAATGTAGCGTGTACTGCAACAGCACATTCTGCAAGTGCTCAGCCATCTGCTCCGGTCTTGTTGGCATTCTTTACCGTTCTTTGCTTTGTGCTTTGTTTTTAAGGGTTCGCTCAGGAATGTGGATGATTCGTCCGGCGGGGTGCCCCTAGGAACTGCATTTCTGCCCCCCCCTCCCCACGAGGTCCATCAGCTAAAGGAGTTTGGTGACAAGTTCATTTCCACTGCCAGAATCAACAGAATCAACAGATGTGACCTGCTGATCGTCTCAGAGGACGACAAACGGTGCCTTGGCACCTTGATGAGGTATTCAAGCTAGGGAGGGCAGTAGTCACCATGGGAGGCCCAGAACTCTTTTGCTTTGTAGCGACCTCCAGTGCCAGTGGCAGACAGAACATGCTCGCCACGACCTTTCAAAAAAAGAAGCTGTTAGCCCAGGTCCAGGGTGCTATTCATTTTGAACTCTCCGTCCCTACTTCGGATGAACCTTGGTATGCAGTAACGGCAGAGGATAAAGCCATCCCTGGCCTACTTGATGGGCTGGGGAGAAAGGGCCCTCAATGCAGCTCAACCCGCACAGAAACATCCGTGGAGCACGTGTCATATGGCATCAACTGCAGCCTGAGGACATGAAAGGCATGTTAGCTGCTTACAAGAATTGCCCATTTTTCGGCATCATGCGTGAGGATGAATTCCTGGGTGATGAAATGGAGAGCTGCCCACTCGTTCTACAGCCGTTTCCCAAGGCGAATGTCCGCCAAGCTGTGTCTCCATACATGTGGCACATGATCCACTCTTCGCTGTCACAGCACCTCCCAGATGACACGTTTGTGTCCATCCAACTGGCCTCCAAAACAAAAGTGAGGGTTGGGCTGAGGGATGTTTCCGCTGCTCAGATGTGGCTTCTCAGGGCCAAGTTCGAACTGGAGGTAATGGGTTTGAATATCAAAAACGAAAGAATTAACGAGCCAGTCTCTGATTTTGTGGATGGTTCTGACACGGAGAGCACGGCCTCCAATCAGTCATCCAGATCCCAGTCTGACAGGTCGTCTCCAATGGACCAGATGGTCTTCTATGATGTCCCGCCCAGGCTACAGGAGCCTGACATTCTTCACATGTTCAAAAGCAAAGAAAAATCGGTCTCCTCCGCCTCGCGCCTCTCCTGGACCCCAGGGGATATCAGCCTGTCGGCGTGGCAAATCTCTGGGCAAGACATGATGTCCCTCAATGGTGCGGTGGTCAGAGACCCCGCGAGGAGACAACCAATGTACATCATCAGTCTCCAACAGTATAATCAGGAAAGAGTCGACCAGAGAAGGAAAGCCAAAGATAGGCGATCAGGTGACACCACCCCGTCTGCAACCTCAGCTTCAAGAAATAAGTGGAAATCCTCGTATGTCCAGGTTGTCAGGGCCAAACCCAAACCGCAATGATGTCTCCCCAACCCCCACCGATCTTCGGGTCACTCTCACTGATGACCCTCAATTCAAATGGCCTTCTCAGGAGAGTGAAGAAAGGCAAAAAGCAGGTGACTCAACTGTCTATTATTCTACAGCATCTTTCTGCTAATTCCGTCAACGTGGCTGCCTTTCAGGAGCCACACATCAAATCGTGGGAGCAATACTCCTTCATTTGTGACAGATTTGACAGACAGGGTTATCATTTCTTCTCTAATCTCTCCCCTGAGGGTCATGGAGGGGCCGCCACTGTTTTCAAACATGGATGGAGATTGGTCAATATGTTCGCCTTGGAACCCCGCATCCTCGCGGCGGTTATCGAAAACATTGATGGGCAGCAGCTCTTCGGTGTATCTGCCCACTTCCACCATAGGGCTAAACTCAGGAAGGTACAGTGGGACAATCTTCTGGTAAGCCTGCTCCCCCTTTAGTATGACAATAAGATTTTGCTTGCTGATCATAACTCACTGATTGTCCCAGCCCGTGATTCGGCGCCAGTGTTCGAGGATAAGAACACTACCATTGTGGATGCCCGGGAAACTGAGATCAGGGTCCTATAGAAATTGGGCCTCACGGATGCCTACACGGAAGTGCACACTTGTGACTCCAAGCAGGAGCCCAACCAAGGGTTCACCTATGGATTCGGTACTAAGGACACACCACAGGACCACTCTTCTGATTCCGATCTTGAATCAGGGACACACAACCTTAGGAGAATAGACAAAATCCATATGTCTCAATCCCTGCTCCCGCATTTTTCCGAGGCCTACGCCTCGTTTGTTGCCCGCGCGGATCACAAAGCAGTGACCGTCTCCTGTAAGCCACCGAACTTTGATACCATGAGACCCAGACTACGCCGCCCTCAAGAAATTCTTGAGGATGATGAGGCAGTGGAGTCAGTAAGACGCCACCTGCAGGACCTACCTGGGGACTCAAAGGATTGGTGGGACATGGCACTGCAGGCCATGCGCTCGGAAGCCACTAGGTATAGCAGGGAACACAGGGCCCCACGTGATTGGAACCTTCTTGGCATCATCCAGAGTTCATCTGTACAAGGATGGGCATACCTGTCCCAAAACAATTACACACCCCAGTCTGAGTCCGCTGCATACTCACTGCTCGTTGCGATTTTTGAAAAGGACTCTTGAGACAAAACAAGTTTAAAACTCCTGGCTAAACTTAAAGGCTTGCTGGCAGGGGAAGATCTACAACAGGATACCCCAAAAGAGCGCCACCGCCAAATAAACAAGCTGATGACCGAGCTTCAGCAGCGGAAAAAACTAGGGTGGATTAGGGATAAGACAGGCCAGGTGCTCAATCAACCCGTGCAAATTGCGGCGGCCCTGGCTAAACATTGGGCTGCTATCTCAGTTCCAGGTCAGAAAACTGCAGATGACTGTTTATCCTTTCTGAAGGGCATGAATTTGCTTTCCAATTTCTCTGTTATGGCAAAGGCCCTCCTGAGGCCACTCTCTCTTCAACTTGTTGAAACAGCCCTCAACAACCTCCACAACCAAGTCTCTCTTGGAGATGATGGAATGGGGGCTCGGTTTTACAAGGCCTTTTCAGATATCTTTGTGCCCAGAATGTTTCAGGTTGCATAAGAGTGCTTTGAGTCGGGGTCCATCTTCCCAGATTGGGCAGTGAGACTAATTGATTCCATTCGGAAGTCCACCGGCACACCGTCCGTTGGCAGGCTCAGACCTATTGCGTTACAGGACGTAAAAAAGAAATGGATCATGAATATTGTTTGTCTGATGGTGGAGCAAATTTTTCAACAGCTCACGCATCGTAGACAGGTCGGCTGCGTCAAGGGAAGGCATATGATCAACCACATCTGGGCCGTCCGGTCTGGGTGGGAGGGCATGAGGTCAGGAGTTCTTGTCAGCTTCGATTTTTCGAATGCAATCCCCACTCTTACACACAACTTTATCACTGCGGTATTGCGATTAATCGACCTTCCTGGGTGTATGATCTCCTTCATCTTTACGACCCTGACCGCCCCCTACCACTTCTGTGTGGGAAGGGGGGTGGTCAGGGAGGTGGTGTTCCACGCGGCCGCGGGCATTGGCCAGGGTGACCCCTTCTCGCCCGTACTCTTCTCCTTTTGTGTCTCCTTTGTGTTGTTTGGGTTCGATTCCTTAATGCATGTGCAAGCATATATGTACGCTGACGACCTTGGAGCCCTGATCCCAGGGCGACATGTATCCTCTATTATGTATGAGGTTCTGGAAATGATGAAACAGTTTCGCATATTTTCTGGCCTCCTGCTCAACGTGGGCAAGTGTGGCATTGTGGTCAAAGGCAATCTCTCCACCAGTGACCAACAACATGTCACTGAGTCCCCAGGGGGCTCCCAGCTGTGTGGTATACAGATTCGACATACTGTTCGCTACCTTGGAGTGAAAATGGGCAACCTTACGTCGGACGAGGCCTTTGCCTCTTACCATGGTGATGCCCAACGCACAGCCTCCAAGGTGGGCTCACTGGGACTGTCCAAAAGAGAGGCGATCATTCTGCTCAAAACGTGGGTCCTTCCCACCCTGCTCGTGACAACCAGGTCCTATTTTTCATCCGAACACACCATTAAGGCGCTCAAAATCGTGTTTCGAACCGCGCTGGGGGTGGAGAGTTGGGGGGTAACACTACGAGAGCTGGCGCAGCACCGGGAGTGCGGGAGGTTCCAGCTCCCCACCCCCAAATGTTGGCTTCATGCTCAGTTTGGACTGTCCTTCCACAAGTTCTTGCAGCACCTTGAAGTCTTTACAGAGACAGTCACCTCTCCCTTCAGAACTTGGTGTACCAAGTATGGCGCTCGCCTGCACGCTTGGGCGTGGCCCTTCATCCAGCTGCGTCCTGTCCCGTACAAGACATTTGGCTATCTTGCGTATAGCTTAAAATCATTTTCCATTGCTCGTAGGTACATCTTGGACGGCCTCGCAGATCCCACGGCTCAGGGACAGTTGCCTGTGTGGCACTCGGCAGTTTTCAAAAATGCCAAACACCTCACCTATTAATGCCCGGCCCTGATAAAGAAGAACATACTCACAGTCCAAGACCTCTATGGCGCTGACGGACGGATCCCCGCCCACCTGCTCAGCAAAATAGCCCCACCTTGGAAGGTGGTATACGAGGTGGGTCTTACCAATTTCATGCATCTCTAGCCCACCGATTGGTCCCCCCCCTCGGTGTGGGCGGGAACCTGGGCCAAAACAGATACACTCAAAGGCCTGGCCCCGGACCCGGAGACAGTCACACGACGCTCACCGGCAGTTTGGAAGGCCTTTTGGCTAGCAAAGCTGCCGCCCTCCATTGTAGATTTTGTGCACCAGGTTCTCTGGCGAAAACTCAAAGTGGCTGAGCGCCTTTCCCCATGGACGCAGGATTCTAGATGCCCTGTCTGTGGTACCACTGAAACTATCGATCATGCCCTGAAGAGCTGCAGGTTTCATATTATCATCTTCGACACACTAGACAAGTGCTAGGACACTGTGGTGGTTGGCAACAAGTCGTATGCTGCACGTTCCCTCCCACGTCCGACCACATTCTCTACCCCTTTGGGTATCATGATGTGGACGGCCCTGGCCGCCCACTGGTCATTCCGCAATTCACTGATCAGAGGGGGGATTGGCTCCTACGACGGGTTTTTGTCTGTATGGATTAAGTTTGTAGCTCTTCTCGCAGTCAGGGAGCCAATCTCCCGTTACTCCGACGTCTTTTGGCAGTTGCACAAGTCTTTAAGTCACCTACTCACTCAAGGCTCCTTCATCACAACTAAGATCTGTTTTGAACCATCAGAGCATGAACTGGAGGAAAGGGCACCGAAACGCAGCAAAAAAATGGAACGCAAGCATGAATTGGCAGTCCTGGCCCGAGAAGAAATTGCTTTTTTGAAACAACAAGGACATGTCATTGTTTATACTGACGGCTCAGCAGAATGGGTACAGCAGGTTGGATGGGTGGGGGGGTGTGGATGTTATGAGCCCACTGAGAAGTGGGAGCAGTGCTCTTCCCTCCGCCCCCACCTCAGACAGTCCATTAACCGCGCAGAACTACAAGCTGTCATTGATGTAGTGCACCACTACAGGCATAGGACACTGTCAGTGGCAGTTGCAACAGACTCGGCTTACGTACATGATGGCCTTCAAGGCAAAGCTATGCAATGGAAGGCGGCAGGCTGGGTCACAGCAAGGGGACCGGTCATCAATGTTGACTTATGGGAAGAAATTTTGGACAGACTTTTACACAGCACTTGCAAGTTTCGGTGGGCTAAGGTGCCTAGTCACGGTGACATTGCTGAAAATGAAAAGGCAGACAGGCTTGCTGAGCGAGGCAGGAAACTGTCTCCCCTGTCCAATACAGTGCATAGGGCTGTGCGCCACCCTGTCACCCCGCCCTGCTCCCCCCCGGCACCCAGAATATGCGCTGACGCCTCCACAGGCCGGCACATGCGCGTGGAAATCACCCCACTGCTGCAGCAAGATGATGTAACCCCCCTCATGGCACGGATGAATCGCACGTACACTCACCCAGACGATCCTGTGAGACAGCTTTTTCCGGACGATCCAGGGACGGACTCCGAGGGTTTGGCGTCATCAGATCAGGACAGCCAGTCGGGATGCTGCACCATTGAATCGCCAAGGCACAGCATTGTTGACGGCTACCTCTCCGGTGGCAGTTCCAGCGACCGCCGCCTCTTCTCAGATACCGAGTTCAGCACAGATGTCAGCTCCACCAGGAAACAACGGAAGTAGAATCAGAGTTGGGAGCGTTATCGCCCCCCCCCCCCCCGAGGGAGTCATCTCGTCGAGGTATAAATGATACAAGTGAAACCAGACCGGGTGGTCAGGAGCAGAGGTCGCAGTGGCATGGGCAGCAACATTGCTTGGCAGAGAAGACATAACGATAGTGTTGACTGAATAGTATCCTGCAAACAGATATGGTGCACATAGCCAATGAAATACCTGATATGCACATATGAGAAATCCACCCTATCATCCATTAATTGATATAACTACTAAACATCCAAGATTGCCTTATCTATCCCACATCCTATTTTCCTAACAAGGAAATGGAATATGATATACCCTATCCCACATATATCCCATATATAGGGCCATATAATGTTCCCTTAGGGGTAAAATGCCAGGGTAGGGTTCTGACCTGCTTCACAAGCGCCAGTTTGGGTAAGAGGCATGGACGGTCTAGTGGTATGCGCCATGGCTGGTGCTCGTCGTGGTCCGGGGTTCGATTTCCAGTTCGTCTGTCCGTCCAGTGGCCCGTCGGTGAGGTCCCCGCCACCGCCCCCTTCAGCATCTCGCTGCACCATCGGTACCGCCGGTGGATCGGTGGCGTGTCTCGTCCTCATAGTTTTCTGTCCAGTTGCAAGGTGTGTCTATTTCTGTCTGTATTAAGTTTGAACACAAGGAGTCAGCAAAAAGCAAAGCCCCAACCACAACACACCTGCAGCAGCGCGCTGCACCACCGGGGTCGCTTGCGCCGCCCGAACCGCATCTCCTCCTCATTGTCCTCCTCAGCGAGAAAGTTTTATAGTGTTTTCAGCACTGTGTTTTTGATGTGCCTCTCTTGCTGCTTTCTGCTGGTGTAAGGTTCCTGCTGCTTGTTTTTGATGATGAAAATGTTTTGTTGTTGAAATACAACCAATCCAGGATAACCCAAGCCAGAGATAAGCAAGTAGAAGATAAACAGGATCAAAGCATGAAGGGCTGCAGTCACAAAGAGTTAGATAAAGAGAACTATCAACAATAGACCACAGCAATTGAGATTCAATGCAACTCAGCATGAAATATTTTACATGTTAGAGAAAAGCTGATTGGAAAACTGCCCCAAGGGCTCACACTCTTCCATAGTGCCATCTTGAGATGTGCACTCTTTGTTTTTGGGTCGCATAGGTGCTGAGGTGGCATGGCTTGTGGCGCTGAGGTCACTGCCATGTCACATGGGATATTCCTACTTAGCTATGCTGACTGGGAATTCAACCCAGGACCTCTCAAATAGAGGTGCCCCAGCCCCCTAGGGTGCATACCACTAGGATAGCTAAGAATTCATGAGAAAACATAGATAAATTCATAGGCTCTGCCTTCAGTGTATCAGTGCCTCAGTCACTCAGGAAAAGATGTTTAAGTGCACAGTGCTTGGGGATTAAGGGGTCCACACCAGGAGGAACGTAGCAGTCACAAACAGCAGCAAATGGCAGGTTAGCAGGATTCCCTCCCATAGGGAATCGAACCTACGCAGGCAATCTCGGAGCCGGCCGCACGGCCGCTGAAGTAGCTCCGATCGGTGGGAATGGAACCACCGCCCAAATCCACGAATTTACGAACGGGATCCCGCAGGTCCCGCAATAAGTAGTAGGCGAAATCGCGAGCTGTTGCGCGCAGAGTCTGGTCCCCGCGTGTCGCATAAGGCATGTGGGGTCCAGCAGGTAAAGGCAGGTAGTTTTTCAAAGAATTAAAACTCAAGGCAAAGTGAAATCACACTTTTAAACAAAACTGAAGGTAATGGTACATGTGAAGCGGTGCGACGCAAAAATGCAAAAATGGCACCTTTGACAAAGAAAAGCCAGCAACAGGGACGGGAGGCACAGACAGTAACTTAGGACTGTGCCTGCAGCAGGGAGCACGAGGGATAGTAGAGATACAGGCCAGGGAAACACTCACAAGGGACACAACAAAACCTGATGGCCTTCGGCCAGGGGACTGTTACCACGGGGGGCTAACGGTCCTGTCCTGCAGTGCAACGCGGGGGAACCGTGGTAACAGTCCTTACAGCCACCACAGCCCTTTTTTCACAACCTGGAACAGTGAACACTGCGATCTTGTCATATTGTTGCCTTGCGATGCATTACTGTCTTGTGCCTGCCTCTGTCTTGTGCATGCTTAGGGCCACCAATAAACACGGCCACGATGGCCCACCGTGCGCGCCGTAGCTCACTAACTAGAGGAAAGAGGCCACGATGGCCTCAGGGTAAAAGAATCGCCGAAAACACTAAGCACAAAGAGAAACACGGGTACGATGCCCACACCTTCCACCTTCGTGCTTTAGACAATTTATGAGGGCTTGTATGGTCTTGATGCCGCTTGATGTGCTTGACCTAACGCTTGTATTAATGAGTGAGCTCTTGCTTGTAAAATGTAAGCTTGCTTGCTCACTTGCTTTCAAATGTCCAGACAAGGCCTAGCCAAAGGCCCACTTGCAAACTGACCCAACAACAAGAAGGATGAACCCGTGGAGTGTGGACCTGTGTGGAAATCCAGAATGGACGATTAGATCGTGGATCAGTCACAGTTGTGGCTGTATGTTACGGGCACGGCTCAGCCAAGGGTCGTGCCCGTGTGGATGTCTAATCTAGCATGTGTGTCACACGTGATGCACCACATAGAGGGTAAAGGAGGAGGTACGGAGATGGGATGAGGGTGTGAGTAGACACACTTAAATAGACAAACCTCATAACCATATAATAACAACCTGACCTCACTGCTAACCCCTCACCTAGGAGCCATACTACGTATATATATCATATATACACATAATAGAGCGATGCACAGCGACAAACACAAGACACACTTCTGCGCGCAGACCCATTGGCAGGGCCCGGGGGCACACACTTGCCCAGAGGGCATCGAAGAGTGTGGGTCTCGTGGTGGCGGCCTTCGGGCACGTGATGGTGGCACCCCACAGATACGGCACGTGCAAGAGCTTCCACAAACTACTCACGCACACACAACAAACAGTAAGCATATCCACAATAGAACACGTGTATAGATACGCCACCTTGTTGCTTGGTGTTCGTGTGTGTCTTGGGGGCGTGCGTATAAACACGTAGATTAGCTTGCGTGTTACCTTTGTCGGTGGGTGTGCCACCGGCGGGCCGTAGCGCAGGGGGTCGCCTCCAGGTTGCAAATTGGGGAGGTCGCCCGTACGGTCCCGCTGGTGTATCAGCCCACCCTACTCCCCGGGGGCACGATGACACGCCCCGAAGGAGTTTTACTCCCCCAACCCCTCTACACCGTGTATGACGGTTCATGTTTACACCTCCGTGTATAAACTTGGGCCGGTGTACACGCCTACAAAACCCCAAAGGTAGGTGTCAACCTAGGTCTTGCTTGTGCGGGTGGCGGGTGATAACCAACGTAATAGGCAACCATATAACCCCGTAACTAAATGAATGGCATGCGCACACACACGCTACCATTGGCCACGGGCACACCCGGTTTTGGTGTGTCTCAGAAAGAGAGACTCGTGTGTGTTGTGGAAATCCAAGTCCACGCACGGGTCTCTATAAGGAAAAATGCCACACCCATATCCCAACCCGTTTGGTTGGGTGTTGGGATAGAGAACCCCCAGGTGTTGTGGAAATCCAAGTCCACTCGTGGGGAACTCTAGAGAAAACATTAACATATATATTCTCTTCATAAACATATGCATGTGCACACTCGTCCTTTTCGTTCCTTTCGTCATGTTGTTTGTTCCCTTTCGTTGCAGGCAGGAATTCCCCCGTGAAATTCATCAAGGACATGAAGAGCACACCCAGCCAGCATGCGGGCCCATGCAATGGCAATGGAGGGTACTCACTCCCAACCCGGGCACGCATAGCGACCGACGACAAATACCCAGGCGGCGGAGATGGCCCAAATCCGCAACGCCACCCTCTGCCTTTGAAGACCCCACCCACTCATAGAGTGACGGGGCAAAGGCACCCATTGCAATTCATATTAGAATACTTGTATTGTAGAGGACGACCCCTCCCCCTAGGCTTAAGTCCTCACCGTATGTAGTAGCAATTTTGCACGCAACGAAATTTTTTCCACGTAATGTGAGCCACACGAGGACTTCGTACCTTGTATACCTACCCTCGTGTGGACAAGGGCAAATCGGTGGAAAACCATCACGCCCAACACAAAAAAGGGAAATTGGGTCGCACCTGCCAACCCAACGAAGTTTTCAAGCCTTCGCCATTTTGAGCAAATGTTTTAGCTCGTTGGCTTGGGTCACGGGTCAGGGACGGTCGTGGGGTCGTGGTTTCGGTACGGGGCCGCATTCCGAAACCTTGCAAGCACCACCATGCGCACAACCCGGTAGAGTCTTCGGGAAGTGCTTGCCACGTTGTTAGCACCATTGACGGGGGGCGTCATCGTGGGCAGGACTTTGTCCTGGTGGTGGTAGGAGTGCTCCAGTAAGACCCAAGGATAGGGGTTTGAATGGCATTAAGACCCCCGAAAGAAAACGTCCCACTTCCGCCCCAGGCTATATGCCACGCCACCCCACCCCAAGGACTCTCAAGCCTCTAGCGGTGAGAGAGGTAGACGGTGGGGTAAACCTGCGGTACCCACCGCCCTGCTCCGACGGGGATTTTTGTAACTGAGGCGCGCGCCGTGCATGCACATCTTCTTTCCTGTCTCCCACCGCTTCTCGCTCTCTCCTCCCTTCCCCAAACAATAATACATCCATATTGGTTAGGGTTTTCTTTTCGTGGCACGCTCATGAGAGCGGTCCACCAAGGTGGGCAAGGATGTCAACGGTTTGGGTGAGATTCTGTTTCTGCAAGTAATCTCTCCAAACTTTATTGTAGGACGGTAAGAAGGTTTCAACAGGTTCCTCGGTATCCCAATCCTGGGTATAACCCTCCCACTGCACTTTGAAGAGAAGTCTCTTGCGGTAAGTACGGTGACTTAACATTTTCTTGACATTATAGGTGTCCTCCTCAAACTGGGAGGGCACTCTAGCAACCTCCTCTGTGTAATGTAGAGGCACGGGGGAGCGAGGGGAGTTGACCGTTTTCATTAAACAATCAACGTGGACGTCAACTAACCTCCGTTGGTCCACTTGAATAACATAGAGGTCGTGCGCCCTCTTGGCCACAACCTCATAGGGCCCATCCCAAAAGGGACAAGTCTTATCGCCAAGATTTTTGCGTTGGCGACGGACCCATACGCGGTCCCCTTTTGAGAAATTGGGGGACATCCTCCTACTCTTATTATACTTATGAGCCATTGTCTCTTGCACTTGAATCATAGCCCTCCGTGCAAGAGCAATAAGCTCCTCACGCCGTTGGAAGTAGTGAGCGGCGTCTTTGGGCACCCCCTTAGGCTCAGCAAGAGGAGGCCCCTTAGTACGGTTGTGTTTACCACACGCAATCTCGTTAGGTGTATAACCTGAAGGACCTGTAGTCTCATGCCACGCTCGTACAACGGCGGGCAAAACCTCTACCCAATTATTGCCTTTCCTCAAGGTAAGGGCTTTAGCAACGGCACGCCTTAGCTGCTTGCCAGTATTTTCGGCTTTGCCATTACCTTGGTGCCTACCCGCGAGACACATAGTGGAGCGGGCACCAATCTTAGAACAAAGGGTTTGGAAATATTGGCTCACAAATTGTGGCCCACGGTCGGAGCATATTTCCCGAGGGGCTCCGAACCTATCCACCCAGCGCTCCATTACCAAATAGGCCGCTCTTCTCCCCGTTAGCCCTTCATCCTTGTCTTCATGACGGCGTTTAGGAATAGGGATCGCGATGAGGTAGCCGGAAAGCCGGCATACACATAGGAGCATTCGGTCATACACCTCTCCATCGTGGGAGGTGGAAGGTTAGTGAAACACATAAAGCGCTATGGAGTCCATGGGCTCCATAGGTATAGGCATAGGGGTCATGTACCCTTGCTTGCGCTTGGTGTCATGCGTGTGAATGGCACATGAGGGACACGTTTGACATTGCAGTTCCACTGCTTTGTACAACCCCTCACCTTCCACGCCATGGTTAATTTTCTTCCAGTGTTTTTCCACACTGGAGGTAATTAGGTGAAGTGCCTCATGGTATTCGGCCACCAAACAATGCACTAGCGGCGTAGGAACACACCACCGTCCATTACGGAGGAGCTTGTTATCCACCAACCTCACTCCATCTTGGAAGCTCCCAGTCAAGGCATCTTGCCACATGTTTTCGTAGCGCTGACAATTTGGGTAGTGTTTAGCGCAATTTATCTCAAAAACAGTGGGAGCATCCTCCCCATGTATAGGAGTTGCCTTCTTGTGGGACTTCCAAGATTTTTTTTATCTTGACAATTCGCTCCAGTCTCCGAAGCTTTCTCTTTTGCTTCATTCCCCCCCCCACTGGAGGCGAAGCCAGAGGGGGTGGATCACACGCGGGTGCCCCTTGATCCCGAGGCGCCGCTTTAGACCTAGTAACAACGGGCGCCACAACCGCCCTAAGTACAAGGGGGCGGGCGAGAAGTTCCTCCTTCTCAGCCGCCATCATGTCCCGCACATGCCCGGCCGCTTGGGCCGTCCCATGTATGGACACATCACCCAACGCCGGGTTAGCAGGGTACGCCCAACGGGACAAGAAATCACCCACGGGGTTCACGGGCCCCGGAGTGTAAACCACATGGAGGTCCAATTTAGAGAACAACTCATGCCAACGTGCTTGGCGTGGAGAGGGACCCCCCCACGGTTTTGAGGTCCTCCGTAGCCCAATTTTCAAGGCTACGGTGGTCCGTACGGACCTCCACGCGCTTGTTCCCCACCCAACCATGCCATTTTAAAAGCGCCGCCACTATGGCGTAGGATTCTTTCTCCCGAGGGCTCCAACTCAATTGGCTGCCTGACAATTTGCGGGAGAAAAAGGCAAGGGCGCGCAGGGCACCATCGGGACCCTCCTGCTGTAGAGCCGCCCCCACCGCCCAATTACTAGCGTCCGGGATGAGGACAAAGTCCTTATCCCAATCGGCTAGTTGGAGGGGAACAATATCCGTAATAGCACGCTTGAGCTTCAAAAAGGCTGCGTTAGCCGAAGCATTCCATGTTAGGCCTATCTTTTTGCCATTCTTATGCATAAGCAAATTTTTCAACATCTCAATCAAAGAAGTAGCTATGGAGGCGTAGTTTTGGACATAGCCCAAATAATACTTGGCGAGCCCCAAGAACCCCCGGAGCTCCCGAACATTATCCGGTTTGTCCGAACGCTCAAGCGCCAACATTTTCCCTGGCGCCGGCCGACGTGTGCCATTTTCCAACTCATGGCCACAAAACTCAACCGAACGAACAAAGAAATCGGTTTTGCTAACCGAAGCAACCAACTCCTCTTTTCGTAGCCTATCCAACACGGCATGCACGTCGCGGTCGTGGTTAGCCAATAGCTCCTCCTCCGTCGCACCGGAGGAACCAATAATGATATCATCAATATATACATCCGCACAATCCAAACCCTGCAAAACATGGTCCATGACCCGTTGAAAAATAGCGGGCCAATTCTTGATACCCATAGGCATAACACGCCATTGGTATCTCTTACCTGCCAAATTCATGGCGGTCTTAGCCCGGGACTCAGGGTGAAGGGGAATTTGATGAAACCCTTTACTCAAGTCCACAATAGTGAAAATCTTGTGTTTGGATTGATTTTCCAACATGTTTTCAATGAGGGGGAGGGGGTGTGCGTCGGGCAAGGTAGCCTCATTAAGTTGGCGGTAGTCCACCACGAGGCACCATTTTCCTTTCTCTTTCTTGGGCACAACGAAACCGTTGGACGCCCATTCGGAGGCAGGGCATGGCTCAATCCAGCCACGAGCCAAAAAGTCCTCCATTATTTCTTGCTCCGCCGCGGCACGCTCCCCCACCAACCGTATAGGCTTCACGGACTTGGGTTTGGCGTTCGGGTATAGGTCAAGTTTAGCAAACCCCAACCGCTCCGTACCGCGGACCTTAGGGTGTTCCTGGCCCGGACAGAGACGAACCTCCCCGCTAAAAACATCCCGCTCATAGTCCGCCAGGATGCGTTTCCTCATGAGCTCCACCTCCGGAGACACAATAGGCTCTTGGGTGGTGACAACGCCACCTACACGAGAAGCCGCCAACAATCGTGTGGCGCCTTTAGTTTTTCGGTAACGCTTAACGGTAGTGGCCCTCCCACCCAATAACTCTTGTTAAATTTTCGCAATGCGTGAACGCACGCATTCTTGTGCCTCAAAATCTTCAGGGGTAGGATCAAGAGTAACGGGCGCGAGGAGTTTTTTATGGGTCGCCTCATATGTGAGGGTGCACACCGAAACCAAATGGTTAGGCACCTTTTCATCCTCCGACTCTTCCTTCGAGGTCATGCCCGGCTCGCCATCAGTGTTGGGGTTAGAGACGGCCGGTGCCAAAACGGAGGCCACATGACATTTAGTGGCCGCCAAATTTTCCTCCGCAATACCACCGTCCACGTATAGCGCCACCGTGGACCAACCCCGTTGAACAAGGGGCGTGAGGCGGTCATTTTGATAGAGACAGGCTTTAGGCTCTGGCCCAGGAAGGTGGTACCCTTGCAAAGTAATTTCCATAAGGGGTTTCCACCACTCCCTATGTGTCCACTTCGGCCCTAAGACGATGGCTCGTAGTTTGTCTTGCCGAATTTTCCGAACACAATCGGAAAACCGATGATAGGGAGGGCACATCCAATACAATTTGGAGGGGTCCGCGGGAGTGGAAAAGAAATCCTCAAGCGGCGAAACCCAACGGGTAGCCTGGGCCATACACGGGACGCTATTGAAGGCGTCTACGTCGGGGTTTTTGCCAAATTGTTTTTTGACACGTGCGGCCCAATATGGCGTGAGGCCATAGTCAGACTGGGTCCACATGGACCCATCACGCTGCGTAGGTAGAACATCACGGGCAAGGGCTTCGGGAGCAAATTCAACGAGCTGCAAAGCACAAGCCCGATCCTGTACGGGGGCCACGAGGGAAGCGGTCAAGGCATAGGAGATTTGCTTCTCGGCCTCAACACGGTTAGGCGGTTCGCCACCAGGGGGCGTAACCACAATGGCCGGGGCAGGGTGCGTAGGAGTGACCGCCCCAATGACTGGAACGGTTAGGCCCCACACGGACTGACGTGACACCTTACCATGAATGGGTTTAACCAAAAATGGTTTGCCGGTTCGTGGAGCTTCACGGAAGTCCTCAATCCAAAAACGGGGGTGCACTCGATGGTGAGAGTACAAACAATTGAAACGGGCAAAATGGCTCACACAATGTTCTTAACCCCATGGGTGCCCCAAAACCATATCCCAAGGTAAATTCGGGACAAGGTACGGGGACACGCCATACTGGGCAACACGAGGAAGTGAAACACTACCATCCACAACCCCCGTAAATCGAATTTTGACGTCTATTTGCTCGTCCCCCCCCGGCAAAGGTGTCTTATTATCGGCTTGGAGTAGGCGCCTCCGTTGGGGGGATTCATATTTTTCGGAGAGTTGGTCTCCAAAAACATTGGGGTTGGCCAAAGCGACCGCTTGGCACCCAAAATCCACGGAAACACGGAGGGCCTTGAGTTCTCCATTGGGCAAAACAACCTGAACGGAAAGTTCGGTTTGAATCTCACTAGTCACTATATGCCCCTTCATGACTCTGGATGGAACGAGAGCCACGGTAGTGTCACAGGGGTGCCCGAGGGTTTCTTCTTTCAAAGGGGGTGCCTCTGGGCACTCCTACCAACGTCCGCGCCCGTTGGGCGCTCCTTTGCCTCCTTTATCGCCCTTGCCGACGCCACCCTTATAACCACCACCACCCTTATCACCACCGCTACCCTTATCGCCACCCTTAGGCTTACCACCTTTAGACTTACCCGCAATGTTCCAATGAGTGTCATTGCACGGAGAATTAGGCTTACATGTCCAAAGGGTGGTATTGGTGGCACCCCAATCAATCCAAGACATGTCCATCCCCGTTTGTTTACGTGTTTTCCAATGTTTGAAACACGGAACCCGAAAGGTAGGTGGCAGTTTAGGCCCGGGGTCGACGAGTTTCTTCGCCGGAGGTTTAGGATGACCCACGGCGTTCACGGAGGTGTCAGCGGGTTCGGAGGCGTTAGGGTCCGCCGTAGCATCTGCATTAACCGCATTCACCGCGATTCTATTGTGAGAAGGGCGATGAGTGTACCTCACCGTCGTCTTGTCTCCCTTATTGAGGCGTTCGAGAGCTTCCCTCTCCGATACGCTTTTATGAGCAAGGGCGTAGATTTCCGCAGGCTTCAAGCGAGGCCTACGTTGCTCCACTTTCATACTGTAGCCGCATGTGTGAGGTGTGTCGTTGAGTTTCAAGATCCACTCCTGGAGAGCCGGGTCTTTGCAGTCAACTATCACCCCCGGCCCCGAAAAGGAAACAATCTCAGGAACCGTAGTGCAACCTTGAGCGCTATATTTCCTGAGTTCTTTTTCGAATGGGGCGCGACCCGGCGAAGGGTCAAGTCCACTAAAATCCACCACATAGCTGTCTGGGCTATTCTTAGACTCTTGCTTGACGACCTTCTCCTTGATCCACGGGAGCTTGCTTAGGAGCTGCTCCCGGATCACGTGGTGACGAGTCTCATTGCTCAGGGGCAACAAACGTTGCCAACGAGCATAGAAATCTTCAAGGTCGATGAGGGTCACTTGCCCTTTAACCATCCTGGGGGTGAGGGCTCGCGGCCTTTCATCGGCCCTTAAGGGGTCATACTCGTGGAAACGTTGTTCCAAAAAGTCCCACAATTCTTTGAGGGTGGGGGCCGTGCGTGTGTGGTGGGTGGCCTCGGCAACCCGGGCGTTGATGATTGACTTTAGCCACGGGGGCAAGGTACTCAAAATCATTTTTGCCTCGTTGGCCTTTCGGTACATAGGATCACACCCCCCCAACCATTGTTGAAGCTTCTCCACCCACTCGTCGTAGCTATCTAGCTGCCCATTAAATTGCGGTTTAGGCATATCACTATCCTCCACCGCTTTGGTGTGACTATTTTGCACCATAGGCATTTCGTACGGGTGGTAAGCAGGGGGAGCCATGGTTGGGGGTACACCTCCACTTGCACTTGGTGCAACTTTCACTGGAGAGACTGTACAGGTGTCCGTAGGATGAGAGGGCGTGTACGAAGGTTTCCGAGGGGAGGTGAAAACATTTTTCGTGAGGGGATTAATGTTTCCCAACGAAGAGGTGTTCTCCTCCTCATTGGCCCACGGGGCCGTAGGCTCCGTGGGGTGTTCTTCGCCCTTAGGCGTCGCCCTCCATTCGGGAATAGCAGGTTCCTTCTGCTTTTTGGCGATTCCCCTCCACGAAGTAGGCTCTTGGGGATGGGGGTGTTTGTGGTGTTCTTCTGCCCCCCTCGGCCACCCCGAATCCGGACAAGCGTTCGGATGGTAGATGCAAACGTGGGATGGGTGGACGGAGAAAGGAAGGACACACCCACCACCGGATGAACCGGATGGCGCGCCCATGGGCGCCGTAGGCGCCGCCGGTGCAGGATCAAGAACGGGTGGAGGCGCCGATGGCGGGGGTAAGACCACCGTAACGGATTCCGCAGGCGTGGAGTACCAGTGGTCCCACGCATCGATCCTAGATGCAACGGCGGCGTAACATGTAGCGAGCGACTCCACTGCGCTAAAGCACTTAGCCGTGTTGCCGTTGGACATCTTAAGATGATCTGCCACGCTAGCCTCCACCACCTTAGAATCCCGTCGGTAGCCCTGAACCGCCGCGTCAGATTTAGCCAATGTAGACAAGATTTGGGTCATCCGGTCCCCGTAGGACTGACTGATGCCCGCGGTAGAGGCTACTGCCTGAGGGAGTTCCTGATGGGATCGCTGCAACTCTAGATTCTGAGTTCGCAGGTCCTTCACCTGTGCCATCAGAGATTGGATGCACGTTTCATAGTGCACCACACACCGGGGACAGCCACAGGTGTGCTGTAGGTCTTCCTCCCCCCGTGTAGGAGTGGGGCCCCCAGAATGTCGAAAAGATGGACCCCCCCCTCCACGAGGAGGAGATGACCCACCACCGCCCCCCCCAGCAGCCCCCCCTGACACGGAGAGACCAGAGGGCCCCCCCGCAAGGCGGGACGGGGGTGTGGGGCGCGCAGCAACAGGTGCTGGCGCCCCCCCACTAGAGGGATGCCCCCCCCCCGAACCCCCACCACTAGATGGCAGAACCAGGTGCGGGATTCCTTGCACGTGCTCGATGTAAGCCACCTGGCGGTGGCGGGGTGACGGCGGAGGGGGAACAGGACCAACAGTATTCGGCCGCGGCAGTGGGGGTGGGGACTCGTCCACCACAATATACTGTGGTGACTCATGAACCACCATAGGTGATTGGGTTCTCGGATGGGAAGCAAAAACAGGCTCCGATCCCGTTGCAACCTCTGGATCCCCCCCCCAATTGGGCAGTTTGGGGTCCTCCGTAGGAGATGTATTTGTGGGGGGAGAGACCAAGTTTATTTGGGGGGTTGCTGGACCTCCCTCCAGCGGATTCCCTCCCCCCAGCACAGATTGTTGACCTTCGGCATTGCCGGAGAATCATCCACTAGGGATGGGCGATCTTTCGTGCCACTCATAGGCACTGGAGATGTAGTACCGGCCCGGTCCTCCGTAGGCTCCTGAGATTCCACGACAAGACACGGGCGGTTTTTGACGCCGCTCATAGGCACCGGGGACTCTTCCACAACAATGAACTGAGGGGCCGGAGAGTCCTCCACCGTGATGTAGTGGGGGGCCGGGGATTCTTCCACCAGCATGGGGCGATCCCTGGTCCCTGACATAGGTTCAGGAGGTGCAGGCGACGAGGCAACGGAAATAGGGGAATGATGGAGTTCATGACGTTCCAACACTCCAATCTCCTCCTCCTCATCGTCGTTCCCCTGCTCGACCGCCAGGGGAAACCACTGGTCACACTCATCCTCCTCGATTTGCGTGGGGGATTCCTCGATGATCGTAGGATTTACCCTGGATCCGCTTGGGGGATTGGGATACGCTCCCAAGGCAGGAGATTCCTCCACCAGGGAGGGAAACCGCCGCGATCCACTCATTGGAGTGGGCGACGATTCCACTATAGTGGGGTTCTGCCTAGTCCCCGACAGGGCTTGCTGGATCAGGGCCACGGCCTCTCGAGCCGGACCCAGATGGCCATGGGGATCAGGCGTGAGCGCGAGGACTCGACGGTTTTCAGCGTCGAGTTGGTCAACAATAGGGCTGATGGGCCCTGCCGCAAACAGGCTCTTTCTGACCTGGGGCTCTGGCAACCCCTCTAGCGACGGAGGAGTGCCAGAGTCGACCACGATGGGCCCCATTGGCAAAGCCATCGTACCCCAGTCGGCAGTGCGTGTAGGTGCAGCGTACGTACGCTCGATCACCCCAGTAAATGAGTCCATTACTGCCCGATTCTCGCCGCTAGTAACGGTTCCTGAGCCCATAATAGGCAATTGCGGTCCTCTTATCGCTCTCTGAGGGTGGCCGTCTATTTCCCCCCCAACCATCCCAGGTACACCAGCTGGATTTTGAGGATGGGGGGCCCCGATGGGAACATTCGGGGATTTTGGAAACTTAGGATTTGTAGCCACCTTGGGCTTGGCCCGTTTTTGCGGCCCCTGCCCGGTCGATGAAGTCAGGGCCGGAGAGGTCGTGAGAGTGGGGACCTGGACACCCTCAGCTATTCCTCCCGGGGAAGAGATTTTACTTTGAATTTGGTCCACGATGTCTTGGACCGATCGCTTTCCGCGATGCCAAGCGCCCAACAGAGACGAAAAATTTTCGCCTCTGCTACCATGAAACCAGACCGGCTGGTCAGGAGCAGAGGTCGCAGTGGCATGGGCAGCAACATTGCTTGGCACATAAGACATAATGATAGTGTTGACTGAATAGTATCCTGCAAACAGATATGGTACACATAGCCAATGAAATACCTGATATGCACAATTGAGAAATCCACCCTATCATCCACTAATTGATCCAACTACTAAACATTCAAGATTGCCTTATCTATCCCACATCCTATTTTCCTAACAAGGAAATGGAATATGATATACCCTATCCCACATATATCCCATATATAGGGCCATATAATGTTCCCTTAGGGGTAAAATGCCAGGGTAGGGTTCTGACCTGCTTAACAAGCGCCAGTTTGGGTAAGAGGCATGGACGGTCTAGTGGTATGCGCCATGGCTGGTGCTCGTCGTGGTCCGGGGTTCGATTCCCGGTTCGTCTGTCCGTCCAGTGGCTCGTCGGTGAGGTCCCCGCCACCGCCCCCTTCAGCATCCCGCTCCACCATCGGTACCGCCGGTGGATCGGTGGTGTGTCTCGTCCTCATAGTTTTTCGTCCAGTTGCAAGGTGTGTCTATTTCTGTCTGTATTAAGTTTGAACACAAGGAGTCAGCAAAAAGCAAAGCCCCAACCACAACACACCTGCAGCAGCGCGCTCCACCACCGGGGTCGCTTGCGCCGCCCGAACCGCATCTCCTCCTCATTGTCCTCCTCAGCGAGAAAGTTTTATAGTGTTTTCAGCACTGTGTTTTTGATGTGCCTCTCTTGCTGCTTTCTGCTGGTGTAAGGTTCCTGCTGCTTGTTTTTGATGATGAAAATGTTTTATTGTTGAAATACAACCAATCCAGGATAACCCAAGCCAGAGATAAGCAAGTAGAAGATAAACAGGATCAAAGCATGAAGGGCTGCAGTCACAAAGAGTTAGATACAAAGAACTATCAACAATAGACCACAGCAATTGAGATTCAATGCAACTCAGCATGAAATATTTTACATGTTAGAGAAAAGCTGATTGGAAAACTGCCCCAAGGGCTCACACTCTTCCATAGTGCCATCTTGAGATGTGCACTCTTTGTTTTTGGGTCGCATAGGTGCTGAGGTGGCATGGCTTGTGGCGCTGAGGTCACTGCCATGTCACATGGGATATTCCTACTTAGCTATGCTGACTGGGAATTCAACCCAGGACCTCTCAAAAAGAGGTGCCCCAGCCCCCTAGGGTGCATACCACTAGGATAGCTAAGAATTCATGAGAAAACATAGATGAATTCATAGGCTCTGCCTTCAGTATATCAGTGCCTCAGTCACTCAGGAAAAGATGTTTAAGTGCACAGTGCTTGGGGATTAAGGGGTCCACACCACAATACTAAGATAAAAATGCAAGAGTGCTTAGAGCACCTCTAATACAACTAAAGTATACCCGAAAGCATTGGAAAGGCACTTTTTTTTACTCCCCCCTTGTGCTGTGGTGGCCACCACTGTCGAATATTCAGGAAAAAGGGATTTTTTTCTTGGCCTTTCCTTGGTTGACACACCTACTTTAAAATACCTATAGCTTCTCTTACACTGGAAAAGAGCGCTTTACCATGGCCAGCGACTGTTGCTGCATTGTTCATGACAATTTCCAACAGAAAACTCAGCGCTCTTGGCGCTGCAGGGGTTCCTGTGGCTTGGTGGGGTTAGAATAGGGCATGCAAAGACCATATGCATATGCATCCCTCCCTCCAAGCTGCAGCGTAACACAACCCAACGCCAGACTCTCATAGGACGCTCGATCTAAGTCTCATGGAACCTGATGGAGACACCTGTCCTGGTACTGGGGCGAGGGTGCGACGATTAAATTAGAGTTGCCCCTCGGAGGGGTCTTGGTTCTGGTTCAGTCTCCTGCTGCTGCTTTTCGGCCAGAACAGCGGCCTACTCAGCGACGCTTTGCGAGGATATCTGTACAACAGAGAGATGGAAGGATGAGGGACGAATCCACGCAAGCGCGAAGCAACCACACCTAAATCCGTCAAATGACGGCCTAGAATTTTTCTGGAAGCACATACCTGAACAGAATCCAATTGTGCATCAGATGCAGATTTTTTTAAAATTTGTGGTCATCTCCTGATTGTTTAAATCAGGAAATTCCGACCCAGAAAAAGACGGCGCCCAGGAGCGGGTCTTAGCGAAGCGCCGGAAAACAAAGAATGAATAAGATTATAAACGTATGTTACGTATAATGACGAAAATGACGAAACACACATAAATAAATGAACATAAAGATTCCACCCACACGGACAGAAAGGATTCAAGATCCAAGAATTCGAAAGTCAACAAAAGGACTTCAATGAATTAGGTATTAACCACAGGTGTGCTCGTCTCGTATGCAGCATGCACATTGCTTGTCTCGTGTCTCCATGAACGTGCCTTGTAGCAGCGCTAACAAACGATAGAGGGATAGATTAGAAGATTGCAGATGATTAGAGGTGAGATTAGGGGAAAACAGATGGCCTTCGGCCAGGGAGTGGTTGTCACGGTGGGCTACCGGTCCTGCACTGCGTTGCAATGCGGGGCAACCGTGACAACTGCTCCTCCAGCACAACCACCCTTTTTGTTGCACTGATTAGAACATACACACCTATGCATAGCGTCGTGTTTCTTCTCCTCCACACTTGTTTTTGCTTTCTAGCGGTGAGTAAGGTAGGTAAGCCCAGGTGGGTCCACCCCCTGGTAGAGTTCGTGATTGTGGTGTAGATTGTTAGGAAAAAAGGAAGATTGGACCAGGTTGTAAGAAAACTCGTGCATGCTCGTGCATTCACACACGCATTAAAGGGTAAGCCACGCGTGGTGCGCACGGTACAACCCTTGTTTAGGTTACCCGGGGGCTCCACCCCACGTTCTATAAAAGAACGGGTGGAGTTCCTTAAGCTTGCTTGCTTGTACTTGGGTTTGAGGACAGTGTATTATAGGACTACCTGAGAAGCGTATAATACGTGGAGGTAGTCTTGGTTCCTCAGCCGCAAACCCAAGTCATCTGCTTTTGCTTTACAGGTGGGAAGGTCAGGGTGAATTGGTGCAGTCTCAAGCCATGCTAAACTATGCGGCGCTGATCACACAAACAACAAACTGCGACTCAGCCAGGAGTGGCGAGCGCAGTCCGACTTGTTCAACATTCATGCTGTGCACGCCAAAAGACTTAGCCGACGCAAACTGCACCCTGTTTTTCACCTCAAGGGCGGCATTTGTGTGCAAAAAAAAGACGCGCAGTTTCCGCGTGTTTCCACCTGAAAACTGAGGATTAAAAAACGGAGGAATCTCAAATATATTTTATTAGGCTATCAGCGGAATGCAAGTAGTCAGAGGTATGAAAAAAACGTTTTTTTTGGCATGTTGAGTGCGCGAGGCCTCGCACACTCAATTATGCAGAATGTGTATTTCCCAATGGTCCTGAATAAACAGTATTCCATGACATATGAGGCTTTGATGTCTTAATGGGTGCCTCATCGTGTACCGTTCGGGTCATGTCAGCAGCAAGAGTGGTCAATCAATGGACGTTTTGTACACGCCATGCACTATGTAAGGTGTAATAGATCTAAAAAGGCGGGTTGCCCTCAGTCCTTGCTAAACACACGATTTTCAGTTAGTTTACCTACAAATGAGGTGCCCAGCCTCCCATCTTTTGGGGCTGTACAACAGTTTGTCAGAAGCGCTAGGTCACAGGACGTATGAAGCAACTGCTCTAGAGGAGGATAGTCTAATCGCTACTCTTGAGCTCACTGTTTTCACAGGATTCCAAAAGGGAGGAATCTCAAAAACCCTTTTGGAGGCTATCGTCAGAATGCAAGTAGTCAGGGGTATTCAAAAACCCATGCTTCTAGCATGTTGAGTGCGCGAGCCCTCGCGCACTGAGTGTTCCGCTGCGCAAGTCTTTAACCCATATTGAATCTTGCAGTTTTGCTTTTGCTCCATCCTTGCTTCATGCCACTTCCGATGTCAAAAAGTGATCTCAAAAAAGCCTGAAAATCTCACTCCAGCCGGCTGAGTGCGCGAGGCCTCGAGCACTCAGCCTCCCATAATAAGTATTTCTTCATGTGGACATGTACAGGATGTGTGAACAGCACCCATCTTTAATATTTTTCCAGACGATCCAAAAATTGGTATCCTTCAAATTGGCCAACAAAATTTTTTTTCGGGGAAAATGACTGGTAAACCCTCTGATTTTGGACTAAAGAATGGTTATTTGACCCCCCTAAAAACAGCAAAACAATGGGCAAAACTGATGAAAAATGCATTTTTTTGGGAGGGTTTGAAAAGTAGTATTTTCAAGATGGCAAAAAAAACTATTTTTTTCGGTGACAAAATCTAGGTGCTTAGGTGAAAAAAAGGGGGTGCAGTTTGCGTGGGCTAAGAAAGAGCACTCCTTCCCTCCAAGCCCTAGCAGGGAAACGCGTTGTGGCGTCCCTGTTAGGCCACAGATGCTTAGTAGCTCTGTGTTCTTTTGCAATCTCACAGGTGAGGCATTAGGGCTTGTGACCTCGTCCTCAACAGCACCCAGTAGAGCGTGCCACTTCTGATTTTGCCACCCGCTCTGCAGCGGTGGGGCTCCCCGATACGGCAGGGGTGAGGCATCCATTTCGCCCACTTCTGGGCCACTTCTGATTTTGCCCCCTGCTTTCAAGTGGTGGGGCTCCCCGATACGGCAGGGTTGACGTAGCCAATTCGCCCACTTGTGGGCCACTTCTGATTTTACCCCCTGCTCTGCAGCGGTTGGGCTCCCCGATACGGCAGGGGTGAGGTAGCCAATTTGCCCACTTGTTGGCCACTTCTGATTTTGCCCCCCGCTCTGAAGCGGCGGGGCTCCCCGATACGGCAGGGGTGAGGTAGCCAATTTGCCCACTTGTGGGCCACTTCCGATTTTGCCCCCCGCTCTGCAGCGGTGGGGATCCCCGATACGGCAGGGGTGAGGTAGCCATTTCGCCCACTCGGAGCCTTTCAAGCGGGGGGGCTGGGAAGAAGGGCGGCCCACCCCAGTTTTCACCATCCATGGTACCATAGCTTGGTCCATAACACACAAGTCTTCGCCTTAAACCCTAAATTGGCAATTTGAATAAAGGTTGCAATGCGAGTTTCAATAACAATTCGATTGTGATCAAATGATTGTCTAGACATTTTTGAATGCAACTAGATATTCTAAAAAAAAATACACAAATAGTTGTGCAATGGTAAAGTGTTTGGGGCTCACAATGGCTGCGGTACGAGCGGCAAGACCGTTGCAGACGTTTGCATGGCCATTTTCTCCAAATTTGTGTGGCACATGTTGGTGAAAGCTTTAGGATTCTTGATTTAGATTCCCAATCAACGAATCAAAACTTTGCAGCAAAATGTGTTACCGAAATTTTAATGAACTTGGTTTGCAAACAAATTTGTTGCCAAGGGCATAATGTATATGAGCCGTGGGGACTTCAAATGTGGTGTTATTCAGTAGTGGCAGTGAATTTCAAATTTAATGGCCAAATACTTGGATATTGGCAAGAATCCAAATACTCATGCTTTCTTAGTTTTTCTTTCCTCTTGCTGGTTTGGCTTTGGGATACCATGATATGACAAAAACAAGCTGAGCTCTTTTTAAGGCCTTTTTGGCAACAGCTACATTTTTATGTAGCGGGCTAATTATTTTGCAATACCGGCAACTATGTTTTGCCCTTCTTTTAGTCTTTGGTAATGACACTTTACTGCAATGTCTTTGGAAGCAGACCACCAGACCTCAAAAAAGGACGAATTCATACAAGTCTTAGGCGGCTCAAGTTGCATGGTCAAAAACGAAGGAAAAGGTAGGAAAACGACAGGTTTCCAAAGGCATCAAAAAATAGTTGTTTTGATGGATATTTTAAAAACGTCGCAAACAAGTATGGCAGATTAACTATTTCTATAAGAATGATGTGTCCCATGGGCGAGACAGGGAAAAGTATTGTTTGGTGACCATTCTTTGCGCGAGGCCTCGCGCAAAGACGTTCATTTGTGTCAGATTAATTTGCTACAGCACGACGCATTAGGCAGGTTGTCGAAGAATGGAACCCTGTCGTATTTATACACGTAACTTAGTACCATTATCAGGATTGCGTGACAGAGATAGATCTATTAACGAAGAAACTTCAACAAGTGTGTACCAAAGAATCTTGAAAAGTATAAATGTTCCGGAACAAACTGCAGTTTCAAGCGCGAGGCCTCGCGCATGGAACGGCGCATGAGAAACATTAAAGTTTCGGTGATCATTGCGCGAGGCCTCGCGCAATGGAGGTCACAAGCGGTCATAGAAGCCAAAATTGGACAGATCCACCAACTACACAGCATGTACATTCCCTTGATGCGGCGCTGCTGCATGGGCGCCCATACAGGTCCCGCCGGCATCTCCGGTTTTCATACTGTGGTCACCGCTGGCTTCACTGCCCAACAGCGATGGTAGCGCGCCGCAACTGGCTACCGCAATCAGGATTAACTAGTCAAATGTGGGATCACCAGACAGTTACAGTTAACCGAAAATGGTGCATGCGACAAGCGAATCACAGAATAATTGGTCGCGCGAAAACTGTGTGACAGGTTGATGCTTGAAATCAAGAAAGTTTTTCGAACAGCGATTTTTACATAGATACAGGTACGCATTCATTCTTCACAGCAACAATGCCCCTGCGAAAAGAGGTTGACCTTGAGAAGACAGTGGCCGCAGCATCCGGAGTTTTCCGCGATGTCTGCTCAGAGGAACCGCCGTACCACACGGCAGAAGAACTGTGGGAAGGACTAAAACAGGGGGACGAGGGCGCGCGATTGTTGTTTGTGTTTTTTCTGCGTCTGCGCAAAAATGAACGGACGCGTTGCAGTGTTGAAAAGGCGATTGCGGCAGAAGGCAAGACATGGGTTGGTGTTTTGATAGAGGAGGCCTGGCGCCTTTATTTGCTGATGCGCCACCGCGCAGTTCCATACCAGGGAAAACCAAAGTCAGTTGTTGCGGTAGAGGGAAGTAGGGCGCAGCGTCGCACTTTAGCAAGGTCAGGTCTGGCGCGATACAGCGCACCTTCGCTGAAGGAGAGGGCCGCAGTCAGGTTACAGACTACATGGAACAAAATACACCAACAGTGGGCAGCAGATAACCTCATTCGATGTGTTGAAGATCAGCGGCGGCGAGGCCTGGCTGACACGTACAGCAATCTCAAGATCGCCATTGTGGATGCTGTGCAGATGAGTGCCCTGGTTCCAACCGCTGAACTGAAGCAACCTGGTCAATTCGTATGTCCATTAATCGTTGTTTCGGTGCTCTTCGTTGCGCGAGGCCTCGCGTATAACATTGTCACTTTCAGGACAAAACGTATAAATTGTGGAAAGATTTTATGACGTTTGCCTACTATGCTGGTCCGGAAGCTGTGACAGGTCTGCAGAAGTTCCACGACAAAGGGGAGAAAGTCACGAAGAACGCGCTGAAGAAACTGGACGGGATCCTGTTGCCGGAGTTCTACAACAAACTGGCAGAAGTGATGCAGGAAGAAAAAACAACCCTTAAATCCTTGCAGAATTCGTTTGACGACATCATCCTTGAGCAGTGGGTCTCAATGCATCTGGACCACCCGCACAACGGCCAGTACGTTCGACCTGAGAAAGGTGTGTACCATCGACGAGACGTGGGTTCCGTTTCTGCATCGGTGCGCCGCACTTTCTCCATTTCTGTTCTTTAGCCAAAGACATGCGGACCCGCAAAGAGGTTGCTGCACTTGGAAGGCCTGCCCTGATGGTGACTCTTGGTACATGGGGCTATTGGCGGGAACCTGAAGGCAAAAGTCGCGGTCCATGGCCGGCATGGAAATCCATGATTCGCGCACCACTGTGGCAGGTGGCAGAGAAAGGCAAACCCGCATCCCTAAAAATCCTCAACGTCCAAAGACTCCTGGCCCAAGAGCCTACCAGGAGCCGTGCGGTCCCCCCACCTGCTGGCGTTACTGGTGACTTCAAGACAGTGGAACAGCAGGATCCATCACTGTCAAGTCAAACTATCACAGTTAAGGCGACCCGAATTGCAGCGTTGACCCACGATCCCCCGAGGCGGTTTATTGAGATTGACAAGAACCTGATTGTCATCAACGGCGACATATTTGAACATCTTGCTCCTGAGATGATGTGCCCAGCCTGGCTGTATGAAGAGATGGCGCGTGCCGATACCCTTATCTGCAGCTCCAAAACTGTTGTTGACAACATGTTCAACGTGCTGGAAACGGAAACAGAGAGATGTCTCAACGATGATTTCAACGCGCCGCGCATTGGCAACATGTTGCTTATTCCCATCTTCAGTTGGCCAGTCAAACCGAAGCCTGCAGGGGATCCTACAACGTTTGACGTTCGCTGGTTGCTGATTTCGTCACCGGATAGCTGGTCGAGAAAGGTATAATTCCCTCATTACGTCCGCTCTTTGCGCGAGGCCTCGCGCAATAACTTCTCCCTCATTGCAGATTCCGAATTATCTGACGTTTGGACCTACTCAAGTAGAGGAGATGGATCCTGTTGAATTTGGCGGGCACCTTCCGATAACGACGGTTATGTGGTATTTCGACACTCACCTCTTTTACCTGAAGCAGGATAAGAGCTTCAAGCCTGCATTTGTGTTCATTGATCATCAGCCGGATCTGGTGTGCAAGATCGCGGCCATCGAGCCGGATTCTCGCATGTACCTTCTTGGTGTTACCTCCGACAATCTCTCCGATTGGGTCAACAGAGTGCAGACTCAGTTGAACCACGTATTGACACAAGAGTCGAAACTGCACGCGTCTGGTGATTGGGACCAGCAAGCCAACTGGGCAAACCGTGGTATTCCCCTTTGGGTTCGCGATGACAAGGTGGGTTCTGATGCGTTGTCGCTGAAGGAGGAAGAGACGGTTGAGAAAGGTCAAGCTGCAGAAGCACTGGCCCCTGCAAAGCGGAAGTCTACTGGTGGGGAACCAGCCCCGAAGAAGAAGAAGACTGCCACCAAGCCTCAGGCAGCGAAGTCGGTTACCGGTGCAGAATCCGACGAGAGCGATGGGGATGAAGAGGAGGAGAGCGAGGAAGAAGAGGAGGAGGAAGCACAGGTCTCCCAGGGCAAGGCAGCGAAGAAAGTGGCAGCGAAGCCAAGGTCCGAGGAAACCGGGGCCCGAGCTCCATTCAAGCAGCCAGCCCGTCAGTCCCAACCAAGAAGCGCGCCCGCAAAGCCACCGCCTAAGGGTAACACGTCCGTTGCTAAGGCATTGGGTTCTAAGATGCAAACTGTTCCGAAGAAAAAGTAATTTCTTCGCTTGTTCTGATATATTATGCGCGAGGGCTCGCGCTATGCATTCCTCTTCGACGACCTTTATGCTGTCACCTTGTGCGGCACATTTTTCTCTGTGATGCATTTTATTGCGATGTTGTGTTGGTGTTTGCGCGAGGCCTCGCGCAAAGAAGGGGTGCCAAAAAATGCTTCTTGTCGTGCAGCGTGGAACAGGGTTTTCAAAAACTGGTTTTCCAAAAGATTGAAAGCTCATGGGTGTTTTTATTGCAAAGCATACGTGGTATAGGAAACAAAAAGTCGTGATTTTCCCAAAAAAGAACTTCATTTTTCTGAAAATAAATCATTTTCCCGGGCAGTCGGTTTTGTTGAAAATAAAGGAAAATGGACCAGTTAATTGCTTTTCACGGGATTTTTGGTTCTTGTGTTTTACGTCCCCCCCAAAAGGACTATTTTTTCGCAGTGCCGTAGAGAGGCAGTTTTGGGCACATTTTCACCATGCAACTTGAGCCGCCTAAGCAAGTAGCGAAGCATTTAAGGTTGCTCACATGAAAAGTACGTGGCGCATTCCAATCCAAATTTGCAAGGATCAGAAAATCTATGAAGCCATTTGCGAAATTTACAAAACACCCATGAAGTTGATGAGACATTTACATCAGTATCCCCGCTTCTAATGGGGCATTTGTGTTAGTCCACAACACATCGATCTTAGGACCATTTCGGAAATATTCCAAAATGCCTTGGGACAGTTCACTGTGGGCTCCAATTGCAATTGCGCAAGATGGCAAAAGATTGCAAGCCACAACTTACAATTCTCAATATTGCCATGTGATGGCAAAGGTTAGTCGGAGATTTGTTGGTTGGTTGAGTCCATGTTTGGTATCTTTCGAATGTTTTCTTTTTGCCTTCGGCCTCTTTGTTTGGAGGGTTCTGGTTGTTCATTTGAGTGCAGCCAAAAAACAATTAGGATACCTTGGAATTTGAGATTGCAATCAACTAAATTTGTGCATTTCAGAGCACAAAAAAACATCAACAAGCAAGTGTTTTGGACGATGGAGGGCCGATAATCTTTTACGCCGCCCATGGCAGAGGAAGCGGTTGTAGCTTGCTTCATCTTAGCTACTCATGGGCCCTACCTCACTCTGTCAGCTGAGAGTTGGTAGCCTCGATAAGCATCGCATTTCAAGGAACGAAACATGAAACAAAAGAGCGCCCCTACCTCCCGCCCCGCCCCACAGGTCCCGTCCACTCGCCTCCCCAGGCTCGCCCGCCTGTCCCGCCTCGCCCTCCCACCCCGCGCGCCCGCCTCCCACCCCGCCTGCCACGGCCGCCCGCTCCGCCCATTGGCTCTGCCCGCCCCCCTCACCCCTCTACCTTGCCCCGCCAGCCCCGCCCCGCCCGTTCCGCCCGCTCGACCCGCCCGCTACACCCGCTGAGCCCGCCCCACCCAACCCACCCGCTTGCGCCGCCCGCCTACTGCACTAGCCCGCCCTGCCAGCCCGCCCGGCCCGTCCATGCAACAACAACGACAACAACAACAACAACAACAACATTCGTAACCAGTTCAGTTTGAGACTGGGCTTGGGTACCACCCCTTTCCATGCTGTCCATGCTGCCCGCCCGCCCTACCCGCCCTGCCCGCCCTGTACGCTTGCCCGCCGGCCCCGCGCCTCCGCGTCCCCCGCCCGCCCCGCCCCGCCCGTCGGCCTGCTCACACCGGATAATACCGAGGCACGCCCTTGATGCTATTCAACAGCTAGATAAAAGCTTACTCAGTTAGCGTTTGGAACCTTGTAGCTTTGAAAATAACCGGTTTATAATGATTGTTTTCAGAAAAATAAACGGTTTGGACGATGAGTGGCTTTCAAAACAATCGGGTTTTCCACTTACTTGCCTTTCACCGCCCCTTTTTTTGCCGCCCATGGCAGAATAGGCCATACAAGTTAGAACGCAACGGTCCAAGGTACGTATTAAGCTGCATTACACCATGGGTTGTCAATGATTGCTAACCCACTGTCCATTTGATGCAAAAGTCGGACATAATGTATAACGGAAGACAGTCATGAAAGATTGCAACCACTCGATTTAATTGATTAGACTTAGTTTTTACAATTATAGATGGTGCCAGTGGTTACGAAGAGAACTTCCCATTATTGCCGATAACCGGTGCTTCCAATGAATTGGTACAAACAGTTCCAAACGCTATGCTCGGTGTAGTGTTGCTCTTTGTGACTTCGGTCCCAAAACTCGTTTTCTGTGGCAAGCCTGACCAAAAAATTCTGCAAATCCTGCTACACCTTTCCGCCAAGCGGGAACATTCCGTTCCCTGTTTGCTCAAGACCGCGGGCTCTGTGCGGTTTGCGGAAGCGGGTAGGAACCCAAACCTGCAAGTAGAAGTGCAGTGACCACACATCTAGTTTTGTAACAAAAAAAGTTTTGTCGACAGTGACCTTGTCGCTTTGATCTTTCAAAACGTTGATCGGGATGATGCAACACAACAAAACTATAGCAAGTACAGGCAAGGCACTTGCACGGAGCAAAATGCAAAAGATGTGTAATTCTCTCCTTGGTAGGTGATTTTTTGTTTTCTGGGTGTCTTGATAGATATTGCCAAAATCTTTCTCAACAACGCCGATTTTCCACTACTTCTCCACATGACATACACAACTCATTAACATTAGATTGTTCTTTGTATTCCCCCTGTTCTCGACAGCCTACAGTTGCTGGGGTAGCCTGCTCACGGTCAAACGAAATCGCTCATTGATGGCGATTTAAAAGCGATCCCCTGCCATGCTTCTAAGAAAAAGAACAAAGCATTTTATTTTCACAATGCATTGTTGCTAATATAATCAATGGACATCGCAAACTCTCTCTCTCCTTTAGTGTGATCTGGTACGCAATTGCTGTGTGCGCGTGACTGATCGGCGATTGCTACGCAACCAATTTTTTGTTAAACAAGTCCATACCGTCTCCATTCCTTCGCCACACCAAACAATTTACAAAATGCGAAAATCAATGTGATTTCCTTGTAGACCGTTCGTGGTCCCTACAGACAAAAAAAATCAATGTTTTCCATATGGACATCATTCAATGTATTCATACACAATTTCAGTGTCCCAATTCATTTGCAATCTGCACTATGTGTGCCTGGGCTGGTGTAAAATTGAAAATGTGGGTGAGGGCCTTGGATCCCCCCGCCCCTAAGCAGGAGAGGGGCTAGAAAAGGGGCTCGCAGGGCCAAAAGATTGATCTAGGCATTCACATTGCAAATAGAGGTGGAAGCCGTAAGTGGTAGACTGATAGTGTATGAACCGCAACCCACTCATTCATCGGAGCCATCAATGTGCACACCACTGTCTCGGTCGGGGCGGGGCGGGCGGGCGTGACAGGCGGGGCGGGGTGGGCGGGCGGGGCGGGGCAGGTGGAATTGGGCGGGCGGGGCGGGGCAGGGCGGGCGGGTAGGGCGGGTGGGCGGGGCACGTGGGCGGGGCGGGTGGGACGAGCAGGCGGGGCGGGCGGGGATAGGCAGGCCGGGCGGGGCGAGGCTGGTGGGGCGGGGCGTGCGGGCCGGAGCGGGCGGGCAGGGCTGGCGGGCAGGGCAGGGCGGGCAGGGTGGGGTGGGCGGGCAGGCTGGGGCGGGCGGGCAGGGCGGGGTGGAGTGGGGCGGGCGGGGTGGGGCGGGCGGGGCTGGCGGGTGCAATGGGGCGGCGAGGGAAGGGTCGGGGCGGGCGGGGACCAAAAAGCGAAGGAAAAAAATTCATTTGCACGTCCAAGTATGTCAAAAATTCAGAATCTTGAGTTTGAGGTGGCCATCTAAAAAAAAAAATGATTTTGCCAAAACCAAAAAAAACCGGAAACCGGGGGAGGGGGGCAGAAATGCAGCACCTAGGGGAGGCAGGTGGCACCCCACCAGATGAATCATCCACATTCCTGAGCAAACCCTGAAAAACAAGGCACAACAGCAAAGAATAGCAAAGAGTACCACCTGATGCAGTATTGCAGTTGGCTGAGCACTTGATGGCGACGGAGCCTGCCACTGTGCAAATGATGCCTTGTGGTGAAGGGGTACATTGCTGCGGAATTTCTGGCATGACCACCAGACCACCTTGTGCCCCAAACAAACACAGAACCTCCATCCCTCCCTCTGTGCACCCTGGTCCGCCCATGTTGACCACCATCTGAAGACATTTGGAAACAATCAAAGAGCAAAACCCATTGCATACTGTATGAAATCATGGGCTAAATTGTGCACTCACCTGAAAAGAACCTCTCCCAAGAACAACTTGTCTTTGTGCACTGAATAATGCCTCTGAGCAAGGTCTGAGCAAGGAATCCGGAACTTCAGACTGACTGGGCAGACTGCAAAAGCTGCAGAAAACGAGCATCCATTGTAGGAACAGATGTGTTGGGATGCAAGGTTCCCAGGAGTTGATCACTATGGCTGTCAAACACTGCAGCAATGTAGGGGCAGCCGGGTGGTGGCACAATGCACTGCAGAAGAAATGAGCCGAAACAACCTGGCTGGATCACTCTGCGTCTAGAAGAGGTCCCCACTCAGCAACCAGAACACACTTTTTTTTGGGAACTCCGCCAGTCCATAACATGGCCCCCGTGGGGAGCGGAAACATGGCAATGCCACGGTCCACTCAGCAACCAGAACACACTGCTTGTGTAGACAGGCAAACAGTGGGCATCACTGTCGGTGATCTTCCATGTACTTACCACACACCCACAGCAAAACAAGCTCTTCTCTGGTTGTCTTCTTGCCTGTTGTTTTCTGATAGAGGGATGCGCGTGCCCGGTTCGCAGGTGAAAGGAGGATCTCAGAAGCCTTTCGCTCTTTATGCACAATGACCTTCCACAAATCATCACATCTCCCTTGGTCGGTGGGGAGGTAACCTGTGTACCCCAAGGGCACCTGGAAACCTTTGCCATTGATGTAAATGAGTTCAAAACGACTTCATGATGTCCCTGGCTGGGTAGCCTCCTGGTTGGCCCCACCCACCTCAGCTGAGCGTGGGGACATTTATGGGTGAGTAGCTTCAGGGTCAGGCTCTGGATACAAAGGGGCCTCTGATGCACTATCAGAACTTGCAATGCTATTAAAAGCAGCGATGCAGCTACCTCAGTAACAAACACATCCGTAGCAGAATGAGGACTGGGTTTCTTATCAGTCTGCCACTTGATCGTGCACTCAGAGCCTTTCACCGCGAGCACCCTCCCCCAATGCAAAGAACCCTTGTCCCCTGAACGCAAGTGGTGCGTAAACACAGCACACACTTTGTTGCCCTTTGAGGCTTTGCTATGAGATTCCTTGGGCACTGACTTGACTGATGGACTGCTCGACGGAGAGGAAGGGGATGGGCTGGGTTTTGGGAGGGGCGTGCTCCGGGGGAGGGGAAGGGGATGGGACAAGGGTAGGGTCAGGGCTGAGCAAAGGGGACGGGTGGTTGGTTTTGGGTCTCTTTGCACATTCAAATGCGCTGCATTTGTGCTGTCATTGTGGAAAACAGATGCTCCAACAGTGCCTGAACCTTTGCGAAAGGCGGTTGGACATATTCCAAAGGGACCAATCGTTGGCACTTTCTGCCCACCACTTTGACCTGTACCCAGTGAAACCTTGCGGGGAATCCATACATTTCTGCAAGCCACGGCTGGGTGTTTACGTGGACTGAGGCGACAGCACCAGTCACTTTCGACAACATTTTATCAATGGCATCATAATTGGTCATTGCCACCTCCCTCACGCATGGCTAGACCTGCCTGATGTATTCCTCGGCCATCGGTGGCAACACAACTGCGCCTCGGTCTGTCCCCACTTCAATGTGTTCCAAGAGACATATATTGCCAAGAGAATGGGGTCCATTGGTCGTGTGCATGCTGGTGCCCGAGCGCTTTGACTCTCACTTCAATATTGTTCTCCTTACTCGAGAACAAGAAAGCACACACAATCCTTAGAGGCTTTGGGATCCCATGCAAACACTATAAAGCCCTACTGCGGCACTTGGCCCAACAGAAAGCGCCTTTGACAGAAATAAAGTTCTCAAATGAGTAGGAAAAGATTATCCCGAAGAACAGGCCTACCTGTGCCCCCCTTGTGTCTAACGTCTGCTTTCATAGTTTAACATCCATCATGTTGTTCAACAAATGGCTCAGGGAAGGGGTTGAGAGCGTGGAGTTGGGGGGGTTAAGTACTTCTTAAGTGCGTAGGTCCCCTCGCGAAGGGGGACCCCTAAAAATCCTTTTAGCGCAGCAGCCCACCCTTGTCGTTAAGGCTGCACACCAATAGACATTTGCTCCAGCAGATGTGTGCTGCCACCGTGTAGTCGCTTCCGCAATCCCGAGACATTGGTTCCATTAAAAACATGAACTTGTGCACATGGGCTCTGGCCAATGTGACTGAGTACCCTACTTTACAAGATTCATCACCTCTGATCCTCTCAAATGAACTCTCTGCATAGGGCTGGGGCACCCCTGTTGTGAAACACAAGATCCGCACAATGCACCCAAAACTTCCACTTTCATGACATCCCTGCAAATGGTATCTCCTCACCGCATGCACCAGGCAACAAGGAAAGGGGGCCGCATACCCTGTCAGTCCCAACACCTAGGGGGAGTCTTTGCACTGCGCGCGCACTGCGCGCTGCACCGCGCGCGCACTGCGCGCTACTTTTAGACTATGTTCCCCCCGAAGAGCCCCCAAGCAAACCCCTTGGAAACGCCCTTAGAATTAGGTGACCCAAACTGCCCTAGCTCAAGAAAGCTGCAAACTACCTTCCCTTCACATAACACACATCATGCACAACTGGAAAAGCCATGAACAGCGCATTGGTCGCCACTCTCAAGAACACAGAACTGTCTTTCTGTTCCACCTGTCTTCGAATCAAAAATTGCTGCAAATGCAAGAGTACACGCACGTACTCATGCAACTCTGTACCGGATCCCCTCCATATGTTCCTTACGATGCCCCAGTGCCACATGCGTGCAAACAAGTGCTCAATGCGTGCCCTATAGAAACCATGAACATCATTGTACTCCTTTTGCCGCTCGGTCAACGTCTTTTCACCGATAAATGGCCATGCCACATGGAGGCGCCCCTTGTATGCACCATCCATGGAGCCAATCTCATAATCCATACAATGTCCCTTCACTTTCCTCAATAGCACCGGAAGGTTGGGGCCCAAAAGAGGGCGGAAATGCTACGTCACCCTTGCATTCTCGGGGGTCCCCAACCAAAGGGGGACAAAATCAGAAGTCAAAACCTCCGCTAGGGGTCACCATGATGCCCCTAGGGGCCCCTAGTATCTCAAAGTATGGGTCTCTAGTACGGCCAGACGCCCAAATAGTTGCACTGCGCGCTGCACTGCGCGCGCACTGCGCTTGAGGCGCCCCCCTAGGCTTCCCTACTGCATGAAATTGTGCACACGGGCTCTGGCCAAGGTGGCTGAGTGCCCTACTTGCATCCCTGCAAAATACAGGCATTGCCTCTGATGGGTTGGCTTGGTGCAGTTGCACTCCCTGCAAAATCCCCTGCAACTTTTCAGAAATACATGGTGATCATGTAAAAATCTTTTTTTTTAGCACGGAATCTTTTTTAGCGCGGAATCTTTTCTCTTAGCGCGGAATCTTTTTTCAGCGCGGAATCGTTTTTTTTGGCATGGAATCTTTTTTTTAGTGCGAAATCTTTTTTTTATGCTACAAAATAAAAAAAGTGTAAAAAAAATAAGAATTTGCATCTAAAAAAAAAAGAGCTTGGACCCGGAATCATGGCAGAGAGCCACAGTCCATAATGGTCTGACATGCTGGTCTGTCACAGGTGGTCGATAGGAAGGAAATCATTTTAAGGAGCAATAGTCCATGGGGCCTGCGCCATATCTACACCCAACCTGTCACTAATGACAGGCCATCATGGTTAGATTGGCCCCGGCCCTGTATGACAAGAGGCTCCCTCCTTAAGGCAAGTTATGTCAGAGGTGGTCGATAAAACATCCCCCAATTCCCAGCAGAGGTATGCACAACCATCAGGGTATGCCTATGAAGGCCATGACACTTGTGTCCAGGTGTCAGTCAATCTGCCTGAAATGTAGCTGCTCTACCTCACGTCTAATCGCCTGATCTCCTCATGGATCTTTCGTGCTCGCTTAGGCAAATCAAGCCTGTACTGGCGGCATGCAATCTCTCATCAACATCTCATATTCCCACCCTATCTGCGTAATTGCAGCACAATTGTTGAGTGGACAATTGAGTGTCCTGCTACCATGTACTGCTCAGTGTACACCATACCATATTGTTGGCTATTTTTAGCAAGTTGCATCACCATTGTTGAGTAGTTGACTGCTCCCCAGTGCTACGGCGGCTGCCACGCAGAATCGGGGGGCCCCACCACTGGGTAGTGCGGCAGAGCTCGCACTTGGCGGCGGTCCCGCTGGAGGAGCCGGACTTCGCTGCGGCCCACGCGAAGGCCCCGCCTGTACATCTCCTGTTGCCCAAGGAGCATGCAACCCTCTTGGTGCCTAGGGACGATGGGGAGCTCGAGCCGCATGTACCCCCCTTCCTCAGGGGGCGTTTTTGCACAGCGCACGCACAGCGCGGGCACAGCGCGCGCACAGCGCCAATTATTACGGTGATGATCCAGGTAACAACCCTGAAAACCACGCACCTGCGGAATCATGCACAATCAATTCAAAACTCAAAAATTCAAACATCTGATGCTTGCCATGGGTCCCAGGGACCTAAATTCTGCCCCCTATAGCCCCGTCCACTGCAGCAGCCATTCAATGACGTCCTTTCAATCTTCTGAACTTACCGAACTCCCGGTGGTGGAGAACAGCCAACTTTTCGCACAGCGCGCGCACAGCGCACGGTACGCCCCCTCATTCAACGCACTGTGAAGTGATGCTCGCCTACTCACGGGCGCATGGCAACATGCTTGGACCAGGAATGCAGTCTTGCAGCCTGAGTGAAAGGATGATTGACAAGAGGGACAAGTGCTTTCACTTTGCTGGTAACAAAGCTGGCAGGCGGGCTCTACGTCAGCAGCATCAGCCTCCTCTTCAGGGAAAGCCACAGCGGTGGCACCCCACAATCCATCAGGAATGTGTGGACAAGGATCATACGGCTGATAAAAATGAATCCTGTTCAAATCAAAATGCTTGCTGTGCGCAGCTGGACGCGCATACTTTGATGCAGAGCAGTGTCATCACCAGTCCAGATACCTTGGACAACGCACCAATGCCAGGGATGCACGAAACAGCTGATTAAGCCAATTCAATATCCTCTATTGCCTTCGGCTCCTTGGATAATTCTATATATTTGGCTTCTCTGGATGCCAGATAACCTTGTGGACCATATTCCCATGTCGGGCAACTGCAGTAAATAGAAGCCACAAGAGTGGCTGGGGTCCCATGTACCGCTGGAGCATACGGACCTGTGGCAACGGCTGTGGGATGAACAGGAATTGCTGGGGGATGGTGTGTCGATCCAGTGGGTCTCATCACATCTGGGCGCAGAGGGAAATGGGTCATTGGATGCTCTTGCTGGAACAGCAGACAAGGCATCAAACTCACAGGTAAGGAGTGACATGCTGGGGAGGGATGTGCGGGCCCAAGTAACTAACTTAGTTGACTGGTCCAAGTACAATTCAATGATCCATTTATTTACAAACTAATTAAACTTATCGAATTTAATTTGGGTTCTCCTCATGCCTTACTAGCTTGTGGACCTCCCCCCCTGAAACACACTTTGGGGGCATTATCTGGGGGGAAGTGGTGATCATGCATGCACAAAAGTTTCCCATTTCAATGTATTTTCTCCGCGTCCCTGCCCACCTTCCGAAAGGGTGTACATTGCACTGAAGCGTTGCATCGTCTGACGCGCGCGGTGCAGTGCGCGGTGCGTTTCAGCACCCTCTATGGCGAATAGCAGAGAAGCATCTTGTACACTTGGTACCGCTGAGCTTGTGCATGACTGCGGTGCAGTCAAACACATGACACCAGCAGCCGCACCTCCTGAGGAAATATCTGTGCAATCGGCAAATCCCTTGCCCCTGAAGGATGTTGGATAATTGCAGTCCACCATGCATGCCAAGAACAGCGACCATCCAAAAGCCCCCAAGAATCAACAGCAAGTAACCTTAAACCTCCAGAAATAACAGCAAGCACCCAACAGCACCCAGGAAATAACAGCGACCATCCAAAAGTGTCCCAGAAATAACAAAATACCAAAATGTTGCCTTGTACTGTGCACAGTACAGGCCAATAAGACCTGTGTCTCTGGTGGTGTCCAGCCCCCCCCCCCCCCCCGCCAACCATCCCGTTAGAGTCAAGACTCCCCACGGCTCTTCATTTTCGCGGTAGGCAGTAGGCAGCACAAAACCCAGCCAGGCTCAGTGTCCTGAGTGGTGCATGAAGGGTGCAAGTGTCACTCAATAAAATGTCACTCAGGCATTGGGAGTGTATATAGCAGCATGGGGTGCACGGTGCATGCAGACATGGACATTTGTTTTGTCTTCGTTATTGCGATGAGTTGCCTGGTTGGCAGTTTGTAAGTTTGCTGGAAGTGCCAAAAGAAGGCCCCTTGAGGGCATTCAGAACAGTGCATGTGGTGTCGCTGGTGCTTCGGCGTGATGAATGATTCATTACCACGATCCTTACTTCCTGTGCCATGGGGGAGTATTAGCGCGGGGTATTAGCCGGGCACGCGCCGGGCACCTTTTTTGACCATCCCCCACCCTCGCCTGTCCCCCTCCCCCACCAAACAATCTGCCCCCAAGAAGGCAGGGGTGATTTAGCCACTTCTGATTTGGTCCCCTTCTATTGGCCACCCCCGAGAAGGCAGGGGTGATGTAGCCATTCCGCCCACACGTGCTTTGCAGGGAAGGTTTGCGGTCCAGTGCGGTCTACTTGGGGGACTCCCCTAGGTGAGGATAAACCTGGGGCTAGAGCCAGGATACTTAATACAAGGGTAGCGCGCCGGGCACACGCCGGGCAAACATTCCCCCATGGCTCAGTGCATGACATGAAGCCACTGAAATGGACCGGCCTTGTGATTCTGATCTGGATGCACCTCATGGGTGCAGGGGGTGGGGGGTCAGAGCAGGCGGGATTGGGCTGAAACATGTGGTATGTGTGTGCTCCTCCCTGTTGAGGGCTCCACCACACTGCTTGGTGGGACAATTGTAGCATTGGGCAGCTCTGTTCCTTGATTCCGAGAGATTTCTCAAGTGCCTTTTGGTGAGCGGGCTCCGCCAGCTTGCCATGGCATGGACCCCCCCCCAGTGCGTGGGAGGCCCACTGAACCACAAACCTCACTAGATCTGCAAGTTCCGCATCATATGGCAACACCGATTGCTCCCTTACTGCCGACCACATGGCCAGCCCTTGGGTCGTTATTAACGACAATGAGGAGCGCCGGCTCCAATGGAACTTCTGACCTGGGTACTGCGTAAACGTCGCCAACGTGTGTATATAGCAGCATGGGGTGCATGTTAACACACATAGATGCAGTGCATCTGCTTTGTGTTTGTTATTGCGCCGAGTTGCCTGGTTGGCAGTCTGTTACGTTTGCTGGAACTGCCAAAAGCATGCCCGTTCAGGGCATTCAGAACAGTGCATGTGGTGTCGCTGGCGCATGGTGAATGATTGATTGCCTTGCCCCTTGTATGACGGGGCCGGCAGACTCAACACTAGGACCACATGACCATTGCTTTCAGATGAGGGCTTGAGCGTTCCTCGTCAGCGGCCCAAACCCCAGAGTCACCCAGACGGTCATCATTCATTCTGTGGTTGACATGCTGTGTGTCCTGATGGGTATTCTTCAAGACCTTGTGTTGGTTTTGGTGCTGCCCATTTTGGTGCTGATAGCCACCATGATCTGATCACCAATAGCATCACCCAACCATTGCATACAGTGCACACTGGCCACGTTTCAGCAACTTTTAGTGTGAGCATACATTGTGCGCGCCGGGCTGACGCTGCACTGCGCGCCGCACCGCGCGCACCGCGCGGTCAGCACCCTCATAAGGTGAAGGGCCCTGGACAAGAGCCAGCACAGGCTCCTTTTTTTTTTCGTAGAACGGACATCACGCACAACAGTGCCTCGAGGGAACGTTTTCAGATATCTGAGGAGTGGAATGGGTCAGAAAAAGGGATGTGCACTGAGCTCTGAGAACACTGTCCTACAGCTCTGGTCCTGAGAAATATAAACATAACAAACTAGGACAGGAGGGTGCTGAAAAACTACCACGTGGGACATGCTTTTTTTTGACACGCGGGGGGGGGGGCGACTGGGCAAGAGTGGGGGCTGGACATAAATTTGATGATGGCCGTGACCTAACACTCGTCAAACATTCCGTTGCAAATGTCAGCAGCGCACCGTTAGGTGCCCTCACAGATTGTTCAAAAGGTTGCTCTACGGTGTTGTCAGGTGCCACACCAAGGGTGGGGACTGGACATGGGGGGGGGGGGGGGGATGCAGGTGCAGGTGCCCTTGTTGGGTGTGAATGACCTACTTCCGGGTCTTGGCAGGCAGGGTTGTCTTAGGTTTCCGGCACCTGTGCTGCAACACTGTTGCATGTGCTGGCACAAAACCCACCTGAAACAAATCTCATTTTAACAACCAATGAGCTAGAAAAAACGTTGCATGGAAACATGTTGAATTGAGGACTGTAGCAAACATAGGCACTCAGAGGAGGGAAAAAAACAGGCAATGTTGCACACAGAACCTAGCGGCAAGAATTAGGTTAGAATTAGCCTGGTGGCAAGAATTAGAATGAGTTAAGAATTTTTGCAATGGATCGATACAATCATCGATACAATAATGTTCTTATTTTTGCGTTCACCCAGAATTCGATGCACATCACTCGCTGAATTAATTAGCTCTAACCTGGTTACGCTTTGTTCAGTAGACCAATTGGGTGCAGAGGCAACGTGACAGGATCTGAGCTGCTGAACGCGGTTATGATGGCCCGTTCCCAGTCTATCCACCTTTCTGGATACATGTCACTTCAACACCACGTGGAGAGGTGCTATAGAACTGTGCAGTGCAATTTGCCCTCGAACCCCCCAGGCCTGGAAAGCGCGTGGACCCACCGGTGCAGGTCGGATGTTTGCCAAATCTAGGAAAGCCACAGCAGTTTGCTGCCTCAGAGTGCAGAAGACTTGCGTCACAAGCTGCACTGAGAGGCGGTCATGTACTTGCAGACGACTGCGATAGGACACCACCGACCATCTTTTGTATCATCAGGCCTGTGCTGAAAAGCAGGTAGGCCCTCAGATAAGCAACCCGGGCTCTGCGCCAGTGCTGCAGGCCTCAGTGATGCCACACGATTGCTCGCGCGCCCTGTGGGGAAGCGTCGCATGCACGGCTACAGGAAGCGCGTGAGCAACCATGCACTGAATGCACTCAATGCAGCTCTGCGGCATCTTCAGGTCTGATTTTTTGTTTTGGGTTCAAACTAAGATGAGCTGGCGTAGCCCGCTCACTTCACAGTACTCGAGATAACCCTTCGGGATCAAGGTTCAGAGCTGTCCAGTGCTACGATGGTCCCACAAATGACTGTGGTAGCGGATCTGACACCGAGTGAGGATTTGCTGAGCCTGAAACCAGGTTATGCAGTGGGAGACTGCCACGCCCGTAGGCTTCCCAGTGTGCACGAGGCACAGCTCTGCAGCATCTTCCGGTCCGAATCCCCTGACATTGATTCAAAACCCGACGCACAGGCCAGGCAAACGCGCGTAGCAGCCGTTGTGCAGCCCAAGTGCCACGTAGAAATGCCGTTGACTCTGCATTGCTAATGCGACGTGCAAAATGTGTGCCAGACAGCGGGCGGGACCGCGGACTGCGATGATGGGCCATTTCAAACAACACATTGTAAAGCGAAAGATACCAATCAACCATCCTCATATATAGCGCCTACATTAGGGGTATCAAATAGCAATTGGCTTTGTGTTTGATTGCAGTTGTGTATAGTTTCTGAGAGTATTCTGAACTGGCAGTGCCATTGAGCTAAAAGAACAAAAAAGAAGAAGATACGTTTTGAGAGCGTACTGAACGTGGTGCACACGAAACATACTCCTGAGCACATCGGCCTGTGGAGTTGTTCTTGATCTTTTTTGGGGGGGGTTTGTGGACCCACTGTGAAAATGGAAATTCATCGGATGATGGTTGGCTTCCTTTAGCACCCGCTCGCAGCTGCCAAACGCCACCCACAATGTTTTGCTCACTGGGAGGTTCTTGTTTAGCACCGGGGTTGCCTGCACCCGAAAGACGCCACAACATCTGGCATGAGATCTCTGGCGGGAAGGTCATCTGCATCGGTGACTGCATCAGGGCTTGGGGCTTTTCAGATCAGCACAGGATGGTCTCGGTCTCGAGCTGCTCCTCAAATCGGGAGTGCTGCTGTGCCAGCTCCACTGCCAGGGCTTTCAGAGGCAATTCCTTGTCGAAAATGCATTGGGCCCCGCTCTGCATGTACAACTCCCTGTCCGCGTCGGAGACATTTCCAGATCGGATGCAGGCGAGGCCTCTGTACCCACGAGCCAACACGTCCTTCAAAATGTCGGTCCCGAGCATTGAACAGCCAGAAATATCCAGGTTTTGATCGAACAAGGCAATGTCACACGCGGCGCCAAGCAGCGTTTCCTTGAATTGCTCCACCTCTTCAACCGTTTCTCCATAAACACTGATGGTGCTCTCCGGGAATTTGGCAGATAGTGCATGAAGTAAAGACCGGCGTGCAATAGCGCTGTCATCAAGACACGAGATTCGCAACCCAGCCGGAAAGACTACCGGCTGCGCGACTTCAGAGGCTTGGGGGCTGGGACCGTTGGACTCAGTAGTGACAACTTCTGCGGCCATGATTGCCCTGAAAATCACGGTGTCTTCCTCCTGCCACAGCTCAGCCGACATGTTCCCGACCTTTGCCGCTGCTGCTATTTGGGAGAGGCCGATGGATTCACTGAGAGACTTGCTCGCAGCAGGGCGATGGACCGGTGATGGGGCAGGATCATCACTGGTCCACCTCTTGACCTTCTTTCCCTCGCTCTTGACTCGATTGGTGACGCAGAACTCGACCCGCACGGGCCCGTTGCTGCCAGTGGAGGCATCATCACGCAGCAGCTTGATCTGCAGCTGAATCTGTGGGTCGCGCGGGCAGCTGTGCCGGACTGCATTGCTCACCGCGTTGTCCAATACGATGTTGCACAGCAGAATATCCAGAGCAACTACTTCGTCGGGCCCTGTGCACGACACTTTGGAGCGTCGTCTCCCTAGATTGCGTGCGAAATCGCTCAGGTTCACCCCATCGAGTACGGGTTTGTAGGTGCCGCTTGTGACCTTGAGCATGGCGTCACGCATTCGGCACCACCATATTCCCCTGTGGAGCAAGTCATACACTTCAGACAGCAATTCTGAAGGAAATTCCTCGAGAATTATCTCAATACCATTGGAGCTGTCAACCATGATGTTCTTTAATACATGATTCAGAACGCTGTCTGCATGTTCCTGCGCAGCTTTTCTGGAGGCCATCTCATTCTTCTGCACAACCATAACCCATTGCACTTTCAGACCCCAGGCTGCTCGTATTGACTTGGCAATCATCAGCAAGACGAGCATAAAGCTCCACAACCACCGCTGGTAGGGGTTGGACGAGAGGAGGATGGTCAACATGAACACAAGGGTGTTTAGGATGGGAGGGCACATGGCTAGAACCCAGTGAGTTATGCGTGGCCGGGCCACAGGTGCGCCAGTGGACACATCATGGGGGCAGGTGAGAGAGAGAGAATAATGGATAACTGCAACGATTTGAACCGCATTCGCAATCAAGAACAGGGCCACAACAGCTTCACTTACGAAACTCTGACCGACGACTCCACGAACCAAAGCGTCGTGAGAACTTTCTTCGTGGCCTTCTGCAAACCGCACTTTGCCCAACGCTTTGAGGTGTATGATGGTGGCGGAAACGGAATCCTGCCAAGTGTCCATCCCGAGACTAACCATTTCATCCATGGACCACGCCATCAAGCATGCCACTACAACAGAATTGAAACACATCATGGGAGCGACAGATCGGGGGAAACAGTTGGCAACTATCATCAGAAGGCACTGTACTGAGGTGCACATCAATGGCACAGCGGCCCTCATATGCATTCCATAATGAATGCTCTGTGTTGCCAAGAAGATGGAGAAGACAATAGCTCCCACAATACACGGTATTAAGGATCTTATCAAGGCCTTGATGCATGGCTTCCTGGTATGTGACCAGCAGCGACCCCTCTCTGCCCACACTGGCACTTGGCCCGTTGGGAGAACATCTAAAAACTGGCTCGCCATGGGACAAGATGTGACCTGTAAACCAAGGAAGCAGGCTGGCACTGCACATGTAAATCGTCACTCATACCAAATGTGAAAAAGGGCTGTGCAAACTTTCTGCATGAACGGTGCTTATTTGTGTATACCTTGGATGTCAGGAGTGCAAATCACATGGAACGCATCAAAAGGAAAAAAATATGGTGCAACAGCAGTGCTCAAAGGGGAGCAGATTCTAGCGCCTCAGGACACATCTCTTGGGGACAATGAGGAATATGCCAACACGAAGCGTTTTCAGTGATCGGTGTTATTGTTGCCTCATTTGTGCCCGCTGTGTGTACCATAGGAGGGGTATGTGGGGTATATTCAGAAAGCCCTTAAAAAGGGATATTCGGAACACCCGGGTCTGCATGTTGTAGTGACGGTATGTTTGAGATTTTTGTGCTTTTTGGACGGTGCCTGTGTTGCTTGCTGCCTGCTTTTGTCTGGCTGGCAGGGGCCTACGCATCGTCGTCCGACCATCTAGACCAGCATAAAAAGCCTGTTTGGATTCGGGACCACAAGATGAAGTGGTTGGACTTTGGTACCACCCCTGATGAGGGCAACCTTTCCCCTCATCCTGGTTTTGTGTGGATGAAAGCAGGGTACAGCGAGTCCATTGAGTGGCGCAAGGTGAGGCTGACAAAGCAACGGTATGTCGACCTCACAATGGATGGTCTCTGGGCAATGCCTCTGAATTCAGGGTGGGTACCAGTGAAGAGCCGTAGGCTGCACGATTGGCAAAAGCTGAAAAAATATGTTCCCAACAATAAGCATGGTGATGTCTGCCCAAATGGGGTCCCAGCCCTGCCTGAAAAACACAACGCAAACAACGATTCGGAATAAATGTGTGTGAAATATTCAATGCATGCTGGCGTGCCGATTTGCAGCTCTAGTGCTCAAAAATGCGACCACCTAACCCCCCCCCCCCCCAACCGAGGCCTTGTGCCAACCCCCCCCAAAACCCATACAAATGGCCTTTTCTCACAGATTTCAAAAAGTATACACATACCCCCCCTTACGAAACGAAATTTTGGTGCATTGGACGAAAAATTGAGAAAACCCTGAAAAAATGTGAATTTTCTCCACGTTGGCATTCAACGGATGTCCCCGAGAGACATGGAATGCATCAGGCGAAAAAAACATCCTTTGTGGTGCACCATCCTGGCCAATATGGGGTGCATAAGGGTGAAAACCTGCGGAAAATGCGGTGTTCGCTCTACCACGGAGGACAGGGACTGAAGAAATTCCTGACCACAGGCCTTATGGTATGAACCGATGTGACAGGTCCTTCGCAAAGCTGAATATTGGTCTACCAGCGGCTTCGTTGCTTTCCCGTCAGTGCAGTAAACCTTTCACCCCACAGTTGTAGCCTACGCATCACCAGTGTGGCCTGTCACGAAAATCCTACACTTGCACCGATCCACAATCCATGCCCCCTTCAGGCATCTTTGGCACCCAACTGTGGCCAGCTTAATCATCCCACAACAATTTTTGGTATTCAATACCAGGTGTTCACACGCAACAGTGTTGTTGTGGATCTAATCTAATCTAATGATCTAAGAACACCAATTTGTTGGTCGCGATGTGCTTTTCGAAGGCTTAGCCTGCCGCGAGGCCTTGAGTCTCCTGATAAACGGCAGCACACCCAAAAAACCAAGCCCAGGATTGCAAGCAAAAATTGCACCCAGTAAAGCAGTTGATGCACACCTTTTTGTTGTGGGTTTGTGACAAATCATATGGCAGTAATAATGTGCTGGCATGTCTTGCAAACACCAAACTTGGAAAAAATTCAGCAGTACCAATTTTCATGGCTACTTTCATTTTTGTACAAAATGGAAGGTTTCGTTGAATTGGAACAGGCAAACTGAGTCCCCTACAAGCACTTTTTTGCCGAGGTCGCAGAACGATTTCCCTAGACTGGGTCCCATTTCTTGAAGGCTGAGCTTCATGCATACGTCAAGCCACATATGCCCGTCCCTTTCCGCTTGTTTTACCGTTTCATCAAATGTGAATGATGTTTCGACCTTTCGCACTTGTGAAAGCATTGTGTGTGCCATCGTCATTATACAATTCTAGCCAATTCACGCGGGCCAAGCCTTCAGGCCTTCGAGCCTCGACATACCTGTGCTCAATTGTTCTTCTATTTGCTATCCTTGCATCCGCACTTGCCACCGAAGATGAAGCGGAGAGGTTGATGGTGCCACAGCAGGTTTTTCTTTGTGTGCTGGAGTCACAGGAGGATCGGCCTGGGTATGGGTGTGATTCTACTGCTGTGGCCAGGTGCCAGCGTCAAGGCAAGTCGTGCAATGTGAACCCAACCATTGGGTTTCTTCGCATTTGCGACTGGGGACCTCTTTGGCTTGCCATGTGCTTCTTCAACACCCTTGTTAGTTCCATCCCAGTCTGCGACCTTCGTCAACAGAAGGATCATGGTGTACGCTGCGTTGGACTATGTGCGTACATGCTCACTCTTGGCCGCCAAACTTTCACAACACCAAGTAAGTTACGTATATGGTCATAGCAAGTTGGAGCTGCCACTTGTACATGGGAAGGATGATGTTATACATCGGGCCTGGCTCGACATTGGCAACCGACAGCTGTGAGGGCTACATCTGCTCGCCAGGCACACCGCAGGCACCATGGGGCAGGTATAATTCTCTTAAACTGCAGAAACAGTGAAACTTGCAACAAGAAGGAAACATCACCATTCCATGACCATTTGGAGTACTTGCCCATACAAAAGCAACTGAGTGGGTGTGCACATTGATCTCCCCAGGTTGAGGATGGTGCATGGGAGGGGGGGGGGGGGGTGGCGGAGCATTTCATGCGTGGAACACAATAGGAAATCTCAGTGTGGTGAAGTACACATGCAACGATGCACCATGGGTACCAACGACAAGCATGCAAGACAATGCAATCAATGAAATGGCAAGTTTGCGGTCTGATTTCTTGTTCTTGTATTGTTCTAATCTCGCCTGGGACGGAATTGGGTGTTCCAGTGTGTGCCTAGGGGGGGCCTATCCTTTTCGCTCAGGGGGCCCCATACATAGGTAAAATGGGGGAGTCCCCAAAAAAAAAGAGACCTTAACAGACCTATTGCACAGTGTAGAGGGGTGGAGTGTGCAAAAAAATAGTCGATACAAACACAATGAATTACCTGTCTTGTTTGCTGCCAGAATTATTCCCAACACGCACCGCAAGCGCCACAGGGGAGGAGCTCTATTTTGTGTTGTTGATACTTCATTGCACATTCCGTGTGTGTGTGTGTGTGTGTGTGTGTGTGTGTGTGTGTGTGTGTGTGTGTGTGTGTGTGTGTGTGTGTGTGTGCTAGGTCCGTGATACAACCCAGGACAAGGAAAGCAGCAGACAAGTGAGCTGACTACAATTCTAGTAAAGCTCCTTTCAACACCACAAACACAAAAGCCTTTCCACGCTACACCCAATAGAGAAAGGTTTTTGTGTCTTTACATTTCATAACTTAGGATCAATTTGTTGTTGAATTGACACTTAGGGGCACGGGCATTGATACCAATCAACATTGTACATGATCATGGCTACTCCTGCTCCATACAGCCCATAGCCCTTGGTTGTACATAGAAGTCAAATTTTTGTGCCTTGAAGCCGCTACAATTCAAGGTCCCGGAGTTTGTGACGCCGAGAAGAAGATTTGGAACGATATCTTGGCAAAATCCAAAACCCTGGCATCTCGGAACATTGTGCAACATGTGACTATAGGTTATATCAACATTTTTGGTTGTGTTCCTTCCATAGTAGGCACAGGAGAAGAGGGTAATGATCAAGGACGAAAAGCGCAGAAAAGGCAGCAGCGTGCCTATGTCTGTTCTGACACATAAAAACTGCAACACAAAGCAACGCCTTGGGCTCCTACACAGAAAGCTAAAACATGAAGAAAAAAAAACACAAAGAGGAGTCCACAAAAGGAGTCAAGTATGTAAGAAGCTTCATGAAGGTCTAGAAAAACGATCCATTACAATGGTTATAGCCCTCCTCGGCAAAGAACATGCACGCAGGACGATGCAACCGGAATTCCAGAGAACAACCTCCAATTTATCGATGCGTGCCCCAATCATATGGTGATGTTCATATTCTGGCAAACCTATTGGAGAGCAAATTGTTCGACCCACTATACCATGCATGTTTCGACACACACCATGTGTTGGTGTGATCCCACTCCCCTGAGGAAGACTGACCAATACCAGAAGAAGCAACGGATAAACAACAAGAAACAAAATATCTCGTGCATACATATATGCAGGGTCACTCCGTCATATTTGTTGCAGCCCCCCTTCAAAGACTTGCATGATGTTGAATAGGTTCCCGTGACTGCTGCCATCCTCCTGTGTGTTGCGTTGTACTGAAGTGCTTGTGTGGCTGAAACGATGAGTAGAACGGTCAAAGTGGTGCAAAATGTTGGGTGCTTTCTCCACTAAAGCTTGTCTTGGCAAAATCCATCATTTTAAGCCACCAGTGGGGTTGGGGTGGAACATTCCAGAGGTTCTGAGAGGAAAACCTGAATCCGGCGTGTGACGTCAAAAAAAAAACCCTGGGGCTGTCCAGTAGTCAGCTCAAGTCGTCGACTCAAAGGGAGAACATGGCGATCTCTTGTCGCGTGTTTGGATGCTACTGATGGCCGTTTTGAGCCACCCGTTGGCACTGTGGGGGAAACGTGACATTGGTTTTTGGCTAATCAATTGCGGGTGTGGGGCTGGCCGACAACGGTTGAACTGGACGTTTAATGAACGGAGGAAAAATACTCGAATCCACTAAAAAACACGCTGATCCAAAACGTTGTCCTTCTACCTGTGCATGCTTGCTGTTAACGGCCCTCCCTGGTGGTCAACAGGCCCTGTGTTGCACTGTTGCATCCTTGAATTAAATTAAATTGGATCTTCGACCCTGCCACAAACAGGTGCAAATTTGGGTGACGTGGGTGGTAGCGATAGGGAGAGGGTTCGTATGAGACTCCGTCCCAACTCGTTACCCTGCAGCCAGCAATCCCAGGAAACCAGTTTCCACCGTGGTCAAAATATGCAAATATAGTTATCCATCCATCATTGCGCACCGACCGTGTTGGCCTCTGAAGGGGCAGCGGAGCAGCCAGATCGTCCAAGGCTACACCCCTGAAGCGGCCATGCCCACGTTTGTACCAATCAAAATGCATGTGGTGGATGGTTGACGTTCAAAACCGAGTACAGGCGCAACCCTCTGCCCCCGAGCTTGGGCAATCCGGATCACTTGCGCATGACACGTACGCACGGGCCGCCGCAACGGGTTCGGCATCCTCAACTCCCTCGGTTTTGCCAGTTGAAGGAGGTTCACACAGTGCGCAGTGACTTTTCTGGACTGCCTCTTATTGACGGTCCGGACATGCACAAAATGTCCAATGGGGTTGGCATTGCCCTCAGAAACTTGATGAATTTCAATCTGCCGACTCGTGCTACCATACCTGACCCGCATTGCGGGAACGTGCGAACCAGAAATTTCATTTTACCTTTGAGGTTTCTCCGCCACAAAAGGTCGATTGTGGCACGTATGCAGTCAGCAACAGACTTGCCACTCGCATCTGCCACGCCCACCACAACCAGGCAGGTCTGGGCCCTGCAGAGCCATGCACCGGCTACAACAGGTTCCTACTGAGTTCTGGATAGGAGTGGGGCGAGTATTACCGGGTGGCACACAGCAGAGGGCCGATTCCTAACGAGATCCGGATTCCCTGCCGGACGAGCGGCGTGTCTGATATCCTCATATGCCACCGCCAAACCGACGCCCCCGCCAACTGTGCCAACCACTTCCCAACCTTTGAACGATTAGATTTGAAGCTGCAGGGCCAAGGATGCATTAGAACAGAGGAGGGGGGGAGGGGGGTCTGTGACCCAAAATTTTGTACACCAAAAATGGCCCAACAAGATTTTCCCAATGGCAAATTTCGTTTTCCCCCACCTTGGTCACTTGGTCTGCAGGGCGGGAGGGGGGCGGGAGTGGGGGGGGGGGGGACCTCCTCCTATGGTCGTCAGCGGTTCCAATACATCGTTGCTCCTGGCTCAGCAGCGTGTGGCAGGTCCATTGCCATGATGGATAGCAGGGGGTCCCGGCCACCCTGTTGCAATACTCTGCCACACTGCCTCGCCACCGTAGGCCAACCCCCGGACGGAACGCGCCGGCGCGGACCAACACGCCCTTTGGTATCGTCAGCCCTTTCCGGGTGGCATTCGGGTCCGGGTAGCAGCAGGAATTCCAACGCCTCCCTCCTAACCCCCCGCCCGATGGGCTACCCCCAGAAGTGGACCCAGGCAACCACATGGGGCGCCGTGTGCTGCAGGTCAGGCGTGGAATTGTAAGCCCCCATGTGCGCCTGGGACGGGCATCCCACAACGGCTGCGCCCACTACACGCGCTAGTCATCTTCAGAATCTGAACCTGCGGAGAACGAGGAGGTGAACATGTCACTGCAATGTGACCCCCAATAAAATAGTTTTTCCAGATGCACAGATCTCAGCGCGTGCAACGTTATCCCTGTGCTTTCTCACTGTCAGGTCCCTTTGGTGGCTATGGGCTTGTGGACCCCGCCCCGCCACACTTTCTGACGATGATTGGCGGATTTTGTTTCGCAGGTAACTGCAAATGTATGCAAACGTGCAGAATCTTCTCCCATTCCAAAAAACCCCCTGTTCATCTCGATCCGCCAAAACATCGCATGGACTGAACCTGCCATTGGCGCTCATGAGACTTGAATGGTGACGTACTCTCTCCCGCAGCGCGTCGAGGGGGCTAAGGAAAAGCATCGTTTGCCATGTATTTGGTGGGGGGCAAAACTGACCATTTTTAATAGTAAAAAAATTGTCGGCGCATAATCACTGATTAATGGTCCTGTCAATTGAGCCCTTTTCCCAACCCGACCCCCCCCCCAGTGGAAAACCCGCCACCCCAGTTGGAGCAAGGTGACGAAAGGTTTCGATATTTTCATGCGTCCAGGTTTCCGTCTCCTCATTCTTCCCAAGGCAAGCCCTGTTCACCATCCCCTGAACATGGGGGGGGGCTTACGTGCCTGGCAGCCCTGAGGACGTTGTGGGCTGCCGTCCTCTGAGGACCGGACGATGCGAAAGCACAGACAGCCAATCAAAATGGGTCCGGTTCACACAGTGTTGGCGCGTGTCACGTGCCATTTCCAGTCTGACGGCATGGCTGGGAGCTGAGCAGGGTCGCCAAAAACAGAACGTTCCCTAACTGCGAAAAAAAAATGAAATGGGGTGTTACACCGAAAACTGTGCATCGCGGGATTTAAACCGGCGCCAGTGTGCATGCAGCCGCGGTGTTCCACCAACTTGAACATACCCGGCGGCTGTGAGGCTGCAACAAACTATCTATACAGGAGACACCATGTCCAGAGAAAAGTCCCAACCCACTCTTGGCCTGCCTGACCCACTCTTGGCCTGCCTAACCCTAACCCGAACCCTAATCAAGACTGAATATTGGGACCAAGCTGGTGGGGGAGGGAACATCAGCTATGACTGGTGAGGGACATCAAGAATGATTCACACATTGATGGCTCTTGACAAAGTGGAATCAGCTTGCAAGTGAACCCCATCACCACGAGGCCCACTTTCAAGGCTTTTTGGACTTCTGAGGGGCCAAAATGCCCCAAAATGGGCTCAAAATGGGCTCATTTCACCTGTTTGTGCACCCCAAATGGTTCAGGATGAGGTTTGGAAAAATGCGTCCTTGACCCATTTTTGACCCATTTTTGGTCCCAAAACAGCCCATTTTCAAGGCAGTTTGGGATTTTTGGAGGACCAAAATGGGCCACCACAAGCTCAAAACGGTCCAAAAACACTTGTTTTAGCGTCGCACATGGTCTAGGATCATTTTTGAGAAAAGTCATCTTTTTGCCCCTATTGGACCCTGCTGACCCATTTGGGCACCCACCTGTTTGGGCTTGAGGTTGCCGCAGCCTAGTGGGCGTAGCTATGGGGGTCTAGGCGTCCATTTGGGCAATTCTGAGGGGTGGAAACCACAAAAAGTGGGGGGTTGCGGGTGGAGTAAGTGCCCTCGGAATCGCATTTTGAGTCATGTAGCCAAAGATATGGCCTATTCTTGGTTTGTGGCTATCGGCAGCCAATCTACACAAAATTTGGAGCTTCTGGGGGCCTTTTTGGGCCGTGTCCGGGACATATCATGGAGTTAGAGGGCCCAAAGAGCTCGTTGACACGGGGAAGTCAAGCCGCACGTGGAGTGCACCCACCGTTTCCCTTCGTTTGGCCGTTTTGAATGTGTTCCAGGGCTTTTTTGGCCCAAAAATGGCTGTTTTTGGCCCTAAGCTGCAGTTTTTGAAACTGAGGTCCGCCACTTGAATTCCTATTCCCGGCCGCCACCGTTGAGTTTCTCGCTCAAACTTTTTGTGTGATTGTACTTCACACCCATAGGTATCATGCACCAAAATTTCAACCAAATCCAAAGCACCACGACGGAGTTCTGATTTTTCCCCAATTCGCGCGTGCTGCCGCTTGCTTGCTGCTTGCTGCTTGCTTGCTTGCTGCTGCTGCTAAACCTGGTAGGTCCACCCTAGACACTAAAAGGGGTTAGGCTGCAACAAACTATCTATACAGGAGACACCATGTCCAGAGAAAAGTCCCAACCCACTCTTGGCCTGCCTGACCCACTCTTGGCCTGCCTAACCCTAACCCGAACCCTAATCAAGACTGAATATTGGGACCAAGCTGGGTGGGGGAGGGAACATCAGCTATGACTGGTGAGGGGCATCAGAGAATCATTCACACACTGATGGCTCTTGACAAAGTGAAATCAGCTTGCAAGTGAACCCCATCACCACGAGGCCCACTTTCAAGGCTTTTTGAACTTCTGAGGGGCCAAAATGCCCCAAAATGGGCTCAAAATGGGCTCATTTCACCTGTTTGTGCACCCCAAATGGTCTAGGATGAGGTTTGGAAAAATGCGTCCTTGACCCATTTTTGGTCCCAAAACAGCCCATTTTCAAGGCATTTTGGGATTTTTGGAGGACCAAAATGGGCCACCAAAAGCTCAAAACGGTCCAAAAACACTTGTTTTAGCGTCGCACATGGTCTAGGATCATTTTTGAGAAAAGTCATCTTTTTGCCCCTGCTGGACCCTGTTAACCCATTTGGGCACCCACCTGTTTGGGCTTGAGCTTGCAGCTTGCCGCGCAGCCTAGTGGGCCTAGGTATTGGGGTCTAGGCGTCCGTTTGGGCAATTCTGAGGGGTGGAAACCACAAAAAGTGGGGGGTTGCAGGTGGAGTAGGTGCCCTCGGAATCGCATTTTGAGCCATGTAGCCCAAGATATGGCCTATTCTTGGTTTGTGGTTGTCGGCATTTGGAGCTTCTGGGGGCCTTTTTGGGCCGTTTCCGGGACATATCATGGGGTTAGAGGGCCGCAAAGAGCTCGTTGACACGGGCAAGTCAAGCTGCACGTGAAGTGTACCCACCGTTTCCCTTCGTTTGGCCGTTTTGAATGTGTTCCATGGCTTTTTTGGCCCAAAAATGGCTGTTTTTGGCCCTAAACTGCAGTTTTTGAAACTGAGGTCCGCCACTTGCGAATCCCGTTCCCGGCCGCCACCGTTGAGTTTCTCGCTCAAACTTTGTGTGATTGTACTTCACACCCATAGGTATCATCCACCAAAATTTCACCCGAATCTGAAGCACCACGATGGAGTTCTGATTTTTCCCCATTTCGCGCGTGCTGCTTGCTTGCTGCTTGCTGCTTGCTGCTTGCTTGCTTGCTGCTAAACCTAGTAGGTCCACCCTAGACACTAAAAAGGGTTATAAAACCAAGACTGGTTCCACCAGCTCGGTGACCCTAATCAAGACTGAATATTGGGACCAAGCTGGTGGGGGAGGGAACATCAGCTATGACTGGTGAGGGACATCAAGAATGATTCACACATTGATGGCTCTTGACAAAGTGGAATCAGCTTGCAAGTGAACCCCATCACCACGAGGCCCACTTTCAAGGCTTTTTGGACTTCTGAGGGGCCAAAATGCCCCAAAATGGGCTCAAAATGGGCTCATTTCACCTGTTTGTGCACCCCAAATGGTTCAGGATGAGGTTTGGAAAAATGCGTCCTTGACCCATTTTTGACCCATTTTTGGTCCCAAAACAGCCCATTTTCAAGGCAGTTTGGGATTTTCGGAGGACCAAAATGGGCCACCACAAGCTCAAAACGGTCCAAAAACACTTGTTTTAGCGTCGCACATGGTCTAGGATCTATCTATGCCCCTATTGGACCCTGTTAACCCATTTGGGCACCCACCTGTTTGGGCTTGAGCTTGCAGCTTGCGGCCGCCTAGTGGGCCTAGGTATTGGGGTCTAGGCGTCCGTTTGGGCAATTCTGAGGGGTGGAAACCACAAAAAGTGGGGGGTTGCAGGTGGAGTAGGTGCCCTCGGAATCGCATTTTGAGCCATGTAGCCAAAGATATGGCCTATTCTTGGTTTGTGGTTGTCGGCATTTGGAGCTTCTGGGGGCCTTTTTGGGCCGTTTCCGGGACATATCATGGAGTTAGAGGGCCGCAAAGAGCTCGTTGACACGGGGAAGTCAAGCCGCAGGTGGAGTGTACCCACCGGTTCCCTTCGTTTGGCCGTTTTGAATGTGTTCCAGGGCTTTTTTGGCCCAAAAATGGCTGTTTTTGGCCCTAAACTGCAGTTTTTGAAACTGAGGTCCGCCACTTGCGAATCCCGTTCCCGGCCGCCACCGTTGAGTTTCTTGCTCGAACTTTGTGTGATTGTACTTCACACCCATAGGTATCATCCACCAAAATTTCATCCGAATCTGAAGCACCACGACGGAGTTCTGATTTTTCCCCATTTCGCGCGTGCTGCTTGCTTGCTTGCTTGCTGCTTGCTTGCTTGCTTGCTTGCTTGCTTGCTTGCTGCTAAACCTGGTAGGTCCACCCTAGACACTAAAAAGGGTTATAAAACCAAGACTGGTTCCACCAGCTTGGTGACCCTAACCCTAACCCCAGCCCCGAACCAACGTTCCTTAAGGGGAAAAATAAGGGGGGGGGAAGAAAAAGAGGTCTTAGGGAACGTCCTGGCCAGAAGAAGACGCACGCCGAAGCAGACGCGGCGACAAGCACACGACCACCATCACATACCACTGTCCTCGTCGTCCGCGTGCTTGTGCTTCTTGTGTTTCTCCTTCTTATGCTTCTTGTCCTTCTTATGCTTCTTGTCCTTCTTGTCCTTCTTGTCCTTATCCTTGTCCTGTCAGGCAAGCGCACGTAACACGGAGCCTTTCCAGTGGATGCACAACCAGACCACCGGAACCCATGCCCTCAAAACATATCCAGTACGCCATCACAAAGCAAGACCAAAGCACAGCTGCACAGTGCATCAGATTACTCACATAGTGTGCAACCTAAGAGCTGGGTGTGGGCAAGAGCCTACAGCCAACAGCCACTCAGGAGCATGTTGCAGAAACCATGTTGCATCACTGCATCTACTCAGTGAATCCTTTCATGGGCATCGCCATCGTGTGATCGTTTACAGCCTGAAACCGCACGTGATGGTGGCTTCTCACCTTGCAGTCACAGAATCCCGCACAGTGCCCCCGTGCGTTCTTCTCTGCTCCGACCAATGCCCTGCTCCGTCCGCCTTCTGCTGTGTGCATTCGTTGCGGTCGTTTCACACACACCGTAAGCCGTTAACAGCCGTTTCCAGGGGGCCTATTTTCCTGTGTGCCAGATGGAATCGGAACTGCAAGCCGACGCCGAGTGGGGACTAACCGTCGAAGGGTGCAGGGTAAGCAACGGCGGTTATCGGCACACCGACAAACAAATGGATCATCGCAAAAGAAGAAGACCTCTCATCCACTGAGAAAAAGACACAATTTGGGGGGGTTCAGTGCAGTGCTGGACCCAAACACCCACTGCATTGGGGAGAAGGCGTTGGAAAAAAAAAACGGCCAGTTTTTTCTCATATTTGAATCCCCTCATTCTACTCTGAGCATTTTGACTTGAGTGGGGAAAACAAAAACTGTCAACCAGTCACCTTAGGTGAACAAATCATGGGAGGTTCTGGCGAACGCATGGATGAAGTCCTCAAAAGCCCCCGACATGCGGTTCTGTTGCTTCCGGCCCCACTGTTCAGGCGAAAAAAGAGCTGCCCCCCATGGGCATAGGTTTCAGGTCTGGATTCGCGGAGGGGGGGGGGAGCTCATTTACCACCCCCATGCCCTTGATGCACATGCAGGCACCACCACAAAGAATGGAAGCCAACCTTCTTCTTCTTCTTCTTCTCTTTCTTCTCCTGTGGACAGACAGAAGAGTGGATTGCGTTGGCACCAAAAGCCTTTCAGCATTTACGCGGGTGTGGGGTTCTTTGGTCTCAGGATTGCTTGGACAGAATTCTCCATCTTCTCATCAACACTACCAATGATCCACGCAGTCACTCCGTCACTCGTTCCTACCGCTTTGTCTGTCAAGAGCCAAACCAGGTGTTCGCAACGCGCAAAACGTGTGAGAAAACTTCAGTGACCAGAACACAATATGGTTTAGCATTGCTCCTCCTGTCCGGAGGGCTGTGGCCTTTCACGCATGTCCAGGTGATCCTGAAACCACTGCACAGGCACGTGAGCTGAGGCCATCTCACTTCACACAGACTGCTATGCATGATCCCCTGGGTCCATGGCATTGTCCGCAATACCGCTTATCCCATTGGGAGATTGGATCCGAGCAGTAGGAAAAAAAAACAAGGAAGGGAGGGGGTGACTGGCAGGGATTCGGCGGCCATCGGGAAACGGGAGGAGGTTGGCAGGGGAGGGGGACTGCACATGACCAGGCTGCAAATGGCTACTTTGTGCAGAGTGGACCAGTGTGCACACTGTGGAGTGCCTGCACATGAGCCCCTGTTGCTCCTCCCCTCCCACGCGTGACGGGATCCCACAACAAAATCTATCAATGAAATGTAACACATCCAAGGACCCAAAGCTGCTGATGTTGCTATTTCAATCTGTTTCCTGAAATGAAATTGATAGTGATTGGCTGGCAGTTGACGGCAGTTGGGGATTGACAAGCAGTTGTCAACAAGTCAACGCAGGGGGGCGCCCAGGTGCAGTCACTGACCCCGACACCCCTTAAACATTTTGGCCCCTTGAAGGTGGGGGGAGGGGGGCATAGGACCAAAACCACCCCTTTCTCTGAACCACCATGGTGTCCAGGCAATATTCACACCCACGCACCCTGTGCAACCACCTCCTGGTCAATTCACGGCTAAGGTAACCCTGCTGATCATCTCATTGCCATCTCTCATAAACCTTGCTATGAACAAAGTGGCAGGGACGCGGTGGCATAAGGGGTTAGCGGGGGGGGGGAGGGGGTTGACAGTAAAGAGACCTTGGCACGGCCCGCACCAAAGAGGGTGCCCCACAGGGTGCCCAAGCCTGTGAGGCCGTTTGGACCGTTTCGTGTGTGGTATCACCATCTCATGAATTGCCTGGTCCCGTGAGGCGGTGGTTCTGTATCGTTTCGCGTTTCGCATCTACTCCTACGTGTGGCGGCCTTTCGAGCCTCTACTGGCCGGCCGACGCAAGTCGGGAGTCCCTCCTGGCTATGGCGGGCCAGGACTCCCTCTCCGCACCATTGTGTGCGGCCAACTAGTCCTACCGCGCTTGCCACTAAAGGGATATACCAGATGCATACAACATTCAAGTATGTGTACAGAGGAGGCTCATGAGGTGATGCGCAAATGTACATAGTTATTGTGTGAGAGAGTTTCCTTAACGGTGGTGCGCACACATGCCACACTTTACGTTCGCTGGCCAAATGCTTGGTGAACATTGGTGGTCGACTACTTTGGGTCATCACATCCGGGACATCCAAAATGTGTTCATAGAAGTTTCTACAATTTGGGATTTCCTATGTGCGCTACTGAAGATGCACCACAAAAACGGCCAAATTTTGGTGTATGGAGTCAGGGGTTCCTGACAATGTGTGCATATCATTAGAGTACTGTCAGAGGCTTCCCCAGCAACAGGGGTGGTAGGCAAACTGGCACGACTGGCAGGGTTGTACTTGTCATTGAGGCGGCTTTCTGATAATTGTGTCATTGGGCCTCAAATTAAATCACAGAAAGTTTTGATGTCACAGACCAACACACTCTCTGGGTTTTTTGCCTATTAGCCCACCCGGTATGTCCAAGGTGAAAAAATTACACGTTGACTCAGGGGGGGGGGGGTGCCGTCCCTGACCCCAACAAACCCCCCCCAAAATGTTTCAAAGGTTCTGGCCATAGTACAAGCCAATTAGGAGAAATTGGCTGGTGCCAAAGGCGCACGTCTCATTCACATCCTCCCTCATTTCTAATCGATTCTAATCAACTTCGATGACCTCAAAATCGTCCACAAAAGATGCACACACGAAACACGGGCACAGGGGGGCTAATACTGAAGAAATAGTTTACTTGGACTGAGCCAACCAATGTGGTGCGTAACACACGATGCGAAACTGCACACCTTTATGACACTGAACTCCTCGTCCTCTTCCTCTTCATCGGCCACCATTCGTTGCCGTTTTTGTGGAACAATCTCGCCCTGGAAACAGCAATCAAGCGTGGGGGAAACACAAGGAGATGACTCCGTGTGCCTTTTCATTGGGGCTCTTCGCGGCACAGTCTGCTGAATGCTGTTACCAGTCGGACGGCGCTTCTTCAACATGACCGGGGCCTGTTTGGGGGGGGGGGGGGGTAGACGGCGGAACATTACTGGTTGTTGCCTAGGGCGCCCAAACACCGTGGTTTGAGACTGGCCTTCATGCAGACACATGGTGTCGCCATAATCCCACGGGCACTTCCCGTTCCCACACGCACACGTCACTCTCTCAAACTCTCCAGGGTACTCTTGTCACTCCGCTTCCCGCTTCCAGCCGGAGATATACTCTCAGATTCATTGGTCCACCCCTGCGACTGCTAGTGGAGGGAGGAAACCCGTTCCCCGCCCCAACAGCCATGAAACACAAAGCATCGCGAATCGCCAATGGGAGGCGTTGGGGTCTCTTCAATGGGAATGCTTCCTGCGCACCGCAGGGGAAGGGTAATTAGCTTTAGGGCAATTAGCACCGCATTCATTTTCCTCAAGTTTGGGTGAAGGAAGTAGGTCAAACGGGCGCAATGGCGAGGCACAGTACTCAAAACCGACAAAACTGTTGCAATAACCGCCCCATTCAAAAGTGCGGTTCACAAAGAGAACAATTTCCGGGATAATTACCCAAAGTGCACGCCGCAGGATTAGCGTGCCCAATGCTGTAGCCTCTCTGACATTGCAAAGTACTGTCTGGTACAAAAAGTTCTGTGTGATGCACTTGCATGCTGCTTGCGGGAGCAACAGTCGCTCCGCAAATGTGGTACGTGTGTTGCAGGTGTTGGTTCCAAAACGGAGTGGACGGGGGGTTCCCTGACAATTTCACTTGTCAACATGTCAAGATGGATTTGGGAGTCCGAGTACCAAGCTCAGTAGGCGGCACATGCACAGAGAAACATGAAGCCGGACACCTGATCTTCATCCTCACCGTCGCTTTGGGTCGCCTGAAGACAACCGAAGAGGGAAACAGACAACGAAGAGGGAAACAAACGGGCAGCTTCGTAAGTGCCATACGGCACAACACCAGAAAGCAACGATCCTTTTAAGGTGACGTGCAAGGGGTGGGGGGAGGGTTGATTTTGTCTGGGGACAATTTCGTGACGGGAAAATTTCGACACACCTCCAATTTTGGTGCAGGGCCATCAGACATGGGAAACTTCGACAGCCCCAACCCTTGGGTCCTTGTGGACAATCAGTTGTGTGAAACTTTGGCGGGGCCAAAATTTTCAACAACAAAAGTAGCGCAACAACACCGGGCTGCCGCCGCCACGGAGGATGCACAAGGAGCAGGAAAGGCCCCAAATTGCACAACAAAAATTTGGTGGGAAAAAATTCACCACCAGACTTAAAAACGAAGTTTTCCCCGCAAACTTGTCCCCTGACGAAGTTCCCCCGCCCCTGTATGAAGCGTGTCTGTCTGTCACCATCCGGTCCTAGCCTGTCCCATCCCATCCCGTCCCGTCCCGTCCCGTCCCGCCCTGCCCCACCCCTGTCCGCCCCGTGCCTGTCCCGCCCAACCCCTGCCCCACCCCATCCCGTCCCGCCCCTCCCCGCCCCGCCCCGCCCCACCACTGACTGTCCTGCCCCGCCCCGCCCCTTTCTGTCCTGGCCCGCCCCTGTCCCGGCCTTCCCCGCCCCGCCCCTGTCTGCCCCGCCCCGCCCCTGTCTGTCCCGCCCCGCCCCGCCCCGCCCCAGTCTATCCTGCCCCGCCGCGCCCCACCCCGCCCCACCCCACCCCTATCTGTCCCGCCCAGCCTCGGCCAAAGCTGGTGCTCAACTGGCAACGGCTGATGATGATTTCGAGGCAACAGACGCCAGTGCGGAGTCCTTGTCCTGTGGTATTCCACCGCCAAAAGTTGCTGGAGACTTTCGGAGCATTTGGATCCCTTTGACCTCCTGGCGCCGATCCAACCATGATGCCGCGCCATGGGTTCGAACCGGGGCCCCAGAGTCCGGAGAAGCCCTTCTCTGACCACTCAGCCCACCAGTTTCTTGGGTGCTCAAGCGACGGCCGTTGGACCTCTGGCGATGGGTTTGAGCTTATCGATCGTGTTGTACGCTTTCCCGATGGCAGGTTAGGGGGGAAAGTGGCTTGTGGATTCAGGACCGTCCTGCGGGGGAAGAGCCCACGTAACATTGCACCGTGCTGACATGACACATGCTTCGGAACTGACCCGCCTCTCCATTGCAACGTGTGGATCAAGCGCACGCCAGCGCCCCGTGCCTCATTGGTCCGCCCCACAATCTACATCCTGGGACCCCGCTTGCGTTGTTGGGCCGGCGACATCAGTTCACCTCCGCACCTCACTGTTGCTCTGATCTTGTTTGCAGCACCGAGCCCCCCGTCCTGTATGCCCCTCATCCACGCTCCATGCGCCAAACGCCTCCTCATGGTCACGGAACCACGGTTGACCGTTTGTCCCTACACACTCCACTAGGGACAGGATTCACACCAGGTTTATGGGGCCAATCCTGTGATCACATGATGGTATGACAGAAATGCAGCGATCAGACACCGTCCCTTGCTTTTCCAAAAGGTCACCAATGTGCATGCATTCACATGTGGTTCACGGGTGGGGGGGGGAGTATTAGAAAAAAGGGGGGGGGGGTCTGGTACCCAAATATTGGTGTACCAAAAATGGCCCGACAAGATTTTTCCAATGGGAATTTCCGTTTTTTCCCGCTATGGTCACTTTGGTTTGGGGGGGCTCCTCCTATGGTGCACGGCCATTCTAATACTTCCCCGGGGGGGGGGGGGGTCAGGTCACTTCTGGACCCTGACACCCGCGGCGTGGCATTTTGAATCCCGCGTTCTATTCGGAGCAATTTGAAATACAAGCAAAATGGGGGGCCAAAAACCCGTTCCCCATTCCCCATCATTCCCCATGGGTGAAAAAATAGGGCATTCTTGCAGACGCACCAAAATGCTGGCACGAAGGCACCCGACTTCCCGGGGCTGACTTTGAAGGTCCTCCGAGGACCGCAATGCCCCCCGCTTCCCATACCGCTTTCAAGACGCGAACCTGCACACGAGGGGCAGCTCCGTGTTGGGCCAGACCTCGCCTTCACCCCTCCAGACCCTCAAACTTACTCCAAAGAGGAGGACCAGCTTTTCGGGGAGGACCAAGTCTGACGCTGATCAAGGGCGACCCATGCCCCCGGGGGTCGCCCTCACAACGCGGAGATCAAGGCTGCACCACAGAGCAGAGAGCACGGAACGCACAGAATGAAGCTGCTTGTGGCCCCCCAACACAAAGAAATCCTTCAAATGGCATGGCCTTCACCCATACCTTTGCGTCAATGAACTTAGAGGCCTCTGCAAGGGAGCTGTGCCTGCGCTGCCTTTTTTCCGCTTCCTCTTCTATCTCCTCCTCTGCACACAGAAGAAGAAGAGAGTATGCCCCTCGGGCCCCATCGGGTGTAGAGAACCTTCCGCCCAGACAAATCTGCCCCTCTGGCGGCTTTTCCGCCGTTTGTGGCGCCAGGCCCAGCGAGTGACAGTGACGGTGGCGGCCATAGTGGCAGTGGCAGCACTGGCGGAGTGGCAGTGGCACTGACATCTGCAGGGAGTGACAGTGATCGTGGCAGTGGCAGTGTTAGTGACAGACGAGGGCAGTAATCGTTGTGGCCACAGTGACAGCGTCAGTTGCACTGAACGATGCTACAAGACGGCATGGCTTACGCAGGGGAGGCTCGGGCAAGAGCATCAAAGCTGTTCTCCCCATTGCGAGTTGAAAAGCGGGGATGTATTAGAGGAGAGGAGGGGGGGGGAAGGGGTCTGGAACCCAAAAAGTTTGTGTACCAAAAAGAGCCCGAATCAATATATTCCTTTTGTAAGTTTCAGTCTTTCCCACGATGAAATGTGGTCCGGGGGGGGTACCTACGGTTGTCAGCCGTTCTAATACCCCCCTGTTGAAAAGGGTGTGAATTGCGTGGCGATTTGTCAGCGGCGGCCGGCGGAGGTTCATGACTCGTGGCTCACGTGACACCCAAGGCTGCCCATCACAACGAACACACGTCCACATACCACTTCTCAAATCCACGCTGGCCTTTTTGAATAGTTTTATGATCTTCTTCTGCAACTCTTCAACTGTGGTAAGTGGAGTTTGGAGGGACATGGGGCGTTGGCCTGGCCCAGAGTGATCCGTGTACCGTGACCAGTCGGGCGGGTCCTACTTGGGTAGAGCCCGTTGATGAACAATGCCATGGCTCATTTAAGGAGTAGCCGCTGCTTGTCCTGAACGATGTCTCTGCCCCGGACACTGTCCCTCTGTCTTTCACCTTAAAGCACTGCGGGTGTTGGGGTCCAGAACTGAACTGCATCTGCATCACCCAGCCGTGATGCAGCCACTACTGACTTTCTATGCGGGCCTTCGACAAAAGCCATACACTCTGCCAACAAACATGCCCTTTCCAGGCGGAGACGGCGGGGAGGGAGGGAGGGCGGGCGACAGGAAGCGAGGAAGCGAGCGAGCAAGGGCGCGAGGGCGCGCACAAGTGACACAGAACGCTCGCTGGGCATGACGTTTTCACGGGTGCTCGCATACTGCTCAGGCCGTCATCTGCTAATAAACGGCCAAGCTTCTTTTTCAACGAATCGACGTATCTGGCGTCGACTTCGTTGTGCAGCGTATGGATGGCCTGAACGATGTGCCCAGGCAAGGCCTGCAAGTTCTCTTTGGCTGTTTCTGCAAATAAAATGATACGAATTCGCAAGATCTCGAAGGCGTTTCACGGGAAATTGCATTCGGGAAGGCCATGAACCGATTCAACCACTGCTCAAACCAGGAGGTTCGACGATTTTGCGACAAACATCATGTTCGTCTTGAAGTTCTGCTTCTGAGCAGGGACGGGACCCCGCGCACCCCACTGGGGCCCTCGTTGCCTGCGGGCATCACAAACGAGACGCACCGACCGTGTCCGTGAGCTCGAAACAGCCACCCAATCACGACAATACACGCCCGCTTCCCCGCATGCCCAGTGCAACGAAATGCCCCAATCCACGCTTCCGGCACCAGAAATGCCTCGTGCAAAAAGTTGGCGATTCACCTTGCGATACTCAATTTTTTCGCCTGGATTGTCTGGACCCTTCGTTTGCAATTGCGGTCATGAACATAAGAACATCATTCTTGGGCCCCAAAATCGCAAAATCAGCATTTACCCCCGGCAAACAGGATCTGGAACGGAACCGCTGGGGGAACGACGCAGGTGCGGCAAAACGCACCGAGTGGGCCGTCTTGCCTCACTCATCGTATCCCTGCCACTAACAACGAAACCACGTAAGTTTCAATCAAAAGGATGCCAAAAGGGATTCAACGGGCCGGAAATCATGCATGATTTTACATGGGGCTTGGGTCGACCGGTGCTACACCTGCAGAGTGGCTGCTGCGGACCGTGCCGAAGTGGGGAAGGGTGAGTGGACACGGATATCAACCCAATCGGGTCGAAACGACCTGCATACCTCGTTGCGACATCTCATACCAACCAACCGCAAGCTCGACGGACTCAAATTCAGGACAACAGCCGCCACAACCAACACATGGAACAAATGCCCTGCAGCAGAGGGTTCCGAAGGGTATGAAGAGCGCATGCTGTCACACATGACTTCACACATGTGCATCACCCGTTGCCCTTAAACAACGGGGTCCGTGTGCAACGTCCAAGGCCACGCAGATCGGCTGTTCGGGTATAGACGAGGGGGATGCAAATGAAAAATGACATGTGCCCCCCACACCCTCCATTGCAATCACAGGAAGCCACCCACTGAACTCCCAGCCCAGGCATGAAGGGGCCAAAACACATTCAACAAACGGGCAATTGCGTTCTAGAACTGGGGCTCGCTTAGAGTCACTGTCCCCAATGATGCATCAGCAGCAGATATCTGCAGTAAGTTTAGACGTGTCACATGATGTTGACTTGCTCGTAGCTCGACCTTGCATCACTGCCTGCACCCCATTGGCCAGCCCTGCTAACTTATTGCGGCGACAAGGAAAAAGGCGTCGGTGGGATAGCAGGGGGGCAGGAAGAAAATGCTACCGTGTATGCCTGCATTTTGAGTGAACTTACATTGGTACTACAATCTGTATCAAGGTGCATGCCACAACCTTCTGCGTGTGTCACTTACATCCGTGCTGAATTCTGACCCATCAATTTCAGTGGATGAGCCAGAGAGCCGGGGCCGTAATCTCTCCCTTTTTCTTGTGAAGAGCAATGGTGCCCACGGATTGTGTATGTGCACAGCGTGCGTCGATTGTTCCTGTCATGGTATGTAAGCTATTTGCCCTTTCTGCACGGCGATGGTGGTTTGCACCCTGTGAATGTAGATCAGTTTGTTGAGTCCATGGGCTTACCGAAGTAATTCGGATCACCGCTTCCTTTTTTGGAGCTCGGACTCAAAGTCCTCGCAGGCCGCACGGTGCAGTTGATGGAGAGTATTACCACCAATGGTGATGGTTAGTCAACCTCAGGCTCTGCATCCTCCACGTTGAAGAGTGAATTCTGCGTTGCTGAGTAATGCTTTTTAGCTGCTTCATGCCTAAGGCTCTTTGACCCAGCCACCAGGGTGAAGTTCTGACATATTTCGCCTTTTAGTGCCCTTACCCTGCCGGCACCCCGCAGTGTGCATGCAACTTGCCCGAAGGCACTGTGTTACCAGGCTCCCCAGTTGCTGTGCCCTTACACAAAGGTTGGCCTCCATATACAGCAGCGCTGCTCATGCATCGCACAAAACACCACAATTTACAGGGGGGGGGGGGACTTCGCCTGGGGACAACTTCGACGGGGAAAACTTCGTCAGGGGAAAACTTCGTCACACCTCCAGTTTTGATGCAGGGCCATCAGACACCGGAGGGAAAATGTTCGTCAGGGGAAAATTTTGTCACACCCCCAACCCTTGGTTCCTTGTGGACAATGTGGAGTTCCTGGGCCTTGCTCTTTATCTTTTCAGGTGTGCAATTGGGTATTTTTTGCCGTGGCCCCCCATTCTTTTCATTTCATCACCAGTGCACATGTCATAACGTACAGCCCAACATCCGATGGCAGGGACAAAAAATAAATAGCATAGTGCCATAGCTCTGCACCTAAAACACAGAAACCATAGGCAGGTAACAGAAAGTCAGGGAAGCAGACCATTTGGAGCATCAGAGAGAGCCCGAGATGGGACAAGCAAGACTACCTGTCACTGTCACTATCAACCATTTGTCAAATTGCACAAAAAAATTCCGCGGGGAAAATTTCGTCACCAATCTGAAAGGCGAAGTTTGCCCCGCGAAGTTGTCCCCTGGCGAAGTCCCCCCCCCCCCCCTGTAAAACAATTGGGGGCTGACTGACAGCCAAACTTCATCAAATGAGGACATTCGGACGTGGCACCTGCAAATCCCCCACCCAACCACACACAGTCATCAACCTGGCAACTTCTCCTCACACAAACCTTGTAGTTGGCATGTCTCTGTCCACTGCGGTGGCAAAACTGCAAGCATTGTATAACTTTCGTTTCCTTCCAATTTCCATCACGATGGACTTTCACCGACCCACCGAATTTTCAAGAACTTCAAGAATTCAGATTCTAATCCGTGTTTGGTCACTCTCGGTTTCATGGCCCCTTTGCACAGGCATTCCGGCCTACCGAATTTTATGAATGAAGGTGTCGCAGAGGAGTACGATGGTAAGACAAGAAAAAGAGGCGAAGAGAGGAGGAACTCGCAGTCATGGCCTAGGACGCCATGGTGGGGCCTGTTGCTCAAGGATATTTCATAGATGGCTCCGCAAGGCATGTCAACAATCCAAGATGGATTGTAGCTTATGGATATCGCAACTTGGAGGGCTTAGGCAATCCTTCCCGCCCTCACATGAAAGGTGAGCCATGAATTGTGTAGACCGGTATACAGTACTCAACGTTATTCACAGGGGGGGCTGATTCACGACTACAATTGCAGTGGCCATGGATGTGGCCTAATTTTGTGGAGGCACCTCCCTCCATGATGGCATGGACACGGGCATGCGCATTGATGCACCAAGCCATCAACCGGGCATGGCACCCTCCGTCCAGAAAAAGCTCCTTTCCGAGGAACATTTTCTAGGCTAACCTCACAACACGGTCCACGACGCCCTTCACCCTGCAAGCATGTGGTTCAAATCGGTGATCAACTTGCGTCACCATCAAGTTTGAAGCGTTGCAATAAAGCCTACGCTTACAACTGCGAGGGGATACGCAACAATCGGTGAGCGCCCACAACACCGTAACAATGTGCATTGTCACTAACAGAAACACCACGAATCTTTACAAAAATGGGCTGGGTTAAATGTGTACTTGGATGTGTGGTCAAAAGGGGGAAACCCTGTAACATTTAAGTGAAAAGAGAAAAAAACCATGAATCATGCACGCTACAGTTCGTTCGGCCCTCCGAGGCTCACCCGTAAAACTTAGAGCAGCGGATTCTTGCCTTTCCGCAAATCGGATGCCTCAATTTTTTTGTTCACTTGCACTTGCAGTGCGAAGGCTTTTCCCGGATTTGGGGCAAACGCACTGTTTCCATTAGGCGGTCAATAATGAATGTATAACTGAATAAATTGCGTCTTGCTGACAACCATCCATTGGGCTCAGTAGCACAGTGTGATATTCGATGACATAGATGCGCCACTATCTTCGTGAGGAGACCAACCCTCATAGGCGCTATCACAATAGCAGACAAACAATCATACAAGGGACGTTGCACACGAGAGGAGGGGCCACGGATCAACAAGTAAGGGGTTTGTGCTCTTCACCTACCTCCGAACAAGGTAGCACACAATGCGCAATCCTATTATTGGACACGAAAAACATGGAAGGGGGGCCCAGTGTTAAGGTGTTGCAGTACAACAGCATTTTCCCATGGCGTCACTGGTCGCACAACTTTAGCTCGGCTTCTTCATGTTCGGGGACAGAAGCTTCGAGTGCAACGATTCCGTGGCGCCGTCATCAGGAGGGAATTCGGCCTCCATGAGGCGCCTCTCGTTGCCCGTGATCCTTGTGGCCTTGGTCGTGAACCATGGGTGTCGGGCGACCCCGTGCACATCAAGGCGGGCCTGAGTAAAGAAACGCGCGTGCGGCGAAAAATGAGGATGGGTGACACGTAGCACACGGGGCCAAAGGTGGGAAGTTGAAATTTCAAACAAAAGAAAGAGGTGAAAACTGCGTAGCGCAAAATATTCAATGGGGGATGCATCTTGGCACGGAAACTTCGCTCAAGTGGCTACAGAAAAGTTTTCTTCAACACCAGTTGTTATTCCTATCAATAAAAGCCTCCCTACACCGTGCTATGCCCGGTACGGCCACGGACGGCATAATGTTAGGCTTCCGAATACGCTTACATACCGACGCCGTAGGGTTGATGAGCGATTTGATCAAGTCCTGTGCGGGATTTGGCAACTCTGGGGGCAATCTGTAATCACCCTTCTTGATCTTGTCAAACATCAGATCCATGTTGTCCGCCGCGAAGGGCAGAGCGCCCGTTAGTAGCACAAACAACACGACCCCCATGCTCCACGAATCGGCCTGATACCCGTTGTACTTGACACCCTAAGGCACAAGGAAATCACCACAAACGCTTGGTGTCATGCAATCTCCCACCGTTCCAAATGTGCTGAGTGCGCAACAATCTCCGACGCTTAAGATGGATAGGCGTCATGAGCACACCTTAACAACTTCCGGGCAAGCATAATGAGGGGAACCGACACTTTCTTCCAAGATGCCACTTGGAGGAACTTCACAGGCCATCCCAAAGTCCGCCAACTTCACGTTCCCATAGGCATCCCGGATCATATTTTCCAACTTGATGTCTCTGTGAACGACCTTATTGCGATGCATGAACGCGATCGCAACCAACAATTGGAAAAAGCATTTGAATGCCTCCTCGTTGCTCAACTTGCCTCCCTAAGGCATGGAGATGAGAAATGAGAAATGAGATACATGTCAAGAAATGGACACACGGCTCCAAACCTTTCAACACCTAATTGCCCACGTTTCCATCTAGAGAACCGCAATCTGCATTTGTATTATGGCATTGCACACTGTAGGGTCAATGTCATCTGATAAATCTTCTTGATGCTCGTTATTGTGTTGGTGATGCATTCCACAAACACCACGCCAAAGCTTCACGAAAGCTTCCAACGAAGAGGTACAAAAAGTAAGTAGAGTCAACCCGATTGCACATATGTGGTGGGTAGAACTTGCGTTGGCCAAGGGTATATAGCCATGGTCTCTTTGGCATAGCCCCAATGCTAGGGCACCAAAAAATTGGTTACAAACGCCTTGAGCAATGCTGAATTGCCTCAAAAAATCTAACAACGGATGCGTTGTACTATCTCTTACCAACAGGGAAACACGAAATGACGCCGCAAATGTCAAAGGGACAACCTGTTTCAAAAGGTAGTCGTACAACTCACCACCACGTAGATATTCCAAAATCATATACTTGTGGGTCTTTGTTTCGATTACATCGTGCAACTTCATCAAGTATGGATGTTCGAGTTTCTTCAAGATGGTGATCTCCCGCTCAATGCGCTTCTTTTCATCAGGCATGGTGTGAATGTAATCCAAATCAACGATCTTGATGGCTACCTCACATTCGATATCATCACGCTTTTGGGCGAGCCGCACGACTCCAGTTGCACCCTTAAATTGTCGGATGATTCCGTAACAAGGCGAAAAAAAAAGTAAAGCATGGCGCGAGATTGTTCGGTTTTCTCGGGATCACTCACTCTCCCGTATGTGCTTAGGCGTTCACTTACATTACCCATGGGGCGAGCAGGGCTGGGCGTGGGATTACTTGGAGGGAGGAGAGCGATTGCAATCAACGAAGCGGGCAAGCTATCATAATTGAGATGAGACAAACCTTCCCAAGCGTCTTAATCATGGTATACGGCCCAACCCAATTTTCCGTTGGGTCATTGACATCTAACTTCTTGATTAAGTTTAGCAGATCTCCACTGTTTCCACCCGCCATGTTGCTGCAAGGGCGGAGTCGGGTGGTGCAGGGATAGGGGTATAGGCGTGTTTGTAAGAGATAGTCCAATGTAAAATCACCATCGATTCAAATCTGCGTCTTTTGCAAGAATCAACTTGGATCGTAAGTTAGTCTTATTTGCATTTAAAATTGTGACCACACCCTTTCAGGGGAAGTTGCCACCGTGCAATGGCCTTCCTACAGCTACTGCGCAAGGAACTGTTTTGGTGGGCCATATGGGGCAACATGTGGGGTCGCGCTCGCTGCGATTTGCCTGGGTTCTAATTAATGAGCCTCGCCGAAACAGCCGCCATACTTTAGTGTTCATCCACAGAAATCCCAGAAGGCCACAACTGCATGACGTGGTTGGGAGCTAAGCATGAGTGTTACTACACGTGCATGTTAGTCGACGTGCGCACGCAACAGCCCTTAGCTACGAAAACGCAATACGCCATGCGCTGTCTCCTCACTTTTGGTATCTTGAGAGTGCCCTCGAAAGTGGAGAATATTTGGTCAATCAGGCCCTAATGGTCCGTAAACCTTGGACCCTTTTGATGATTCACATACAAAGAATGTGAAGTGAGGCCACGCAATTGTTCAATCCATTATCAAGGTTTGGTACAACAACGACGACGACAACAACCACAACAACGATGACCGCCACGACGACCACACGGCCGCATATGGACAAGGTAATGAGAAGCGCATGAAGAAAGCGACCCTTGCACATGGTCCACGGCGTTTGTTTTGGTTAACCAGTGAAGATTCTTGTGCTTTGCCCTGAACGCATTTTTGCAACAAGCTTGGCATTGCCCGTTTGTGTGATGCTTGTGAGGTGAACGACGAAGAAATTCCCGGTCGTTGATTAATCTTTTGACAAGGGTTGCATCGTTGCCGTGCGCTATGCCGCACTATGCGTGCACCCATGTGTCCCCACGAAAGCTTGCTCCGCGGCCCCGAACGCTTGTATTTGTTGAACTTCATGAAGTAGTCCGGGATCCTTGTGCCTTAATACGATGCTTGCATCAAGGAACCAAACGGGGTCCTGTAAACCAAGCTGCAAAAAGCAATTGAGCGCCGAAGATGGCGTCCATCACTCAGTTTGGCTCCATTTCACCGTAGGATGCATGTCTTGTGGTGCCACTCTTGTCCAAGGGGACACGAATGAGGCCTTGGAGGCCTCGGGGGGCAATAGCCCGCCCGCGTTCCATCCAGCCCCGTCGGTACTTGAACCCGAGCCCACGAGGACTCCAAACGGTTGGGAGTCAGAGGCATGGGGTTGCGTAGAGCATTTGGAAGTCGACCCTTGCAATGGAGAGGTATGGGCGACGGAAAGGGAGGCGGTGACAAAGGATCGTTTGCCGCCTTTCGTTGAGAATGTGAACATTACATCTGGAATAATGGGGTGGGCAAGGGGGTGGGCTTATGGGGTATCACTGTTGCCGGTCCATTTTTTCCATTTCCATTTCCACCACCCCAATCCATTTCGAGCTATTTTAACTAAAGTCGCCATGTAACATCCATTTTGGTCGGTTGGTGACGTAAATGATTTTTGGGACACAGTAGCTTACACTTTGCCTCATTTGTTCGTGGCATGTTTTTAAAGCATCAAAAGGATGCACGAGTTGCTATCAAAACCACTCTGGGAATTTGCCACCTCTATTTCTTATCGATCAAGCAACTTTGTTGCGGATCACAGCGGTGTTGTGGTAGACGAGGAACGGGGCTGACGGAACGTCAAGACTTGGGATTGAAGAAAGAACATGCACAATTATCTTTTTTGCATCAAGACAGTCTTTGCCATAGTTGGACTTTGCATATACCCTTTGTTGTTATGGATCAACAACACTCTCCCAATTATCTGTTGAGACGTTTGCGAAAAGGGCTTGTGACTTTTGTTTTGTTGATCCGTGAGCCGGTGGTGAGGAGAATGTGTTGAGGTAGTACGTCTCCTTGTCGGGGTCGGTTAGTGGTTCTGTGCGAAGGTGGTGAGCGCCTCAACATGTTGCTTGACACGCCCTAGGAACTCACACCCACCACACGTGGCGGCAAGCCTCGCAAATAATGCGGCATGAGCGATGTCAAATCCTGTTTACGATTGATTGGTGATTGTTGAGGCGTGCGGCCCGCCCCCATAGCACTCTGATGTTTACAACGTGTGTTTCGTTGCCAAAAGTCGTGCCGCATTGAGCTTTGGCACGTAAAAGAACACATACGCATATGCGAACCAAGTAGGGGAGCTTGGCGAGCAAGTGTATGCACCCGTGGAGATTAACGTGCGCGTCCGCATCATGGCAAACCCTTTTAACCTATAGTAGGAAGGGAATGAATGAATGAACTAACTACATTAGGAGGGAAAATTGTGTTCCATTCATGCTGAAGATGGATGCATCGCGTCGACATCAATGGTATCTCCCTACCGACCGAAGTCGCGATGTCGTGCGTTCAAGGTTATAACTCTTTTTCTATTGCGTCGCGCATTGCTCGTATTTTGCAATTTGTCCAACCCCTTCTTTCTCAGTCGTCCTTTCTTCAGGTTCGTGCCCCACATTTGATTCGATTGTGGCCAGCCACCGCCGTCGCGGGCAACGATGTCACTAGTAGTTGCTTGTACACCGTAGGGTTGGTGGGAGCCGTGGCGGGGACTTGTGCGCCGTTGTGCCTATTGCTTGTCGGGGTGATGCTGTATTCTTTTCGAGGAGTGTATTCTGAGGTTTGTACGGCGATTCCGTTAAATGGAGGGGCATACAACGCCCTGCTTCATACGACATCCAAGGTGTGATGTGCAATCCTATTCAAAATAATCCCCCACCGCCGACATGGATGCATTGCTCGTACGGGTCGGGGATGAAGTCCGGTTCAACCGAATCATGCATAAAATCTGTCGAACTTGACAGATCTGTCGGATCACTCGCCAAAAGGTGGAGCCCACCGCAGGCAATCGAACCAAGGACCCCAAACCGCCGGTCACATTTTGTAGACTCACAACTTCAGTTGTTTCGCTTAGCTTAGAAAAATCCTGCAGGAAAATGGAGGGAGTTGAGGGATACGTGGAAGCAGAAAAATCGTGATAATGGAGGAAGTTGAGGGATTGTGGATGGTACGTGGATGGTACGCCCAAGTGCTAACTCAAATGCAACAAGTATTGCCACTTCCTTTCCTGTTTGGTCTGGTTGGTGTGGTTAGGGGAAGAAAACGGCAACGAAAAGCCTACAACATACAAGTGCTTGCTGACCTAGAAGCCCGTGGGCACACGCCAAGAAGACAAATGAGCACCTCATGTTTTACCCCATCATCTTTCCGATGGGGGTGTGCCGAACCAGCCGTGGTTGAATGCTTGCGAGCCCTCACCCGCACCCCCAGGCGTCCCCATCCATGGCTAGGCGTTGAATGTGGCCGGCCGACGGCTTGGCACCCGCCGGACTGGGCCACCAACCTCGCCACATCCAAGCGGCCGGCTTGCTAGCTTGGCGGCTGCCTTGCAAACCTCCCCCCGTACGCCCAGGAGCGACATTTGGCCGACCGTGCCGCCTGCGGGAGTCTCGCTTGTTGAATTCTCTCGGGCACGATCTGCTCCAAGACTCCTTGTGCTAACTCTCACGAAACACGAAGCCCTTGAGAGGGGGTTGGAAATGGTGGCACGGCATGTTTAACAAAGCCCTCCGCCAAGAGCTTCCTTCAGGAGCCGATCCACTTTGGGGGGGGGGGGGCACAGTGTGCCCCTCTGCTGGAAGCGCCTGTGTGGTGCGAGCGAGACGAAGGAAACCGGGGGGGAACCTGTTGCACCTTCACACACTTCACTTCACTTGCACTTGCACTCACAGACGCGGTAATTCGCTTTGGTGGGTAGTGTTGGGTGGTGCCACTCTCGCAAACCGCGTTCCCGGCCGCTGTGTTGACAGCTCACCGCTTCTGTCGCTGCGTGCCTCACGATCCTGAGCTACGTGGCCACGGCCGTGGTCAGCGCCGTCGAGGCCGTCAAGTACTTGCAGTACGACATTTGGCCCGCCTGCGACCCCACCCTCGCCACCATCGCCCTCCTGGCGTTCTTTGCCCTCTGCATGTGCCTGGGCCTCTCCGAGTCCGCATACGTGGCCATGGCGATTTTCATCACGCACATCTTGACGCTCGTCGCGCTGTGTGGGGCCAGTGTGTGGCGCCTCTCGATGGGTTCCAATCATTTCGTGGAGAATTGGCACAGTCCCCAGCCCAACATTGGACTAGCCCTAGTCCGGGGGTTCAGTGCGGGAGCCCTTGGAATCTCCGGATTCGAGTCCAGGTGCTTGCCCCCCACAAAACAGACCGTGCACGCTGCTGCTTCCTTGCTGTTGCCCATGTGTGTCGCTGCGGCTTGTTCACGGCGAGGCAAGGGGGAGCCCCCGGTCTTGTCAGACCCGTTTTCCCACCTTAGGTTACACTCTGTTGCATTCTGGTTATTGTTGTTGCCCGAAGGTTGCTGCTGTTGTGCAGCTGATTTTTCAGTCACTGAAAAGCATTTTGGCTGGTGACAACCCACGGTTTGCTTTACCGAGGCCAGCGCAAGGTGTCAGCAATGTACACCACTCCATCCCGCCGTCGCACCGAACACACGCACACGCTTGCAAAGACACACACTTACACACACACACACACACACACACACACACACACACACACACACACATGGCAATGACGGGGTCGTTGAACTAATACCGTGGAGCTGGCCCGGCGGAAGCCACGGAGCCACCACCCCACTTCCAGGGTGGTCCTGGGGCAGCGAGCCAGGTTCTACACAGGGACGCACCCCTGGCCTGCACCGTAGGCCTCACCACTGAGGAGCGACACCCGACCCGAGGACGCCAGTGTGGCCATACAGGCTCCACCGGGAGACCTGGTAAAAATTGGTGAAACCCCCCCCCACACACACATGCACGCACACACGCCTGAAGAGGCAAAGGTGTTCAACTGTGTACAACCGGAAGTGCCAACCTACTCCATCTTTACGCCCCCCCCCGCCCCCCCCACACGCACCATTGAACACCTTTCAGGCCGGAAACTTTGAGAACCCAATTGAAAGTTGTGGCATTGCGGCATAGAATTGCTTGGCTGTCCCCGATTGATGTCCATATGCGGCATCCTCATATCCCATGCAACTTGCCCCTTGCTCACAGTGCCAATTTCATCCAAGAAATGCGCGTGGGGGTCTTCCCCAAAGTCCTCCGCAATCTCTGGATCTGTGCCATGCTCTGCAACCCCGTCCTAAGTACGCTCAGCCTTGGCCTTATGCCGCTCAGCGAAGTGCGGGCCCACAAATCCGTCGTTCTGCTGAGGATGGCAGAGATCGCGGGTGGGCCGTGGCTGGCGTACTGGGTGGCGGCCGATGCGTTTCTGGTGCTAGCGGGTGCAGTGCTGACCGCCTACGTGGGGGTTGTGGGGTTGACGAAGAGGTGTGATCCTGTATGGCATGGAAGAGCTCGCAGGGCCGTCAGTCTGGGGCGGTGGATTTACCCCCCTGTGTAGGCTCCTCCTCCAGGGTTGCTCTTGAATGGGAAAATTGTAAGGATGCCCGCCCGCCCCCCCCCCCCCTGGCAAGTTCAATATTTTCGCTGCTGGGAGGCTGTGGTTGAGTAATCCCCTAGGTGTGTTCCCCCGAACTCAGAACCCGGCCAAGCACGGCATTGCTTGGAAGGCCGAAGGTTCAAATACCTCCTGACCTCTGGACACCTTGTGGAACTGCGGCAAGTCAACCGAATGGGTGAGTCCCGCCGGACGCGCTCCGCTGTATCCCAGCGGTGGGCCAGCAGACGCAGGTGGCCCAACCAGCAACTCCTACTACAACTCCAATCTCCACCCATCACCCGACTTCCACACCAACCCCCACCCATCACCTCGGGTGGCACCCATGCCATGCGAAGGAATGGGCACACGATACACACACTACGAACCCAGGGGGAGAGGGCTGGAAGGTGGGGAGATAGAGGATGTGCTCGCCACCAGGAGGACTGACCGCGAGAAAGGGCAGGTTGAGGGTTGTTATGTGTCCCCGTCAGGGAAATGACCCTGCAAGTGGACATCCTAGGCACTGTTGGTGAGGGTTCCCCTAACGGCAGTTTGGGGTGTCCGCTTGGACGCACGTGGCCAATGGCGAGGGCTGTTGCCCTCCTCTGTGTGGACTCGACACAAAGCAGTGAAACAGGGAAGGTCCTGGGGCTCCGCTATCAAGGGAAAGGAAGGGTGAGTAGGCAGGTGAGGATAGGCCAGGCAGGGAGAGGAGGGCACAAGGTGATGAGAGGCCACCGCCGCCGCCGAAGGAGGGAAAGGGTTCGAGGGAAGGGCAAGAGTAAGTGGCGAGAGGCCAATAGGCGCCGCCAGCTTCAGGCAGCAATACAACCAGGGGTTGTGCCAAAACCCCCACCATCACAATTACTCCTACAGCTTCTCGAATCCGGTATAGATGCAGTTGGCCCTTTTGGCATATGCATATCTGAGTGCAGTGGACAGGGGAGCGTGCATCATGGCATACACCTTTGACGCCAAAGGCTCCGGAGCAATTCTGTTTTAGATCACTCCTTTCTCATTTTCGGACGACTTAGAAGCAGAGGACGAGGGAGGGTGGTCCCAGTGCCAGGAATTGGGGCAGAAATGGGGCATACTACTCTTCGTTCTGCGCGGAAACAGGGAAGAAGCCACGAATGCTGCTCAAACTACGAGGTGCAAGTGATGACACCAAGTTTTCAGAAGAGAGGATGGCAGTGCTGCCCATGGGGGAGGGGGGGGGGTGGATCTGGGGAAAACCTGCTCAGGGCCTGCAGTGCAGCCCTAAATGTCTTTCGTTCTGTGGAGGACAGAGCGTGCGGGGGAAATCGTTGCTGCTGGATGGCCAGACCTGCAGAGGGGAGGTCAGAGCCTTACATGCTCACTCCTTCTTCTTGGACTGTCTGGTTGGCATGACGAGATTCATTTCACGTCCAGTGCCTGTCTGTGCTAGGGCTAGTTCGGGACATATTTCTACGATCCTGTGCGTGCGTGTGTGTGTTGTCTGCGCGCGCGCTTTTCTGACTGTGTGGCAAAGGCTGGTATCATGGCATGTGCAGTGGTTCCCGGCCTGTGGGGCGTTCTTTTTGAGGGAAACGAGGGAGCAAGTGGTCGCACACGGCCTCAAATGCGGACCCCAGGAGACGCCCGTCGCTTTCATTCAGGTTGGCGGGGGACAACTGCCTCCCCTCGGTGCTGCTGGTGGAGAACAAATGGAGGGGGACATGCCACTGGATCATCCTCCTGTTCTTCGCTGTGTGCACCTCCATGACCCTGGCGTTGAAGAACGACATCATGAAGTTGTCGGGGGTGTGTTGTGCGTTGCTGCTCTGGTCTATCCCTATCAGGCTTTTGCTTCGGGGGGAGGGGGGGTGCGCGCGACCCCCTCCCCTGGGCCGTGGCTTGGAGCAGGGGCCAGCCCTGCAGGTCAGTCCACTCAGTAGGATTGGGCGCCACCCTTGGGGCCACTGGGTAGGACCCAGCCCCATCCGTAAGGCGACTCCCTAAGAACCCCCCCCCCGCACTATAAGCAAAGCCCTGATCCCTATCCCGCTCGAACCCCAGGCCCCCCGAGTATGGGTCCGTTGAGAGTGTGTGGGGCAGCTCCCAGCAGCAGCTGTTGGAGTTGCTACCGCGTGCGTTGGGCACGGAGCCCCAGCAATGCCCCGAGGCAGGGGGATTCATGGGAGGCATCCGTATTTCGTCCCCCTGGTGGCGCACCGCTCAACGGCCTCCGGCATTGCACTACGGGACGGTTGAGCCCTTGTCCGGTCTGAGCTCGCTGGGTATTGTGTTGAGCTGACTGTGTGCAGCTATGGTGTGTGTTGAACCCACGGGTGGTGGTGGGGGTAAAATGGGGGGCATACCGGGGAACACGGGCCAAAGCGGGGGGGGCAACGGGGGGAAATGGGCAAAAACGGGGATACGAGGGGAAACGGGGGGAAACTGAGGAAAAACGGGGGCTAAACGGGGGGGAAAGCGGGGCCGGGTAGGTCCGGGTGCAGCACCGGGTGTACCTTCAGGATTTTGGCCGGACGCACTGCCCTCCCGCAGCACTGCCCCTTGTCCCCCCTGCGAGCCCCGTTCCGCCGCCCCTGCGCAGGTCTACGCGCTGGCCTTCCTCGCCGTCATGGCGCTGTTCGCCGTCGGCGACATGCTCCTGAAGTACAAGCGGGATTCCCTCCCACGCCCGTACCGCGTCCCCTGGCCCTCCCTCGTGCTCGCGCTCGTCGCGGTGCTCTTCGCCCTCGCGGTCACGGTCGCGCGCAAGCCCCGCACGGTCGTGTGGTTCGCCCTGTATTTGGGGGTGACGATGGGCGTGTTCCTCGTGACGTTCTTCCGGGTGCCGCTGCTGACCCTGTGCCTGCACTGCCTCCGGTACTGCCTCCGGGGCACCCCCTGCGCCCCGGACCTGGACCGGGCCCTGGTGCGCGCCATCACGAGCGTGCGGCGCGCGACGGCGTGCGCGTTCTTCACGAAGACCGCGAAGCTGTCCGTGCTGAACAAGGTGCTGTGCCCCTGCCCTTCTCTTGCCTGGTCCGAGCTCACCCCAGGGCTCGCACCACTGGGGGAGCAGCCCCCTTTAAAAGGACCAAATTTGGACCAAATTTGTTCCAGGTGTTCGGCCTATCAAAAAATTTCTTTTGCGCCTTTGGCGCCAATTAGTTTACACCAAAATTTTTCTTCGGCACCTTCAGCGACTTGAAAAAATTCAGCACCATTGGGGGGGGGTGGACCCCCCTCCTCCTGAACCCCCCCCCTTAAAAAGAGCTCTAGCCCCTCCCCCTGTATCGCTTTGTCTGTGCCCCTTAATCTGGATTTACATGCCTGTTGTTGATCCCCTTGCCATGATCTCATTGCTTCGTTCCGCCTATCTCACTGTGTGTCACTCTCCAATTCTCTTTCGCTACGCCTCACCACCCATTACCTTTCTTCATCCCCATCATCTTTATTTGTGAGTCAGCACGGCAGGGCCCGGGGCAATTTTAAGGCCCATCCACAGTGGTATGCCCAAGATCCCAAGATCTGCAGGGTTTGTCTTGTGCCGTCCAGAGCGTACTGGGGTCAGACGGCCCGCTTCGCACAGCAAGGCACACCGCAGTCCACCCCAGAACCTTGCCACAGCAGGGCCAACAGTGTCCCGCTGCTGGAATTTAGCGGGAACACTATTTGCCGAATTGGGAAATTCAGGGAAAGTGGGGGGAACTGGGGGCGAAATGGAAGAATTGCTGGTGTTTTGTGGAAAAGTGGGGGGAAATGTGCGAGAGAAGCACAAAAAATATATTTTTGGTACGTAATAGGGGGGGTGGAGGGTGTACTGAGTGAGGTGCTTGGGGAAAGATGGGGGGGGGTGGGGGATTCTGTGGGTTGGGATTTTTTCTGGACATCATGTTCAAGCTTTGAACCCTCTGTTACACAGTGATGACAGGGTGGGGAAATGAGGGAGGGTGCTGGTGGGGGAAAATATGTGGTTGACCCCAAAGGCGTTGCAAACCTTTGCACACTGAGGGAAAAAGTTGTGTGTCCAGGTGTGGAATCAAGGACATTGGATCACAGAGTTCCCCCATTTTCCCCCATTTCCCCCCATTTTTCCTCGTTCCTCATTTTCCAGCAGGCCCTTGAGCAAGAATTTGACTGTCGGGTTGAGTGGGGACTTCTTGGCCCTGCCACATCGCACCACAACACACCACAGCGTACCACAGCGCACCACGGCACGGAACAGCACACGGCAGCGCACCGTAGCACACCAAAGCACAGGGGAGCAGGGGAGCATTGCACAGCGCTGCACAACGCAAGTCCCCCCGCAACAAGCCCCCAGTAGTCAGTCTGTTCGATGCAGAGCACAGAGGGCCAGCTAGAAAACGTACTATGATCCACTCCCAACATAATAGTGGGCGGCCGTATGCTTGGTCACAGCCTCCTCCCCCTCCCCCCACCCCCGAAGGCCCGCACCCCAGGTCCTTGTGTCGCTCTCTCTGACGGGGGAGGGGGGGGCTATCTGACCATTTTTTTTCATTCCAAAAGACAGTGTTCGCCGAAATGTTGCAAAATCTTTGCCAAAAGGAGGGGGAGGGATCAGAAAAAAATTCACGCGAATTTTTTTCGTACCGCCCCCCCCCCCCCCCCCGGGGGTTGGCCCCGAAAAAAAAGCTGGCACCTCATGTAGGAATTTTTTTTTTGCCAAGAGGAATTTTTTTACTATGTGCTACTTGAACTTGCATGTCACCTTCACTTTGCTACATTGTATGACATTGGTACATGAACTACTACCGAGGCAAAAGTAATTCGTTGTTTTTTTGCATGGCACGGCGCCCGCTTTTTTTTTTTTGTTAATGCTTCTTTTTCATCAAGCCGTCGGTGCTTTTGAGCGCCATATTAGCAAGACGGGCCGCTATACAAATGTCGTTTGTTGCGAAGTGAAGATCCTGCATTCGGAGCAAAACCCTAGCCCAAGTGCAGCGCCCAATTCTTTTAGGGGTGAATGCGGTACTGCGTTCTTTCTTTCTTTCTTTCTTTCTGGTCTCTCTTTCCCACACTTTGGTGTGGCCCCTTGAGTTGGGGTTAGGGACTCTCAATCCACGCTTTGTTGCGTGGCCCCTTGAGTTGGGGTTAGGAACTCACAATCCACGCTTTGTTGCGTGGCCCCTTGAGTTGGGGATATGGACTCCCACGCTTTGGCGTGGCCCCTTGAGTTTTGACAGATAGCTGGGGGGTGGGTTGCATCGGGACTGTTGGTAGTCACCCCCCTGTGTTGCGGACTTGATTTTATTTGCCTGCTTGCATGGTTGTAGAGAGCCGCAATCAATCGTTAGGGAGAAGGCAAAAAAGGGAAAGAAAGAGGGATTTGGGCCAGTGCACAGGGAAAGAGGGCGAAAGAAGGCCCTCAAGGCGGGAGACAAAGCAGCAGCATCGGTCATGGCGCTTCGGGAACAACATGATGCAGATTATGACCCCAACGAGGACGAGGGCAACACTAGTCAGAGCAGTAGTAGCAGGAGCAACAGCGGTAGCCGAAGCAGCGACAACATCAGTAGCCTCAACAGCTGCTACAAGAGCAATAGCAACAGCAAACAGAGCAGTAGTAGTAGCAGCACGCGGGCCGAGAAGCGGAAGAAGAAGAAGATTCCAAAGGCTGAGAAGCGTAAGAAGAAGAACACGAAAGCGAAATCCCCGGTAAAGCACCGCGCAGGGCTGCAAGCTCCGGGACTGCTGGTTCGGTTTCTCGCCCCAGATAGGGTGTATTGCCTTATTTGGGGACTCTTTCCTGCCCATAAGAGGCTAGGGTGGGGCGCTGCACTGCAGCCGGAACAGACCGGGGATCTTTGTGCCCTTAAACACAAATACCACCCATATCGGCTGAAATATCCATGGTTACCTTGAAAAATACCCTCCTTGCACCTTCCAAACCCAAACACGTGGGGTAGAGTTAAGGAAATTTCAGGTTTTGGGGTCCGGACAAAATTTTCGCGCGAATCTTTTCTGTGGGACCCCCCCCCCCCTCCGGGGGTACCCCCCGAAAAAAAAAAAGCTGTATGCCGGTACCAGGAATTTTTTTTCTACCCCCCTCCCTGGCCGAAACGGGGCCTTGGTTGTGTTTTCGTGACTGCAATTTTGTGGTCAGAAACAGGACATGCTTGTGTGTCAATTGTAGAGGGAAACAGGGGCTGGGCAATGCTCATGATAGTTCTTTTTGCTGGTATCCACATCCTGCTTGACAATGTTGTCTGTTTTGATTTGATGTGATTTTCCGCCATGGCTACTGTTGCTATTCCTGGCATTCCTGACTGTTGTTTGCCTGATTCTTCCCATTCCCATGGGGGCGGGAACGGGCAACATGCAGTGCTGTCACCCCCACACCCTCCTCTCCTGATCCCCCCTTCAACCCCCCCCCCCCCTCAGCCTTTCCCCTTCCTCCTCCCCCATTCCATCTCCCCCAACTGGCATTTTCCTGCTCATGTACCCCAGCACCTACTCCATACCCCCGCCCCCACTTCCCCCCCCCTTCCCACCCCCATTCCCCATCCTCTCTCCCACCTTCTCCCCCGCTTGCCAGATTTGTTAGCCACATTGCTCTTCCTCCCTATCACACCCTCCTCTGCTGATCTCTCCCCCTCCCCTCCCCTCTCCCTTTAATCGTTTAATCTGCAACCCTCGCCATCTTCCACTTCCCTTTCCCCTGCATGGGGGGTTACAACAACACCACCACCACCAACAACAACATTCGTAACCAGTTCAGTCTGAGACTGGGCTGGGGTACCACCCCGCCCTTGGGCTGAATTCTACATACATCAGGATTCACTCACTCACATACAACCTGGGGTTCTGTGCGCCTTCTTTTTGCTGCCTGAGTTGGCTTAGGGTTGACCGAAAGTTGAAAGGATTGAGTGGGGGAAATTGTGCTGATGGATTAGGAAGTGTAGGACGGAATATAGAATGAGAGGGGGGGGGGGGGAGAAAGAGAAAGCGAAAGCAAAACAAAAGTGGGTGTTTCACTGTGTGGGGGGTTACCTGTCCCTCGTGTGCCACCTGCCCCACAGGCCATCCGTTACATCCGGGAGAACGAGTTCGCGGACTGGGTCCGCATCGTGCACGTCAGCCCCGACCCCGAGTGGCCCCTGCTGCAGGCGAACATCGCCATCCTGGACGAGATGTACCCCAAAGTCCGCATCGACTGCGTCCTCCTCCAGGGCGCCTTCGGGGCGGCGGCGATCGACACCGTCTCCCAGGCGTACGGCATCCCGCACAACCTCCTGTTCATCACGGCCCCCGGGGCCAACTTCCGGCACCGCCTCTGCGCCCTCGGCGGCGTGCGCATCATCACGCACCACGTCACCGACGACGAGTGGCCGGGCACTCCGAGGGTCCTGGCGATCGCGCAGGCGCAAGGGGGGCGCGGGGGCGAGCAAGAGGGGCCGGAAGATGAGGAGGGCGTGCTGCCCATCAACTGACTGCTGCCAAGGGGTCGAAAAGCGCTGTCGGTTGCGACTCAGCTCTCACCCAACTCCTGGTTGCAAGCCACTGTTTGGTGGCCTGCGACCACTGTAGCCGTACGCCCGCCGTAGCTTGCCTTGGAAGCACTCACCGCTGGTTCGAATCTTTCGACAGCCCCCTGTTTATCCTCTTCACCGGAATCGAACTCCTGTGTCAAATACGGAGATGCAGGTCTTCTGATCAATTCCGAAGACCCATGTCTTCTGATTTGGTTTTTGAGTGCTCATTGGTGCTAGTTTTGTTCACCCCCCCCCCCCCCCAATCACCACCAGTGACTTATGGCACTGTGCACCGATTGTACTACACGGTAACCTACCAGCCTTCTTGGCCCACTAAAGGATTTGTTTATGGCGTGTCATGCAAGCATAGCCTGGCACAAAACACGCAGAGTGTAGGTCGTTTATTTTTTGTGGAGCGAAGATGTAGGGCAGGGAAGACAGGCATGTTCTTGACCATGGCCTCTGAAAGGTGTTGATGTCACGAGATGTCGCTGTTTTTGGTGTGTGCGCAAGGGGCTCGAAAGGCTGAAAAGGGCTTGGAGCCACTTTTTGTATATTGCAAAGTGTGTAGGACACGTGTTGGGGAGATGCCGTTGACCCAGTTCAGTCACTCTTTGCCCCCACTAACCCTAAATTTGATATCCGTGCATCTTTGCATTTTGGATCCCTTTCCTCAAGAAGATGCCTGTGCCTCTGCTCGCACGTGCCCCACTGGCTTGCTGGCAAAGAGCTTGCCTTGGAAATGGTGACGAAGACCCAGGGCCTAATTGGGTGACTTGCGATGGGTTTCTGGAATGGTGCATCTTTTGCTCTGGTCCGAGACCTGGCTTAATCGGACATCAGAAACCATGACATTCAACCACTGAATGCTCAGTCCATTCATCTGCAGCGTAAAATCGAGGGCCTTCATGTCTCCAACAGTCATCTTCTGATTCAGTGGAGTGGTTTGTCCCTTTTCCTGAGGATCTTCCTGACGCAGTAAGAGCTGCAGGAGCAGGAGCAGCAAAAGCAGGAGCAGTAGGAGCAGGCGCAAGCAGCAGCCGAAGCAGGGTCGAAGCAGGAGCAGGATCCGCAGCTACGACGGAGAGCAAGAACAGCTCAAGAGGCCGAAAAGCAGCTGCTGATCATCCTCCTCCTTCTCCTCCTCCTGCTCTTGCTCATGTTGCTCCTCACATCACAACGTGTTGGATGGCAATTCCATGACAATGCATCTGCTGCGGTTTTTGCGGCCAGGGTTCTGTGTACCGTGATGAGTTCACACTCTGCCCATTGAATGTCCACCCCAGCAGCCCTCTTCGATCCACCATTGACGGTGGGTCGTGGCAGCCAACGAATTTCCAACTACAAATTTCCCGAAACCGCATTCATTATTACCCCTTGACATCGCGCCCCACATGCGAACGCTGTTTTCCCGAATTGTGGCTCGCGATTCACTGGGGTGTGTGTGCGCCCTGCCCACCGTGCGCCTGCCAATGATCGGTCCCAGCAGCAGGAAGAGTGCCTCAGCCACCTGCGCTCACTCATCACCTCCCCCAATTATCATGTCCCCCTGCCATTGCAAGATTGCTCTGGCACACGATTTCTGAAGCTCCAATTTCCGTCTCCCCCTTCCGGCTCCTTTTTGAAGTTGTGTATCACGGAGTGGGTGCAGTCCACCAATACACGTTTCTGTACCTCACAATTGGTTAGCCCCCCCACCCCCCGTTTGAACGAATCCCCCCACTATGATGAACCCCCCCAAATAAACTGAACCCCTGGACCTGATACAGCGCGCACAAAAGTACACCAAACCATTGCACAGAAATCGCAAGAATTCTCAAGACACTGTTTGTGTTCACTGTGGATTGTTGTTTGGACGGAAGAATGAAGCAAGCATCTGGAGCATCGACGGGCGCATTTGCTGCCTCAGATGCTTCAGCAAGTCGATGCAGCCATTGTTCATTGGACAACTGTGACACGTGCAGTTCATCAACATCAGCCCCAGCATCTGCATTCACAGGGTCACCTTTACGTTCTCCATGAACATCATGGAGGATATCAACTTCAACATCGGACTAACAGAACTGCAATCGTCCTCATCATTGCTGGACACATCGTTTTCATCAACAAAAACATGCAAAACAGCATTGATTTTCTCCGTCGCTTTTGCCGTTGCCTGTGGACACCAGGAGGGGAAATGATGATGCGGGTAAGGATGAATTCTGTGTCCTCTCTTTCTTTTGGAGTGTGGTGCATCTGGAGTGCGTTTAGTGCGCCCTCCTTCTGGGCAACCCCCCTTGCCATGGCCTTAGGAGTGGCTTGTGTACGTACAAACAGCCTGTGATGCACCAGACTGTTCCTGCAGAGAGAGGGGTGATAGGGCACGGTTGGCTTTTTTCAGACATGCCCCTCGCCTGATGTTGTCCCCTGGAGGATGGGGGGGGAAGGGATGTCGCCTTGATGACCACAACACTTGGAATGGCTGATTCTGGACATTTGCTGCCTTCCTGCTATATATCGCACAACACGGTTCCTTCTGGTATGGTCGTCAAACTGGGGAGGAGATACAACTACGGGGGCTGGGAAGGCTGCAAAATGCAATTTTGGAAAAAAAAACGCAGGTGCGAATTTGCATGCTCTGTCCTGACGTGGTGCCCCACAGTCTTGCCGTTGGTTGTAAGGATATCTACGGTAGCGCCATTTTAAGGAGGGAATCGCTGGTGAGGCACGGTAGTGCAACTGAGGTACAATGACGCCTTTGCTGTATTTTTGCGAGTCATTGTGGGAACACGTCACACCCGTGTTCACCAGTGGCACTGTGCACACGGGCATTTTCATTGACGGTACAAAGCTGTGGAATGCTGCCCTTGAGCATCTGACAATCTTGCCACCATGCAGTTAGCTTCCTCTTGTCGCGTTTGGCACCTCCATTGAGGAGTGCACCAACGGTGGCTATATTCCGCCCCAGCCCAAAAGGGTGTCAGAAGGATTAGGGTCGACAACCGCACGCCTGTTGTATGGCTCAGCAACAAAGGCCAACATTCGCATGACACATTGAACCAACCGATCACCCTCCACCCCTTTTGGGGGCTGCTTCGTGCTGCGTGCACGCGTGACGCAACAACCCAGACTGTATACCCATGCAAACCATGACCGCCTGCACCACATGACCCAGAACACAATCTGGCATTGCTCTCTCATTGTTTGAGAGATCGGTGTGTCGTTTACACTTTAAACAGCTGTTTTAACTCAGCCTTCAGCATTTCTTGTGCTCCAGTAGCACACTGGGATGCCTACTGGCGTGGCAGTTCCCACTGCATTTCCTGTCATGTCCGCCACCACACTGCTTTGCGGGACAATCGTAGCATCGGACAGCTCTGACCCTTGATTGCGAGAGATTTCTCGAGTGCCTTCCTGTGAGCGGGCTTCGCCAGCTTGCCATGGCCGGAACACTGTTTTGTTGCCCTGGTCTGGTCCTGTGTGGCCACAGCCCCAGGCCCCGTGCCGAGTGGAATGCATGGAAAAGCGAGACACGGGCAGTGTGGCACGACGGCCAGGGACAATCCATCTTTGCCAGAACAGCCTCACAGGAGGCATCAACTTGCCCCGCATCTGCATTGCGTTGCCCCATGGACGTCCCCACCAACCGTGAGCCAGGGGGGGAGGATCCGCCCCAGGCCAGAGGAATGGGCACCTTTGCCGGTCTGCGGTACGGAGCGCAAGCGCGCATGCACGGGACACTGGATCATTTGGCTGCCTGAGCTGGGGAATTGGTCAGCGACGTATCCGTCGTAATGCCTGCCTTTCTGGGGTGCGGCACATTTCGTTTGAGTTTTGTTCGAGCATTCGTCAGGAATGGGGCACCGGAAGGTAGACGTAGTCTGTCCAGAATGTGGGGCATATTGCGTCCAGCTGGCTTCACTCGGATTGATGTGCCGGGATGTGGAGGTTCGTCCGGGCCTACACCGGATGTTGTGACGCTGGAAGCCAACAACTGATGTACTGCAGCACTACAGCCCGCCGCACACCGCTCTTCCCACGATGAATGTTGCTTTCTCCATAATTTGGCACCGACAACTCCTGAAGCATGACGTCAGTGCATTTGCACTGATGTCGGGGGTGACGGTGGGGACAAGCAGCTCAAGGAGGCTTTTTTTTTCTTGGCTGCGTGGGCCGATACGGCGTTCCTGTTGGCATCGGGGCGGAAATGCTCATTCTGCAGAGCCGACGGGTATGCTCTCCATGCTCAGCAACACATGCAACGGTCCCCTGATCTTTTGAATCATGTGAAACAGAACGGTCCCAAGTTTTCTTTGCGGCTGGCTAATGGAGCAACGCCGCTTGTGGCAGTGTAAACGACGGTGATGGCGCGTCAATTTAATCTGTGACTGGCCTCTTCTGACCCACAGTGCACCCAGCAACGACAGCATTTTTGCTCAAAGGCAGCTTTCTGATGCTAACCCATTGAGATGACAAGACTATGGATTTAGGGAACGCTCCGTTTTGCGAAGCCACAATGGAACTGAGGTCAGCCTCTGGGCCAAGGCGGCCGCATGCTGCACGAATGCTGCAACACTGTCTGGATAGACACCTGCTGACTTTTGCTGGACAATGCACTGTTGCATTGTGAGTCTTTTTCTACTCGCCTGTGAGCCATCTCAACTTTGCAGCCTGGTGCCACACAACGCAGAGGAGTGTGATATGATCAGAGGATGTGCGTTACACCACTCCTCTGTCCAATTTCAACAACGCACTAAATCTGGGCTGTCTCAAGGTCTGTGGTATGATGCCACTGCTCCTCCAACATGGTGTTTTCGTCTTTACTCCTGCGTGGCACCCAAGGTGCACACAGCATGCGCCCCCCAAGATAGGGTCTTGGGATCCAGGTAGAGCTGTATGAGCCAGCAAGAGCACAAAAGAAGGGTTGGGCTGTGCTCGTCATGTGGGTTCGCACTTCCCAATGTGCTTGTTCAAGTCCACGCCATTGGGGACACCTCAGACAGGTTCCCTCAAACCGCTGCCTTGGAGGCTTGTCCCATGGGGCACCTGGTTTTCACTTCCGGGGGGGGGGGGGGGGTCGATAGAGCCCCCAAAACTGGGGGGGGGGGGTTCGGGAAAAGGGCTCAATTGACAGGGGGAGCCTTAAGCGCAGTGCACGCGCGGTGCAACTATTTGGGCGTCTGGCCGTACTAGAGACCCATACTTTGAGATACTAGGGGCCCCTAGGGGCATCACGGTGACCCCTAGCGGAGGTTTTGCAAGGCGTAGCACGTTTGGGTCAAGGCATGGCAAGGCGTAGCATGGTTGTGTCAAGGTATGGCAAGGCGCAATGCTCGTGTGCACACATTGATTTATCGTGCTTGCACATATGCTACAGGCCTTCACACCCCCCTCCTCCTTTCTTAGACACATTTTCTTCATGGATTTGAGTCCTGGCGATCGGGTGTTCTACACCCGCTCCAACGGCGTGCGAGTTCCTGCCACGGTGGTTGGGATGGAGGGAGATGGGCTCATCCACTTGGAGTACTACCAAGATGCACTACGGGTGGTGAATCCAATGCAAGATGGAGTCCATGTGTACTTAGTTGACAATGGAACAAAAAGACAGTTGCGTGTTCTTGAGGGTGGCGACCAATGCGCTGTTCATGGCTTTTCCAGTTGTGCATGATGTGTGTTATGTGAAGGGAAGGTAGCTTGCAACTTTCTTGAGCTGGGCAGCTTGGGTCACCTAATTCTAAGGGCGTTTCCAAGGGGTTTGCTTGGGGGCTCTTCGGGGGGAACATAGTCTAATCTTAGCTCAGCCGTGCCTGAGCTTTGGTTTTGCTCGTCGGGTGGTGTGTGTGTGCGCATGCGTGTGTGCAGTGAGCCTCTGTACTTGTAGAGCATTTTTGCTTGTTGCCAGCAGACCATAGGTGGTCACACGTAGAGCCTGCTCCGTGACACTTTGGAACGACCCGGTCTGTGAATATGTCAGTTGACGATTTTGCCGTCTTCGCGAAGGGAACAATTTGTTCCCAGTTCATTGATAGCGTTCCCATGCTGGAGATAGCCAGGGCTGCCTCGCAGGTGGAGATGAAGCTGTCGGTGCTGCTGGAACGCAGGTCAGAGTGGGAGGCTAGTTTCGTCGCCAAGTACGGAATCGAGTTGGGGGAGGTGGGGCTGGTGAAGATGATCGCCTCGTATTGCGTCATGGCCCAGTGCGACCTGGATGTGGCGTCGCTGGGCTTTGTCAAGGTGGAGGTACCACCCCAACAGCCGCAGACGGTGTCGCCAGAGCTTCTGGAGCTCAAGCAGTTGGTTCAGGGACAGGCCCTTGTGATGGAGGGCCTGCGCAAGCAGTTGGAGGCGGTCAGTGCCAAGGCCGAGGCGGAGTCCAAGAGGAAAATGGCGAAGGTCCCGCCGCTGTGTAAAGCGGAAATCGTGAAGGTGAGGGAGTTGGATTCTAAGCCCCAGTGGGTCTTCGCCAGCCTTCTCGCGCTGTCCACCTTGTTGTGGCGCAGGGAGGTGCCCCAACACGAATACGTCTCCAAGTACAAGGACAAGGAAAAGTTCACGGACGCCATCCTGGACGAGCTGGCGCCGGTGGTGGACGCGGACTCCGCGGACACGGAAGTGTGGCAGCTGGAGTCTATGGATGATGACGAACTTACGCGCCTTCGGAGTTTTGTCCAGGCGGTCTGGACGTTCACGGTGACTAGCCTGTCGGCATACAGGGGCAAGAAGGGCCTGGACCCCGGACCGGTCGGTGAGGGGTCGGACGCGGCCGAGGATGCGTCCGATGTGCCTGTGCTGTCCGCTGGTTGTACGGGAGCGGCGGAGGAGGAGGTGGTGGGGCGGCGGCTGCAAGCCATGAAGGGTAAGTTCCGCGTTGAGGGGGGCCGCCGCCTGTACACCGCCAAGCCGGGTGCCGAGCCGATGGACGTCACCAATGCCCCGGTGACAGCGTGTCGGGCATGCAAGAACGCTGGGAGGGGAGTGAAACGGCATTGGTTTCACGAGTGCCCCGGCTTTGACTGATGGGGAAGCTGCCCCATCCGGCCCATCCCTCCCGAGCCCCGGGGGGCCTTGGTGGTTCTCGGACCATCGGACTTCCGGGATGGCGAGGACGTGGTCTGGCGCCTGGTGTGGGCAGCGTGGAGACGGATATGGAAGGAGGATGAGATCACCTCCGTGGACGCCCTGCAGGCATCCTCCTGGGCAAAAAGCACCATGGGTACGTATTGTACCCACTTCCGCAAGATGGCCCTCTGGGTGGGCTACACGCCCACATCCGAGCTTGAACAAGCGGCGTGCCGCTACATTTTCCAGTTATGGGGACTGGGGTACTCGGGAAGCTCCCTCAAGGTCGCAGTGTCGGCGTTCCGGGCGCTGGAGGACATGGGATGGCTGCCCGCGTTCGTCAGTCGCCGGGTCTGGCGCTGTGCCAAGTGGGCGCCCACGGAGCCGGCCCTACGGCCCTACGCGGGTTTGGACGACCTCCGCAACTTCGCGCTGGCTTGCACGGAGCGACCGCAGTGGACCGTCTATGGGATGGCAGTCCTGGCATTCACCTGCCTTCTGCGGGTGGGTGAGGCCGCGCCCCTCCGTCGGGGGGGATCCCGGTGTCGGGGATTGGCGTTCCGCACGGTCAAGGTGGCGCCGCGCATCGTGCGCAGGCGACTCGGGAAGTATGCCCAAGAGTGGCTGGGCTGGCTCGATGCCACGGGGGCCACGTCTGCTGTCGTCGGAGCGCAATTCTGTCCGCAGGGACCAGCTTTCATGCAGTCGGTCATGGCTGCCGCGTTGGGGGGCAGCGACAACCCCCACGCCAGGTGGCACGCATGGAGGCGAGGGGGCTCCGCGGCCCTGCGATGGTTGGGGCTGCCCATCAAGTGGCTGGCTTGGTGGGGGCGGTGGCTTTCGGAGACGGTGGCAGTCCACTACGCCGACGCGCCCGACGACTTCGTCGTCACGACCGAGGCTGTCCTCCCCTGGCCCCCTGACAACCATGCAGGAGAGTTCGTTTGGCGCGCCGTGTCCCTCCGGGACGTTTTCCCGAAGGAGCTCCTGGAGCTCTGTGCCCCTGATGCCGATGAGCCCCCACAATGGGGAGGTGACGGGGATGGGTCGGCAGGAGGTCGGGGTGGATCGTGCCCTGGGGAGTCCGCGAGTCCTGCCGCTGCGGGAGCTGCTGGGAGGGAGGACCGGGCTGGCGCACGTGACCCGGGGGCCCCTCCGGCCCTTACGGCTGTTGAGGGGTCCTCAGGACGCGGGCGCCGGCCGCGGGGAGACGGGGGGGGGGAAGTCATTGATGTGGATGCAGACCCCCCACCTGCCTCCGCAGCAGGCTCCTCCATCAGGCGGCTGCGCATCGCGGCCCGCAGGACGGGTGAGGTCGCGTCCGTCTTGGGCAAGCGGAAGGCCGCGGGCCCGGCCAGGATTGTGGGTGCGGCTGCCCGAACGGCAATTTCCCGTCGCGTCGGAGCTGGGTCAGTGGGTGCGGGAGCGCCTTCGGACCGGTGAGTGGGACGCCTGGTTGTGCTCCCTGCGGGCTTGTCTGCCCCGCGCACCGCCTGGTTTACTGGAGCGTCGCCTGTTGCAGTTTCTGGAGTGGGGCAGTGAAGCTGCCCGTGATCTCAGACAGCCGGAATTTCTGCGAGTCTTGGCTGTGGCTTTGTCCTCATTTAGCCCTGAGGTTTGGGAGTCGCTCTTGCATGATTCGACGTCGCCCAAATTGCTTATGCAGCGTATCAGGGAGGAGGTATTGGCGCGGGGTTTGGGGCCGGTGGGGCGTGTGGATATCCCCCGCGAGGTCTGGGATAGTTGTGTGCCGGACGGCTTCGCAGAATTGGTAGGCAGGCAGTTTTCTGCATGGGAGCCGCTGGGTCTCAGACCTGCGCCGGGGGGGGGGGGGGGGGGGGTTATGCGGCAGTTTGGCATGAACGAGACCCACGAGGAGGCGGCACACTGACGAGATGTGCCACAGGAGACGTGCGTGTTTTGCCTCGTGTTTGCGTGTTTGCTTGTGGTTTTAGCAAAATCTTAGCTCAGCCGTGCCTGAGCTTTGGTTTTGCTCGTCGGGTGGTGTGTGTGTGCGCATGCGTGTGTGCAGTGAGCCTCTGTACTTGTAGAGCATTTTTGCTTGTTGCCAGCAGCCCACCCGTCCCGCCCAATGACGCTATTTGCGACTTCTATTGCCCATACCGGGCTTTTGTGACTGCCCACGAGGAGGCGGCACACTGACGAGATGTGCCACAGGAGACGTGCGTGTTTTGCCTCGTGTTTGCGTGTTTGCTTGTGGTTTTAGCAAAAGTAGCGCGCATTGCGCGCGCAGTGCAAAGATTCCCCCACAGACACCATTATCACCACGGAAAAGAAGCTTAGGAGCCACTTTTGGCAGGGGTTATGCACTTCTGATTTTGTCCCCCCTTGTTGGGCACCCCCCAGCTCATGTGGTTCTAATGATAGGCCATGGTGGGGCACTACATACATGTGTAGCCAGAATTGACCGGGGGCCTTGTGTCCTTAAACACAAATACCACCGTCATTGGAACCACGGACGTCCCCGGTTCGGTTTTGGGGGGTCCGGTCAATTGAGCCTTGGGGGGGGGGGCTGGAGGGCTCTCTGGACCCCCCCCCCCCAGGAAGTGAAAGCCCGCCAAGCCCATTGCCATCTCTGGTGACCAAGGCGATCCCCCAGCCCCCCAAGGGGACGACATGGGAGGAGAACATGGGGGGCGGGGGGGCGGTGCTCATCCACACGACACTTTGCACATTGAAAAGAGCGTTGTGGAGAAGACGGTTGTAATTTTTCATGAGCGACATGGATGCACTGTGAGCTTGCACAATACAGGGGACATGTACCCCAAACACCAACAAATGTCTACCATCTAGGGTGGGTTCATGGGAGTAGCTGATGGTTGTTGCATCTCATTGAGATGCACCTTGGTTTCAGGGCTGCAATTCATGTAATATATCATAATGAGAGAATGATATGGCTGCTATTTGAGGCCTGAAGTTTTAAGGATAGTGGCGTCCGGGTGTGTGGCTAGAAGCCACATGGGGTAAATGCCCCCCCCATTTCAGACCTGAGTTGAGTTTGCGGGGTACGAGATGTGATTTGGGGGAGGGGATCCCAGGGGGAGCGTTAAGCGCAGTGTGTGCGCAGTGCGCGCGCAGTGCAACTATTTGGGCGTCTGGCCGTACTAGAGACCCATACTTTGAGACACTAGGGGCCCTTAGGGGCATCATGGTGGCCCCGAGCGGAGGTTTTGACTTCTGATTTTGTCCCCCTTTGTTTGGGGATCCCCGAGAATGCAGGGGTGATGTAGCATTTCCGCCCTCTTTTGGGCCCCAATCTTCCGGTGCTATTGAGGAAACCGGGACAATCTTTGAATCCACGCTTTGATACTAGGAGCATCATGGTGACCCCTAGCGTACGTTTTGACTTCTGATTCTGCAACTGTGTCATGTTGTGCACACAAGTTGCGTCTTCTCAATGTGTACTTACTTAGTTGACAATGGAACAAAAAGACAGTTGTGTGTTCTTGAGGGTGGCGACCAATGCGCTGTTCATGGCTTTTCCAGTTGTGCATGATGTGTGTTATGTGAAGGGAAGGTAGTTTGCAACTTCCTTGAGCTGGGGCAGTTTGGGTCACCTAATTCTAAGGGCGTTTCCAAGGGGTGTGCTTGGGGGCTCTTCGGGGGGAACATAGTCTAAAAGTAGCGCGCAGTGCGTGCGCAGTGCAAAGATCCTCCCCCAGAAATGAGCTGGCCAACATCCCAGTCCATGAACGACAATCAATGACCAGAGCTAAACTCACAGCAGCTCTCAGGGCACCCCCAAAAAAGTGCCCAGGGCAGCCATTACATCTTGTGACCGAATCTGAACTGGTTTGCGTTGGTTTAAAAAGGCAAGTGCGAAAAATTGTGCAGCCATGGGTGGGTGGGATCAAGGGGACCATTGCTGCACTCAGATCTGCGGGCGCAACTATGGACCAGCTGTTTGGTGACAGTCTCAATACAATGGGTACCATCTCATGTGGAGTTGACAGGAAATGAGGAGGCTGATGTGCGGGCAGCCAAAGGGGCAAAAATTGCACACCAACAAGTGGTGCAACACAAAGCAGTGACAGACATCTGCAAGATCTGGGACTACAAGAGATGCCAGATAGCTATGACTCTGATTCTGGTTATTCTGGGGGATCACATGTGTCAGAGAAATCCGCGCGGGGGGTGGGTGGGGGCTTGAGTTCCGATTTGTTCTCGCCCAAACGCCTGAGGTTTTCGAGAGGTTTTGTCTAACTGGCGCTGAGGGTGTGGCTGAGCTGACCGACCAGCCCAAGCAACATTGAAGTGAGGTGAGGTAAGATAAGGTAAGGTAAGGTAAGATAAGGCAAGCGCGAATGCACGGATGGTACCAAGCATACACATCAACCTCATCTCACCATCATCTTGTGTGGCAACCATGTTGCCTTGTGCAGCGCTGCCCTTGATGTGTGCCAGGCCGCCCTTCCGGGCGGGTACCCATGCCTCGCGCGCAGCATTTGCAAGAACACTCCCCAGGCCTTGGCCCACATTCCAGGCGTCTTCGACTGCCGGCCCCGTCTGCCCTTGGCTCCCATGAATGCGACGTGTTCCCCGTCGTATGAGACTGAGATCGCCTCGATTGCTTGCAAGCCAAAGCAGCCGTGGTCCACATGAGGGGGGGCGTGTTTCCATGATCCACAAAAGGGGTAGACTCTGAATGCAAAGTTGTTCAAAGCACAATAAAATGTGCACCAATTGAGCCTCAAGGATGTACGACCAGATAGCCAGCAAGGGCATGCGAGGGTAGAGAGCATCTTTGCACATCTTCAGACAGCATAACTTTTTCCCGGTTTGTGTCGCTACATTGCTTTGCTGTGCAAAGGTGGCGGGTGCCGAAAACTTCTGCGTGCTACGCTAACCTACTTTTGGAGGGTTTGGAAGGGATTGTTCCGGGTCCTTCAGCTTGTCAGCACGCAGCGCCGTCTGCTGTTTTAGTGGTTTTCTTCCCAGGGCCAATGAATTCGTACCAGACGCAGCTGCTGAAGTCCTCCCCCGATGCCTCTCTTTATGGGGTCGCCGAGGCTGGCCCACGTCGAGCGCGAGCCCTTCTTTTCGCAGCAGCCTTTGCTTTCTTCGCCACCGCAGTCCTGCACTGGGTCCCCCGTCCCGCAAGCCTGCAACTCTTCTCCACGGGCGTCGTCTCCCAGCGCCCCGTTATCCAGGCCTCCGGTGCGGCCATCCGGACCGCCCCCGCCAACCGCCTGCCAGTCGACGCCCCGCAAGAGGCCGCCCGCGCGTCGGCGCACCTCCCAACGCACCCCAACCGGCAGCAGTTGTACGCTGGGGACGAAGAGGGCTCCAAGACCGGGAAGGTCCCATTGTGGCAGGACGCCCTCGTGTTTGTGTTCCTCGCTATCGGCGGCTACTTCGCCTTCCAGTCCGCCTACGCCGCGGACGACAAGATTGCGGACGATTACGCAACCTACGCCCTCGTGTCCTTCGGTACTGGTGCGGGGGTCACCCTGCTCCGTCCCGAAGACGAGCTGCCCGATCGCATGGAGCTCAAGGCAAAGATTGAGAAGCTGCAAGCGGCCCCAAAGCCAAAAGATGATGACAAAGGCGAGGAGGTTTAACGAGGCAAATGGTAGTCCGCGTCCCCGGCCCCAATTTGCTCTTCCCGTCGTTTTCTCCTCCCCATTTCCTGTGCTAATCGCTGCCCCATACCCATCCATCCTTATGTGCAGACAGGGAGGCATATTGAAAGTGGGTGTACCCCCCCACCCCTTTCCAGGGCCCAGCTTATGGCCAGCTGTCCCTTTCCCTGCCACCAACTGCCAGCCTCAACGGCATTTGTAACGAACTGTAACCGCCCCAACCCCCTGCAACCGCCTGCCTAACCGCTTCTGGAACTACCTTTGAGGCCCCTTCTCTTCTAACGCATCCCTTGTGAAATCCAACCTCACCTCCACATTCAGCCCTACCCCGTCCCTATCTCCACGCCCTTCCCCGTTCTCCTCCCCATCCCTATCCCCATCCCCATCCCCATCCTCATTAGCACCTCGACCTCTCATCCCCATCCCCACCCCCGTCCACATCTCCATCTCCAACTCCATCCCTATCCCCATTTGTATCGCCATTTCGGCCTTCTTTGGGCGGGTGGAAAATTCTGCTTGTGGTTGCGAAATGAGGTCTGATGCCCTATGGTAGGCAAGGTGTGATCACAGCAACCCCCCTTGGCCAATGCGCTATAGTAGGCAAAGTGTGATGACCTCTGGAAAGGGTGATCACAGTTTGCCTGCATTGTACACAGAACCCCGTGGCCTTTGTCTAAAGCCAGGCAAAGTGTCATCAAGTAAAACCCTCCCTGGCGGATGTGCTAAGGTGGATGAAGTGTACACACATGCCTGCACCAACCAGTAGAGGCATAACAGGTCAGTGCAAATAGCACGAGAAAATCATGTGTGAAGGTGTCATCAAATAGTGCAGACTCCAACAACAACAAGTACACAACAACCATGACAACAGATATGTGTTAAGGACCCCCAGCACGACTATGACAACAGAGATGTGATTGAGGAGTTGTGGTTGGGGATGCGCAGGTACCATGTTGCCATACAGTACAAGGAAGTAGGTTGTTGCAGCTGGTTTCTTGGTTCTACAGTGGCATGTGATGGGCACACAACATTTTTGTGTTCATGTGGAGGTATGATTTGAGGTCTCGAGGTGTCTCAAAATTGCATGCCAAGTTGCAGCTGTCAAGGAATGTTCTGGCTGTCTGGGGTTACGGTGACATGCACCTATATGCAAGCACTGCACCCACACATGTGCAAGACGACAAAAGGTCAAAAAACTGCAAAAAAAAATCGCCAACGTGAGTTCTGCAGCCATCACAATATATGCAAGAGGTACAAAGCACATGTCCAAACCACGTTTGAAGTGATGGCACAGGTTAGAAAATTATTACACAAGAAAATTTCCCAGACTTTCAACAAGAATTCAAGTCAACGGACCCCATGCGCCTGTCAATGGACCCCCCTCTGGGAGTGATAGGACAGAGCATGGGCGTGTCAACAATGCATGAGCGAGTTATTCGGGGGAGGGGTGGTTGCAGGGAACATAGATGGGGAGGATGAGGTAGGGGTGGCAGAGCAACGAAACAATTGATCACACTTTCCTCAGTGTAGTGCATCCGCCAGGGGGTCTGTTCTGGGGATAAGATTCACACCGACCCCTTTGGCCGACGCGCTATGGTAGACAACGTGTGGTCACCTCTAGAGGGGGTGATCACATTTTGCCGACCATAAGGCATTGGTCTGGAAAAATTGTGGGGGCGGGGTTGGAAAAGTAGCTCTTGCAACGGAAGACATGTTTAGAAAACCAGCTTGAAATCCAGCCCCTTTCCCCCATATCATGCACCTCAAAAATGACGTGACTCATATTTGCCCCCCCATTCCCCAAACCCCCCTGATGGGCCCTATCAGCGGGTCGGCAAGGGCCTCGATCATGGGAAGCCTTTTGAGGTGGGGCCTTAGGTCCCCCCCCCCCCCGCGCAAACGAATTCCTTCCTTGCCAAGATCAACCAAAGCATGGGCGCCTTTTCATACTATTTACATGCAAACACATGGTGTTGACAAAATAGGCCAAAGGTAGGTAACGATGGCACTGTACACCAGCACATACGGAAGAGGAGCAGACTCAGAATCTGCTGGAATGACTGTAACAAATTGCCCAACATATGCATACCAGACCGTGCATGTGTGTAGCGCATTTGTGACCTGTTTGCGGCCCCTCCTAATGAATGTGTCCCACACAGTCCCATTGTGGTCTTCACCTCTCACTGCCCCCTCATCGCCACCGCATCGGCATCGCCACCTCATCCCGCATCCTCATCCGTATCCACATTTGCATCCCTTTCCACATCCCCGTCCCCATTCCCCATGCCCATCCCCTTTCCCGCTGCAGGTGGTCTCCAGAGACAAGAAGGATCGAGAAGGGCACCTTGCCTGGATCCGTGCCAGAGCGTATCGCTGTGGCATGCCTCGCAACTCGCCTGTGTGTGTGTGTTCCAAGGGGTTGCTTCATAGTCTCGATGGATTTTGATGGACAACAAAGCGCACCGGCCTGATCCGTGTCATTCGACTCCCTGCGACGGGATCGCCCGGCATGTCAGCCCAAGTCGTGGCTGGCCAGAGGGAGCCAAGACTGCAGAGCCTGACAGAGCCGCATCAGGGTGACCCAGCCAACCTCCTCTCTGCCCCCCTCAATTCTTGAAGCACGGCCCGGGTCGCAACCAACGGGAGCTGACGCTGCTTCTGCCATCGTGGCGCCCTGACAGCGCCAACGCATGCATCGTGGTGTGGGTGAACTTAACTGGAGACCTTTTGCCCACTCAAAATCTTGCACAAGAGATCATTCTTCTGTATGCCTTTGAAAAGACGTGACCTTCAGTGGACTCTGTACGATTCGGTACTGGTACATGAAACGCATTCGGCAATATTCGAAGTCATCCGCGAGTCCATGTTGGAAGGCAGACTGAAAGACGGCCCCTGTTGCGTGGCGCCGTGCGACGCGTGGTGCGAGGTTGCGCTGCTGTTTCAGCAGATGACAGGCGTCCCCCCCTCCCATTTTTTTCAGCAACGCGGTGAAGTCTTTGTGCCACACCATGGCACATGCTTCCTCGAGGGGGGGCGTCACTTGCACATTGCATAGTGTTACATTCAATTCCAAGACTGTGTTGTTCTGCTTTGTGTTGGCATCCTGCGGAATTCCATGGTCTTCACAGTGAGGGGCACCATCATTTGGTGACAATTCCCCTCCGGGGGAGGGACACTGTCACCCAATCAAAGGGGGAGTACGAAACAAGAAACAGGAAAGAGTTGAAGCGATCTGAAGACTCAACTGTTTGCTCGGCCGCGCTTCTGCCCCCCCCCCCCCACCCCATCTTGGCAGCCGCGATAGAAGTTTGACACTACCACCATGGCCGCGGTGCAGCGCAGTGCGCAGTGCAGGGGACGAACAGTGGAAGCCCAACAGGCATGTGCTGGAATATGTCGGAGATGCGGAAAGCGTGGCTGGTGAATGACAGCCACCACGGTCCATCTGAAGTCCAGCAGGACAGCACGTGGTGGAGTCGAGTCCTGAGACTGTTTTGTCCAGGACTCCGTGGCCGCTGCATCAGTCTGATGCCGGCGTGCGTCCTTGCCTGTGATATTCGTAGCTTTTTTTTTTATATCAATGTACGCGCCTGGAACAGGAATCGATCCATCAAGGTCTCCAAAGATGATTTCGTGCCTGCTGTTGTGCTTTCATGGCTCCAGTGAAGTGCACCTCAAGTGCACCGAAGCAGCCTTTCAGGTCTATTTATCTGAATCTGAATAAACTCCTGAAAAAGGAATGGTAACGAGACGGAGTGCGTTGTGTTGTGGTGCGCCATCTGGTCCATTGTGGTGCTGCTGCTTGTTTTTCGGGTACGGGCAGGCGCACATAGGCACGGGCAAAAAAGCAAAGGATGCGCCGGCTGGGGGCGCCGGGTTTTCACTTCCGGGGGGGGGGGGGGGGGGGCGATAGAGTCCCAAAACACTGGGGGGGGGGTTCGGGAAAAGGGCATTACCAGACACCATTATCACTATTGAAAAGAACCCTAGGAGCCGCTTTTGGCAGGGGTTATGCACTTCTGATTTTGTCCCCTTGTTGGGCACCCCCCAGCTCATGTGGTTCTAATGATAGGCCATGGTGGGGCACTACATACATGTGTAGCCAGAATTGACCGGGGGCCTTGTGTCCTTAAACACAAATACCACCGTCATTGGAACCACGGACGTCCCCGGTTCGGTTTTGGGGGGTCCGGTCAATTGAGCCTTTTGGGGGGGGGGGGGGGCGACTGGAGGGCTCTCTGGACCCCCCGCCCCCCCCGGGAAGTGAAAGCCCACCAAGCCCTGAGCAGTAGAGGCTGGCTGGCACCCACAAACTGCTGTCGACCCTCCTGCAATACATGGAGTGTGGGCTGAACGGGGCAAGCTGAACACCGGTAGTCAAGCAGTACAGTCAGGATACAGCGTATGGTGCGTCTAGTGCGCTTGAAGCATGGGTACTATGGGGAAGTTCAATGCACAATGTGTGCACCATGCTTGGAGCTCTGTGTCCCTAGGACATCATTGCCGTGTAGACGATGCCACACACACCGCATGTCCATGCTAGTCCCGCATGATGCATTGAGCGGTTACCCGCCTCCAGGCCGCATCCCACACCCTAGAGGCCACTCCGCTCTGGGCAGCTTGGGAGCCACCGACTATTCTTTGCAGTCCGGGAGACGGGCCATTCAACCCAATCCACTGCACATAACGTTCACGCATAGCCTCAGTATTATGGTGTTGAGATAGTGGCGACCACCATGCACTGCCACAAGCCCCCAAGGGTACCCCCCCAAGCCCCCAAGGGTAACCTCCCCAAGGGGGGATGTCAGCTCTTTTAGGGGGGTAAGTGGCTGAGCTTGGTAGATCGCCAATGTTATTTATGGGCTGAGGCACATTGTGACGCAGGGGGGTGCTGCCACTTTGTGCAGACCTGTTTTGCTGTACAATTTTGTCATGGCCACAAAAGAATGTGAATGTGTGGGATGATCATCAGGGATGATCCCAATGCAATTTGAGAGCGCAGGAGGCACCAGAAGCATCACACTTTGTTGCAAGCCAAGAGGAACGAGGGCAAGGAGAAGGCTGTCCACGGGCAACACCGATGGTAGACCAAGCTCTGTGAACCCCCCCACCCCCGGGTATATGGCCGGCGGGGTGGTTGGGTCTGAGGGTGGGTGGGTAGGTGAGCCAAAATCCCAGGGAGGCCAATTTAACCCCCCTCCCCCCGGTATCACTAAGCAATGGCCTGGTCCCTCCACAAGTGCTGAACCCAGCGCCTTGTGGGGTTTGAGTGGGAGATCATTGTGCCATGTGACAGTGGCTCCGGATGCATCAGTTTAGGCAGACAACATGGTGATTTGCAAGCACAACCGACAGCCTCACGAGTGCTGCATGTTTGGGTACTCCCAGCTTATGCCCAGCATGGACCCCAAGAGTATTTCTGTGCTGTATGCGATGAGAGGACTGAGGTTTCCCATAGTAATGGATGTTTTGTGGGAGGGCGGAGGCGGCACGGGCACGGCCACAAGGCCTCATTGGCATTGAGGTTGAGAGGGAACTGTGTTCAAGAGGGGCATAATTTTGAGGGGACACTCAGGGCATCCCGGGGGAGGCCTTGAACTCACGCGGCACCTAGCTCGAAGGGAGGCCCACTGCAGGTGCACAGGGCTTACGGTTAGATTTAGGGTTAAGGATCAGGGCCCCCATTTTGCATTTTCCCGTGTGCAAGACATCCCAGTTATTGTGTTTTGGTAACAGCACCTTCGGCATACCACACCACACCACACCACACCACACCACACCACACCACACCACACCACACCACACCACACCACACCACACCACACCACACCACACCACACCACACCACACCACACCACACCACACCACACCACACCACACCACACCACACCTGACCTAGCCTCCCCCTCCGCTCCTCCCCTACACGCCCGCTCACGCACCAGCCCACGCAGGAGCCCGGACATGCGCCCCCCCCGCGCTCCAGCCTCAGCCCCCCCCGCTGCCGCCCCTGCGCGCGCCCCGGTGACCCCCCCATGCGCCCCCCCCTATGAGCGCTCCCTGCTGCCTCCCCTGCCCCACCACGCTCCCTGACCCTGCCCATCTCTCAGGCTGGCAGCGCCCGTGCGGCGCGCCTCCAGGGCCCCGCATCGGCGGCCGGCCGCGAGACATCCGGACCAGTGGAGGCCCCCGGACAGGGGCTTCAACGGAACGGCGGGACCGGGACGGGTGTGCCGGGTGTGTGCGTGGGTGAGGGAGGGGTGAGAGACTGGGGCCCCAGTGGGACGGCCTGCGCCGAGGCCTGAAAGGCCCGTGGCCCGGACATGCGCGGGGGGCCTCAACAACGACCCCCCGCCCTGCAATATGTGAAAGAATGTGTGGAGGAATATGTGGCAGAAATAGTCCCTGTCCCCGTCCGGCTGGACGCCCCGGTATCGGTATCCAACATCCTTTAGGTACGGTATAAGGCCCCCCGGCCACCACCCCGGCGCCAACACCAGGGAGGGCGTCCGGGAGGGGTAACAGCCCCCGATCCCCCAAAGGCAGCCCCAAAGGTGAGCGCACCACTGGAAGGGGCATGTCTGCGGGGTAACCAATTGCGCTGAGTAACTACCTAACGTAATAAATAGTGCCTACTGCCATAAGTAATGCTTAACCGGGTAAAACGGCCCTCCCCCGGTGCCGGTTTCGTGCGCAGCCCCCAGAGCCGGACCCGACCGGCCGTACTGAGGCGAGCCCAGAAATGGGTATGGCAGGCCAGACTTTAAGTGCTCGTAGCCACGCCTCAGTACACTCCGTGGGCTCATAAGGCCCACGGGGGCCCCAAACACCGTTACGTTCGGGAGTTAAGCCCCGGCGGTGTTTGGGGTTGTTCCTGGTTAAGAGGACTCACGTTGAGTCCCAGATACTGTTACCCCGGGGTTATGACCCCCGGTACTGCCTGCTTACTTGCCTGCTGCTGCTAGGAGGTAGGAGGGAGTACCCACGGGTCCTGCCGGAGGCTCCGAACACCCCCTGGGTTGGGCTCCCCGTCCCCCCCAGGCCGGTGCGCCCGGTTCTCCGAAGATACTGGCCCCCCACTGGCCTGGCAGAAGGCTCCGAACACCCCCTGGGCTGGGCTTCCCGTCCCCCCCAGGCCGGTGCGCCCGGTTCTCCGAAGAAGATGGCCCCCCATTGGCCTGGCAGGAGACTCCGAACACCCCCTGGGCAGGACTCCCCGTCCCCCCCGGGCCGGTGCGCCCGGTTCTCTGAAGAAGATGGCCCCCCACTGGCCTTGCAGGAGACTCCGAACACCCCCTGGGCAGGACTCCCCGTCCCCCCCGGGCCGGTGCGCCCGGTTCTCTGAAGAAGATGGCCCCCCACTGGCCTGGCAGGAGGCTCCGAACACCCCCTGGGCTGGACTCCCCGTCCCCCCCGGGCCGGTGCGCCCGGTTCTCTGAAGAAGATGGCCCCCCATTGGCCTTGCAGGAGACTCCGAACACCCCCTGGGCAGGACTCCCCGTCCCCCCCAGGCCGGTGCGCCCGGTTCTCCGAAGATACTGGCCCCCCACTGGCCTGGCAGAAGGCTCCGAACACCCCCTGGGCTGGGCTTCCCGTCCCCCCCAGGCCGGTGCGCCCGGTTCTCCGAAGAAGATGGCCCCCCATTGGCCTGGCAGGAGACTCCGAACACCCCCTGGGCAGGACTCCCCGTCCCCCCCGGGCCGGTGCGCCCGGTTCTCTGAAGAAGATGGCCCCCCACTGGCCTTGCAGGAGACTCCGAACACCCCCTGGGCAGGACTCCCCGTCCCCCCCGGGCCGGTGCGCCCGGTTCTCTGAAGAAGATGGCCCCCCACTGGCCTTGCAGGAGACTCCGAACACCCCCTGGGCAGGACTCCCCGTCCCCCCCGGGCCGGTGCGCCCGGTTCTCTGAAGAAGATGGCCCCCCATTGGCCCTGGCAGGAGACTCCGAACACCCCCTGGGCAGGACTCCCCGTCCCCCCCGGGCCGGTGCGCCCGGTTCTCTGAAGAAGATGGCCCCCCATTGGCCTGGCAGGAGACTCCGAACAACCCCTGGGCAGGACTCCCCGTCCCCCCCGGGCCGGTGCGCCCGGTTCTCTGAAGAAGATGGCCCCCCATTGGCCTGGCAGGAGACTCCGAACACCCCCTGGGCAGGACTCCCCGTCCCCCCCGGGCCGGTGCGCCCGGTTCTCTGAAGAAGATGGCCCCCCACTGGCCTTGCAGGAGACTCCGAACACCCCCTGGGCAGGACTCCCCGTCCCCCCAAGGCCGGTGCGCCCGGTTCTCTGAAGAAGATGGCCCCCCATTGGCCCTGGCAGGAGGCTCCGAACACCCCCTGGGCAGGACTCCCCGTCCCCCCCGGGCCGGTGCGCCCGGTTCTCTGAAGAAGATGGCCCCCCACTGGCCTGGCAGGAGACTCCGAACACCCCCTGGGCAGGACTCCCCGTCCCCCCCGGGCCGGTGCGCCCGGTTCTCTGAAGAAGATGGCCCCCCACTGGCCTTGCAGGAGACTCCGAACACCCCCTGGGCAGGACTCCCCGCCTCCCCCAGGCCGGTGCGCCCGGTTCTCTGAAGAAGATGGCCCCCCATTGGCCTGGCAGGAGGCTCCTAACACCCCCTGGGCAGGACTCCCCGTCCCCCCCGGGCCGGTGCGCCCGGTTCTCCGAAGAAGATGGCCCCCCACTGGCCTGGCAGGAGGCTCCGAACACCCCCTGGGCAGGACTCCCCGTCCCCCCCGGGCCGGTGCGCCCGGTTCTCTGAAGAAGATGGCCCCCCATTGGCCTGGCAGGAGACTCCGAACACCCCCTGGGCAGGACTCCCCGTCCCCCCCAGGCCGGTGTGCCCGGTTCTCTGAAGAAGATGGCCCCCCACTGGCCTTGCAGGAGACTCCGAACACCCCCTGGGCTGGACTCCCCGTCCCCCCCGGGCCGGTGCGCCCGGTTCTCTGAAGAAGATGGCCCCCCACTGGCCTGGCAGGAGGCTCCGAACACCCCCTGGGCTGGACTCCCCGTCCCCCCCGGGCCGGTGCGCCCGGTTCTCTGAAGAAGATGGCCCCCCATTGGCCCGGCAGGAGGCTCCGAACACCCCCAGGGCTGGACTCCCCGTCCCCCCAGTCCGGTGTGCCCGGTTCTCTGAAGAAGGTGGCCCCCCATAGGCCTTGCAGGAGGCTCCGACCACCCCCTGGGCAGGACTCCCCGTCCCCCCCAGGCCGGTGCGCCCGGTTATTGGAAGATGATGGCTCCCCATGGGCCCTGCAGGAGGCTCCGACCACCCCCTGGCCTGGACTCCCCGCTCCCCCAGGCCGGTGCGCCCGGTTCTCCGAAGACGATGGCCCCCCATAGGCCCAGAAGGATGCCCCGACCACCCCCTGGGTTGGACTCCTATCCCCCCAGGCCGGTGCGCCCAGTAGTACATCCCCACAGGCCACACACTCCGACCACCCATTGCAGGAGTTGCACTGCCCACTGCCCCCAGGCAGTGAGGCAGTGCATTGCAGGAGTTGCACTGCCCACTGCTCCCAGGGCAGTGAGGCAGTGCATTGCAGGAGTTGCGCTGTCCACTGCCCCCAGGCAGTGCGGCAGTGTATTGCAGAAGTTGCACTGCCCAATGCCCCCAGGCAGTGAGGCAGTGCATTGCAGGAGTTGCACTGTCCACTGCCCCCAGGCAGTGGGGCAGAGTAATGCAGGAGCTGCACTGCTCACTGCCCCCAGGCAGTGCGGCAGTGTATTGCCGGAGGTCCACTGCCCACTGCCCCCAAGCCAGTGCGGCAGTGCATTGCAGGAGTTGCGCTGCCCACTGCCCCCAAGCAGTGCGGCAGTGTATTGCAGGAGTTGCACTGCCCACTGCCCCCAGGCAGTGAGGCAGTGCATTGCAGGAGTTGCACTGCCCACTGCCCCCAGGGCAGTGAGGCGGTGCATTGCAGGAGTTCCACTGCCCACTGCCCCCAGGCAGTGGGGCAGTGCATTGCAGGAGTTCCACTGCCCACTGCCCCCAGGCAGTGAGGCAGTGCATTGCGGGAGTTTCACTGCCCACTGCCCCAGGGCAGTGAGGCGGTGCATTGCAGGAGTTGCACTGTCCACTGCCCCCAGGCAGTGAGGCAGTGCATTGCAGGAGTTGCACTGCCCACTGCCCCCAGGCAGTGAGGCAGTGCATTGCAGGAGTTGCACTGCCCACTGCCCCCAGGGCAGTGAGGCAGTGCATTGCAGGAGTTGCACCGCCCGCTGCCCCCAAGCAGTGAGGCCGTGCATTGTAGAAGTTGCACCGCCCACTGCCCCCAGGCAGTGAGGCAGTGCATTGCAGGAGTTGGAGTTGCACTGCCCACTGCCCCCAGGCAGTGAGGCAGTGCATTGCAGGAGTTGCACTGCCCACTGCCCCCAGGCAGTGCGGCAGTGTATTGCAGGAGTTGCACTGCCCACTGACCCAGGGCAGTGAGGCAGTGCATTGCGGAGGTTGCATTGTCCGCTGCCCCTGGGCAGAGGCAGTGAGGCAGTGCATTGCAAGAGTTGCACTGCCCACTGCCCCAGGGCAGTGAGGTAGTGCATTGCAGGAGTTGCACTGTCCACTGCCCCCAAGCAGTGGGGCAGTGCATTGCAGGAGTTCCACTGCCCACTGCCCCCAGGCAGTGAGGCAGTGCATTGCAGGAGTTCCACTGCCCACTGCCCCCGAGCAGTGGGGCAGTGCATTGCAGGAGTTCCACTGCCCACTGCCCCCAGGCAGTGAGGCAGTGCATTGCAGGGGGTCCACTGCCCACTGCCCCAGGGCATTGAGGCAGTGCATTGCAAGAGTTGCACTGCCCGCTGCCCCCAGGCAGTGGGGCAGTGCATTGCAGGAGTTCCACTGCCCACTGCCCCCAGGCAGTGAGGCAGTGCATTGCAGGAGTTGCACTGTCCACTGCCCCCGAGCAGTGGGGCAGTGCATTGCAGGAGTTCCACTGCCCACTGCCCCCAGGCAGTGAGGCAGTGCATTGCAGGGGGTCCACTGCCCACTGCCCCAGGGCATTGAGGCAGTGCATTGCAAGAGTTGCACTGCCCGCTGCCCCCAGGCAGTGGGGCAGTGCATTGCAGGAGTTCCACTGCCCACTGCCCCCAGGCAGTGAGGCAGTGCATTGCAGGAGTTGGAGTTGCACTGCCCAATGCCCCCAGGCAGCGAGGCAGTGCATTGCAGGAGTTACACCGTCCACTGCCCCCAGGGCAGTGAGGCAGTGCATTGCAGGAGTTGCACCGCCCACTGCCCCCAGGCAGTGAGGCGGTGCATTGCAGGAGTTCCACTGCCCACTGCCCCCAGGCAGTGAGGCAGTGCATTGCAGGAGTTGCACTGCCCACTGCCCCCAGGCAGTGAGGCAGTGCATTGCAGGAGTTCCACCGCCCACTGCCCCTAGGGCAGTGAGGCAGTGCATTGCAGGAGTTGCACTGCCCACTGCCCCCAGGCAGTGAGGCCGTGCATTGTAGAAGTTGCACCGCCCACTGCCCCCAGGCAGTGAGGCAGTGCATTGCAGGAGTTGGAGTTGCACTGCCCACTGCCCCCAGGCAGTGAGGCAGTGCATTGCAGGAGTTGCACTGCCCACTGACCCAGGGCAGTGAGGCGTTGCATTGCAGAGGTTGCACTGTCCGCTGCCCCCAGGCAGTGAGGCAGTGCATTGCAAGAGTTCCACTGCCCACTGCCCCAGGGCAGCGAGGTAGTGCATTGCAGGAGTTCCGCTGCCCACTGCTCTGGGACAGTGAGGCAGTGCATTGCAGGAGTTGCACTGTCCACTGCCCCCAAGCAGTGGGGCAGTGCATTGCAGGAGTTCCACTGCCCACTGCCCCCAGGCAGTGAGGCAGTGCATTGCAGGAGGTCCACTGCCCACTGCCCCAGGGCAGTGAGGCAGTGCATTGCAAGAGCTGCACTGCCCGCTGCCCCCAGGCAGTGGGGCAGTGCATTGCAGGAGTTCCACTGCCCATTGCCCCCAGGCAGTGAGGCAGTGCATTGCAGGATTTGGAGTTGCACTGCCCACTGCCCCCAGGCAGTGAGGCAGTGCATTGCAGGAGTTGCACTGCCCACTGCCCCCGGGCAGTGCGGCAGTGCATTGCGGGAGTTTCACTGCCCACTGCCCCAGGGCAGTGAGGCGGTGCATTGCAGGAGTTGCACTGTCCACTGCCCCCAGGCAGTGAGGCAGTGCATTGCAGGAGTTGCACCGCCCACTGCCCCCAGGGCAGTGAGGCAGTGCATTGCAGGAGTGTCACTGCCCACTGCCCCCAGGCAGTGAGGCAGTGCATTGCAGGAGTTCCGCTGCCCACTGCCCCAGGGCAGTGAGGCAGTGTATTGCAGGAGTTGCACTGCCCACTGCCCCCAGGCAGTGGGGCGGTGCATTGCAGGAGTTCCACTGCCCACTGCCCCCAGGCAGCGAGGCAGTGCATTGCAGGAGTTGCACTGTCCACTGATCCCAGGGCAGTGAGGCAGTGCATTGCAGGAGTTGCACTGCCCACTGCCCCCAGGGCAGTGAGGCAGTGCATTGCAGGAGTTCCACTGTCCACTGCCCCCAGGGCAGTGAGGCAGTGCATTGCAGGAGTTGCACTGCCCACTCTCCCCAGGCAGTGAGGCGGTGCATTGCAGGAGTTCCACTGCCCACTGCCCCCAGGCAGCGAGGCAGTGCATTGCAGGAGTTGCACTGTCCACTGCCCCCAGGGCAGTGAGGCAGTGCATTGCAGGAGTTGCACTGCCCACTGCCCCCAGGCAGTGAGGCGGTGCATTGCAGGAGTTCCACTGCCCACTGCCCCCAGGCAGTGAGGCAGTGCATTGCAGGAGTTGCACTGCCCACTGCCCCCAGGCAGTGAGGCAGTGCATAGCAGGAGTTGCTCTGCCCACTGCCCCCAGGGCAGTGAGGCAGTGCATTGCAGGAGTTGCACTGCCCACTGTTCCCAGGCAGTGAGGCCGTGCCTTGTAGAATTTGCACCGCCCACTGCCCCCAGGCAGTGAGGCAGTGCATTACACGAGTTGGAGTTGCACTGCCCACTGCCCCCAGGCAGTGCGGCAGTGTATTGCAGGAGTTGCACTGCCCACCGACCCAGGGCAGTGAGGCAGTGCATTGCAGAGGTTGCACTGTCCGCTGCCCCCAGGCAGTGAGGCAGTGCATTGCAAGAGTTCCACTGCCCACTGCCCCAGGGCAGTGAGGTAGTGCATTGCAGGAGTTCCACTGCCCACTGCTCTGGGACAGTGAGGCAGTGCATTGCAGGAGTTGCACTGTCCACTGCCCCCAAGCAGTGGGGCAGTGCATTGCAGGAGTTCCACTGCCCACTGCCCCCAGGCAGTGAGGCAGTGCATTGCAGGAGTTCCACTGCCCACTGCCCCAGGGCAGTGAGGCAGTGCATTGCAAGAGTTGCACTGCCCGCTGCCCCCAGGCAGCGGGGCAGTGCATTGCAGGAGTTGCACTGCCCACTGCCCCCAGGCAGTGAAGCAGTGCGTTGCAGGCATTCCACTGCCCACTGCCCCCAGGCGGCGAGGCAGTGCATTGCAGGAGTTGCACTGCCCACTGCCCCCAGGCAGTGAGGCAGTGCATTGCAGGGGGTCCACTGCCCACTGCCCCCAGGCAGTGAGGCAGTGCATTGCAGGAGTTGCACCGCCCACTGCCCCCAGGCAGTGCGGCAGTGCATTGCAGGAGTTGCACTGCCCACTGCCCCCAGGCAGTGCGGCAGTGCATTGCGGGAGTTGCACTGCCCACCGCCCCCAGGCAGTGAGGCAGTGCATTGCAGGAGTTCCACTGCCCACTGCCCCAGGGCAGTGAGGCCGTGCATTGTAGAAGTTGCACCGCCCACTGCCCCCAGGCAGTGAGGCAGTGCATTGCAGGAGTTGCACTGCCCACCGCCTCCAGGCAGTGAGGCAGTGCATTGCAGGAGTTCCACTGCCCACTGCCCCCAGGCAGTGAGGCGGTGCATTGCAGGAGTTGCACTGCCCACTGCCCCAGGGCAGTGAGGCAGTGCATTGCAGGAGTTGCACTGCCCACTGCCCCCGGGCCGTGAGGCAGTGGATTGCAGGAGTTGCACTGCCCACCGCCCCCAGGCAGTGAGGCAGTGCATTGCAGGAGTTCCACTGCCCACTGCCCCAGAGCAGTGAGGCCGTGCATTGTAGAAGTTGCACCGCCCACTGCCCCCAGGCAGTGAGGCGGTGCATTGCAGGAGTTGCACTGTCCACTGCCCTCGGGCAGTGAGGCAGTGCATTGCAGGAGTTGCACTGACCGCCGCTCCCAGGTAGTGCGGCAGTGCGTTGCAGGAGTTGCACTGCCTGGGCCCGGGCAGCACGATGGCGTGGGCGTTGCAGGAGCTACGCCTGCACCAGCAAGCAGAAAGGGAAGGGGTGCAGCAGGAGCTCTTGGAATAAGCGCGGTCGCCAGAGGCGAACTCACCAGGTCTCCCCGACTCCCCCTCCCCCTGCCGAGGCCTACACACTTACGCACAGCGCGCACACAACACACACAGCCCAGCCCGTTTACCTGTACCCGTGGGTAGACATCCCGGCCTTTTGCCCTTTGGTAACAGCGCCTTCGGCACACCACACCACACCACACCACACCACACCACACCACACCACACCACACCACACCACACCACACCACACCACACCACACCACACCACACCACACCACACCACACCACACCCCCACTGGCCTTGCAGGAGGCTCCGAACAGCCCCTGGGCAGGACTCCCCGTCCCCCCCGGGCCGGTGCGCCCGGTTCTCTGAAGAAGATGGCCCCCCGTTGCCCTGGCAGGAGGATCCGAACACCCCCCGGGCAGGACTCCCCGTCCCCCCCGCGCCGGTGCGCCCGGTTCTCTGAAGAAGATGGCCCCCCATTGGCCTGGCAGGAGACTCCGAACACCCCCTGGGCAGGACTCCCCGTCCCCCCCGGGCCGGTGCGCCCGGTTCTCTGAAGAAGATGGCCCCCCATTGGCCTGGCAGGAGACTCCGAACACCCCCTGGGCAGGACTCCCCGTCCCCCCCAGGCCGGTGCGCCCGGTTCTCTGCAGAAGATGGCCCCCCATTGGCCTGGCAGGAGACTCCGAACACCCCCTGGGCAGGACTCCCCGTCCCCCCCAGGCCGGTGCGCCCGGTTCTCTGAAGAAGATGGCCCCCCTTTGCCGTGGCAGGAGACTCCGAACACCCCCTGGGCAGGACTCCCCGTCCCCCCAGGCCGGTGCGCCCGGTTCTCTGCAGAAGATGGCCCCCCATTGGCCTGGCAGGAGACTCCGAACACCCCCTGGGCAGGACTCCCCGTCCCCCCCGGGCCGGTGCGCCCGGTTCTCTGAAGAAGATGGCCCCCCATTGGCCCTGGCAAGAGGCTCCGACCACCCCCTGGGCTGGACTCCCCGTCCCCCCCAGGCCGGTGCGCCCGGTTCTCTGAAGATGATGGCTCCCCATGGGCCTTGCAGGAGGTTCCGACCACCCCCTGGGCAGGACTCCCCGTCCCCCCCAGGCCGGTGCGCCCGGTTATTGCAGGAGTTCCACTGCCCACTGCCCCCAGGCAGTGAGGCAGTGCATTGCAGGAGGTCCACTGCCCACTGCCCCGGGGCAGTGAGGCAGTGCATTGCAAGGGTTGCACTGCCCGCTGCCCCCAGGCAGTGGGGCAGTGCATTGCAGAAGTTGCACCGCCCACTGCCCCCAGGCAGTGAGGCGGTGCGTTGCAGAAGTTGCACTGCCCACTGCCCCCAGGCGGCGAGGCAGTGCATTGCAGGAGTTGCACTGCCCACTGCCCCCGGGCAGTGAGGCAGTGCGTTGCAGGAGTTCCACTGCCCACTGCCCCCAGGCAGTGAGGCAGTGCATAGCAGGAGTTGCTCTGCCCACTGCCCCAGGGCAGTGAGGCAGTGCGTTGCAAGAGTTGCACCGCCCACCGCCCCCATGCAGTGACGCACTGCATTGCAGAAGTTGCAATGCCCACTGCCCCCAGGCAGCGAGGCAGTGCATTGCAGGAGATGCACTGCCCACCGCCCCCCGGGCAGTGCGGCAGTGTATTGCAGGAGTTGCACTGCCCACTGCCCCAGACAGTGAGGCAGTGCATTGCAGGAGGTCCACTGCCCACTGCCCCCAGGCAGTGAGGCAGTGCATTGCAGGAGTTCCACTGTCCGCTGCCCAAGGGCAGTGAGGTAGTGCATTGCAGGAGTTGCACTACCCACTGCCCCCAGGCAGTGAGGCAGTGCATTGCAGGAGTTCCACTGCCTACTGCCCGAGGGCAGTGAGGCAATGCATTGCAGGAGTTGCACTGCCCACTGCCCCCAGGCAATGCGGCCGTGTATTGCAGGAGTTGCGCTGCCCACTGCCCCCAGGCAGTGGGGCAGTGCATTGAAGGTAGTCCACTGCCCACTGCCCCCAGGCAGTGAGGCAGTGTGTTGCGGGAGGTCCACTGCCCACTGCCCCCAGGCAGTGGAGCAGTGCATTGAAGGAGGTCCACTGCCCACTGCCCCCAGGCAGTGCGGCAGTGTATTGCAGGAGGTCCACTGCCCATTGCCCCCAGGCAGTGAGGCGGTGTATTGAAGGAGGTCCACTGCCCACTGCCCCAAGGCAGTGGGGCAGTGTATTGCAGGAGTTGCGCTGCCCACTGCCCCCAGGCAGTGGGGCAGTGCATTGCAGGAGTTCCACTGCCCACTGCCCCCTGCCCACGACAACAGTGCAGCAGGGCACACACAGTGCAGTGTGGTGCAGAGCACCAAGCAGAGTGCACCACACAGAAGGCACTGGTGGTGCGGCGCGGCACGCAGGGTGCAGTGGGCAAATGAGACCCTGTGTGACTGCGCGCAGGCGTCGGCAAGGCAGTGTCGGCCAAGTGCGAGAGTGCACTGGTCCGGCTATGCCACAACACACTTACACACAGCGCGCACACAACACACACAGCCCAGCCCGTTTACCTGTACCCGTGGGTAGACATCCCGGCCTTTGCCTTTCGGTAACAGCGCCTTCGGCACACCACACCACACCACACCACACCACACCACACCACACCACACCCCCACTGGCCTTGCAGGAGGCTCCGAACACCCCCTAGGCAGGACTCCCCGTCCCCCCCAGGCCGGTGCGCCCGGTTCTCTGAAGAAGATGGCCCCCCATTGCCCTGGCAGGAGGATCCGAACACCCCCTGGGCAGGACTCCCCGTCCCCCCCGGGCCGGTGCGCCCGGTTCTCTGAAGAAGATGGCCCCCCATTGGCCTGGCAGGAGACTCCGAACACCCCCTGGGCAGGACTCCCCGTCCCCCCCGGGCCGGTGCGCCCGGTTCTCTGAAGAAGATGGCCCCCCATTGGCCTGGCAGGAGACTCCGAACACCCCCTGGGCAGGACTCCCCGTCCCCCCCGGGCCGGTGCGCCCGGTTCTCTGAAGAAGATGGCCCCCCATTGGCCTGGCAGGAGACTCCGAACACCCCCTGGGCAGGACTCCCCGTCCCCCCCAGGCCGGTGCGCCCGGTTCTCTGAAGAAGATGGCCCCCCTTTGCCGTGGCAGGAGACTCCGAACACCCCCTGGGCAAGACTCCCCGTCCCCCCCGGGCCGGTGCGCCCGGTTCTCTGAAGAAGATGGCCCCCCATTGGCCCTGGCAAGAGGCTCCGAACACCCCCTGGGCTGGACTCCCCGTCCCCCCCAGGCCGGTGCGCCCGGTTCTCTGAAGATGATGGCTCCCCATGGGCCTTGCAGGAGGTTCCGAACACCCCCTGGGCTGGGCTCCCCGTCCCCCCCAGGCCGGTGCGCCCGGTTATTGCAGGAGTTCCACTGCCCACTGCCCCCAGGCAGTGAGGCAGTGCATTGCAGGAGGTCCACTGCCCACTGCCCCGGGGCAGTGAGGCAGTGCATTGCAAGGGTTGCACTGCCCGCTGCCCCCAGGCAGTGGGGCAGTGCATTGCAGAAGTTGCACCGCCCACTGCCCCCAGGCAGTGAGGCGGTGCGTTGCAGAAGTTGCACTGCCCACTGCCCCCAGGCGGCGAGGCAGTGCATTGCAGGAGTTGCACTGCCCACTGCCCCCGGGCAGTGAGGCAGTGCGTTGCAGGAGTTCCACTGCCCACTGCCCCCAGGCAGTGAGGCAGTGCATTGCAGGAGTTGCACTGCCCACTGCCCCAGGGCAGTGAGGCAGTGCGTTGCAAGAGTTGCACCGCCCACCGCCCCCATGCAGTGACGCACTGCATTGCAGAAGTTGCAATGCCCACTGCCCCCAGGCAGCGAGGCAGTGCATTGCAGGAGATGCACTGCCCACCGCCCCCCGGGCAGTGCGGCAGTGTATTGCAGGATTTGCACTGCCCACTGCCCCAGACAGTGAGGCAGTGCATTGCAGGAGGTCCACTGTCCGCTGCCCCAGGGCAGTGAGGTAGTGCATTGCAGGAGTTGCACTGCCTACTGCCCGAGGGCAGTGAGGCAATGCATTGCAGGAGTTGCACTGCCCACTGCCCCCAGGCAATGCGGCCGTGTATTGCAGGAGTTGCGCTGCCCACTGCCCCCAGGCAGTGGGGCAGTGCATTGAAGGTAGTCCACTGCCCACTGCCCCCAGGCAGTGAGGCAGTGTGTTGCGGGAGGTCCACTGCCCACTGCCCCCAGGCAGTGGAGCAGTGCATTGAAGGAGGTCCACTGCCCACTGCCCCCAGGCAGTGCGGCAGTGTATTGCAGGAGGTCCACTGCCCATTGCCCCCAGGCAGTGAGGCGGTGTATTGAAGGAGGTCCACTGCCCACTGCCCCAAGGCAGTGGGGCAGTGTATTGCAGGAGTTGCGCTGCCCACTGCCCCCAGGCAGTGGGGCAGTGCATTGCAGGAGTTCCACTGCCCACTGCCCCCTGCCCACGACAACAGTGCAGCAGGGCACACACAGTGCAGTGTGGTGCAGAGCACCAAGCAGAGTGCACCACACAGAAGGCACTGGTGGTGCGGCGCGGCACGCAGGGTGCAGTGGGCAAATGAGACCCTGTGTGACTGCGCGCAGGCGTCGGCAAGGCAGTGTCGGCCAAGTGCGAGAGTGCACTGGTCCGGCTATGCCACAACACACTTACACACAGCGCGCACACAACACACACAGCCCAGCCCGTTTACCTGTACCCGTGGGTAGACATCCCGGCCTTTGCCTTTCGGTAACAGCGCCTTCGGCACACCACACCACACCACACCACACCACACCACACCACACCACACCCCCACTGGTCTTGCAGGAGGCTCCGAACACCCCCTAGGCAGGACTCCCCGTCCCCCCCAGGCCGGTGCGCCCGGTTCTCTGAAGAAGATGGCCCCCCATTGCCCTGGCAGGAGGATCCGAACACCCCCTGGGCAGGACTCCCCGTCCCCCCCGGGCCGGTGCGCCCGGTTCTCTGAAGAAGATGGCCCCCCATTGGCCTGGCAGGAGACTCCGAACACCCCCTGGGCAGGACTCCCCGTCCCCCCCGGGCCGGTGCGCCCGGTTCTCTGAAGAAGATGGCCCCCCATTGGCCCTGGCAGGAGGCTCCGACCACCCCCTGGGCTGGACTCTCCGTCCCCCCCAGGCCGGTGCGCCCGGTTCTCTGAAGATGATGGCTCCCCATGGGCCTTGCAGGAGGTTCCGACCACCCCCTGGGCTGGGCTCCCCGTCCCCCCAGGCCGGTGCGCCCGGTTATTGCAGGAGTTCCACTGCCCACTGCCCCCAGGCAGTGAGGCAGTGCATTGCAGGAGGTCCACTGCCCACTGCCCCAGGGCAGTGAGGCAGTGCATTGCAAGAGTTGCACTGCCCGCTGCCCCCAGGCAGTGGGGCAGTGCATTGCAGGAGTTCCACTGCCCACTGCCCCCAGGCAGTGAGGCAGTGCGTTGCAGGTGTTCCACTGCCCACTGCCCCCAGGCGGCGAGGCAGTGCATTGCAGGAGTTGCACTGCCCACTGCCCCCGGGCAGTGAGGCAGTGCGTTGCAGGAGTTCCACTGCCCACTGCCCCCAGGCAGTGAGGCAGTGCATTGCAGGAGTTGCACGGCCCACTGCCCCCAGGCAGTGAGGCAGTGCATTGCAGGAGTTGCACTGCCCACCGCCCCCCGGGCAGTGCGGCAGTGTATTGCAGGAGTTGCACTGCACACTGCCCCAGACAGTGAGGCAGTGCATTGCAGGAGGTCCACTGCCCACTGCCCCCAGGCAGTGAGGCAGTGCATTGCAGGAGTTCCACTGTCCGCTGCCCAAGGGCAGTGAGGCAGTGCATTGCAGGAGTTGCACTGCCTGCTGCCCCCAGGCGGTGCGGCAGTGTGTTGCACGAGTTCCACTGCCCACTGCCCCCAGGCAGTGAGGTAGTGCATTGCAGGAGTTGCACTACCCACTGCCCCCAGGCAGTGAGGCAGTGCATTGCAGGAGTTCCACTGCCTACTGCCCGAGGGCAGTGAGGCAATGCATTGCAGGAGTTGCACTGCCCACTGCCCCCAGGCAATGCGGCCGTGTATTGCAGGAGTTGCACTGCCCACTGCCCCCAGGCAGTGGGGCAGTGCATTGAAGGTAGTCCACTGCCCACTGCCCCCAGGCAGTGAGGCAGTTTGTTGCGGGAGGTCCACTGCCCAATGCCCCCAGGCAGTGAGGCAGTTTGTTGCAGGAGTTGCACTGCCCACTGCCCCCAGGCAGTGGAGCAGTGCATTGAAGGAGGTCCACTGCCCACTGCCCCCAGGCAGTGCGGCAGTGTATTGCAGGAGGTCCATTGCCCACTGCCCCCAGGCAGTGGGGCAGTGTATTGCAGCAGGTCCACTGCCCACTGCCCCCAGGCAGTGGGGCAGTGCATTGCAGGAGTTCCACTGCCCACTGCCCCCGGGCAGTGAGGCAGTTTGTTGCGGGAGGTCCACTGCCCACTGCCCCCAGGCAGTGACGCGGTGTATTGAAGGAGGTCCACTGCCCACTGCCCCAAGGCAGTGGGGCAGTGTATTGCAGGAGTTGCACTGCCCACTGCCCCCGGGCAGTGAGGCAGTGCATTGCAGGAATTGCACAGCCCACTGCCCCCAGGCAGTGGGGCAGTGTATTGCAGCAGGTCCACTGCCCACTGCCCCCAGGTAGTGCGGCAGTGCATTGCAGGAGTTCCACTGCCCACTGCCCCCTGCCCACAACAACAGTGCAGCAGGGCACACACAGTGCAGTGTGGTGCAGAGCACCAAGCAGTGCGGCACCACGTAGAAGGCACTGGTGGTGCAGCGCGGCACGCAGGGTGCAGTGGGCAAATGCGACCCTGTGTGACTGCGCGCAGGCGTCGGCAAGGCAGCGTCGGCCAAGTGCGAGAGTGCACTGGTCCGGCTATGCCACAACACACTTACACACAGCGCGCACACAACACACACAGCCCAGCCCGTTTACCTGTACCCGTGGGTAGACATCCCGGCCTTTGCCTTTTGGTAACAGCGCCTTCGGCACACCACACCACACCACACTGCATTGCAGGAGTTGCACTGTCCACACCATACCGGCGCAAGCCATCTACGAGGCCCGCTAGGGGGTAAATTTCATGCCAGGGGGGGGCCTCCCCCTGGACTGGTTCGACCACGACCAGCAGCGCCACATCACGGCGCATCGCATGGACAACGTCCCGACCATGACCGTCCTGGCCCACCGCTCCTCCCACCGGGGCACGGTGCTGGATACAACGTGCCTCCTGTGCGGGGCACAGCCCGAGACGGTGCCCCACGTGTGGGCCTGCTCGGCTCAATCGCACGAGTGGGGGCCAGCCCGCCGGCGCCTCGCAGCGTGGCTTGACCAGAAGGTGGGGCCACGGGCGGCCCCAGTGCGTCACCAGCTGTGGGAACCGACTGTGCTGGAGCAGTGGGCGGCAGCCCTGCGGACCCCCTCCATGCAGCCGGCCCACCTGGAGTGTACGGGGCCCCACTCGCTAGGCACGGAGTTCCTCCGCCACGTCGTGGAGGAGTCCATACGGATCTGGTACGCCCACGCCAAGGCGCGTGCCACACTGCTGAAGGCCCGCCTGGGCCCGGGCAGCACGATGGCGTGGGCATTGCAGGAGCTGCGCTTGCACCAGCAAGCAAAAAGGGAAGGGGTGCAGCGGGAGCTCCTGGAATAAGCGCGGTCGCCGGAGGCGAACTCACCAGGTCTCCCCGACTCCCCCTTCCCCTGCCGAGGCCAACACACTTACGCACGGCGCGCACACAACACACACAGCCCAGCCCGTTTACCTTTACCCGTGGGTAGACATCCCGGCCTTTTGCCCTTTGGTAACAGCGCCTTCGGCACACCACACCACACCATACCACACCACACCACAACGCACCACCACACCACAACACACCACAACACACCACCACAGGAGTTCCACTGCCCGCTGCCCCCCAGGCAGTGAGGCAGTGTATGTGTGTGCCAGCAGCCCCCGGGCACCCTGCCCAGCGACACCAGGCTCCACCGCCTCCTGGTGGCCCTCCTAGATATCCAAGTGCAGGTGGATGTGGCACTGCACGCCCAGCTGTGGGGCGACCACCGGCAGGAGTCCCTGGCCCAGCTCCAGCGCACTGGGGTCAGGGCGCCCACCGTCGTGTGGACGACAGCCCCCCCGACTGCCGCCTACTGGAGCTGGGCCAGCACATCGCGGGCCCCTCTCGTGACGATCACCTCGACGCTGCCGCCGCTTCCGTGGATCGCCATAGCCCCGGCGGCGGTGGCGCGTTTCAAATATCCAGCGGAGTGCGTGGCGCACAAGTGCCCGGGGCACCCGCACAAGGGACCCCTCTATTACTCCCTCGATACGGTGGGGACAGTGCCAGCGGAGCTACACCAGGCCCTGCGCACCCACCTCAGGGAGCACCATGGGGACATGGCCCTCCTGGCGCCCCACGGCCGGGCAACCGACCCCCCGCGAGTGATGGCCCCTGAGACTCGCCCAGGCGTCTGGTTCCATGACCTGCCTGCGCTGGCGACCCTCCGAGGCAGTGTCGTGGCGGTGGATGCAGGAGCCACGCAGGCGGGTGTGGCCATGGCCGGGGTCGTCCAGAGCGGGCTTGGGGAGTATCAGGCCCAGGTGGCCTCAGGAGTGGGCACCTCCCAGGAGGGGGAAGCGATGGCCCTCCTCTCGTATGCCCGCCGGCTGGCGACACAGCAGGGGGTTTACTGGCTGGTGCCGGACTCGGAGGCAGCAGTGGGGGCCCTCCGCACGTACCAGGAAGGAGGGCACTGCGGAGATGGCATCCACCACCTCTACGCCACTGTCCTGGGGGGGCAGCGCCTCTCCCCGAGGTCTGCCATCAATGTGGTGACCACACCGTCGCACTGGATCACGGACCTCAACGTCCGTGTGGACGCAGCGACGCGGGAGCCGCCGGAGGTAGACCTCACGTGGCTCCTCAGGCGCGCCTACTCATTTATCCCCCCAGTGCCCTTCCGCGACCAGTGCCAGCTCTCCCCGACGGCGCTGAGTGACTGGTTGCAGAGCCGGGCCTCCATACCGGCGCAAGCCATCTACGAGGCCCGCTGGGGGGTAAATTTCATGCCAGGGGGGGGCCTCCCCCTGGACTGGTTCGACCACGACCAACAGCGCCACATCACGGCGCATCGCATGGACAACGTCCCGACCATGACCGTCCTGGCCCACCGTTCCTCCCACCGGAGCACGGTGCTGGATACAACGTGTCTCCTGTGCGGGACACAGCCCGAGACGGCACCCCACCTGTGGGCCTGCTCGGCTCAGTCGCACGAGTGGGGGCCAGCCCGCCGGCGCCTCGCAGCGTGGCTTGACCAGAAGGTGGGGCCACGGGCGGCTCCAGTGCGTCACCAGCTGTGGGAACCGACTGTGCTGGAGCAGTGGGCGGCAGCCCTGCGGACCCCCTCCATGCAGCTGGCCCACCTGGAGTGTACGGGCCCCCACTCGCTGGGCACGGAGTTCCTCCGCCACGTCGTGGAGGAGTCCATACGGATCTGGTACGCCCACGCCAAGGCACGTGCCACACTGCTGAAGGCCCGCCTGGGCCCGGGCAGCACGATGGCGTGGGCGTTGCAGGAGCTGCGCTTGCACCAGCAAGCAGAAAGGGAAGGGGTGCAGCGGGAGCTCCTGGAATAAGCGCGGTCGCCAGAGGCGAACTCACCAGGTCTCCCCGACTCCCCCTTCCCCTGCCGAGGCCTACACACTTACGCACGGCGCGCACACAACACACACAGCCCAGCCCGTTTACCTGTACCCGTGGGTAGACATCCCGGCCTTTTGCCCTTTGGTAACAGCGCCTTCGGCACACCACACCACACCACACCACACCACACCATACCACACCACACCACAACACACCACCACACCACAACACACCACAACACACCACCACGGGAGTTCCACTGCCCACTGCCCCCCAGGCAGTGAGGCAGTGTATTGCAAGAGTTTCACCGCCCACTGCCCCCAGGCATTGGGGCAGTGCATTGAAGGAGTTCCACTGCCCACTACCCCCAGGCAGTGAGGCACTGCATTGCAGGAGTTCCACTGCCCACTGCCCCCAGGCAGTGGGGCAGTGTATTGCAGGAGTTGCACTGCCCACTGCCCCCCAGGCAGTGAGGCAGTGTTTTGCCGGAGTTCCACTGCCTGCTGCCCCCAGGCAGTGGGGCAGTGCATTGCAGGAGTCCCACTGCCCACTGCCCCCAGGGAACGAGGCAGTGCGGTGCAGGAGTTGCGCTTCCCACAGCCCCTAGGCGGCGTGGCAGTGCGATACACTGCCCACTGCCCTCTGCCCACAACAACAGTGCAGCAGGGCACACACAGTGCAGTGTAGTGCACAGCACCAAGCAGTGCGGCACCACACAGAAAGCACTGATTGTGCAGCGGGGCACGCAGGGTGCGGTGGACCAAAGAGAACCTGTGTGACTGCGCGCATGCGTCGGCAGGGCAGTGTCGTCCAAGTGCGAGAGTGCACTGGTCCGGCTATGCAGCAACACACTTACACACAGTGCGCAAGCCACACACACAGCCCCGCACGTTTACCTGTACCCATGGGTAGACATCCCGGCCATTGCCTTCTGGTAACAGCGCCTTCGGCACACCACACCACACCACACCACACCACACCACACCACACCACACCACACCACACCACACCACACCACACCACACCACACCACACCACACCACACCACACCACACCACACCACACCACACCACACCACACCACACCACACCACACCACACCACACCACACCACACCACACAGGCGCTCAGAGGGGGCTGCCCGGCGGTGCTTACCCCGGGGCAGTACACGTATCACCCCAAGTGCCCCCACCTCATAGCCACGCTGCAGCGGGTCGTGGACGAGGTGGCCATGCCTATGTGGATGCCGGGCCAGTGCTCAGGGACCACCCCCATCCTGGTCCGAGGTCCCGGTGGGCCGCGATCGGCGGCGGCGGCGGCCCCTGCCCCCCGGGTGGAGGTGTACGCGACTCTGTATGGCGCCGTCGCGCAGGTGGTCGTCCCCCCGACGGTGTACGAAACGGTACAGGCCCTGGGCTACCATCACCTCGGCGACCTCTACACAGAGGATCACCAGGTGCTGCCGGAGCGAGCCCTGAAGAGGCGAGCGCCAGCCCGCAAGGGGATCCCGGGGCTACGGGCGTGGCTAACCCGCCACGCTGCGGTACTGGTCCCGCTCCTGAGGGAACCCACGCCGCGATGGCAGGCGGCGCCCAAGGACTGGATCCCGAGGGCCGTGCCCACCTATCAGGCGGAAGTCATCGTGGGGGGCCGGGCGGCCAAGACCACCCGAATGGAGACGATATACCATAGGGGACAGCCCCTCCGGATGACCGCGGCCCTGCAGGACACCATGGAGACCGCGGGCTGGGCGTCAGAACCCCGGGTGTGCCAGCAGCCCCCGGGCACCCTGCCCAGCGACACCAGGCTCCACCGCCTCCTGGTGGCCCTCCTGGATATCCAAGTGCAGGTGGATGCGCCACTACACGCCCAGCTGTGGGGTGACCACCGGCAGGAGTCCCTGGCCCAGCTCCAGCGCACTGGGGTCAGGGAGCCCACCGTCGTGTGGACGACAGCCCCCCCGACTGCCGCCTACTGGAACTGGGCCAGCGCATCGCAGGCCCCTCTCGTGACGATCACCTCGACGCTACCGCCGTTTCCGTGGATCGCCATAGCCCCGGCGGCGGTGGCGCGTTTCCAATATCCAGCGGAGTGCATGGCGCACAAATGCCCGGGGCACCCGCACAAGGGACCCCTCTATTACTCCCTCGATACGGTGGGGACGGTGCCAGCGGAGCTACACCAGGCCCTGCGCACCCACCTCAGGGAGCACCATGGGGACATGGCCCTCCTGGCGCCCCACGGCCGGGCGACCGACCCCCCGCGAGTGTTGGCCCCTGAGACTCGCCCGGGCGTCTGGTTCCATGACCTGCCTGCGCTGGCGACCCTCCGAGGCAGTGTCGTGGCGGTGGATGCAGGGGCCACGCAGGCGGGTATGGCCATGGCCGGGGTCGTCCAGAGCGGGCCTGGGGAGTATCAGGCCCAGGTGGCCTCGGGAGTGGGCACCTCCCAGGAGGGGGAGGCGATGGCCCTCCTCTCGTATGCCCGCCGGCTGGCGACACAGCAGGGGGTTTACTGGCTGGTGCCGGACTCGGAGGCAGCAGTGGGGGCCCTCCGCACGTACCAGGAAGGAGGGCACTGCGGAGATGGCATCCACCACCTCTACGCCACTGTCCTGGGGGGGCAGCGCCTCTCCCCGAGGTCTGCCATCAATGTGGTGACCACACCGTCGCACTGGATCACGGACCTCAACGTCCGTGTGGACGCAGCGACGCGAGAGCCGCTGGAGGTAGACCTCACGTGGCTCCTCAGGCGCCCCTACTCGTTTATCCCCCCAGTGCCCTTCCGCGACCAGTGCCAGCTCTCCCCGACGGCGCTGAGTGACTGGTTGCAGGACCGGGCCTCCATACCGGCGCAAGCCATCTACGAGGCCCGCTGGGGGGTAAATTTCATGCCAGGGGGGGGCCTCCCCCTGGACTGGTTCGACCACGACCAGCAGCGCCACATCACGGCGCATCGCATGGACAACGTCCCGACCATGACCGTCCTGGCCCACCGTTCCTCCCACCGGGGCACGGTGCTGGATACAACGTGCCTCCTGTGCGGGACACAGCCCGAGACGGCGCCCCACCTGTGGGCCTGCTCGGCTCAATCGCACGAGTGGGGGCCAGCCCGCCGGCGCCTCGCAGCGTGGCTTGACCAGAAGGTGGGGCCGCGGGCGGCCCCAGTGCGTCACCAGCTGTGGGAACCGACGGTGCTGGAGCAGTGGGCGGCAGCCCTGCGGACCCCCTCCATGCAGCCGGCCCACCTGGAGTGTACGGGGCCCCACTCGCTGGGCACGGAGTTCCTCCGCCACGTCGTGGAGGAGTCCATACGGATCTGGTACGCCCACGCCAAGGCGCGTGCCACACTGCTGAAGGCCCGCCTGGGCCCGGGCAGCACGATGGCGTGGGCATTGCAGGAGCTGCGCTTGCACCAGCAAGCAGAAAGGGAAGGGGTGCAGCGGGAGCTCCTGGAATAAGCGCGGTCGCCGGAGGCGAACTCACCAGGTCTCCCCGACTCCCCCTTCCCCTGCCGAGGCCAACACACTTACGCACGGCGCGCACACAACACACACAGCCCAGCCCGTTTACCTTTACCCGTGGGTAGACATCCCGGCCTTTTGCCCTTTGGTAACAGCGCCTTCGGCACACCACACCACACCACACCACACCACACCACACCACACCACACCACACCACACCACACCACACCACACCACACCACACCACACCACACCACACCACACCACACCACACCCTGAGTACTCCCCAGCTCTACTCACGGGCTGGGTGCCGGGTGCGAAGCCCCCGACGACAGGGCCCGGGCACTGCCAATGGGCGGTGTACTAACAGTGTCGGGTGCGCGCACGTCCCAGTGCCAAGCACCATCCCCAGGGACCCCGCGGCCCCTAGTACCGGCCGCCTTGGCCCTGGGAACGGTCAGCGACCCTCCGTAGAGGACGGCTGACCAAGCCTCCCCCTCCTCTCTTCCCCTACGCGCCCGCCCACGCACCAGCCCACGCAGGAGTCCGGACGTGCGCCCCCCCCGCGCCTTTGCCCCACCCACAGGGCCCTCTGCCCCAACTCCATCCCACACACCCCCGTGCAGCTCTCGGTGCCCCCCATGCACTACCTCCCGCAGCCACTCCGTGCCGCCTCCCCTGCCCACTGCCCCCCCCCCCCCCCACCCCCTACTCCTGCCCTTGCCCCTCTCACAGGCTGGCAGCGCCCGTGCGGCGCGCCTCCAGGGCCCCGCATCGGCGGCCGGCCGCGTGAACAACTGGGCCCGGGCGCGCCGACGAGGAGGCTCCAATGCGGAGTCTTCATGGCAAGCGTTCAGGTGTGCAGGTGGAAAGGGCCCTGGAGGGTGCATGTGAGGGGCCCCCGCCCTAGCAGAGGCGCGGTGCCTGGGAGGAGAGGATGGCCGGTGGCGCGGACATGCGCGGGGGGCCCCAAAAACGACCCCCCGCCCTGCAACATGTGCGAGGGTATGAGGAGGGATATGAAGCAGGCCTGAGTGGTTGAGGACTGGAGTGGAGCAGGCTTCCATAACAACAGCCGATGAATATGGGTCAGTCGATTATGAGCCAGATGGCAAAGCCCGGAGACGCAGCCCCTGTCCCCGTCCGGTTGGACACCCCAGTATCGGTATCCAACATCCTTTAGGTACGGTATAAGGCCCCCCGGCCACCACCCCGGCGCCAACACCAGGGAGGGCGTCCGGGAGGGGTAACAGCCCCCGATCCCCCAAAAGCAGCCCCAAAGGTGAGCGCACCACTGGAAGGGGCATGTCTGCGGGGTAAGCAAATGCGCTGAGTAATTCCCTAACGTAATGAATAGTGCCTACTGCCGTAACTAATGCTTAACAGGGTAAATGGCCCCCCCCCGGGGCCAGTTTAGTGCGCAACCCCCAGAGCCGGACTCGACCGGCCGTACTGAGGCGAGCCCAGAAATGGGTATGGCAGGCCACAGTCCAGCTGGTAGCCACGCCTCAGTACACTCCGTGGGCTCATAAGGCCCACGGGGGCCCCAAACACCGTTACGTTCGGGAGTTAAGCCCCGGCGGTGTTTGGGGTTGTTCCTGGTTAAGAGGACTCACGTTGAGTCCCAGATACTGTTACCCCGGGGTTATGACCCCCGGTACTGCCTGCTTACCTGCATGCTGCTGCTAAGAGGTAGGAGGGAGTACCCACAGGCCTGGCAGGAGACTCCGAACACCCCCTGGGCTGGGCTCCCCGTCCCCCCCAGGCCGGTGCGCCCGGTTCTCTGAAGAAGATGGCCCCCCCTTGGCCTGGCAGGAGACTCCGAACACCCCCTGGGCAGGACTCCCTGTCCCCCCCGGGCCGGTGCGCCCGGTTCTCTGAAGAAGATGGCCCCCCATTGGCCTGGCAGGAGACTCCGAACACCCCCTGGGCAGGACTCCCCGTCCCCCCCGGGCCGGTGCGCCCGGTTCTCTGAAGAAGATGGCCCCCCATTGGCCTGGCAGGAGACTCCGAACACCCCCTGGGCAGGACTCCCCGTCCCCCCCGGGCCGGTGCGGCCGGTTCTCTGAAGAAGATGGCCCCCCATTGGCCTGGCAGGAGACTCCGAACACCCCCTGGGCAGGACTCCCCGTCCCCCCAGGCCGGTGCGCCCGGTTCTCTAAAGAAGATGGCCCCCTATCGGCCTGGCAGGAGACTCCGAACACCCCCTGGGCAGGACTCCCTGTCCCCCCCGGGCCGGTGCGCCCGGTTCTCTGAAGAAGATGGCCCCCCATTGGCCTGGCAGGAGACTCCGAACACCCCCTGGGCAGGACTCCCCGTCCCCCCCGGGCCGGTGCGCCCGGTTCTCTGACGAAGATGGCCCCCCCTAGGCCTCGCGGGAGACTCCGAACACCCCCTGGGCAGGACTTCCCGTCCCCCCCGGGCCGGTGCGCCCGATCCTCTACAAGAAGATGGCCCCCCTTTGGCCTGGCAGGAGACTCCGAACACCCCCTGGGCAGGACTCCCCGTCCCCCCCAGGCCGGTGCGCCCGGTTCTCTAAAGAAGATGGCCCCCCATTGGCCTGGCAGGAGACTCCGAACACCCCCTGGGCAGGACTCCCCGTCCCCCCCGGGCCGGTGCGCCCGGTTCTCTAAAGAAGACGGCCCCCCCTTGGCCTGGCAGGAGACTCCGAACACCCCCTGGGCAGGACTCCCCGTCCCCCCCGGGCCGGTGCGCCCGGTTCTCTGAAGAAGATGGCCCCCCCCTTTGGCCTGGCAGGAGACTCCGAGCGCCCCCTGGGCAGGACTCCCCGTCCCCCCCGGGCCGGTGCGCCCGGTCCTCTGAGGAAGATGGCCCCCCATTGGCCTGGCAGGAGACTCCGAACACCCCCTGGGCAGGACTCCCCGTCCCCCCCGGGCCGGTGCGCCCGGTTCTCTAAAGGAGATGGCCCCCCCTTGGCCTGGCAGGAGACTCCGAACACCCCCTGGGCGGAACTCACCGTCCCCCCCGGGCCGGTGCGCCCGGTTCTCTGAGGAAGATGGCCCCCCCTTGGCCTGACAGGAGACTCCGAACACCCCCTGGGCAGGACTCCCCGTCCCCCCCGGGCCGGTGCGCCCGGTTCTCTGAAGAAAATGGCCCCCCATTGACCTGGCAGGAGACTCCGAACATTCCCTGGGCAGGGCTCCCCGTCCCCCCCGGGCCGGTGCGCCCGGTTCTCTGAAGAAGGTGGCCCCCCCTTGGCCTGGCAGGAGACTCCAAACACCCCCTGGGCAGGACTCCCCACTCCCCCCGGGCCGGTGCGCCCGACTCTCGGAAGAAGATGGCCCCCCCTTGGCCTGGCAGGAGACTCCGAACACCCCCTGGGCAGGGCTCCCCGTCCCCCCAGGCCGGTGCGCCCGGTTCTCTAAAGAAGATGGCCCCCCATCGGCCTGGCAGGATGCCCCGACCACCCCACTGGGCTGAGCACCCCTCTGCTCCCCCCGGCCGGGAGTGCCCGGTGGACGTGGAGGCGCAACCCCCCGGCAACAGATCCCCCCCCCCCAGACCCAGGTGCCCCAGTGTGCGAGGCAGCAGCCCACATGTAGCGCGCAGGGCCGCGTTTCCGGATAGATTCTAATGAACGGGCCCGTAAGGCCGGCCGCCGTAGGCCACCAACGCGCGAGCGAGAGCAGGTTCCGGCGCCTGAGCACTGGGCAGCCCGGAGGAAGGGGTGCGCAGTGCCCATGCATGGGCTTCCGGCCTGCGACTCCCTGCTCTTGCTCTGCAGCCCAGTGACACAGCATGTTCCCATCGTCGCCCGCAACTCCTTACATGCAGCGCCCTCCTATCCCCGGAGGCCCGCCTGCAACACACCCCGCGGGGTCCCCGGCTTTTGCCGCCCCCCCCCTCCCCCGCTATACCCACACCCCATACGCGCCCCACCAACCGCTCGTGGAGGTTCACTCCCAGCCAGCATACCCCGCCTATTACCTGCGGGAGCCGCGGTATGGGCTTCCCCCGCCGCCCTCACCGCTCCCGACAGTACCGCCCCCGGACCACCGTGACCTGGAGTTGGCCTACCTACGGGGCCACGTGGCAGGCCTGGACCGCCGCACCGAGGGGCCCCCGCCCCCTAAGGAGGCGGCGCAGAGGGCGCCCCCGGCGCCGCAAGGCCCTGCCCCCGACGCGATCGGCGAGGCGACGCCGGCACTGCTGCTGGCACCGGCGAGGGAGGCGGAGCCAAGGCAGGACCGCCGCCCCCCGGCACCTACGGAGCCAAGGCAGGACCGCCGGCCCCCGGCACCTACGGAGCCGCCACGCCGGCCCCAGGGCGCAACCTACCGGAGGTCCCGCTCCCCCAGACGGGACCTACGCGATGATCGCCGAGACCACGGCCGTACAAGCCCCGGTAGAGGAGGCCGCACGGCCCACCGCCGGCCCTACCGCTCCCCAGAGCGGTACTACCGGCGCCGGTCCGAGGAGCGCCCCTCCGAGCGCCGAGCCCCCGCCGCTAGAGGTGGAGACCGTACCCCCGACCGCCGGGATTACCGCTCCCGCCGTAGCCCGCCCGGGTCGGCCCCCGGGCCGGGCCGGGAGCGACGAGGCCCCGACGACCGGCGCAGGTACCGCTCCCCCAGCCCGGATACCGCTTGACGCCTGAGGTATGATGCGCCAGATACGGGGCGCCGGCCGCAGTGGGAACCCCGTACGGCTCCCGACGCCCAACCCCCGCATGTACCGCATGTCCCGAGGGACAAGCCCCCGCGCAAGCGGCAGCGCCATAACAAAGAAGGCGGACGGCCTGCGGCGCAGTCGCCCGCGGGCACCCCGCACAGGCTACCGGTGCACGCTCTGACGGGGACCCAAACGACGCCGGGCCTCCTGGCCCCCTGTGCACAGCAGGCACGACTGCCACAGGACGGCGCCCCCCGCACGCCCCAGAAGCACCGTACCGGTGTCACGCAGACCACCCCGGGCCTCCGGGGCCCGGGCTACGCCTCCCCGAGCGGGGCGATGAAAGCCCCCCAGCAGCCCCGCGCCGCGGACCCGCCGACCGTCCTGCACATCCGGCGCCTCCCCACAGGATGGTCCCGCCGTCACCTGGCGGACCGTTTCATGTGGCTGGATGGGGCGGAGGGGGTGGCGGAGGAATTTTATGGAGGAGAGAACCACGGGTACCTGACCTTCCGCGCCCACACGCAGGCGCTGGCGGCGTGTGCGGTAGTCAGCGCTGCCCTGGGTACGGTAGCGCCCCCGCCCGGCCGCCTGCCGGCGGCAGTCCACTGTGTCGACCGCAGTGTCATCCGAACCTCACCGTGCACACACAACGAGACGCCCCGGGCGAGGAACGGCACGACACGCCGTCCGCCGGGGCTGCCCCCCCGCACACGGACCGCCCCTCCCTCACCGAGGATGACGTCCGGCGCCTCATAGCCGATGCCGTGGGCGGAACGCGGCAGGAGGTACATCCGCGGCCGCAGGAGCCCACCCGGGCGCCTACAGCCGACGCGGTCGGTGGCGCCGGCCGCCCCCTACCCCGAGGCCCCCCTCCGGCGCGACAGGCGCCCATCTCCCGGGAAAGAGACCCAGCGTTGCCCAGGGACGGGGCAGCCCCTGAGCGAAGCCCAGAGGCCACCGCGGCTCGGGTGAGCCCGCCTGCGCGGCCGCGAGCCGCAGCCAGAGGCCTTACCAGCCAGCTTAGCCGGCGTGTCCTGGCGGCTACCGGGACGCCTAGTGACCCCGGCCAACCGGCTGCCGGGCATGCCAGCGCAGGGCCCCCCCGGCCCGGCCCCTCGGATGTGGCAGCTGAAAGCGTGTCCCAGGACCTCTTGGGCGCGGATTGCCGGGAGGAGGGCCATCAGCAAGCCCTCGCCAGCGCCCCAGGGGCTCCTGCGGCCCGCCCCCAGGCGCCCGCTGGCAACCCCATGACCTCCCAGACCCGCGACGGTGCTGAGGCCTCAGCCCCCCCGACGGGGGGCCACCCCCCGGAGGGACCCGCCCTGGATTGGTGTACAGTCTGTCGCTTCTGGCGCCCCAGCCCGTGCGACCATGCCCCCCGCAGGGAGCCCCCCAGGAGGAAGACGAGGCTGCGGAGAAGGCCCCGGAAGGAGAACGGGAGCTAAGGCCCCGTGAGACCTCGCCCGCTCTCGGAACTCCCGCTTCGCACGCGGCGGATGACCCTCCGCCCCCCCCCATCGATGTGGATGCGTCCCAGGGCACGGCCACCCAGCTGGCTGGCCTCCTGGATGATGAAGCGGGCGCCCTCAGCCCGCTGGAGCCCCTACCGCAGGCGGTAGAGTTGGATGACGACCCTGCACCGCCGGCAGCCGGCCGCGCCGACAGCCCGCCGGGCGAGCTGGGCCCGCACGAGTCCCGCCTGGCGGCGCTCATCGCCGATACTGCCCTGGAGGAGGCGAACCCCTGCAAGGCCCTGGACGTCGCTGTCTTCCTGGACAGCGAACGCCTGTCGGCGGTGGGACGCCGCATGCGGGCGGCGGGCCAGGACACCACCCCCGTCCCCGGCCCCCATCCCCCGGAGGGAGACGGCCTCCCTCCCCTCCTGGCCCAGTATGCGAAGAGGACCCGCGAGCTGCTCTAGCTCGTGGGCTATACCCTGGGGGTCCCCTCCTTCTCCCTCTCCAGCTGGGAGGGAGATGCCATCCCGGCCCCTCACCCGCCGGGACTTGGGATCACGGTTTATTACGTGATCGAGGGGAGGGTGCAGCTCCGCCTCCCCGCCCCCGAGGGCGGCACGCGCCCAGGGTGGTGGCTCCAGGCCATGGCATATGCGTATGCCTGGTCTGCCCCACCCCCGCCCCGGGCGGTCCCCCCGGATACCAGAGCCCTGGTGCTGGTGTGCCAGTGCCCGGTACATGTCCCCCGGGGCACGCCGGCCACCGCTCCCCCCCCGGTCCAAATCTGCGTCAAGCGCGGGGACCGGTACACCCCAGGCGACACGGCGAGCATGGACCTCGGGGACCACAAGGCCACCCTCACCCCGCCCGGAGGCAACCCCCTGGCCATCGCTACGCCCATGGTGGCCAGGGCCACCTACGACAGGGCTCGGGGGGGACTCGTCGTCGTCCCCTCGGCCCTGGGGGCCCAGCAGCTCCGCGACGCCGACTGGAAGGGATGGAGCGCCTCGTGGGTCAGCTACGCCCGGGCCCTCCAGCCGGCCAAGCCGGTCGGCTTCAAGGTCCTGGGGGCGCAGGCCCCGGCCCTGCGAGACACGGGCGAACGGCCAGCGGGGACTCCCTCCCTGACCACGGTGTTTGGCCTCATCGGGCGTGACCTGCGGGCGGCCCAGGGGGCAGCTGGCGGCTCGGCCACACACGCCGACCCCCAGGGCGGACCCACTTCCTCAGAGCCGGACCCGGAGCCGGAGCACCCCACTCCCCCGCAGTCCCAGAATTGAGGGCACCCCGGAGGACGTGCACGCTGTGGGGTACCTGTGGCTCAACGTCCGGGGCCGGTACCTCCGGCAACGCCTCCTGGCGCAAGCCCTACACATGGCAGCGCGCCGCCCTACCCTCCTCGTCCTGGCTGAGGCCCAGTCCCGGGCAGGCCCCGAGGACCCCCCCTTTCAGGACTACGCCCGTCACGTCGTGCTCCCCGCCCACGGCAAGACAGGGGCGGGCCTGGAAGTATACGTCCGCACCGGGACAACCACCCGGGCTTCCCTCCTCTGGGGCGCGGAGGATGCCAACGCCCTCCTCATGGAGGTCCTCACCCCGTGGGGTCGGCATCATGTGCTGGCAGCCCATGCCCCCCAGATCAGCATAGGCGTGGAGCCTTACGTGAGATGGTGGGCCGCCGTCTGGAGGGAGGTCACCTGCCTGGTCGACCCGACGACCGTCCTGGTTGTCGCGGACACCAACTCGGCGGCCCGACCGGCGGATAGAGGGACCCCGCGCCCCGAGGACACGGGCTACCGCACGTTCCTGAGGGCCTTCAACCTCAGGGACTTGGTGGACCTTCACCCGGTCCCGCAGGACACATACTCCTGCTTCCAGGGAGCCGCGCGCTCCCGCATCGACACAGCCGCCTGCCACAGCGAGGCGCAGTTCACCATCGCCTCGTACCACTACGGGGCGAGCACCCTCCTCTCGGACCACCACGTCCCCCTCCTTCTCACCATCGCCTTCCCGGTGAACCGGCTGGACAAGCCCAGCCCCCATACGGTCTCCCGCACCCCGGAGTACCACCTGGGCCCAGTGGCCCTGTCCCCGGCCGACACGGCCGATTTCCACAACTCCATACTCCGCAGGAGAGCCTTGGACCCCCAGCTCGCCCCGATTCGGTGGCTGAAAGGCCTGCAAAGGGCCATCTACGATTGGGCCCACGCCACGGGCAGGGTCCGAGCCCTCCGCTTCCGGCAGTACCGCCTCAAGACGCGCCCGGCGGAGCGAGCTCCCCCCTCGCGGGCTCCCCAGCAGCCCTTCCCAGCGCGCAGTATGCTCCCCACGGTGGGGCGTTTTACAGTGATGGCCCAGAGCATATTGGGCACCTCAGTGACGGCGGGGCACGCCCTCAAGCGGAGCCTCGTGGCCTTGGGAGAAGCCCAGCGCCAGCAGAGCCTCCGGGGGGTGAAACGCAGGGCCCTCCGACGCAAGCAGGAAACCCTCAACTTGAAGCGCACCCCAGAGCAGTGGAGGGAGGTGCAGCGTCGTAGCAGGGGCCCCCCGCGCGATGTCTCGGAAATCCTCCTGGACAGCAAGGCGCTCCTCAACCCCAGGGAGACGTTGTCTGCCCTGTACTTGAGCCGCCTACGGCTCCAGGGCCATAGCTACCGGATCCGAGATGACCCCGACCGGTGGGCCCACTTCCAGAGGTACCTGGGGCTGCTGCCACAGCATGCCCCGCCAGCCCGCGGCGACTATGTCCAGCCCCGCCACCTCTGGGAGGTGCAGTCGGGGAAGGCCCGCGGCCCCGACCTCCGCCTACCCGAAGCGGACATCTGCATCGATATCTCCTGGTACCGACACCTGACGGAGGCGGACCAGAAGGCCCTGTGCACCGTGGTGCGCAGCCCCCCGGTCAGCCGCACGGTGGGCAGGCGGGGGCGGGTTACCCTGCTCCTAAAAAACCCGGACCAGCCGGTCCAGGAGGCGAACCTCCAGGGGATAACCATCTCCTCCCACGTCTCCAAACTCGAGCCCACGGCCTTCTATGCCATGGCGACAGCCGTCTACGAGCGGGCCCTGGGGGGCCCCTGCCTGGTGGGGGGCATGCGGGGGATATCCCTCCAGGAGGTCGTCCGCACGGTGCACATGAAGCTGGACCTGGCCAGGCTTCAAAACCGGATAGTGGACGTCCTGATCACGGATCTCGCAAAATTCTTCGACGTGATCGCGCAGGACATTCACCCTATAGTGGGAGCCCGGGTGGGCCTGGGAGAGGCCGACCACCTCGCCACCCATACCGAGGGTTTCTCCTACACCCTGCCCTTGGGCCCCTGGCAGTCCCACACCCTGACGCAACTCCTGGGTACGCCCCAGGGTACCGTCCAGGGGGTCCATGCGGGGGCGACGGCGGCGCTCCCCTTCTTGCGATACATGGACATCGCATACCGGTCCTCGGCGGTAGAGCCCTTCCGCTTCCCGGGACTCATGTGGGTGGACGACACGATCGTCCTCTTGGAGCGGGGCGATTCCCACCCCATACAGGGGGTCCTATTGGATCAGCGGGTATACTACCAGGGAATCCTGCGGGTGGACGTCCCTGACCGCAAGATCCAGCACGGCTCCACGTCAGACCCACGGCCCCTACGGTCGCCTACGCCAGCAGCCGTGGCCCGCCACCTAGGCCGCGCGTGGGTGACGAGTACCCCGGACCAGCGGCGGGAGGCACTGGCAGGGGCCCCGGAGATACAGCCCTCCAGGGTCCTCCGATATATGGGAACTGACATTTACCTCCAGGGGGCGCCTACGGCCCCCCGCAACCTGCCGGAGGTCAGGGCGGAGCTCTGGACACAGCTCCGCCCCCAGCGGCTCTCCCCGGACGCGGCCATGATGGTGCTCATGGCCAAGCTCCCGAGCAAGCTGCTCCCCCTGGCCAGCGTGTACCGCCCAACGGCCAAGGTACACGCGGCAAACGATGCTCTCATGGTGCGAGCATACAAGCACGTGACGGGCATCTCCCGCCACGCTCATACCGACGCGCTCTGGGGACCCTGGGAGCATGGGTGCCAGGGTCTCACTCGGTCAGAGCACTCGTGGCAGGCGGCGGTAGTTCGAGAGTGGGTTCGGCAGGGGGCCTGGGCCAAGCAGGAGTTCCGGGACTCCCAGGCCTACTACCTGCAAACACACCAGGCGCTCAGAGGGGGCTGCCCGGCGGTGCTTACCCCGGGGCAGTACACGTATCACCCCAAGTGCCCCCACCTCATAGCCACGCTGCAGCGGGTCGTGGATGAGGTGGCCATGCCCATGTGGATGCCGGGCCAGTGCTCAGGGACCACCCCCATCCTGGTCCGAGGTCCCGGTGGGCCGCGATCGGCGGCGGCGGCGGCCCCTGCCCCCCGGGTGGAGGTGTACACAACTCTGTATGGCGCCGTCGCGCAGGTGGTCGTCCCCCCGACGGTGTACGAAACGGTACAGGCCCTGGGCTACCATCACCTCGGCGACCTCTACACAGAGAATCACCAGGTGCTGCCGGAGCGAGCCCTGAAGAGGCGAGCGCCAGCCCGCAAGGGGATCCCGGGGCTACGGGCGTGGCTGGCCCGCCACGCTGCGGTGCTGGTCCCGCTCCTGAGGGAACCCACGCCGCGATGGCAGGCGGCGCCCAAGGACTGGATCCCGAGGGCCGTGCCCACCTATCAGGCGGAAGTCATCGTGGGGGGCCGGACGGCCAAAACCACCCGAATGGAGACGATATACCATAGGGGACAGCCCCTCCGGATGACCGCGGCCCTGCAGGACACCATGGAGACCGCGGGCTGGGCGTCAGAACCCCGGGTGTGCCAGCAGCCCCCGGGCACCCTGCCCAGCGACACCAGGCTCCACCGCCTCCTGGTGGCCCTCCTGGATATCCAAGTGCAGGTGGATGCGCCACTGCACGCCCAGCTGTGGGGCGACCACCGGCAGGAGTCCCTGGCCCAGCTCCAGCGCACTGGGGTCGGGGCGCCCACCGTCGTGTGGACGACAGCCCCCCCGACTGCCGCCTACTGGAGCTGGGCCAGCGCATCGCAGGCCCCTCTCGTGACGATCACCTCGACGCTGCCGCCGTTTCCGTGGATCGCCATAGCCCCGGCGGCGGTGGCGCGCTTCCAATATCCAGCGGAGTGCATGGCGCACAAATGCCCGGGGCACCCGCACAAGGGACCCCTCTATTACTCCCTCGATACGGTGGGGACAGTGCCGGCGGAGCTACACCAGGCCCTGCGCACCCACCTCAGGGAGCACCATGGGGACATGGCCCTCCTGGCGCCCCACGGCCGGGCGACCGACCCCCCGCGAGTGTTGGCCCCTGAGACTCGCCCAGGCGTCTGGTTCCATGACCTGCCTGCGCTGGCGACCCTCCGAGGCAGTGTCGTGGCGGTGGATGCAGGGGCCACGCAGGCGGGTATGGCCATGGCCGGGGTCGTCCAGAGCGGGCCTGGGGAGTATCAGGCCCAGGTGGCCTCAGGAGTGGGCACCTCCCAGGAGGGGGAGGCGATGGCCCTCCTCTCGTATGCCCGCCGGCTGGCGACACAGCAGGGGGTTTACTGGCTGGTGCCGGACTCGGAGGCAGCAGTGGGGGCCCTCCGCACGTACCAGGAAGGAGGGCACTGCGGAGATGGCATCCACCACCTCTACGCCACTGTCCTGGGGGGGCAGCGCCTCTCCCCGAGGTCTGCCATCAATGTGGTGACCACACCATCGCACTGGATCACGGACCTCAACGTCCGTGTGGACGCAGCGACGCGGGAGCCGCCGGAGGTAGACCTCACGTGGCTCCTTAGGCGCCCCTACTCATTTATCCCCCCAGTGCCCTTCCGCGACCAGTGCCAGCTCTCCCCGACGGCGCTGAGTGACTGGTTGCAGGACCGGGCCTCCATACCGGCGCAAGCCATCTACGAGGCCCGCTGGGGGGTAAATTTCATGCCAGGGGGGGGCCTCCCCCTGGACTGGTTCTACCACGGCCAGCAGCGCCACATCACGGCGCATCGCATGGACAACGTCCCGACCATGGCCGTCCTAGCCCACCGTTCCTCCCACCGGGGCACGGTGCTGGATACAACGTGCCTCCTGTGCGGGACACAGCCCGAGACGGCGCCCCACCTGTGGGCCTGCTCGGCTCAATCGCACGAGTGGGGGCCAGCCCGCCGGCGCCTCGCAGCGTGGCTTGACCAGAAGGTGGGGCCGCGGGCGGCCCCAGTGCGTCACCAGCTGTGGGAACCGACGGTGCTGGAGCAGTGGGCGGCAGCCCTGCGGACCCCCTCCATGCAGCTGGCCCACCTGGAGTGTACGGGGCCCCACTCGCTGGGCACGGAGTTCCTCCGCCACGTCGTGGAGGAGTCCATACGGATCTGGTACGCCCACGCCAAGGCGCGTGCCACACTGCTGAAGGCCCGCCTGGGCCCGGGCAGCACGATGGCGTGGGCGTTGCAGGAGCTGCGCCTGCACCAGCAAGCAGGAAGGGAAGGGGTGCAGCGGGAGCTCCTGGAATAAGCGCGGTCGCCGGAGGCGAACTCACCAGGTCTCCCCGACTCCCCCTTCCCCTGTCGAGGCCAACACACTTACGCACGGCGCGCACACAACACACACAGCCCAGCCCGTTTACCTTTACCCGTGGGTAGACATCCCGGCCTTTTGCCCTTTGGTAACAGCGCCTTCGGCACACCACACCACACCACACTGCATTGCAGGAGTTGCACTGTCCACTGCCCCCAGGCAGTGCGGCAGTGCATTGCAGGAGTTGCACTGCCCACTCCTCCCGGGCAGTGAGGCGGTGTATTGCAGGAGTTCCACTGCCCACTGCCCCCAGGCAGTGAGGCAGTGCATTGCAGGAGTTGCACTGCCCACTGTTCCCAGGCAGTGAGGCAGTGCATTGCAGGAGTTGCACTGCCCACTGTTCCCAGGCAGTGAGGCAGTGCATTGCAGGAGTTCCACTGCCCACTGCCCCCAGGCAGTGCGGCAGTGCATTGCAGGAGTTGAACTGCCCACTGTTCCCAGGCAGTGAGGCAGTGCATTGCAGGAGTGGCACTGCCCACTGCCCCCAGGCAGTGAGGCAGTGCATTGCAGGAGTTGCACTGCCCACTGTTCCCAGGCAGTGAGGCAGTGCATTGCAGGAGTTGCACTGTCCACTGCCCCCAGGCAGTGAGGCAGTGCATTGCAGGAGTTGCACTGCCCACTGTTCCCAGGCAGTGAGGCGGTGTATTGCGGGAGTTCCACTGCCCACTGCCCCCAGCCAGTGAGGCAGTGCATTGCAGGAGTGGCACTGCCCACTGCCCCCAGGCAGTGCGGCAGTGCATTGCAGGAGTTGCACTGCCCACTGTTCCCAGGCAGTGAGGCAGTGCATTGCAGGAGTTGCACTGTCCACTGCCCCCAGGCAGTGAGGCAGTGCATTGCAGGAGTTGCACTGCCCACACCTCCCGGGCAGTGAGGCGGTGTATTGCGGGAGTTCCACTGCCCACTGCCCCCAGGCAGTGAGGCAGCGCATAGCAGGAGTTGCGCTGCCCACTGCCCCCAGGCAGTGCGGCAGTGCATTGCAGGAGTTCCACTGCCCACTGCCCCCAGGCAGTGGGGCAGAGCATTGCAGGAGTTCCACTGCCCACTGCCCCCAGGCAGTGAGGCAGTGCATTGCAGGAGTGGCACTGCCTACTGCCCAAGGGCAGTGAGGCAGTGCATTGCAGGAGTTGCACTGCCCACTGCCCCCAGCCAGTGAGGCAGTGCATTGCAGGAGCTGCACTGCCCACTGCCCCCAGGCAGTGCGGCAGTGGATTGCAGGAGTGGCACTGCCCACTGCCCCGGTAGTGAGGCAGTGCATTGCAGGAGTTGCACTGCCCACTGTTCCCAGGCAGTGAGGCAGTGCATTGCAGGAGTTGCACTGTCCACTGCCCCCAGGCAGTGAGGCAGTGCATTGCAGGAGTTGCACTGCCCACTCCTCCCGGGCAGTGAGGCAGTGCATTGCGGGAGTTCCACTGCCCACTGCCCCAGGGCAGTGAGGCAGTGCATTGCAGGAGTTGCGCTGCCCACTGCCCCCAGGCAGTAGGGCAGAGCATTGCAGGAGTTCCAATGCCCACTGCCCCCAGGCAGTGAGGCAGTACATTGCAGGAGTGGCACTGCCTACTGCCCGAGGGCAGTGAGGCAGTGCATTGCAGGAGTTGCACTGCCCACTGCCCCCAGCCAGTGAGGCAGTGCATTGCAGGAGCTGCACTGCCCGCTGCCCCCAGGCAGTGCGGCAGTGCATTGCAGGAGTGGCACTGCCCACTGCCCCCAGGCAGTGAGGCAGTGCATTGCAGGTGTTGCACTGCCCACTGCTCCCAGGCAGTGAGACGGTGTATTGCAGGAGTTGCACTGCCCACTGCCCCCAGGCAGTGAGGCAGCGCATTGCAGGAGTTGCGCTGCCCACTGCCCCCAGGCAGTGGGGCAGAGCATTGCAGGAGTTCCACTGCCCACTGCCCCCAGGCAGTGAGGCAGTGTATTGCGGGAGTGGCACGGCCTGCTGCCCGAGGGCAGTGAGGCAGTGCATTGCAGGAGTTGCACTGCCCACTGCCCCCAGGCAGTGAGGCAGTGCATTGCAGGAGCTGCACTGCCCACTGCCCCCAGGCAGTGCGGCAGTGGATTGCAGGAGTGGCACTGCCCACTGCCCCCAGGCAGTGAGGCAGTGCATTGCAGGAGTTGCACTGCCCACTGCCCCCAGGCAGTGAGGCAGTGCATTGCAGGAGTTCCACTGCCCACTGCCCCCAGGCAGTGAGGCAGTGCATTGCAGGAGTTGCGCTGCCCACTCCTCCCGGGCAGTGAGGCAGTGCATTGCGGGAGTTCCACTGCCCACTGCCCCAGGGCAGTGAGGCAGTGCATTGCAGGAGTTGCGCTGCCCACTGCCCCCAGGCAGTAGGGCAGTGCATTGCGGGAGTTCCACTGCCCACTGCCCCCAGGCAGTGGGGCGGTGCATTGCAGGAGTTCCACTACCCACTGCCCCCAGGCAGTGAGGCAGTGCATTGCAGGAGTTGCACTGTCCGCTGCCCCCAGGCAGAGAGGCAGTGCATTGCAGGAGTTGCACTGTCCACTGCCCCCAGGCAGTGAGGCAGTGCATTGCAGGAGTTGCACTGCCAACTGCCCCAGGGCAGTGAGGCAGTGCATTGCAGAAGTTGCACTGCCCACTGCCCCCAGGCAGTGGGGTAGTGCATTGCAGGAGTTCCACTGCCCACTGCCTCCAGACAGTGCGGCAGTGTATTGCAGGAGTTACACTGCCCACCGCCCCCAAGTAGTGAGGCAGTGCATTGCAGGAGTTGCACTGCCCACTGCCCCCAGGCAGTGGGGCAGTGCATTGCAGGAGTTCCACTGCCCACTGCCCCCAGGCAGTGAGGCAGTGCATTGTGGGAGTTGCACTGCCCACTGCCCCCCCGGCAGTGCGGCAATGTATTGCCGGAAGTCCACTGCCCACTGCTCCCAGGCAGTGCGGCGGTGCATTGCAGGAGTTGCGCTGCCCACCGCCTCCAGACAGTGCGGCAGTGTATTGCAGGAGTTACACTGCCCACTGCCCCCAAGTAGTGAGGCAGTGCATTGCAGGAGTTCCACTGCCCACTGCCCCCAGGCAGTGAGACAGTGCATTGCAGGAGTTGCACTGCCCACTGCGCCCAGGCAGTGAGGTCATGCATTGCAGGAGTTGCACTGCCCACTGCCCCGGGGCGGTGAGACAGTGCATTGCAGGAGTTGCACTGCCCACTGCCCCCAGGCAGTGAGGCAGTGCATTGCAGAAGTACCACTGCCCACTGCCCCAGGGCAGTGAGACAGTGCATTGCAGGAGTTGCACTGTCCACTGCCCCCAGGCAGTGAGGCAGTGCATTGCAGGAGTTCCACTGCCCACTGCCCCAGGGCAGTGAGGCAGTGCATTGCAGGAGTTGCACTGCCCACTGCCCCCAGGCAGTACGGCAGTGCATTGCGGGAGTTGCGCCGTCCACTGCCCCCAGGCAGTTAGGCGGTGCATTGCAGGAGTTGCACTGCCCACTGCCCCAGGGCAGTGAGGCAGTGCATTGCAGGAGTTGCACTGCCCACTGCCCCCGGGCAGTGAGGCAGTGGATTGCAGGAGTTGCACTGCCCACCGCCCCCAGGCAGTGGGGCAGTGCATTGCAGGAGTTCCACTACCCACTGCCCCAGGGCAGTGAGGCAGTGCATTGCAGAAGCTGCACTCTCCACTGCCCCCAGGTAGTGAGGCAGTGCATTGCAGGGGTTGCACTGCCAACTGCCCCAGGACAGTGAGGCAGTGCATTGCAGAATTTGCACTGCCCACTGCCCCCAGGCAGTGGGGTAGTGCGTTGCAGGAGTTGCACTGCCCACTGCCCCCAGGCAGTGCGTTGCAGGAGGTCCACTGCCCACTGCCCCCAGGCCGTGGCGCAGTGTGTCGCAGGAGTACCACTGCCCACTGCCCCAGGCAGGGCGGCAGTGTATTGCAGGAGATGCCCGGCCCACTGCCCCAAGGGAGGGAGGCAGTGAGCGGCGGGAGTACCACTCCCCGCTGCCCTCAGGCAATGCGGCAGTGCGAAGCACGATTTCCATTGCCCACAGCCCCCAGGCTGCCTGGCAGTGCGTTACACTGCCCACTGCCCCCTGCCCACAACAACAGTGCAGCAGGGCACACACAGTGCAGTGTGGTGCAGAGCACCAAGCAGTGCGGCACCACGCAGAAGGCACTGGTGGTGCGGCGCGGCACGCAGGGTGCAGTGGGCAAATGCGACCCTGTGTGACTGCGCGCAGGCGTCGGCAAGGCAGTGTCGGCCAAGTGCGAGAGTGCACTGGTCCGGCTATGCCACAACACACTTACACACAGCGCGCACACAACACACACAGCCCAGCCCGTTTACCTGTACCCGTGGGTAGACATCCCGGCCTTTGCCTTTTGGTAACAGCGCCTTCGGCACATCACACCACACCGCCTACTGGAACTGGGCCAGCACATCGCAGGCCCCTCTCGTGACGGTCACCTCGACGCTGCCGCCGTTTCCGTGGATCGCCATAGCCCCGGCGGCGGTGGCGCGCTTCCAATATCCAGCGGAGTGCATGGCGCACAAATGCCCGGGGCACCCGCACAAGGGGCCCCTCTATTACTCCCTCGATACGGTGGGGACAGTGCCAGCGGAGCTACACCAGGCCCTGCGCACCCACCTCAGGGAGCACCATGGGGACATGGCCCTCCTGGCGCCCCACGGCCGGGCGACCGACCCCCCGCGAGTGTTGGCCCCTGAGACTCGCCCGGGCGTCTGGTTCCATGACCTGCCTGCGCTGGCGACCCTCCGAGGCAGTGTCGTGGCGGTGGATGCAGGGGCCACGCAGGCGGGTATGGCCATGGCCGGGGTCGTCCAGAGCGGGCCTGGGGAGTATCAGGCCCAGGTGGCCTCAGGAGTGGGCACCTCCCAGGAGGGGGAGGCGATGGCCCTCCTCTCGTATGCCCGCCGGCTGGCGACACAGCAGGGGGTTTACTGGCTGGTGCCGGACTCGGAGGCAGCAGTGGGGGCCCTCCGCACGTACCAGGAAGGAGGGCACTGCGGAGATGGCATCCACCACCTCTACGCCACTGTCCTGGGGGGGCAGCGCCTCTCCCCGAGGTCTGCCATCAATGTGGTGACCACACCATCGCACTGGATCACGGACCTCAACGTCCGTGTGGACGCAGCGACGCGGAAGCCGCCGGAGGTAGACCTCACGTGGCTCCTTAGGCGCCCCTACTCATTTATCCCCCCAGTGCCCTTCCGCGACCAGTGCCAGCTCTCCCCGACGGCGCTGAGTGACTGGTTGCAGGACCGGGCCTCCATACCGGCGCAAGCCATCTACGAGGCCCGCTGGGGGGTAAATTTCATGCCAGGGGGGGGCCTCCCCCTGGACTGGTTCTACCACGGCCAGCAGCGCCACATCACGGCGCATCGCATGGACAACGTCCCGACCATGGCCGTCCTAGCCCACCGTTCCTCCCACCGGGGCACGGTGCTGGATACAACGTGCCTCCTGTGCGGGACACAGCCCGAGACGGCGCCCCACCTGTGGGCCTGCTCGGCTCAATCGCACGAGTGGGGGCCAGCCCGCCGGCGCCTCGCAGCGTGGCTTGACCAGAAGGTGGGGCCGCGGGCGGCCCCAGTGCGTCACCAGCTGTGGGAACCGACTGTGCTGGAGCAGTGGGCGGCAGCCCTGCGGACCCCCTCCATGCAGCTGGCCCACCTGGAGTGTACAGGGCCCCACTCGCTGGGCACGGAGTTCCTCCGCCACGTCGTGGAGGAGTCCATACGGATCTGGTACGCCCACGCCAAGGCGCGTGCCACACTGCTGAAGGCCCGCCTGGGCCCGGGCAGCACGATGGCGTGGGCGTTGCAGGAGCTACGCCTGCACCAGCAAGCAGAAAGGGAGGGGGTGCAGCGAGAGCTCCTGGAATAAGCGCGGTCGCCGGAGGCGAACTCACCAGGTCTCCCCGACTCCCCCTCCCCCTGCCGAGGCCTACACACTTACGCACAGCGCGCGCACAACACACACAGCCCAGCCCGTTTACCTTTACCCGTGGGTAGACATCCCGGCCTTTTGCCTTTTGGTAACAGCGCCTTCGGCACACCACACCACACCACAACACACCACCACACCACACCACACCACAACACACCACATCACACCACACCACCACACCACACTGCACCAAGCTACACTATGATCGCCATACATTTTACACTGCAGCTCAGTAATGCAACTGCCTGAGGCATCTGGGAGCCCATGCTCCCCTGGCGCCACCACAGGCGATGCCGAGCGCAGGTCTATGGTGGTGTCCTTCCTCACACTTTTGGTCAGTATCCCCGCCCTGATCGGCGCGTGATGCTGGCCAACGGTGGTGATCGCCCTGGTCTCAGGGTCGGTCTCCACGGCCGCACGCTCCTTGGGGCACATCATCAGCTTCGCCATCACCCATGCCCTCATGACCGTTGTGTTCATCTTCGTGCTCGCAACTCTCCGCCAGCGGCTGTCACGCCCAACAAAGTGGCAACGCTACGGTCCGCTAGTCCTCGTGGGGCTTGCCATCCCGCTCATCGTCGCGGATTTGTGGCGCCACGTGCTGCAGGTATTCGGGCTTGTGCGGTGCTGGTGCTTCACGGACAACAGATTCTGAGGTGCTGTGGGGACCCCACAGAACGCAGGGGGCCTGTAGTACCTGCCACACACCTACAAGTGCCTTTATGTCCTCTGCTGCACGTTACATGCTGCACCTCCTGCACCTCAGTACGGCTTTGCGCGCGTGCGCTCCGGTTGATGCTGAACAGACAGACGTTGGAGGTTGTTACGGAGCAACGGACGCTGGCATTTGAGGCACAATGAACTTCGCCCACGCCATTTGCCCAAGAGGTTTACTGTGGGGTAGCCCAAGAGGGTCACTGCCCCATACAGTTACAGCCCAACTCGGTTACAGCCTTGCTCGTTGATCATGACGCAAGATCAACATCAATGAACGACAATCAGTGCAACGGCAGTGCCGCACGATGGGGCCAATAATGTGCCAAGTGGTGCCAAAGGTGTTACGATAGCTGGCCCAGCGCGCCAATGACCACCAGGCAGTGAGTTGCGCATCAAGGGCGCATGCGTGCTCATTGTTTGAGTGCCTTCTCTCCAGCAGAGCTGACCATCCACAGTCCAAGAACGCTGAATGCCTTATTGTAGTCCTGCTCTTGCATTGCAATATGCTCCATTGGCCCCCTTGTCCTGGCACGGCCGTGTCCAAACACCCTGTGTTACCGTCGTGTGCCTACGTTGTGCAGTGAGGACAACAGCGAGGCTGGAAGCCCTCACGTCAGCACGTGCGACTGATTGGGTTGGGAACGATGGCACATGCATTCTCGCCGTTGGCATTGTGCCTGCATGGCAGTGTTCTTGACAAAGCATGCCTCTGACTTCCTCACGACCGCTTCTCACTGCCCCCCCCCCCTCCCCCCACACCACACCACACCTGCCAACCTGCCCTCCCTCCAGGACGCTGCGCTGACCCGCATGGACCTCCTCTCCCTTGCCCTCGTGTGGGCCGCTTGCGGGGCCTACATCATCGCAACAATGGCGTTCACCCAAAAGCCCTGGGGCCCTTTCAGCGTCCCGCGTAGCGCTTTCCTCACGTCGCGCCACTTCCAGCACGTCCCCATGCTCCTGGTGCTGCTGGCGGTGGTGTCCAGCACCGTAGGCCGTACGACGTCGGGCTGGTTCGGGGCGACCCGCCTGACATGGCCCGAGTGCGGGGACGCGCCCCCCTTCAGTCGCGTCAACAAGACCTGGACGGACGACTGCCTCTGGAGCTCGTCTCAGTACAAGTGCGAGAACGTCTGCTGCGTCCCCGGGGGCGACGGCTCGGCGGGCATCGTCAACGTGTCTCAGCTGCCCAACGGTGCGCCCTCCCGACCGAATCCGGGGGAACTGTCGTTCTTGTGAGTCGGGGGGGGCTGGGCTCGACAGAGCTCCCCAAACTTGGCACCGCGGATCATTGGTTGCAGGCACAATGCATACCTCAGCACTGGTCAGCAAGTCATGCTGATACCTTTGGTGTTCATATCCTGGGCTGAGCCCCCCCGCTCCAGGGCGCCCAGCCTATGCCCAGCCACTGTCCCCCTGACGGCAAGTGCCCCAGCTTCAATGCCATTTTATAACCGACAGTAACCGCCCCCAACCGCTTTGACAACCTCCTCCAACCGCCTATCCAACCGCTTCTGGAACCGCCTGTGAGATCTCTTCCCTTTTAATGCATCCACCCCCCCTGGTAAATGGACAGGGCCCAACTGCCGTGTCGGGCCGGGGTTCCCCACCGCCGGCATGGGGTTTCTGCCTGGACGCACCTGGCGAATGGCGAGGGCCGTTGCCCTCCTCCGTGGGGACCCGACACAGAGCAGTGAAACAGGGACGGTCCGGGCGCTCCGCTGGCACAACCTCCCAAGCGAAAGGAAGGGAGGGTAAGGAGGGAAGGACAAGCGAGACTAGGAGACCAAGGGCACTGGGATGGTGAGAGGGCAATGGGCACCGCTGCCTCCGGTCTGGGGTGTGTTCATGGGAGGGGGGGCGAATCGCCGTTCAGGATCGCTGGTCGGTGAGAGTGGGACAGTTGCCGCTCGGTTGCTTGCCGGGAGGTCGGGCGGCTTTGGTGCTGACGTTGCCTTGGGCTCGGATGATTAACGTGCCCGCAGAGTTGTGGTGCGCGTGCATGCCCAGGAAGCGCATAGTTGCATTTTGCCCTAAACTGGGGGGTCATGGACAGGGATGCACCAGAAGGGAAGGGACCTCACAGGCCGCCCCAGAAGCGGTGGAACAGGCGGTTGGAGGAGGCTGCCAAAGCGGTTGGGGGCGGTTACTGTCGGTTATCTTAGCTGTTGAAGCTAGCACCTGCCGCCAGGGGGACAGTGGCTGGGCATAGGCTGGGCGCCCTGGAGGGGGGGGAGGGGCCTCCCCCCTTTCCAGCGCTATGCTGCTTTGGGAGCCTTTTGGGCGTCCCTCGCATTGCTGGTGCCGTCATGATGCCTGTCGCCCGCGCGCAGGGTGCACACACCCTCGTGGGGGTACCCGATACAGGCCCCCCCGGGGGGACGGCGACGCGAGTCCCGTTGCCCCGGCCGTTTCCGCCCGCGCTGCCCCGCCCGCGTGTTGCCGCAGGGGAATGCACGTGCAGCTGCATCCCCAACGACAAGGAGAACATGCGGCACTTATCGCCGCTGGGCGTGTGCTTCACGCTGGTCTTCACGTACGCCGGCTTCGTGCTCCTCGCCATCGGGACCCTGTGGAACGCCAGCATCGTGTCGAAGCTCGGCGAGATCCGGCGGCAGTGGCGGGCGCTGCAGGGCGTAGAGATGGGCGTGGGCGCGCAGCCCCCGCGCGCCCCGTACGACCCGCTGCCGGCGGCGCCTATGGACACAGCAGTCGTGGACTTCAAGTGTGTGTGTGCAACGTCGGTTGAGTGGACCATTTCTTTTATTAAGGGCAGCCGCCCGTGACCAGTCAACCGTCGTCGGTTTGGTCGCCAACCTTTTCGCTTAACCGCCAACCGCTGGATATTATCCGCCAGACCGCCGTCCGTGCCCAGCGAGTGGCGGAAGATCTCTTGTTTGCTTTTCGTAAAGGGCAGCCCGGATCTGAGCGTGGCGCAAGCCAAACAAGTGCCTCGGTTCCCGAATGATTGGCACCGCTCCGGGCCCTGAGGCAGGGGTGCCTTGGCCGTCAGGGAGCGGATATGACCCCCCAACCCCCACCTCAGGCACGCACACCACAGCAGGAGGGGCAACGAGGGAGAGGGCACACCGCGCCCCTCGAATCAGGTGAGGTCGTCGATAGATTGATGATTGAGGGTAGGTTTCACTACGTGAGGCGGACCCGAATGGGCAGATGCAGCAAACACACCGCTCGTGCGTGTTCCTGTGTGTCAGCAGGCGAAGTGACTTACAATTGGGAAAATCTTGTCGGGCCATTTTTGGTACACAATTTTTTGGGTCCCAGCCACCCCCCCTCCAAATGCCCCCCCCCCCCCCCCACTCCACCCCCACCCACCCAACTCCAGCCACACCCACATTCTTCAGTGGGAAATGTTTTGATAGGGTGGGGGTCACTCGTCACTCGGTCACTCGGGGATGTGCCCGGCACGTGTGCGGTCCCGTCCCCTGCCGTGCTGTCCTGCGGGTGTACACGCCAGCGCAGTGGCGGGTTGCGCCCCCTCCCAACGGGCGGATTGCGCGCGGGCAAGTCCAGTCGTTGTGCGGGCCCAGGGCAACCCCCGTGTACTGAGGGGCTGCTGCGGGGCCCGCATGCTACGACCAGGGGACTCCCCTCGACACCGAAGCGTAAAACGAGAGGGACGGGCGGACGAGATGCGTCCGCGTGGAACGGGCGAGTGTTTTGGGCCCCGTCATTAGGGAAGGGCTTGTTTTCACAACTCGGCACCGCTGCGGGGGGGGGTCCCCCAATTTAAAATATTGGGCCAAAATTTCCTCCAGGCCTTCAGCGGATCAAAAGTTGTCTCTGGGGCCTTCGGCGTCAATTGGTTTAGACCAACAATTTTCTTCGTCGGCTTCGGCGCCTCTAAAAACTCAGCACCACCGAAGGGGGGGTGAACCCCCCCAAAACAAAGCCCGTCATTCGGGATACGCATGACGCGGCGCGCCCGGTACACCCACGGCGCGACTATTCGGGCCACTAGAAGCAACCCGACCGGGAAGTTTCTGTGGTTTTCTGGTGGTGTGTGTGTGTCGGGGAGCAGGGGGGGAATCCAGGCAGGCCCTGGATCACCCCCTGAAAAGGGCCGTCGTGCCAGTCCTCCCCCCACGCAGTGAACGGTTTTAGCGACACACTGTGCTCGGTAAAACAGAAAGACAAAAAAGTCCAGCCTTGACAAGGGCCATAGGCTCACTTATGGGGGCCTTCCCAAGGCTGGACTTTTTTGTCATTCTCTTTTACTGAGCATAGTGTCTCGAGGAAACCTGGAAGTAATGCCCATCTCTTAAATATTTCATTAAGCAGAGCGTCGTAGGGGTCTCCGACTCTCCAAGACTGGCCCCCCTCGGGGGCGCCACCGGCGAGGGCTTCGCCGTTTGCAGGCCGGCGTGGGTTGGCTGACACGCCGCGATCTCGGGTTGACCCCCGACGACCCCCCGGAGCCCTTGGACCAATGTTGGGTTGCCATTTGGTGACAATGGGAGTACGTGTCAGTCCCTGGGCGCGGGGGCGATGAGGAGGGCCCGAATTCCCATCCCAACCCCATGCAAAGCAGCGGCCGGTGGTCGGGCAGTAGAGAGAGCCCGCAGGACGAGCATCAGGCGCCGCGCACGGGGACCCCAAGGCAATGCGACCCCCCGGGGGGGCCCAGCAGGGCTCCTTTTAACAACTTGGGCCCACTTGGGGGGGGGGGGGACGGGGGGTCCCACACCACCCACCCAACCCCCCCTGGACCCACCAGCCCCCCTGAAAAGATGGGGCCCTGTGTATCCCGAAGCATGAGTTTGTGTACCCAGTGCGTATCCCAAACGATGTTGTTGGTGCATCCGCTGTGTATCCCAAGGGCTGTGGGTCCCGCAACTGTACACAAGGCACCAAAATATGGGGGTGCCGGAATGTTCCTCACCCGACCCCCCCCCCCCCCCCACGCCCATGCAGTCGGCAAACCCGGCATGGACTCGGAGTGTGCATCTGGATGCACCTGTCAACGGCACGGGCAACAGCCCGTCTCCGTCCGGGACAGCCGACCCCCGGAGTATTCAAACAGGACAAGTCATCCAGGGGCTCCGTTGACACAGCCAAAACACGTTCGCGCCCACAGAGGGTCAGAATGAGCAGTGGCGAGAGGCCAATAGGCGCCGCCAAAAGGCAAACAATCAGATACCGAGGCCTTGTGCCAACCCCCCCCCCCCCCACCTGCATCTTTCCGGCCTCATCCCCCCGCCCCTTAGCAACGCCCTTGTCAGAGCAACAGCAGGTGTCGTTCCCGCAACACTTGGGACCATGTACTACTTTGCCCTTCGTAAACACGTCCCCGTGTCAGAGCAACGGAAGGTGTTGTTTCCGTCAAATTTTGGGATTTTGGTGTTGCTCTCGCAAAGGGGGGGGGGATGACTAGCGCCGTACCACTTGCCGCAGAGTAAGAATTTGCGCTGTTGCCCCCAGAACTCAGTAGGAAGCAGCTGCTCAGGAGGAGCCGGCCCCAGAACTCAGTGGGTAGGTCAGCACCGGCCACGTCCACCCCCTGCGCCACCGCGCTCCAGGTACGACGTGGTGGTGGTGGGCGGGGGCTCCGGCGGGCTGGCCTGCGCGAAGGCCTGCCGGGCGCTGGGGGCGCGGGTCGCGGCGGTGGACTACGTGGCCCCCTCCCCCGCGGGCACGGCCTGGGGCCTCGGGGGCACGTGCGTGAACGTGGGCTGCATCCCGAAGAAGCTGATGCACCAGGCGGCCCTCCACGGCGAGGCCCTCCGTGACGCCGCGGCCTTCGGGTGGCCCGCGGTGCGGCACCCGCACGCGTGGGCCACGCTGTGCCAGAACGTGCAGGGCTACATCGTGGGGCTGAACGCGGGGTACGAGGCGGAGCTGGAGGAGGCAGGCGTGGACTACTACAACGCGCGGGGGGCGTTCGGGGCGCCGCACGAGCTGGAGCTGACGGCCCCGGACCAGGACGCGCAGACGGTGACGGCCCGCTACTTTGTGCTGGCGATGGGCGGCCGGCCGGCGTACCCGGACATTCCAGGTCTGCGCGGTGGCCGGCGGCCAGGGATGCATTGGAAAGGGGGGGATGGGATGGGATGGGAGTGTGTCCAACACCTGCCAGGCACGCCAGACCGACCCTTTGCGTCGGTGGCCCGTGTCGCAGGCTGCCCCGCGCTGGACTCGGAGCGACTCAAACCACCACAGACCCAGTCCGAGACCGGCGCAGTGAAGTTTCCATACACGATGCCCATGCACATGCTCACCTGCATACACAACCATGTCAATCCATGGTCCTGACTGGGGGCGCTGGGGGCCCTACGCAAAGCCGTCAGTGGAGTATCTGCGCTCACCCGCAAGCAGTGGCAGCCACCGCAGGTCCCTGAACGTGCCACAGTGCGCTAGACACATGGGCAGCGGTGCACAGTCCGAGACATGATGCACGAGGTCAGGGCTGAGCCATCAGACCACAGGACCAGGTCTGCAGGTATTGAGACTGGTGAGGCTTGCCAGAGGACATCACACTCACCGCAGCTCCCACTTGGAAAGGGGGGGGGGGGGGCACGAAGGGCCGCCTATTCAAACTTGATTTTCCCTCAGCCAACTTCAGGTCAAGATTTTTTTGGGGGTGGGTGGGTCTCGGAGCCAAAAGACCCCCTCCCCCGCTTAAAAGCACAGCCTGCGGGGTACCCCCGCCCTCCTCCAGGGCGGCAGCCTATGCCCAGCCGCTGTCTCCAGGACGGCAGGTGCCGGCTTCAACGGCATTTGAAACCGGCAGTAACCGCCCCCCAACCGCTTTGGCAACCTAACTGCTTCTGGAACCACCTTTGAGGTGCCTTCCCTTCTCATGCTGCCATGCCGGCCACCAACAGGGGATGGGCCGTGGGTGTGGCAGGAATGGATCTTCTGATCGCGAGAGCGGTCTGAGTTTGCGAGCTGCTGCCGCAGAATTCAGATGAAAATCAGAGACTGGCCGATGCGAAACGTGAGATCAAATCTGCTTCGAGGGAATGGGATTGCAATGCACATGGCTCTGCACAGGCGGCGTTGTCACTACGTCTTTGAGCGCCGCTCACGACCCCCCCCCCCCTTCTCGCCAAAACAGCGCCCTGTCCAAACAGCGCCAGGTGCTGTTTCCGTCCCCTGCTGCCCCGACCGAGGACGAGTTGACGGTTGTTGCCGGATATCTCAGGGTATTCTCTATAAACTCGCAATTTTTGTGCGCCCACTGCTCTGCGGTACCATGTTTCTTGCGGGCCCTCTGGGCCCAGTTACGGGGGGCGGTACCAATGTCCGACCGCAAAGTGACGGAGCACGATCGTTTTTTTGTTTTGTTGCACAAGGGAAAGTCAGGGGTGTCCTTGAGAAGCCCAGTTTTCTTTTTGTTAAGGACAACCCCCAGGCAACCGCCAACCGCCAACCGCCGCCAACCGCTCACCGCCAACCGGAAAGTCCTGGTCTGTGCAGACAGTAACACATGCACCCAGAAACCCCCCCCCCCCCCTCGAATCATTGTCCGATTGTTCTGATTCGCTCCCCTCCTCACGTCAACTGCCCTGAGTCCGCTCACGCTCCGCAGGCGCCACGGAGCACGGCATCACCAGCGACGACATCTTCCAGCTCCCGGAGGACCCCGGCGACGTCCTCGTGGTCGGGGGGTCGTACGTGGCGCTGGAGTGCGCCGGCTTCCTCCGCGGGCTCGGCCACAACGTCGCGGTCATGATCCGCTCGATCCCGCTCCGCGGGTTCGACCAGGACATGGCGGAGCGCGTGCTGCGGGGCCTCGAGGGCACGGGCGTGCGCGTCCTGCGCCCGGCGGTCCCGGAGGAGGTGACGCGGGACCCCGACACGGGACGCAAGCGCGTGCCGTACCGCAGCGACGGCGGCGCGCCCGGGACGGAGGTGTGCCGGGAATGTGCGTGACCCCAGACGGACACTGTCTTCGGGTGTTGTTCCAGGGATTGGGGCGGCAGTGAGTTACCGTGCCAATACTTAGTGTTTGCAACAATACTTAGATCCCAGCACAAGATGTCGTTTTACGAAAAGAGGAAAAATACAAAAAAACATTAATTTTCTGCATGCCCTTCGCAAAAAAATCGGAAAATTTTTTTTGGCCCCCACCCCAAGGACGTATTAGTGGCGCCAAAATGAACGAAACATACTGCCCCGAAAAAGGAGGTCAAACGCAAACAAAAAAACACAAAAATGAAAGTTTTGGCTCAGTCAACCAAAAAGAGGTCCGCAAAATGGAATTCGGCAGCAAAAAATCACAAAAACAATATATGCTTCCCCTATTTTGGGTGCTTGTTCAAAAATTTTGCGTACATAAAATTCAAAACACCCAACGCAAAAATTAGTATTCCGCAAAACGTTAATATTGGCACGGTACAGTGGCAGTGACGATGGAAGTGACGGCATTATCACATACAATGACCGTAATCTCTGTTGCCACTCCCCCCCCTCTCGCTCGCTCGCTCGCTCTCTCTCTCTCTCTCTCTTCTCTCTCTCTCTCTCTCTCTCTCTCTCTCTCTCTCTCTCTCTCTCTCTCTCTCTCTCTCTCTCTCTCTCTCTCTCTCTCTCTCTCTCTCTCTCTCTCTCTCTCCCTCGCTCGCTCGCGCGCGCGCGCTCTCCCCCCCCCCTCTCGTGCGCTCATCCTCTCCAGTGTTACAGTGGGTCTCTGAGGTTGAGGCACCTCTCGCGCTACTTGTCAGGTGTGCGACACAGTGCTGTTCGCGACCGGGCGTCGCCCGTGCACCAGCGGCATCGGGCTGGAGCGGGCGGGCGTGCGCGTCGACGGTGACGGGTTTGTGGTGACTGACGCGCTGGACCGCACCAGCGCCGCCCACATCTTCGCGATCGGGGACGTGGCGGCCGGACGCCCGCAGCTCACACCGGTCGCGATCCAGGCCGGGCAGCTGCTGGCGCGGCGGCTGTTCGGGGGCGCGGGCCAGGCCATGCACTACAGCCTCGCGCCCACGACCGTGTTCACGCCGCTGGAGTACGGCTGCTGCGGCTACGCGGAGGAGGCCGCGGTGGAGGAGTTCGGGGAGGCGGCAGTGGAGGTGCGCGTGCCGCGTGCCGTGCACTGCTCCCTCTTGTACGCACGCAAGGGCCTGCCGGTGCAGGGACCGTGCCGGGCACAGGACAGGGACGTAGTAGAACGGCTGACAACCAACGAGGAGGGGGGGTATGCCCCCGGACCCCCCCCCCCTGGGACCCGGATTTCATGGCTGAGGGCCCTGGAAAAGGGGGGGGGTTACGGACAAAGGTGGCTGACTTCGCGCGGTCAGTGTCGCGGCCCATTTGAGGGGCAAACTTTCCAACGTTCCATTGGGGTCTGCAATGTCACCAATGCAGAAGGCACTGCTGTGGCTGCATACCCTCGACGGTATGGTATCCCCCTACCGCGTTGGGTCCCCAAAGCAGGGCAGGAGACAAATCGGCGGCATCGTGATCGTTATCGTTGTCCTCATCGTCATGCACCCCATCGTATTGGGGGTCGCCAAAGCGGAGAGGCGTGCAGTGGCGGCATAGTCCCTGTCCCTTCAACATCGCCTCTGGTAAGTGTGCCCGGCGGCCAAGGATGGTGGCGGGGAGCGCGCGCGCACTCGGATCAAGAGCGCCCCCCTCCCCCGGCCATGGCGGCATGCCACCCCCCCCCCCCCCCGTGGGTTTCAGGTTCCCACCCCCTCCCGCTGCTTTAAAGTGTGTGTGGGGGTGGCCATGGTGGTTGCAAGACAACAACAAATCACAGGTATGCCCCTTGCAATGTCACGATAGGGAAGGGGGGCGGTCTGGCGCGGGGTCTACTTGGCAACGGTAAATTGCCGTGGGTCACAGAAAAGACATGGTAACGGCCTTGGTAAACATTTGCAGAACGTTGCAAGTGTTACAACGATGTTGAGATCAGCGGCTTTGTTTTCTCTCGACCGAATCTCGCAAACACGGTCATGTCACCTGCTCCTTCGTGTTTGCTTTGGACACCCTGACACGGCGGGTAATGTGGCCACGACGCTGCTCTCTGCTTCGGGGTCCCGGGCACGCCCCCCCCCCCTTTGGCCCTGAAACCCGCCCTCCCCCGCCCCATACAGTGTGTTGTTGCAGTGCGTCGTTGCAGTGCGTTTTTCACACAGCGATTGGCACCGTTGTTCCTTCCCACTCCTCTTTGAAGTCATGTGTCGTGGAGTGGTTGCGATCCAGTGGCTCTTGGTAAGTGACCGTGTGAAACAGCGTACGCCGGCCAACGGTTCCGCCTGCACCTTCGCTTAGCCGTGCCGGGCGCGCCGGGCAAAGTTTCCCCCGTTGTCCGCCTTTCCCCCCATTTTTTTGTCCCCGTGTCTAGTGCCAGGGGACCCCAGAGAAGGCAGCAACCCCCGCCTCCCCCGGCAGACCCGCTGATTCCGCGCCTCGTCGGTTCGAATCCCGCAGGTGTTCCATTCCAAGCCCATCCCCCTCGAGTGGCGCCTGGGCCGCGGCGGCGAGGCCTACGTGAAGGTCGTCTGCCACGCCCCCGACGACATGCGGGTGGTCGGGTTCCACGTCCTCAGCCCCAACGCCGGGGAGATCACGCAGGGCATCGCCGTGGCGATGCAGGCGGGGCCCCTGTACAAGCGGCACCTGGACGCCACGGTCGGCATCCACCCGACGGTCGCCGAGGAGGTGACGAGCCTGACCGTGACGAAGCGGTCGGGGGCCAGTGCCTCCAAGGCCGGATGCTGAGGCTAAGGGCGCTGCCTGGGGCCCGGTGGCGAGGCACACCCAAGTGTGTGCGCCACAGGGGGGCCAGGCAGCAGCTTTGCCATGTCATGTCGTCTCAGGGCGGCCGTGACGTCTCACGTCCCGGCCACGGTTTAGTGGCGAATTTTCTGTACCGGGGGTTCGGGGGGGCTTGAGAGGCCAAACAACAAGTCTGTTCCCTTAAAATCGACCCCCAATTTCGGGCCCTCTGAATACAGTCCATTTTTTCCCGAGGAGCAGTGTTCTGTTGTGGGTGAGGGGGTCGGTCGAGCGGAGGAGCTGGGCTGCCATTCCGCCCCCCCCCCCCCCCCCGGGGTAACGCTAAGCCGTGGCCTGGTCACGTGGCATCATATCATGTGGTCTTGTGTGGAGCTGGATGCAGCGTTCCCCCGCACGCCGACACCTCTTGGCCCTTTGGTGGTGGTGCTCTGGTCAATGCCCGCAGCTGGGGCCCCTGGCGCACCGGAGTTTCGGGACGGAGAGGAAACGTCGGCCACACTGTGCGGGAACCGCAGCACCCTCCGTGCGGGTGTCGTTGTGCTGCAGGCGGTGCGGGCGTTCGTGCCGTTGTGTCTGCGTTGCACGGGAGCGTGCGCCGGCGGAAGTGCCGCGTTGTGTTGTGCATTGCGTCGCGGGGGCGTCCGCTTGTCGCGTCGTGTCGCGTCTGGGTACGGGGGTCCCGCAGGAAGAGACACGTTTTGGGGTTGGTTGTGATGGTGGCCCGGTCAATGGCCGCAATTTGCCCCCCCGGAGCACTGAACCACAATGCTCCGAGGAGACGCCTTCCTTCGTTCTACCATATGGGGGCGCACTGCGCGCTGTGCGCCCGCTGTGCGAAAGGTAGCCCCCCCCCCCCTTATTATCACGCACCGAAATGACATCATGCATGCATGATAATATATTGGGCATGCTGAAATAATTTCACGCATGCATCTTGCCCGCCTGAGTGTTCCACAAATGACAAGGCAAAACACTGTGGCAAAACACTGTGGGAAATGTGTGGGATAGGTCTGACGTGTAGGTCTTTTCGTGCCACTGTGTTCTCACACACAGGACTACTCAGATTCTGACTCAGTCCAAAAACTCAGATAATGAGTTAAAAACAAACTATATTTCTCACGAAAGGTGCCAGATTGCGGTCTAAATCTGCTGTTTTTGCCCTGTGGACGTAGCTCCCCCGGTGGTTTGCAGGGTTGTCACGGGAAAGGTCACTTACTATTGGGCGTTGTGCGTGCGCTGTGCCCGCGCTGTGCAGAAACGCCGCCTATGCCTCATGCAGAGGAGTGTGCGACATTGCCCCGGAAACCACCAGCCCAGCCTCCTCCGTCCCTGTACGGTCCGTCCTGGCTTTTGCGCTGCCGCATTCAGGCGGCTGGCGGGCTCTCGTGTATTTGCCTCTCCCCGTGCACGCACGTGCGTGCGTGCGCGCGCGCGTGCGTGCGGCCGTGTGGTTCGGTATATTGTGCGAACGCGAGTTGACGAAGATGGGGGCGTTCCAGTTTTGGCAGTTGACCGGCGGAATGCCCCTCGTTGTCGCAGTGCTGGTGTGCAGGGCCGTCTCACATTGTGTGGTGTCGTTTCGTGTCGTGTCGTGTCGAGCATCTTCCACGAGCTGACAATTTTTGGCCCTTTGGTGATGGTGTTCCAGTCAACGCCCGCAGCCACGGGCCCTGGAGCACCGGAGTTTCGGGACGGAAGTCATTGTCTGTGTCGCACCATCTCGACCCTGCATCATTGATCATTCCGAGGATTCCACGTGAGCCTGGCGTGGGTTGTGATGAGGGTTCCGTCATAGTGCTGTGGTGTGCTGTTGGTTGCAGGCTGCTGGTGTGTTGTGGTGTTGTGTTGGCGCGGTGCGGCGCGGTGCGGTGCTGTGTGGTGCGGGTTGCGGGGTATGGGTGTGGTGTGGTGTGGTGTGGTGTGCTGTTGGTGCTGTGTTGTGTCGTGGCGTGTCGTATCGTGTCGTGTCGTATCGTGTCGTGTTGTGTTTTGTCGTGTTGTGTTGTGTTGTGTTGTGTTGTGTTGTGTTGTGTTGTGTTGTGTTGTGTTGTGTTGTGTTGTGTTGTGTTGTGTTGTGTTGTTTTTCTTGTGTGGCTTTCTGGTGTTACGGTGTGGCACAAGGTGGGATTTGCTTGGCAGACTGGTCATGAGATTTCTCTTCGGATTGCGTTTGCCTGTTTCTTTCCCTGTTGCCAGCACGCCCCAGTCCAGTTGGATGCACCTTTTAGGGCGAAGGTACACGTCACCATGACCTGCCTCGATCTTGGAGTCGCGCGGGGGTAATGAGGTGGGGGCCAACACCGCGCACACCCGAACACACGGAGTGGAACGGGATCAGGCAGAGCATCAGGTTTTGGGCGGCAGAGTTGGCGGTGGTTCATGGCGGGCCGCCGGCGTTTGATAGTTCCCCGCCAACAGCCCCTGCAGGTCCGGAGGGGGCGGTGTTGAAGTTCAGGCGTACCGGGTCACGCACAAATCCTCCTGAAGTACCGCCCTGGGCACGACGGTACAAAGGCATCCGCTGCGCGTGGACTGAGTTCTGTTTTTGTTGGCTGACCGGGCAGTCGTATCCCCCCTTCTCTGCCCCGCCTGCTCCAAGCGCACTTCTTTCTGCGCATCGGTTTTTGCGGTGCCGACTCACGACCGGCGCAGCCACAGGCAGAGCTGCTGTTTTTGGTCTCTGCTTCGTGCTGGGCCACCGGGGGCTGGGCCGAGGGTTCGGGCACGCTGTCAGCGTTGCACTGTGCCCCCAGGCAGCCCCACCCCAGCCCCGGCGGATGTAAGCCAACTCCCCCAACCACCACCATTGCACAACCGCTTGCGCCGTCCACCCACAACGGCAGTGGTCTGGGCACCCACCTTCTGTCAACCGCTTTTGTTGCCGTTACCACCGTGGACTGCCTCCCACCGCCCTCCCCCTTAGCAGTAACCGCTTCTGTAACCGCCCCGCACAGCTGCGACGCCCTCTTCTTCAGGCGATCTTCTTCAAGCGAATTCCCCGCCCTGCCCCTGTCCCCAGCACGACGACCCTCTGTTGTTGTCCCCATCCCCCGGGCTGACGGGCTGACCGCTTTTGGGTTCAGCCGCGCCCGCGGAATGTGTGCGCACCCCTTTGTACCGTGGCCCCTTCCCCCTGCCAGTCCCGTTTGCGCAGGGCAGCGCTGCTCTGGGCTCCATTCCGCTACTTGTTGAGCAAAACCGAAAGGAGGTGTCGCCAAACTGTTCGGCCCAGATCGGCACCTGCACCTGCGCCCGCGGAATCGGTGGGACTGTTTTCGCTGCATCACACCCTCACCGAAGGGCAGTCCCGCTGGAAGGGGGGCATCAACGCTGGGGGCGGTCCGCCGGTTGGTATTTCCGGTGTGACGCATTTTGAGGGGGCGTACCGTGCGCTGTGCACGCGCTGTGCCCGCGCTGTGCGAAAAGCTGGCTGTTCTCCACCACCGGGAGTTCGGTAAGTTCAGAAGATTGAAAGGACGTCATTGAATGGCCGCTGCAGTGGACGGGGCTATAGGGGGCAGAATTTAGGTCCCTGGGACCCATGGCAAGCATCAGATGTTTGAATTTTTGAGTTTTGAATTGATTGTGCATGATTCCGCAGGTGGGTGGTTTTCAGGGTTGTTACCTGGATAATCACCGTAATAATTAGCGCTGTGCCTGCGCTGTGCGAAAACGCCCCCTGATTGTGCTTTGGCGGAGGCGTGCCTCCGAGGCCGTGGGTGGGGGGTATGGCGTGGCATTGGATGTGCCCTGCGGTGTTGGAGTCCTTGCGGCCTCCTCACGCTCCCCGTGTTCAGGGCCGGGGGCTTCGAGCTGGGGACCCTCGCCTCAGCCCTCCGTCGGGGGGCTTTGGTTGCGGCGTTGTCTGCCCCGCGGTGTTCGGTATGTGGGTGGGGGGGAGTGTGGAAGGGGGCAGGGGGGGGGGCAGTGGTGCAGTTGTGTGGGTGGGAGCAGAATGCCTGTCCCATGCTGCCCCGCCAGCGCTGATGGGCGTCGCATTCGGTCGCCCCCCGACCGTGCGGGTTGGAGGGTTGATGATGTGCGAGATGGTAACACAGGGTCTCGGTTCCGGATCACTGAGTGCTACCCCTGAGTGGGGCGCTGCAGTGTTCGGTCTGGTGGTCCTGGTAGATTTGCCCCGCGGCAGAACCTCGCTCGTGTGTGCTTGGGGGGGGGGTTGGCACAAGGCCTTGGTGTTGGTTTGTTGGCGGCGCCTACTGGCCTCTCGCCACTGTTTCCGGGTCTTGAGTTGGGGGGGGCTGGGGGTTTGGTCGTTGGTTCGTTTGTTTCCTCACGAAGTGTGTGGGTTAGGGGGATTGGAGCAGCACCAGCAAACGACAAGAACAAGAGCGCAAGCATCCAGGCCATTCTGAGGACCAAACGAATGTCGGACTCTGAATCCGTGCACTTAAGGTCGCTCACACGGGGCGTGACGAAGGCATCAGCGTCAATCTGGAGTAGGGAGGGCGGAGGCGTATGCCCGTGGCAGTGCTGCCTCTCGGGTGTACGGACGGGGCGAGCGCACACCAGGGGACTGTGCGCGCGACGCAACAGAGCACCAGCAAAATCCCGACGACCCTTCTGGGCCCTGTACATACACATCAGAGACGCTGTTCCCAGTCGGGGGGGGCGTCTCGTAGCCGGCCCGCATTGCTACGGGGTGTTCAGGGGCGGGGCGCACACTGTGGCAGTAGGTCAGGGTGGCAACTGTAGGAGTACTTTCACAGTTCGTCCCAGCCTGTCTGCCTTGTACACTTTTGGGGGGCATTTGGGGATCCGCGTCTACAAGCGTCTGAGGGGGCGTACCGTGCGCTGTGCACGCGCTGTGCACGCGCTGTGCGCGCGCTGTGCGAAAAGTTGGCTGTTCTCCACCACCGGGAGTTCGGTAAGTTCAGAAGATTGAAAGGACGTCATTGAATGGCTGCTGCAGTGGACGGGGCTAAAGGGGGCAGAATTTAGGTCCCTGGGACCCATGGCAAGCATCAGATGTTTGAATTTTTGAGTTTTGAATTGATTGTGCATGATTCCGCAGGTGGGTGGTTTTCAGGGTTGTTACCTGGATGATCACCGTAATAATTGGCGCTGTGCCTGCGCTGTGCGAAAACACCCCCTGAGACGTGTGCCTCTGACTCGCATTGCGGATCACTTGTTTGCGTTTGTGTGTGTCCGTAAGTTCGTGTGTGTGTGTGCCTGTAGAGACAGGGCCTCTGTGTGCTACAGGGGGCTGTCTGCATCATGGCGACTGAGTTCCTCATGCCCTGTGAGTGGTACCTGGAACACGGACCGCCGGGTGTTGTGTGGGTCAGGTATCCATGGGGAGGAGACGAAGAGGAGGGCCTCCGCCATGATTCTGAGCCGGGTAGGCCCGAGGGGGTCACCCTGCCGACGACGCGCCCAAGTCGGTGGGGGCCGGCAGGCACCAAGGGGCTGGCGAGCGGGTGCGCCCTACCGGGGGACCGCATCCCCTCCTCCTCCTCCTCCTCCCCGCGCCGACCTGTCTGCACAGGGCGCGAGAGGCTCTTTGTATCATACGTCTATCCACCTGGAGATCTGCTTTTCTTTTGCTTTGCCATGCACTGCTGCTGTCAGCGCCTCCTGCACTGCGATCAGTGTTGACTCCAGCGTCCGTGGCTCTTTTTGTTCACAAGTAGCGCTGCTCTCAGCACTGCAAAGTAGACTGCTTCCGCTGCTGCTGCTGCTGTGCTCCCGTCATTGCTACTGCCTCCAAGAGGCACTTCCCTTTGTACTGATGATCGCCCACGTGGGGCGTTACTGCAGCGAGTGTACTGGCTCTCGCAATGGCCTCCCCCACTGCTGCCATCAGTATCGCTGCCAGTGACAGCGGCGAGGGCCTTTGAAGTTGCTGCAGCAATCAGGTTGACGGTGCTACCATTCTGCTATTTCTGGTGCCGTTGCCACGGTTATACCGCATATCGGCATGGCTGGTGATGGTGCTGGTTTCCAAGTGTTATAGGGATATCATTGTCCCACTGCCTGCTCTGCCAATATGATGCAGCGCTGCTAAAGTCCCTCTCCAGGACGTTGTGCTGTGGATCTCACACAGCTGTGGGCAAGGTGGGAAATGAATTTCGCTCCGCACTCTGGACCCTTCCCCATGAGACAGCTTTTGCACTTCCCTTCATCATTGCGCGCAAAGCCGCTGTATGTGCGTGCTGTACTGCATCTGTGGATAGGGCTGATAGCACCCCCCCCCCTCTGCCGCCTGATGTTTGCCCCAATGCACCAATGTAGGGCTGCGGGGATGTGGGAGAGTTCGGCTCTGGCCCGTGGCGCTGTGTGTGGGATTTAGGGTGCTGGGCCATATGGGTGATGGTCTATGGGACTGTGGGGTTGTGATGGTAGAGGGATGGAGTGTGGGGCCATGGGCCTGTGTGGCGGCCCTGATGACATTGGGAGGGACACCAAACCTGATGCAGGTGGGGGAAATGAGGTCCGCAATTTTCTGCAATTTTCCAAAATTTCTTGCAATTTTCTGCAATTTTTCGGCCATGTTTCTGCCTTGCCCATCTTACGTGCCTGTTGGCACCCGTTGCTGTCAATGGTGAACCATACTAGTGTGCACAAGTATGCAGAACGATGAGACTCAATTTTGTCCACCCTTGAAAATGACTGAACGGTTCCTTCCTGTGCCACAGGGCCATGCTGCAATGCGTGTCTGATAACTGCCATTTGCTGATGTGTCAGAGGGAGTTGCACGCATCGTGCACGCACCGTGCAATGTTTCGATATATGTGTTTTCATGGGCACTGTTTTTCCCCCTCTTCCAAGTAACCGCGAAAACCCACCCGGAAGTAACAAAAATCCCTCCTGGAAGGCAGAAAGAAACACCAGGTATCATCCAAAGGCTGGCGACCATCCACAAGCATTTGGGACCACCCGCCAAAGTGGTTTGCAGTGGGCCTCTTCATCGGGGAAAATCTCCAGAAACATCAGAAAGGTGCCGCACCGTGCGCGCCCCGTGCGGCACCACCCTCTCACACTCCGTTCCTCTTTTTTTTTGCCACCGGCAATATGGCATCACCCATCGACCTTTTGTACCCCCCTCCCCCCGTGTCCACCGAACGCTGTGTCCAACAAACACTTCCGTTCGGACCGTATTTTTTTAAGGACCTGATTTATTAGGTAGTTAATCAGGTACCGGGCGTAAGGCACCAAAGCAGTTGACCACGGCCAACAGGCGCCCCCTTGGCGGGACACGAAGAAGCGAGGGCAAGACCGGCCGAAGTTGCCGTGGCGGAACTATTGGGAACTGCTGCAGAGCCGCAGTGGAGAGACGGAGTGGTCTGGCGTTGGGGTCACGGACAAGGACAGCCCGAGCCCCAATCCGAAACGGCCCGAGGCAAGGCCGGTTTCAAACAAAAAACCGCAACCACAGGAATGCAGCAGCAGCGGCAGTCAGAGACAACAGCATCCAGACAACAGCTTCTGCACTGCGGTGACGAATTGCAGGGGAGGATGCGAGGACGACCAGGCGAGGCTGCGGGTCAGTGTGGTGTGCCTTGGCCTGATTGTTCTTGAGTGCATGGGCAACACGTCTCACTCAGCATTTGTCCGAACTTGTTGCCCACAAAATGCCCATTTCCGTCTTCTCCCCTGATTACTATGTGGTCGGCAAATCTGGCATCTCTGAGGCCCAGGCGATGGCGGCATACCTCGGCGGCTCCGCCTTCCAGACACTCGCCGACAACCCCATCACCGCCTACCGCCAGCTCGTGCAGCAGTACGCCAAGGACCTGTACGGCAACGTGGTCAGTCCCGGCGTTGCCTCAGCGGAAGCCAAGGCCGTTTTCATGAAGTCGCCTGTCTCCGCCTCCTTGTCTGGCTTGGCTCCCAGGTGGCCCTCGTTGTGTTGCCGCACGCAGTGATGGGTGGGTGCATTGGGTGGATGTGGTTGGGGACACGGTCTACCCCTCCCCCTCTTTGTCCAGCCCCCCCCCCCCCCCCCCTTGTCCATCCCCCCCCGGGGGGGGGGGGGGGGGGGGGCGTCACTTGGCCCATGAACAATAAGAAATCAATAGGGAATCACAGGCGCCGAAGGCGCTTAAGATAAATTTTGATTGGGCACACTGGAATTCAGGTTATTGTTGTGGTATCCGTCCCCCCTGGGGGTGGGGGGGACCGTCGTCCCTGGGGGTGGGGGGGACCGTGGACACATGGGGGGCGGGGTACGTAGTTTTTTGTGAAATTGTGAAGTCCCTGACGCTGCGCGCCTCCGCCGCGTCCGTCGTTGCGGACCTGCACGTGTACGTGCTGGACCGCGGGGGGCACCGGGTCCTGGACTGCGACGTCGCGCAGCACCCGCTGAGTGCGGAGGTCACGGCGTTGGACGGAGCCGTTTTGCGGACCTCAGGTGGTGCTGCGCCTCCTGTGTCGCAGAACATCCATGGTGAAAGGCAGGCCAGTGGTGAATCGAAGGAAAAGACGAAGGAAGAGGAAGGATTCACTTCCGTGGTTCTCAGCGGCCGACCGCCTTACTGCGGTTGGCCAAATCACTGCCTGGCGCCATCGTTTGAATGTCTAGTGACATGAAACTCATCACCAACCACCGTCAGGTTGGACATCAACTGTAAACAGCCAACTGCCGTCAATGACCATCAACCACCATCCGCCAACTGACATTCCTCTCACCCCCCCCCAAGGGATGCTGGCGGTCAGAACATATCTCTGGGCCCCAGTTTGCTGTTTCTTGGCACTGAGCTGAGTTTTGCCCATCAGAGACTGTGTGTATTGCATGAGTCCTTTGGCCGGTGCATGCGATGCACGTGTGGCGCAGGAACAGCCCCGTCCGAACGGGGTCACTCGAGCCCTCTGTCTATGCCCTTCGGTGCGGGGTCTCAGGATCGTCGGCGTGGGCACCAAGCGGATCCCGAAGTACTGGATTCTGCTGGGGATCTCCTTCTTCGGCGGCGACGAGGACGATGTCGGGCTGGTGGCGGCCACCGGCGCTTCGATCCTCTCGGCCCCCATCATCAACCCAATCCGCATGATCGAGAAGCAGCAGCGCGCCTACCTCAAGCAGGTGTGCCAGGCCTTGTCCACCCCCTGCCCCGTGCACTCATGCGATTCCCTGGAGTCATAGGGGGCGCACCGAGCGCTGTGCACGCGCTGTGCGAAAAGTCGGCTGTTTTCCACCACCGGTAGCCACGGGTCCCAGGGTCCTGAATTCTGCGTCCCCCGATGCTGTTTTGAACTGATCATGCGTCCTTCTGTAGGTGGGTGGTTTTCAGGGGTGTTCCCGGGATAAACAACGTGATAATTGGCGCTGTGCCCGCGCTGTGCGAAAACGCCCCACAACCCCCCCCCCCCTCCGTGTGCCGCCACTCTCGTGGCACCTGTGATCCCCCCCCTCCTGCCTTCCTACCCGCCCGCTCCTGACCGTAACCTTGAAGGCCTGGCCAATTCAGTGCTAGCGCCGTGCAAAGGCCGGAAGGATGCGTAAAGGACACCGCAGTGGAACGTAGGCCCGATGTCTTGATCAACAAACCGCGGCCAAACCAAACATGAGGGCACAGAGAAAGCTGCATATTCGCCGCAGCTGTGAGAACTCCTGAACGCTGCTGCATATGCGAACCAGGACATGCATGTGTGGAGTGCTCTTTGACCTGCGCGCGGCCCCCTCGTTGCGACCACAACGCCCTTACCGCAGCACTTGCCGTTTCCGCAGCTTTTGGACCCGCGGTCAGTGGGTCAGGCATCTGCTCCTGCTGCCCTCCTGTGCCCTGACCCTGGGCTCGTATGCTGGCCTCCCCTTCCCGACAAGGGAGGGGCCACTTGCTGCTCTGCCGTCCCCGAGAAGGGGGGAGGGGGTGCGGGGGGTGCCCCCCTCCCCGCCGTCCGCTGTGGGCCGTGCCACCGCGGGGTACGGCTGCCCCCTGTTCATCCCTGTTGTGAAAAATGATCGCAGACCCGAGGGCCGCGTGGGACCCCCTGTGCCCGCCGTGGGGCTGGGGGTGGTATTTCAGGGATACCGGTTGCCGTCCTGCTACGCGCTTTCAGCCCTGCTGGTCCTTTGGAGGTGGAGGTCTGGGGTTCATCTGACGACTAGTGCATTCATGATGCAATGGTCACTGCTGGCGTCTTCTTGCGGCGCGTGAGAACGGCACCGCTGTCAGCACAATGGTGGGTGTTGTTTCCGTCAGATTCAATTCTTTTGCTGTTGCTCTCACAATAGGGGGGGGGGGGGGGTGGCCCACCCCTATACATGAAACCGGGTGCACTCGGCACCAGCTGCACTGGATTGGGGGATACTGGGCACTGCGTGATCGCACACACACACACGAATGAAAATCTGCTGCACCACGGTGGAGTGTCCGGCATCGTGAGCACATCAGCAGATGTGGCTGCGACACAGTTCAGCTCGCTCCTGTGCGACCGCTTGAAATCAGGCCTACACAGGCCACAGCACATATGGCACGGACAGTGTGGTGCCGGGCAGGCATAGGGCCAGGCCATGGTGTTTGGCCACACCAGGCGGGGAGGGGGGTGATTTGGGAGACTCATCGGCCCAAGATTTTGCCTGCCACCCCAAAATGGCATACCCTTACCCAGGGGAGAGGAGCAGAGGCCGGTCCCTGGTTTGGGGGAAATTGTCCTCTGGGAGAAACCCCCTCCCCAGTTTCCAGATTGGGGATTTTCGTCCCTGAGGACAGAAATCCCACATTTGGGGACCGGGGAGGCGGTTCTCCCGACAGTGGTCCTGGTCATTTTGACAACCCAGGTTCGATTCCCGGTATGTTCAAGAGCAGAAATCCCCCGTTCGGGAGCCGGGCAGGGGGTTTCTCCCAAGAGGACAATTTTCCACTGTTCGGGAACCGGGGATGAGGGGTTGTCCTTTGGGACAAAGATTCCACATCTGGGAATGGGACAGGGGGGTTTGAAGGGCGTCCACCAGCAACCATCATTTGCCCCAGATGGGGAAGTGGTATACGATAGGGTCGGTGCCGAATGGGGGGTTTTGTCCTCTCGGGCGGAACCCCCTCCCCGGCTGCCAAATGGGGGATTTTTGTCCTCGACAGTCCGGTTGCGATTCCTAGAATGTCTGGGTGTGTGTTTCCTTCCCCATTGTTGCCGCCTGCCGCTCCTCTGCTGCTGCTGCTTGTTGCAGCCCTGCACTGTGTGAGGCCAGGCCTAGCGGGTGGATGGGGGTGTCCTGGATGGGACGTGTGACTCTGCCCAACTCCCGCCTACACAACCCTTGCCAGGTTGCGGCTGGGGGATCACCCCACCAAGGAGAGGTATGGGGAAATTGTGCAGCCCTTCAAGGTTGCACGAATGCTGTGCAGCCTGTTCTCTTGATTAGCTGTGCGCAGTTTGGGGTCAGTATGCGTACTCGGCCGAGGTGCATGCGTTCCGGCGTGCTTAGGCTCTACATGCACATGGTCACGCCTATGTTGAAGCCATCATCATTGTCATGACCATTATCATGGATGTGAGTCATTCTGCATGCCCCTGGTCTTGCCCTCTCTTGTAGAGGCCTGGCTAGACACCAGGCGGCATCCTCTGTGGTATCAACCGAAGAAGACAGTGTGCCCCGACCTCTGTGAGGGAGCGGCCTGCCTTAGGGATGCTATATTGTATTGGTCTTGTTCCATAATCTGTAAGACGCCACAGCCCTTGGGCTCTCACCTTAGAACTCTGCAGGTCCTGTAGACTGAAAGCAAAAAAAAAAGCAGCCAGTCTTCTTGATTCGTGTTGTGCTCAAGTCGTGAAAGCCCGTCCTGTTTTCGACATCGCACCGCGCACCTCACGCCGCCGTCTCTGCACTTGGCCTGGCTCACCCCCCGGGTCGCCCTTCGCGTCCCCCACTCCCACGCAGACCGGCACAGCGAAGCCCGTCCTGGACATCGTGCGCGAGAGCGCGGCGCAGCGCTTCCGGCCCCTCTTCCGCGGCACCGTCCCGCTGATGGGGCACTCTTTCGCCAGCGCCACCCTGGGCCTCGTCGGGCAGCCCAGGCTCCAGAAGTACATCCAGGCGGAGCTGGGGGCCCAGACGCGCCTCTCCGGCTTGACGACCAACCTCATCGCCTCCGCGGCCGTCAGCCCGCTCTACGTCGCGCTGACGAACCCCCTGTCGCGGCTGGAGGTGATCATGCAGACCACGCCCATCGGCGGGCGGCGCATCGCGGTGCGCGACGCACTCGCGGAGGTCGCGGCGGACCGCCGAAAGTTCGGGCTCCGGGGGCTCTTCCGTGGGCAGGGGATCGGCACGGCCAAGGCGGTCGTGTCTCTGACGCTGTTCCACGAGGCCCGCATCTTCCTGACGGACTTCTTCAAGGAGCGGAACGCGCGGGCGTCGCTCGCGCTCCCGCGGCACCCGCCCGCGATCGGCCAGTGCGAGGGCCTGTGAGGCACGCCTGACGCACCGATACAGCGGCCCCCGGTCCCGTTCCTTGACCCCTTCCGGTGGGCGTCAGCGGCCCGGTGCGCCGACAGCGCCGCTGGTGCCCCTTCATTTCGTGTGTTCGTGTGCGCGCCATCAGCTTCGGTGGTGTTTCATCTCGACCCAAAGCACGCCATCGGGCTCGGTGTGTACCGGCATGCCCTTATGCCTGTGGAGTTACCCCCCCCCCCCCACACACAAGCTGAAAGAGGGGTATATATCGGCATGCTCTTATGCCTGTGGAGTACCTCTATACACACGCTGGTGGTACTGTACTCGGTTGTACACTCGATGGTTGTTGGGCTTGGGTCGACGATTGACCTCGGCATGAAATGTGTTGGATACAACCACTTGTACGCACGCCATGAGCTCAGACACCTCAACACCATGTTCCACACCAAACAGCGCTTGCAGCCTCACCAAATCGGCATTTTGATTTAGCCAATCATACAAATCAGTCTTACCAGCAAGACAATCTTCATTTCTGTAGTTGTACCAGGGGCGATGCTCGGCCTGTGTGGGCACGTCTCCCCAAGTTGCAGGCACACGCGCAACAAGAAGGCTCTCGCTCTGAGCTGTGCGATGAGCACGTGTGAGGTGCTATTGCCACCCCACACCATGTTTTTGGGTGGTATCATACGCTGATAATGCATGTGAGGTGGTGTATGTGTGCGCGCGCGCGCGTATGTGCGTGCGGTTTCGGTTTTTTTTTTCGGCGCCCGGGCTGCCCGTCCCTTTCGTCGCCCCTCTTCTCCTCGTCACCCGGTACCAACGCCGGCCACGGCCGGCACGCACTCGCGCTCGGACACCTCCCGCTCCGGCATGACCGGGGCCCTCGGGCGCCACTGCGCGGCAAAGCGCACGTCCTCGTCCGCCCCCGTCGGTGTCGTCGGTGCCGGTGTCCGAGGCCGCCTCCCCGTCCCCGGCGTCCCGCGAGGGGCTCCCGATGGCGGAGCGGGTCCCGTCCGACATGTCGGAGCCCGACGGCATTTTCTCGTCCGATGTCATGTCCGGCGGCCGCGTGGGTTCGTGGGGGAGGTGCTCGATCGGGCACTTGTACAGCCGCGGGTGCCTCCCCGGCCTGCGTCGCGGCCTCTGTCTCGGCGCCGGGGGTCGTCCGGCACCCGCGCGGACCTCGCGGCGTCGCTCGCGCACGTGCGGAGCCCCCCCTTGTCCCGCAGCGCCATGCGGATTTATAATGTCCGGCAGCGTCCCGAGGTCCAAGCTCCCACTCTTGTGTGGCCACCTGCTGAAGAATGCAAAGCTCAGATGGGGCATGGCGTGGCCAGAGTTCCACTCAACAATTCGGCAACCCGGAGTCCGGGGTGGGGAAGATGGGATGGGGTGGGAAGGGGTGGACTCCCCTAACAACACAAAAGTGCGAGAGGCCCAGCCGAGGCTACAAACTAACATCACCAGCGATGTTGTTAGATGAGCCCGGCTCTGAGAGAGCACCTGGGCCCTGTACCATATTGTTATCAATCAAAGGTCCTGCGCCGTGCATTCAACGTTATTGGTCCTACCGCGGTTTTGCACCGGCGGTGGGCCGCTGGCCCCCCATTGACACTCCTCTCCGGCGGGCTCCGCCGCGCCGTGGGGGATGCTTGGCTCGTTTCTGCCGGGGCTCCCTTTGCTCTGCCACAGGGCATTGAAGGGTGGCGTCTGGTGGCCATTCAGCCCTGGAATCCCGAAGCAACCGCTGAAATGGGACGGGTACCCCTGGGCCCGACCGTCGTGCCAGACAATTTCCGGGACGCAGGCCCTGGGCCCAGACCGGGACAACCTGCACACCAATGCATTCAATCTTTCGAGCCTTCAGCGCACTGCCAGTCTCCAACTGTCGGATGTTGGTCACTCCCTCTCGTGCTTCGATCAACTCTTGGGCGGGTGGTGGGCTGGGCTGCCCCATTTTTTTTTACCATTTTCCGTGCCTCAAAAAGCGCAGCATTGGACGCTGTGCGCGCGCTGTGCGAAAAGCTGGCTGTTCTCCACCACCGGGAGTTCGGTAAGTTCAGAAGATTGAAAGGACATCATTGAATGGCTGCTGCAGTGGACGGGGCTATAGGGGGCAGAATTTAGGTTCCTGGGACCCATGGCAAGCATCAGATGTTTGAATTTTTGAGTTTTGAATTGATTGTGCATGATTCCGCAGGTGCGTGGTTTTCAGGATTGTTACCTGGATCATCACTGTAATAATTGGCGCTGTGCCCGCGATGTGCGAAAGCGCCCCCTATGATTGTATTGGAGTAGATTACTGCATTAGATCGGCGACTGGTTGATAGGGTGGATGGGTGTTTGGATGATACCTAGTGTTTCTTTCTGCCTTGCAGGGGGGATTTTTCTTTCTTCCCGGTGGGTTTTCGTGGTTACTTGGAAGCGGGGAAAAAACAGTGTCGGTGGTTGGGTTCCAACAGCCCCCCCCACCCCCCCTGTGGGGGTGGATCTGGATGGGGGTCTCTTCAATCACCCCCCCCCCCCCTCGCGCCCCCCTCCAAGCCCTGATGGTCACCAACCAGCCTTTCTGGAACACCCCTCCTTGCTCCCTCCCTCCAACCGCTGTCCATTGCTGTCCGCTCTGCCATGGGCTGTAAATAGGCTGTGGGCAGCAATGCGACCCTCCAGCCGGCACAAGGTCGGAAAAGTCATGCCTGAGCCCAACAGCCGTCCCAAGTGCGGGCTCAAGTCACTTTCGCGAGGTGAATTTTGGCCGGCAAGTGCACACACTCCCTCTCGCAGCACCCCTGGGGTGCTGGGCGATGGCCCCTTCGCATGGCCACGTGGAGTGCATCCCACGCCCTGACCCGCGTCCCCTGTGCCTGGCACTAGGCCCCTGGCCTGGTCCAGCCTCATCTATTAAGCCCGTCCACCCGACAGTGAGAAGGAAGATTGGTGATTCTTTTGCTGCGACGGGCCACTCTTAGACGCTCTGGAATCTCTGGGTTTTAGTGTGTTTTCCTGCCTGCTGGTGCTGGGTGGCTTGAAGTGCCTATATTGTTTATTCCCGGCTGCTCAATCGGGATGACCATTTTGTCCTGACAGGTTGCATCGGGTCCCAGGTGGATGAGATTGTCTCATAGCAGATTGATCTTGTTGCTGATTGCATGCCGGTACAACCCGCTGGAACATCAGCGGGCACTGCCGAGGCGGGGGCATCTGGTATCTACTACCGACCACGATGGTGCCCCCAGCCTCATCCAGCACCTGCTTTCAGATTGGCCGTCATCAGACGCCGTTGGTGTTTAGTCCTCCTCTCCCAGCTCCTCGCCTTTGCTTCCTGCTCCTTTCGCCCACATGGAAGCGTTTCGGAGGGCTAGTCCCTCTCTCTTTTGCCTTTAGCCCTCCCCCCGAGGGCCGACTGTCTGCCAGCGCCGGAGTAAAGGTGCGTATGCCAGGCGCTTCTGGAACATTATGCCCCTGTGCGGGGTCCAGTCGGTTCCAGCCGGCCCCATTGATTGATTTGAGTGCTGCAGTTGTGCTTGTTGTGCACCTGGAAGTTGCCGTGTACGTGTGGGCTGGACGGAAGTTGCAGTGCAGGCTGTACCTGTGAAGCATGAACGCTCGATTTTCCGGTGTGTTGTGCTCGTCCCCCCCCCTTCCTTGCGAGAGCAATGCGCTTGTGACAGCAACACGACGTGTTGTTTCCGCATGATTCGGAACCGTGGAATTTGGCTGTTCCGTATTCTGGTTGGCAGTGAACACCAAGTGTTTTCTGTGATTTCGGGCTGGGGATGGTAATTTGGGGATGCGGATTGCTGTCCCCCCTATTTTTGCCCCTCCGTTCAGTACGTGATTTGGATGCACCTCAATAGATATGGCCCCTCCGTTCAATACATGGGGGGAGCGTTAGCGCGCCGGGCATGCGCCGGGCGCGCGCCGGGCATCTTTTTTGACCCGTGCCCCACCGGTGACCCTTTAGGGGGTGCACTAAGCGCAGTGCGCGCGCAGTGCAACTATTTGGACGTCTAGCCGTCCTAGAACCCCATACTTTGTGATACTATGGGCATTATTGTTGTTTGACAACGGGTATTTTGATGCTTCTTTCACATTCGGGATATGGTATATTTGGATTCTCACACAGTTTCACCAATTTTCTTCCATTTTTTGCTCGTTTCCACCACATCCACTCCTTACTAGGTTGATTTCTCCCCACCATGGGGACCCCAAGAAAGCAGGGGTAATGTAGCCATATTGATTTCTCCCCACCATGGGGACCCCGAGAAGGCAGGGGTGCTGTAGCGAATACTGAGTTTGCGCTTTGTTCTTGTGACGTGAGGCAGAAACGCCGTCCAAACCGCTTGCGGCTTGGGGACTCATTACCATAGCGAAATCTATGGGAAAGGTAAAGGCAAAGTACTGTTTGTTAAGTACAATACAAATGACATTTGGAGTTGTTGAATTCACAGCTATTGTCTAATTATGCAACGTGCTTTGTAGGGAAGGTGCGCAGTCCATCATGGTCCATTTATGGGGCCTTCTCCATCAGAGGGTAAATCTCGGGCTGAAGTCGGGATAGTTAATAGAAAGATAGCGCGCCGGGCAAACATTCCCCCATGACTGGGATGCGCCTTAATAGATATGGCTGTCAATGATGCATTGCTTTGCTTGTGTTTTTTCACCTTGCACGCAAACAACGCCCTTGTTAGAAAAACAGGAGGTGTTGTTTCCGTCGTTTCCAGTGCTTTTACGATTGTGCTTGCCGGGGTGTTTTTAGAATATTTAAAAACCAAGCGGGGGAGGGGGACAAAGTCACCCTGCACTGTCTTCCCGCAGACTTTTTGTGAAAGGCGCCTGGGGCCGGTTTTCGGCTCTTGACAGGCTTTTCTGCATGTGCATGTGCTGCATGTGCTGCTTTTCTGCAACTGCATGTGCTGCATGTTGTGCTGGCGACGTCTCAACCAACACACACGTGACAGCTCAAACGTCACCAATCCCCCCCCCCCCCCCAATACCCCCCAAATCCCCTCCCCAGACCCAAGTGACCATTGTCGGAAAAAGCGAAATTTACAACAGGGAAAATCTGGTTGGGCCATTTTTGGTACACAAACTTTTTTTTGCCCCCCCCCCCCCCCCGCCCCACTCAAAAGACACCCTGGGAGTTGGGGGGTGGGGGATACTGGTTGTCCCTGCCACACTGGGTTGTGTTGCAAATGTCATCCCTACATCCCATGCAACACATTTCCCTCCATACGGTGCAGCCTACTTGGTTTTAGACAATCTCAACCATGGATGTTGGTGGCATTGATATGTACCCTACCGGCAACACCCCCCTCCCCCCCCCGCCGGCGCCACAACCGCCTTCCTCTGGTCAACCGCGCTTTTATCGGCACTACCCCATCCCCCTGCACAAACAACGCCCATGTCCAGACAATGTGAGGTGTTGTGTCCGCAACTTTTGGAACCATTGAATTTGGCGGTTCCATTTTCTGGTCTCAGGTGACGGTCGGGGTTTTCTGTGATTTTGGGGCTGGGGCTGGTGTCTTTCACAGCTGTTGTTTGCTGTGTTGTGTGTCACCAGAGCTGGCTTCATCAGAACTGAATGAATGTCTCGACGTGAATGATTGGGGTTGTTACGAGGTAATCTACTTACTAAAATTTTTTTTCTACTAAGTAATTTACTGAGTACAAACTTTTTTAGAATAAGTAATTTACTGAGTAGAAAATTTTTTATAAGTAGTCTAGTTAGTAACTTTTCTTCTTCTTTTTAATGAGTAAATTACTTAGTAGAAAATTTTTTTACTAAGTAAACAACTTGCTGAAAAATGTGTGGGCCACTGCTGATTTTCTCCCACACTCTGAAGTGCTAGGAACCCAGGCGGCGAGGGTTCTGTAGCCAGTCCGCCCAGTTGTGGGCCACTTCTGATTTTGTCCCCCGTTCTGAAGCGTTGGGGAACCCTTAGATGGCAGGGGTTGTGTAGCCAATTCGCCCACCTGTTGGTCACTTCAGATTTGAAGCATTGGGGACCCCAGACGGCAGGGGTTATGTAGCCAATCCGCCCACTTGTGTGCCTTTTCTAATTTTGTCCCCCGGTTTGAAGCATCGGGGACCCCCAGACGGCACGGGTTATGTAGCCAGTCTACCCACTTGTGGGCCACTGCTGATTTGGGGACCCCCGAGATGGCAAGGGTTATGTAGCCACTCCGCCCACTTGTGGGCCTTTTCTGATTTTGTCCCCCGCTTTGAAGCGTTGGGGACCCCCCCAATGGGAGGGGTTATGTAGCCAAGCCGCCCACTTGTGGGCCTTTTCTGATTTTGTCCCCCGCTTTGAAGCGTTGGGGACCCCCCCAATGGTTGGGGTTATGTAGCCAAGCCGCCCACTTGTGGGGCATTTCTGATTTTGTCCCCCGCTTTGAAGCGTTGGGGACCCCCAAACGGCAGGGCATTATGGAGCCAAATCGCTCACTTGTGGGGCATTTCTGATTTTGTCCCCCGCTTTGAAGCGTTGGGGACCCCCAAACGGCAGGGTTTATGGAGCCACTCCGCCCACTTGTGGGGCATTTCTGATTTTGTCCCCCGCTTTGAAGCGTTGGGGACCCCCAAACGGCAGAGGTTATGGAGCCACTCCGCCCACTTGTGGGGCATTTCTGATTTTGTCCCCTGCTTTGAAGCGTTGGGGACCCCCAAACGGCAGAGGTTATGGAGCCAAAATCGCCCACTTGTGGGGCATTTCTGATTTTGTCCCCCGCTTTGAAGCGTTGGGGACCCCCAAACTGCAAGGTTTATGGAGCAAAATCGCCCACTTGTGGGGCATTTCTGATTTTGTCCCCTGCTTTGAAGCGTTGGGCACCCCCAAACGGCAGGGCATTATGGAGCTAAATCGCCCACTTGTGGGGCATTTCTGATTTTGTCCCCCGCTTCGAAGCGTTGGGGACCCCCAAACGGCAGGGTTTATGGAGCCAAATCGCCCACTTGTGGGGCATTTCTGATTTTGTCCCCTGCTTTGAAGCGTTGGGGACCCCCAAACGGCAGGGTTTATGGAGCCAAAATCGCCCACTTGTGGGGCATTTCTGATTTTGTCCCCTGCTTTGAAGCGTTGGGGACCCCCAAACGGCAGGGTTTATGGAGCCAAATCGCCCACTTGTGGGGCATTTCTGATTTTGTCCCCTGCTTTGAAGCGTTGGGGACCCCCAAACGGAAGGGCATTATGGAGCCAAATCGCCCACTTGTGGGGCATTTCTGATTTTGTCCCCCGCTTCGAAGCGTTGGGGACCCCCAAACGGCAGGGTTTATGGAGCCAAATCGCCCACTTGTGGGGCATTTCTGATTTTGTCCCCTGCTTTGAAGCGTTGGGGACCCCCAAACGGCAGGGTTTATGGAGCCAAAATCGCCCACTTGTGGGGCATTTCTGATTTTGTCCCCTGCTTTGAAGCGTTGGGGACCCCCCAAACGGCAGAGGTTATGGGGCCTATCCGCCCACTTGTGGAGCGTTTCTGATTTTCTCCCTTGCTTTTTTCCTTTTGCCTTTCGTGTTTGTAACATTGTCCTCTAGCAACGCTCTATGGATGGCATGCAGGAAGTAATGGGCCACAATGACTCTAGTGGGCACGGATGAGACCCTTGGAATACACATGCAATGTACCATTTCTTGGTTGTTTGTGAATCTCTACCCTCCAGTTGATGACGGAGCTTACTCATCATTCATGGGTAAAGAGCCGCAAAAACATGCCGAGGTGCATTGCATTTGGGGACCGACAATCAAAACGCATTACACATTACAAACATCAAATTACATTCATGTTTGCAATGCTCATTGGACATTTTGGGGTTTATGATAAACCTCTACCAAAAAAAAAGCCCAAGGATTGTTGAGGATGACTCCTCTCGTGATGGTCATTGTGATGGGGAGCCTTTTTCTCTTACCAAAGACGTGAAGCGTGAGTTGGCCCGCGGGAATGCCTAGTGGCATTCAATGCGCTTGTGCTGTCCACCGTTCAATTACAGTCAATTCAATAAGCCCGTATTTTTGTGTTGTATCTATTGTGATGGGTGCATTTAGTGCTTGGTTGGAGCGGAGTGCCTAGTACAACGGTTCAAGGATAGGGATGAGGTAAAATGGGTGCCACAAAAGTGGGAGAAGAGGTGCAGGCTGAAACCATCTTGCACCCAACTCCCTTTGTGATTGTGGGTGGAAGCAACGCCTCTGTAGCTTCTTCTGCCGAGGCATCAAGTACCCCACTGGACCCCGCCCAGTTCCAGTCCGTCTAGAATTGTTGACGCAACACCCTCGAGTGATCACCCAACATCTCATCTGGTGTGTCCTAGTACAGAAGAAATAAATCCTGGCCAATGTGTGCAAAGCACTTAGTGATAGTCAAGGCTCGTTTTGCCCATCCTTGTCAGAGGTCGAGGTGCTGCTTGGTGATGATTGGGGGCAACCACTACATGTCGGGGTTCCAAGTTTGTTGCTGCAACGGCATGAGTTTGAGGCGCACCATTACACCAACGAGAGCTATGTCATAGACGGTGCTCATATTGTGGTGTATTACTAGTGGGCAGCCCAGACCGCTATCAGTGTAGATTGGGACACAATGGGTGTGGCATGGGTTGTCCATGACTCGTTGTGGAATCCCTCGTGTGTTGGTCCACAACGTCGACAACAAGTGGTTCGATCGTGGGCAGACTACACTTTGGAAGTGGCGTTCATTGATATGTCTTTTGCACCACCCTTGATGGTGGCGCAAGTATATACTTTGGGCAATTTCCATTGGGTGCTCTGCTTGTTGTTGATTGCCTCAACTCGTGAATACCTCTACCTTCAATTTGACCCCCTATGTGACCGGCCCCACATTGTTGGGGCAAAGTGAGAGGAGTTAGCTGTTGTGGATTTGATTGCCGAGCAAGAAAGCATGCAACCACAACAGCGGAAGAAGTGGGCAAAGTTTTTGGATTCTTTCGGTGCCCCTTGCATTTGCCATTTTATATTTCCGCCTTCATCTGGCAGATTGATGGTGTCATATGCCATATGGCATGTCTCTTGACATTGCATTGTGCCTTGTTTCCACGTGCTGCCAAGGGCATATTGCAAGTGGCACACGATAGATTGTGGTTACTGTGTCCAAGCTGCAAGGGGAATTGAAAAAAACTATGTTTGGGATGCGCACGATAAATCCCACAGAGGCAGGCAAACCGAGCCAGAAACATACGAAGGCCGACCTGATCTTCAAGCGCGCCTTTTTTTTTTTTGTAATTACTTATAAGTAGTTGGCACTAATGTTGGTTGTGGCCGGGTTCTCTTTTTCTACTACACTCAGTTTTGTTCCCAATGCTGCCGCTCTCATGTTCGCCATGGCCCTGTCAGGTCTCTTTTCTTGAGCCTGATTTTGTTTCAAGTGCCCAATCCCAATTATATTGTGTTATATTGGCTGAGTGCCAACTTATTGGTGCGTATGATGGTTTGGGTGGGGCACCACTAACACAATTGGTTGGGGATCGACCCGGGGGCTTTGTGCCCTTAAACAAAAATACCACCCACCATCAAAGTGTCCAGTTCCTTAGTAAAAATGGGGGGGGGGGTAGAAACAAGGTGAAACTTACTACACAATTTTTTTTCAGAAATTTGAAAAAAAATTTGCTTACCAAGTTTTGCCTTGTTGCTACTAAGTTTTACCTTGTGTGGTACTAAGTTTGACCAAATACCTCCCAAAAAGCACAAGAAAAACTCAAGCCGGAGGCAGCAAAGAAAATTTTCCTTTACGTTAATATGGAGCTGTTGCGGTGTCAGTGCTACCATTGTGTGGTGTGTGGTGCAATCAACCCCCCCCCCTTGTGGAGGGGGGGGGAGTGTTAAGACATTGGGCGTGGGGGTATCTACTGGGACAAATAGACACACAATTTGTCCCATCCGCACAACACCAGGTTGGCAGCCCCGAACAAGTGAAAAGCTAGGCTCCACTCACAAACAGAAAGAGAAAACGTGCATGCTGCGGGCATGGCCCATGCAGGCATGGTCCAGCTTGTTCCCTGTGGTGCAGCTTCACTGCCATGTCACAATACGCGTTTGGGATGATTTCCTAAATTCCACCCAGTGTACAGGACCTTAGAACTAGACCCTGGGCAATTGCATGTGAACCACAACAATATGTCATGCCCCTCTTTGTGCAAGCATGGCCAATGTGCAAGGTAATGACAAGACCGTGGGGAGATAACCTCATGTTTGTCTACAACGTGTAAGTTGTTATGTGATGTAAGTGACAACCATATCAGGCATACTGAAATTAAGCACGGCCCCTACAAAGAAAAGGTGCATTGAAGCAAGCTCGAAGCAAGACGCCAATGATGGTTCGGCTTCACTATCAAGGCACAGTGCAAGGCCAAGGAGCAAGCCTTCCCAATTGTTGCAACGTTTAGTGGGCACGAACACTTGCAGAGTGGAGGCAACAACACGCCACAACCAGTCTCATACAACCAGGCCTTTTGAGTGGTAGGATGTCTCTACCTTGTTCGGGCGGGGACAAGTGGCGCTCCAGTTGACATGGGTAATAAAGAAGCTGTGCGACCCTCAGCATGGCTTTTTGTTGGGGTCCGTCGAGTGGCCCAACAGGGTGCAGCAATGGGGTTGCCCAAAGTGTGCAGTCCATTGCGGCCTTGTTGCATGGCTGCACGAGTGTGCGAAGGTGTAGTGCTGCAGCGGCCACATGCCCTGGTGACAAAATCACAAGCCTCCGCCTAGTCGGTGACGGTGTGGGGACATGCATGACGGGGTCGGGGTAGTGGAACGTGGTGTGCAGGCGGCAGAGGAGGCGGGTGGTGTTGTTGGGGTTCCAATGCATAGGTGGGGCCCCGTCTACCTCAACGGTGAGCGCTGCGTCGCGGCAGAGGGAGGCCCGGTGGATCTGCGATTGCACGGCGGTTTCGTATCAGTCCCACACGCCTTGCCCCGTCTCCCCTCCCACTCCCCTACAAGACTCGCCTAGCAACGCGGCTCCCGGCTTTCCAGGGTAGCACCATTGCTGCCAATTGGAGAATGATCCCGACAGGGAGGGTATACCCCCACCCATGGCTGGTGCCACAGATGCCCCCTCCTTTGGGTGGTGGCTCTAGGGGGCTACCCAGCCTCTTTGGAGTTTCCCTCGCCACACCAATTTGCTCCCCGGTAGTCTCAATTAAGTGACGCCTGGGTACATGTGTCTCTCCGTACGTGGCTCGGGTTGCGGAGGCACTTACCGTAACCTCCCTCTTGGACTGCGTCCCGGGTGTGCACGCCCTGAGGCCTTCCCCTTGGCCACAGGTAGTGGCTTCCGGGGGGTCCTCTTCGCTGAGACCTGCTCATCCCTCTTGTGTTGTGAGACCCTCCTTGCTGTCGGTGTCGGTGGTACGGGAGGGGTGCCCCTCATGTATCTCGACCGGTGGGGAAGTGAGAGGCATACCTGCCACGGTGCACAGGCAAGTACCGCACGTACTTGGGTCTGGGCTTGGAAGGGCCTTGGAAGGGAGAACACACGATGGTGAGGCATTCCCGCCACGGTGCCTAGTCCGGTACCGCCCGTACCAGGTTTTGGGGCGGGGGGCATGCAATGCACTGCACCAAAACTGCCATGGTGCCCAGGTGTACACGTTGGGCTAGAAGGAGTACTGTTGTCACATGGCGGGCACCCAAGGGTAAGCGCTGGCCACATTATACTTTTGTCGATGCCCAACATTACAGCTCGTACATGTTGGGCAAGGAGAGAGAGAGAGTACTCGTTGTCACTGGGTGGGCGCCCAAGAGTAAGCGCTGGTTACATCAAACTTCTGTTGATCTTGTGTGCGCTGTTTCATTCGGTCCCTCGTCCCCAGGTGTGTGTGCTTGTTGGTTGGTCTCGTGTGGTGTTGCGTTGCTTATCGTCTTGGTTGGCTTGTTTTGTGCTGGGGGGTTTGCCGTGTGTCGGTTGGTGTGTTTCATTGCTAGTTGTTCGATTTGGTGCTTGATGACCCGCCTCGGCATCGTTCTATGGTGCCTGACTTGCTTTGGTGCTGGTTGGCTTGTTTTAAGGGTCACATGTGCCAAAAAGGCGTTCCTAGGAGGCTGGAGGGTCGTTGGGGAAGGGCCAGGAGGAAGGCCAAGCTGCTGCTCAAATACCCGTCATCTTCATGGTATGTTTGAATGACAGCCGAAAACTGGAGGCCCACAAGTGCAAAATTTCCTTTTTTGCCCAAATGTTGAAACTCCACCTCATTAAATTAGGGGGAAGCTCCTCCACAGTGCACATTTGCACACAGTGTAAATTGTTTCTACTGTCACAAGTGCTGGGAACCTGATTTGCTATGTGATGCTACCCGATGATGATTGTAGTTAACAATGCCTTGAATGGAACCAAGATGGTCTTTGCTTTGCTTGCTCAACAGTTGAGGAAGCTGAAGGTGTTGTTGTTGGGTTATCACCCAAGGCATTGAAATTGTTTGCATGCGGTACAACCATGATGACAAAGATTTGCACCACCACCGTGCTGAGGTGGAATGAGTGCGGTTTGTGATACAGTCACCTCCCCCACTTTTGTCACCAGCTGCCGGATCTAGACAAGCATGATGAGGTAATGGAGTCCCCGGTTTCATCTGCGGAGTCTCCCATTGGATGAATGTTTCTTGACTTTCTTTCGGATTCTATGCAACGGACAAGAGATTAGAGCTGTGTTGCACTTAGCACTGATGTCACCTCAGCTAGGACACACAGATAATCATAGTAATCATAGTATGTACCCCAACACCACGTTCTCTCTCTCCCTCTCGGACAAGCCCCGATAGTCCAGCGCTGATCGAGTGCCAGCCATGAGCATGGGCTGTTGGGACTGCCCAACAGGCAACCCAGCTTTCGTAGCGAACAACACATGGCCAATCAGGGGTAATAGCCAGAACAAACTAGAAAGCTTTATATACAGCAATGATCTGGATGGAATTTTCTATGCGCCAGCTGTGAGACCTGTTGGACATTGTTGCACATGCATACCAGGATGTGCATGTGCGCCAGCAGGTGCAGTCATAGCAAAGCTAGTCACTGCTGACAGCGGAGCAGAATCGAAGGGTTTTGGGCCATCATGTTTACAAGGCAAGGCATAGCAGCTTTGCTTAAGCTGCGCTTAGGTGCTGTGTGGCTAGTTTCCATATCAAACCTTCTGTTTATTCTGTTTCTCTGCAGGCTCAAAATGATACCTCCATTGCCTGAGGAAGTATGGGATGCCATTGCAGAGTTTCTGCAGTCAGAGTCACTGAGTCAAGTGTGCAAGAGGCTGAGGAAAGTACTTGGGAGCCATCGTTATGTGAAGATCGGTTGTGGGGCAGAGCAGATTGTGGTGCGTATAGAGGGACTGATAGGGAATGTGCGAGCGCTACATTTTCTAGTGCCCTTTGTCGGAGACACTGGGGCCCAAGCACTTGCAGCACTCAAGGAGGCTCCATTGCTGCACACTTTGACCCTTGATCTTGGGGGCAATTCAGTGGGAGACGGTGGAGCCCAAGCACTTGCAGCACTCAAGGAGGCCCCCTTGCTGCACACTCTGACCCTGAATCTTCAGCACAATTCAGTAGGAGCCAGTGGGGCCCAAGCACTTGCAGCCCTGAAGGAGGCCCCCTTGCTGCATACTCTGACCCTGAATCTTCAGTATAATGCAGTAGGAGCCAGTGGGGCCCAAGCACTTGCAGCCCTGAAGGAGGCTCCTTTGCTGCACACTCTGACGCTCAATCTTCACCGCAATTCAGTAGGAGACAGTGGGGCTCAAGCACTTGCAGCGCTCAAGGAGGCCCCCTTGCTGCATACTCTGACCCTGATTCTTCAGCGCAATTCAGTAGGAGCCAGTGGGGCTCAAGCACTTGCAGCGCTCAAGGAGGCCCCCTTGCTGCAAACTCTGACCCTGAATCTTCACCACAATTCAGTAGGAGCCAGTGGGGCCCAAGCACTTGCGACCCTGAAGGAGGCCCCCTTGCTGCATACTCTGACCCTCCATCTTCAGTATAATGCAGTAGGAGACAGTGGGGCCCAAGCACTTGCAGCCCTGAAGGAGGCCCCCTTGCTGCATACTCTGACCCTCGATCTTCAGTACAATTCAGTAGGAGCCAGTGGGGCCCAAGCACTTGCAGCCCTGAAGGAGGCCCCCTTGCTGCACACTTTGACCCTCAATCTTCAGTATAATGCAGTAGGAGACAGTGGGGCCCAAGCACTTGCAGCTCTGAAGGAGGCCCCCTTGCTGCATACTCTGACCCTCAATCTTCAGTATAATGCAGTAGGAGACAGTGGGGCCCAAGCACTTGCAGCCCTGAAGGAGGCCCCCTTGCTGCATACTCTGACCCTCGATCTTCAGTACAATTCAGTAGGAGCCAGTGGGGCCCAAGCACTTGCAGCTCTGAAGGAGGCCCCCTTGCTGCACACTCTGACCCTCAATCTTCAGTATAATGCAGTAGGAGACAGTGGGGCCCAAGCACTTGCAGCACTCAAGGAGGCCCCCTTGCTGCATACTCTGACCCTCAATCTTCAGTATAATGCAGTAGGAGACAGTGGGGCCCAAGCACTTGCAGCCCTGAAGGAGGCCCCCTTGCTGCATACTCTGACCCTCGATCTTCAGTACAATTCAGTAGGAGCCAGTGGGGCCCAAGCACTTGCAGCCCTGAAGGAGGCCCCCTTCCTGCACACTTTGACCCTTGATCTTGAATACAATTCAGTAGGAGACAGTGGAGCCCAAGCACTTGCAGCACTCAAGGAGGCCCCCTTGCTGCACACTCTGACCCTGAATCTTCAGCACAATTCAGTAGGAGCCAGTGGGGCCCAAGCACTTGCAGCCCTGAAGGAGGCCCCCTTGCTGCATACTCTGACCCTCCATCTTCAGTATAATGCAGTAGGAGCCAGTGGGGCCCAAGCACTTGCAGCCCTGAAGGAGGCCCCCTTCCTGCACACTTTGACCCTTGATCTTGAATACAATTCAGTAGGAGACAGTGGAGCCCAAGCACTTGCAGCACTCAAGGAGGCCCCCTTGCTGCACACTCTGACCCTGAATCTTCAGCACAATTCAGTAGGAGCCAGTGGGGCCCAAGCACTTGCAGCCCTGAAGGAGGCCCCCTTGCTGCATACTCTGACCCTCCATCTTCAGTATAATGCAGTAGGAGACAGTGGGGCCCAAGCACTTGCAGCCCTGAAGGAGGCCCCCTTGTTGCATACTCTGACCCTGAATCTTCAGGACAATTCAGTAGGAGCCAGTGGGGCCCAAGCACTTGCAGCCCTGAAGGAGGCCCCCTTATTGCATACTCTGACCCTGATTCTTCAGCGCAATTCAGTAGGAGCCAGTGGGGCCCACTGATTGGCAGCACTGCAAGAAGCCCCATCGCTGCATACTCTCACCCTGAATCTTGAGTGCAATTCAGTAGGAGACAGTGGGGCCCAAGCACTAGCAGTCCTAAAGGAGGCCCCATCGCTGCATACTCTGACCCTTGACCTTTTGGACAATTCAATAGGAGACAGTGGGGCCCAAGCACTTGCAGCCCTGAAGGAGGCCCCCTTGTTGCATACTCTGACCCTGAATCTTCAGCACAATTCAGTAGGAGCCAGTGGGGCCCAAGCACTTGCAGCCCTGAAGGAGGCCCCCTTATTGCATACTCTGACCCTGATTCTTCAGCACAATTCAGTAGGAGCCAGTGGGGCCCAAGCACTAGCAGCCCTGAAGGAGGCCCCCTTGCTGCATACTCTGACCCTGAATCTTCAGTGCAATTCAGTAGGAGACAGTGGGGCCCAAGCACTTGCAGCTCTGAAGGAGGCCCCCTTGTTGCACACTCTGACCCTCAATCTTCAGTATAATGCAGTAGGAGACAGTGGGGCCCAAGCACTTGCAGCCCTGAAGGAGGCCCCCTTGCTGCATACTCTGACCCTGAATCTTCAGTACAATTCAGTAGGAGACAGTGGGGCCCAAGCACTTGCAGCCCTCAAGGGCTGCATACTCTGACTGTTAATTTGGACGCCTAGTTTACAGGATCACTACTGTACGGAATTTAGAATTTTGTGATGACAAGATTCGCAGGATCTGGCACAATCTGGATTGTGTTGATATCCTCCTGAGTGTATGTGTGCTCCCAGGCACCCCTGGCACCCCAGGTTGAGCACCATGGTATCCATGCCACAGGTGTCAGAGCTGTGCTGCGTTGGTCTGGGCGAACATGATCCTGTGGTCCAAAGGAAGCACCATGTTTGAACATTACTGCTCTGCTGCTGTACATATTATTTTTGCCTCCCATGGCATAAATCATGCACGTCGCATCAACTGCTGCATGCCACCCAATGGCGCACATACCCATCAATCATGGTGTAAACGGGTGCACCCTGCTGGTTTTCTGCAGACGCCCGATACATGTTGGCCGTTGTGAGTGGTTTTGGGCCTGGGTGAGTGGCAGACAGAGGTTGTTTGTGATATATGTCAGACTTCCGGGTGTGTTCTCAACCAACCACCCCCACCTCCCTGTGTCTCCATCTTCAAGCACAACCCCATGTTGGTCAGTGCTGTGAGGAATGCGAATTGGTGGTTGTGCAGCAATCATTGCAGGTCCCTGTGCCACTCTTTGTGCAGTATGTGTGGCAGAGTAACCCCTTCTGTCAAAGGTATACTTGACTTTGGCTGCTTGAGCAAGTGTGTTGACACGTGGTTCCTGGATAGATATGACCCGACCTCACTGTGCCGAGTTGAGAGCCTCTTGTGGGGGTTGGGGGAGTTGATTAATGTGCCCTGCCTCCCCTGCCCATACCCTCCTTGTAATCTCGCCCCCCCCCTTTGCCCCTTTGGGGGGGGGAAGCTTCACTTGGCCGTTTTATTGTTTTGGAATCAGTTTGTTGTTGTTTCCTCAACCTTTGTGTGCAATTGCATGCTTACCTGTTAGCTTTGCATCCTGGTGCGGTTTTGCGGTGCAATTTCCCCTGGGGGGGCTCATTTCATGACTGAGTATTGCCTCGTGTACCTGCACACCGCTGCATGGTACCCAATGCCGCACATACCCCCCCCCTCCCTTGCAAAGTCCCCCCCCTTGCAATCCCCCCCCCCCCCCGGGAGACCGTCACTTCCATGTTTTTCTAGTTAACATGTATTGTGCTGGTTTGTGTTGCCCATCTGCTTTACGCATGGCCTTGCATTGCTTTCCCAGTACTACAAATCAAGCACCTGTGTATGTTCTGTGATATTCTCTCTCCAAAGGTGTTGTATGGGTGTGTTGTGTTGCCACTTCAGACCCAAGATGTTTTCTCCCGGTGACCATGTACGGTACCACTCACGCACACTTGGTGCACATGTGTTGGCCACTATTGTGGGGCCTTCGCCAAATGGGCCGCAGTTTTGCCACATTTGGTACATACGCCCTGGTGGGGTCACTCCGGTGGATCATGAGAGTGCTCAACTCTCAAGGCTAGAGGCTGTGGCGGTTGAATCCCCAAACGGACTGGTTTGGCTGTGCAAGCGGGCGCTAAAGCGGCTGCCAAACCAGCAGACATGTATTAGAACGGCAGTACACCGTAGGAGGAGGGGGGGTACCCCCCCCTGGACCCCCCTCCCCCCCCCCCCTAGACCCCCCTCCCCCCCCCCTCCCCCCCTTCTAATGTGTGATTGAACACCTGATCGGCCTGTTGCTGTCACTGTAAAGATGAGACGCGGTGTCAACTGACACTGTGCTCTCTGCAGGTCCTGCAGCCATCTTGTTTTTTCGGTGTGCTGACATTTTCAGTGGGAAGCGGCGCGAGACGGCCTACAATTTGGCGCAAAAGAGTGCTGCCTTTTTACAGAAGCGGGTCTTGGCATCGCAGCAGAGGTTATTGTGTAGAGCGGCAAAACGTGGGTCAGCGGACCATTGCCGCATTTTGCCTTACGAACTGCATGCTATACGACATATTGTGCAGCCCAACCTGTATGCTGTGATGCCACGCAACACTAATTTGTTGCAGCATGTGTGGACACCAGTGGCACAGATTACTCCAGCTCTTCCGATGGACAGTGTGATACGTCTTCCGAGGAGAGTTCTGATGCCGAGTAACCCGGACCTGAATGACCCTGTGTGTACCTGAGTGAACCTGAATGAACCTGTGTGTACCTGAGGGAACCTGGCGCTTGCATTGTATTGCAGATTCACCATCCAGAGACATGCGGGTGTGCTTTGCAAAGAAAAGGGTGAGCAGAAATGGACAGCCGAACCACCAGGACCCATTTTCAAAAATTGGTCCTGGTGGTCTCCCACCCCAGTACTAAGTGGTCGTGACTTGCCTTAACCTCTGTAGTTGGGCAGGGTTACAGGCCCTTCTCACACTGGCAGACGTTTGTGAACACTGTGGTCAACAACCTATAGAGAACTTCTGGGAATTTTTTTTTGGATAACATGTCATGCTATGAACCTTGGGATGCATGAGGTAAGCAGTTCTGTGTGATAGGTGAGTGGTAGAACAGTGCGCTGCAGGTTTACAGGTAGCTGGTTCAAACCCCACCGGAGGCATTCTTTTGCTGGTGATGATGTCCCACAGATTTTCGTTTTTTTGGGTGCCATTGCCATCTTCGGCAGAAAAAAAAAGATTTTTCCCAATTTTTTGCCGGACACCCTAGGAGGAGGGGTGTCCCAGCCAGACCCCCCTCCCCCCCCCCCCCTCCAGACCCCCCCCACCCCCCCCTCCCCCCCTTCTAATACATGGTTGCGCCACAGCCCTTGGGCTCTCACCTTAGAACTCTGCAGGTCCTGTAGACTGAGAGCAAAAAAAAAAAGCAGCTGGCCTTCTTGATTCGTGTTGTGCTCAAGTCGTGAAAGCCCGTCCTGTTTTGGACATCGCACCGCGCACCTCACGCCGCCGTCTCTGCACTTGCCTGGCTCACCCCCCGGGTCGCCCTTCGCGTCCCCCACTCCCACGCAGACCGGCACAGCGAAGCCCGTCCTGGACATCGTGCGCGAGAGCGCGGCGCAGCGCTTCCGGCCCCTCTTCCGCGGCACCGTCCCGCTGATGGGGCACTCTTTCGCCAGCGCCACCCTGGGCCTCGTCGGGCAGCCCAGGCTCCAGAAGTACATCCAGGCGGAGCTGGGGGCCCAGACGCGCCTCTCCGGCCTGACGACCAACCTCATCGCCTCCGCGGCCGTCAGCCCGCTCTACGTCGCGCTGACGAACCCCCTGTCGCGGCTGGAGGTGATCATGCAGACCACGCCCATCGGCGGGCGGCGCATCGCGGTGCGCGACGCACTCGCGGAGGTCGCGGCGGACCGCCGGAAGTTCGGGCTCCGGGGGCTCTTCCGTGGGCAGGGGATCGGCACGGCCAAGGCGGTCGTGTCTCTGACGCTGTTCCACGAGGCCCGCATCTTCCTGACGGACTTCTTCAAGGAGCGGAACGCGCGGGCGTCACTCGCGCTCCCACGGCACCCGCCCGCGATCGGCCAGTGCGAGGGCCTGTGAGGCACGCCTGACGCACCGATACAGCGGCCCCCGGTCCCGTTCCTTGACCCCTTCCGGTGGGCGTCAGCGGCCCGGTGCGCCGACAGCGCCGCTGGTGCCCCTTCATTTCGTGTGTTCGTGTGCGCGCCATCAGCTTCGGTGGTGTTTCATCTCGACCCAAAGCACATCATCGGGCTCGGTGTGTACCGGCATGCCCTTATGCCTGTGGAGTTACCCCCCCCCCCCCCCCCACACACACAAGCTGAAAGAGGGGTATATATCGGCATGCTCTTATGCCCGTGGAGTACCTCTCACACACGCCGGTGGTACTGCACTCGGTTGTACACTCGATGGTTGTTGGGCTTGGGTCGACGATTGACCTCGGCATGAAATGTGTTGGATACAACCACTTGTACGCACGCCATGAGCTCAGACACCTCAACACCATGTTCCACACCAAACAGCGCTTGCAGCCTCACCAAATCGGCATTTTGATTTAGCCAATCATACAAATCAGTCTTACCAGCAAGACAATCTTCATTTCTGTAGTTGTACCAGGGGCGATGCTCGGCCTGTGTGGGCACGTATCCCCAAGTTGCAGGCACACACGCAACAAGAAGGCTCTCGCTCTGAGCTGTGCGATGAGCACGTGTGAGGTGCTATTGCCACCCCACACCATGTTTTTGGGTGGTATCATACGCTGATAATGCATGTGAGGTGGTGTATGTGTGTGCGCGCGCGCGTATGTGCGTGCGGTTTCGGTTTTTTTTTTCGGCGCCTGGGCTGCCCGTCCCTTTCGTCGCCCCTCTTCTCCTCGTCACCCGGTACCAACGCCGGCCACGGCCGGCACGCACTCGCGCTCGGACACCTCCCACTCCGGCATGACCGGGGCCCTCAGGCGCCACTGCGCGGCAAAGCGCACGTCCTCGTCCGCCCCCGTCGGTGTCGTCGGTGCCGGTGTCCGAGGCCGCCTCCCCGTCCCCGGCGTCCCGCGAGGGGCTCCCGATGGCGGAGCGGGTCCCGTCCGACATGTCGGAGCCCGACGGCATTTCCTCGTCCGATGTCATGTCCGGCGGCCGCGTGGGTTCGTGGGGGGGTTGCTCGATCGGGCACCTGTACAGCCGCGGGTGCCTCCCCGGCCTGCGTCGCGGCCTCTGTCTCGGCGCCGGGGGTCGTCCGGCACCCGCGCGGACCTCGCGGCGTCGCTCGCGCACGTGCGGAGCTCCCCCTTGTCCCGCAGCGCCATGCGGATTTATAATGTCCGGCAGCGTCCCGAGGTCCAAGCTCCCACTCTTGTGTGGCCACCTGCTGAAGAATGCAAGCTCAGATGGTGCATGGCGTGGCCAGAGTTCCACTCAACCATTCGGCAACCCGGAGTCCGGGCTGGGGAAGATGGGATGGGGTGGGAAGGGGTGGACTCCCCTAACAACACAAAAGTGCGAGAGGCCCAGCCGAGGCTACAAACCAACATCACCAGCGATGTTGTTAGATGAGCCCGGCTCTGAGAGAGCACCTGGGCCCTGTACCATATTGTAATCAGTCAAAGGTCCTGCGCCGTGCATTCAACGTTATTGGTCCTACCGCGGTTTTGCACCGGCGGTGGGCCGCTGGCCCCCCATTGACACTCCTCTCCGGCGGGCTCCGCCGCGCCGTGGGGGATGCTTGGCCCGTTTCTGCCGGGGCTCCCTTTGCTCTGCCACAGGGCATTGAAGGGTGGCGTCCGGTGGCCATTCGGCCCTGGAATCCCGAAGCAACCGCTGAAATGGGACGGGTACCCCTGGGCCCGACGGTCGTGCCAGACAATTTCCGGGACGCAGGCCCTGGGCCCAGACCGGGACAACCTGCACACCAATGCATTCAATCTTTCGAGCCTTCAGCGCACTGCCAGTCTCCAACTGTCGGATGTCGGGCACTCCCTCTCGTGCTTCGATCAACTCTTGGGCGGGTGGTGGGCTGGGCTGCCCCATTTTTTTTTACCATTTTCCGTGCCTCAAAAAGCGCAGCATTGGACGCTGTGCGCGCGCTGTGCGAAAAGTTGGCTGTTCTCCACCACCGGGAGTTCGGTAAGTTCAGAAGATTGAAAGGACGTCATTGAATGGCTGCTGCAGTGGACGGGGCTATAGGGGGCAGAATTTAGGTCCCTGGGACCCATGGCAAGCATCAGATGTTTGAATTTTCCAGTTTTGAATTGATTGTGCATGATTCCGCAGGTGGGTGGTTTTCAGGGTTGTTACCTGGATCATCACCGTAATAATTGGCGCTGTGCGCGCGATGTGCGAAAACGCCCCCTATGATTGTATTGGAGTAGATTACTGCATTAGATCGGCCAAGTCCTGCCTCGGGGTGCGCCGCGCACATTGGGCTGTGCATACGCATACTGCGCAGGGGAAGTGTGCGGCGCTTGCATTCCCGTCGCAGAGCCCTAACGCCGTTCATAACGTGTCAGAAACCGCCAGGATCACACGCAGCTTGAGGGTCTGCCAGCCGGGGTGATAGGGGGGCCTCCCTGGGAGCGGGCCTTGATCCCCTTCGGAGCTGCATAGCATACTCGAAGCACTGACCTGGCGAAGCCCGACGAGCGCCTAAGCGCAAGATCGAGGCCTGAATGCCAGACAGGCATGAGCGGAGGGCACACATATTGCACTGCCACTCACAGTACTCCCTTCCTCCCCCCCCCCCTCCTGCCTTCCCACACTGCCCCACAATTTCACCAAAAAGTAGGTCATACAAAGGAAATGGCACTGGACACAGTCTTGCTACATGGTAACCAGGGTTTTTCTGAGTGTGTGTCCTACCCCCCAAGGGGGGGGTGGGGTCAGAACTTCTGGGTGGGTGGGCCCCCCCCCCGCCCCCGTGGGGTGGGGCATTTTGGGGTGGGTGGGTTGGCGCCAAAGGCGTCTGAAGAACAAACTTGCCCTTTCTGCTTTTGGGCGACTGGTTGATAGGGTGGATGGGTGTTTGGATGATACCTAGTGTTTCTTTCTGCCTTGCAGGGGGGATTTTTCTTTCTTCGCGGTGGGTTTTCGTGGTTACTTGGAAGCAGGGAAAAAACAGTGTCGGTGGTTGGGTTCCAACAGCCCCCCCCACCCCCCCTGTGGGGGTGGATCTGGATGGGGGTCTCTTCAATCACCCCCCCCCCCCTCGCGCCCCCCTCCAAGCCCTGATGGTCACCAACCAGCCTTTCTGGAACACCCCTCCTTGCTCCCTCCCTCCAACCGCTGTCCATTGCTGTCCGCTCTGCCATGGGCTGTAAATAGGCTGTGGGCAGCAATGCGACCCTCCAGCCGGCACAAGGTCGGAAAAGTCATGCCTGAGCCCAACAGCCGTCCCAAGTGCGGGCTCAAGTCACTTTCGCGAGGTGAATTTTGGCCGGCAAGTGCACACACTCCCTCTCGCAGCACCCCTGGGGTCCTGGGCGATGGCCCCTTCGCATGGCCACGTGGAGTGCATCCCACGCCCTGACCCGCGTCCCCTGTGCCTGGCACTAGGCCCCTGGCCTGGTCCAGCCTCATCTATTAAGCCCATCCACCCGACAGTGAGAAGGAAGATTGGTGATTCTTTTGCTGCGACGGGCCACTCTTAGACGCTCTGGAATCTCTGGGTTTTAGTGTGTTTTCCTGCCTGCTGGTGCTGGGTGGCTTGAAGTGCCTATATTGTTTATTCCCGGCTGCTCAATCGGGATGACCATTTTGTCCTGACAGGTTGCATCGGGTCCCAGGTGGATGAGATTGTCTCATAGCAGATTGATCTTGTTGCTGATTGCATGCCGGTACAACCCGCTGGAACATCAGCGGGCACTGCCGAGGCGGGGGCATCTGGTATCTACTACCGACCACGATGGTGCCCCCACCCTCATCCAGCACCTGCTTTCAGATTGGCCGTCATCAGACGCCGTTGGTGTTTAGTCCTCCTCTCCCAGCTCCTCGCCTTTGCTTCCTGCTCCTTTCGCCCACATGGAAGCGTTTCAGAGGGCTAGTCCCTCTCTCTTTTGCCTTTAGCCCTCCCCCCGAGGGCCAACTGTCTGCCAGCGCCGGAGTAAAGGTGCGTATGCCAGGCGCTTCTGGAACATTATGCCCCTGTGCGGGGTCCAGTCGGTTCCAGCCGACCCCATTGATTGATTTGAGTGCTGCAGTTGTGCTTGTTGTGCACCTGGAAGTTGCCGTGTACGTGTGGGCTGGACGGAAGTTGCAGTGCAGGCTGTACCTGTGAAGCATGAACGCTCGATTTTCCGGTGTGTTGTGCCCCCCCCCCCCCCTTGCGAGAGCAATGCGCTTGTGACAGCAACACGACGTGTTGTTTCCGCATGATTCGGAACCGTGGAATTTGGCTGTTCCGTATTCTGGTTGGCAGTGAACACCAAGTGTTTTCTGTGATTTCGGGCTGGGGATGGTAATTTAGGAATGCAGATTGCTGTCCCCCCTATTTTTGCCCCTCCGTTCAGTACGTGATTTGGATGCGCCTCAATAGATATGGCCCCTCCGTTCAGTACATGGGGGGAGCGTTAGCGCGCCGGGCGCGCGCCGGGCATCTTTTTTGACCCGTGCCCCACCGGTGACCCTTTAGGGGGTGCACTAAGCGCAGTGCGCACGCAGTGCAACTATTTGGACGTCTAGCCGTCCTAGAACCCCATACTTTGTGATACCATGGGCATTATTGTTGTTTGACAACGGGTATTTTGATGCTTCTTTCACATTCGGGATATGGTATATTTGGATTCTCACACAGTTTCACCAATTTTCTCCCATTTTTTGCTCGTTTCCACCACATCCACTCCTTACTAGGTTGATTTCTCCCCACCATGGGGACCCCAAGAAAGCAGGGGTAATGTAGCCATATTGATTTCTCCCCACCATGGGGACCCCGAGAAGGCAGGGGTGCTGTAGCGAATACTGAGTTTGCGCTTCGTTCTTGTGAGGTGAGGCAGAAACGCCGTCCAAACCGCTTGCGGCTTGGGGACTCATTACCATAGCGAAATCTATGGGAAAGGTAAAGGCAAAGTACTGTTTGTTAAGTACAATACAAATGACATTTGGAGTTGTTGAATTCACAGCTATTGTCTAATTATGCAACGTGCTTTGTAGGGAAGGTGTGCGCAGTCCATCATGGTCCATTTAGGGGGCCTTCTCCATCAGAGGGTAAATCTCGGGCTGAAGTCGGGATAGTTAATAGAAAGGTAGCGCGCCGGGCAAACATTCCCCCATGACTGGGATGCGCCTTAATAGATATGGCTGTCAATGATGCATTGCTTTGCTTGTGTTTTTTCACCTTGCACGCAAACAACGCCCTTGTTAGAAAACTAACGGACGGAGGGGGGAGCCTCTTGTCATACAGGGCTGCAGCTCTCCAGAAACCCGCGCGACTTGCCCCTTGGGTGAGTTTGGGGGCTGGAATGGGTAGAAGCCCCATGGACTATTGCTCCTTAATATGATTTCCTTCCTTCCAAACAACGCCCTTGTTAGAAAAACAGGAGGTGTTGTTTCCGTCGTTTCCAGTGCTTTTACGATTGTGCTTGCCGGGGTGTCCTTAGAATAATTAAAAACCAAGCGGGGGGGGAGGGGGACAAAGTCACCCTGCACTGTCTTCACGCAGACTTTTTGTGAAAGGCGCCTGGGGCCGGTTTTCGGCTCTTGACAGGCTTTTCTGCATGTGCATGTGCTGCATGTGCTGCTTTTCTGCAACTGCATGTGCTGCATGTTGTGCTGGCGACGTCTCAACCAACACACACGTGACGGCTCAACCGTCACCAATCCCCCCCCCCAATACCCCCCAAATCCCCTCCCCAGACCCAAGTGACCATTGTCGGAAAAAGCGAAATTTACAACAGGGAAAATCTGGTTGGGCCATTTTTGGTACACAAACTTTTTTTTGCCCCCCCCCCTGCCCCACTCAAAAGACACCCTGGGAGTTGGGGGGGTGGGGGATACTGGTTGTCCCTGCCACACTGGGTTGTGTTGCAAATGTCATCCCTACATCCCATGCAACACATTTCCCTCCATACGGTGCAGCCAACTTGGTGTTAGACAATCTCAGCCATGGATGTTGGTGGCATTGATATGTACCCTACCGGCAACACTCCCCTCCCCCCCCGCCGGCGCCACAACCGCCTTCCTCTGGTCAACCGCGCTTTTATCGGCACTACCCCATCCCCCTGCACAAACAACGCCCATGTCCAAACAATGTGAGGTGTTGTGTCCGCAACTTTTGGAACCATTGAATTTGGCGGTTCCATTTTCTGGTCTCGGGTGACGGTCGGGGTTTTCTGTGATTTTGGGGCTGGGGCTGGTGTCTTTCACAGCTGTTGTTTGCTGTGTTGTGTGTCACCAGAGCTGGCTTCATCAGAACTGAATGAATGTCTCGACGTGAATGATTGGGGTTGTTACGAGGTAATCTACTTGCTAAAAAATTTTTTCTACTGAGTAATTTACTGAGTACAAATTTTTTTGAATAAGTAATTTACTGAGTAGAAAATTTTTTATAAGTAGTCTAGTTAGTAACTTTTCTTCTTCTTTTTAATGAGTAAATTACTTAGTAGAAAATTTTTTTACTAGGTAAACAACTTGCTGAAAAATGTGTGGGCCACTGCTGACTTTCTCCCACACTCTGAAGTGCTAGGAACCCAGGCGGCGAGGGTTCTGTAGCCAGTCCGCCCAGTTGTGGGCCACTTCTGATTTTGTCCCCCGTTCTGAAGCGTTGGGGAACCCTTAGATGGCAGGGGTTGTGTAGCCAATTCGCCCACCTGTGGGTCACTTCAGAGTTGAAGCATTGGGGACCCCAGACGGCAGGGGTGATGTAGCCAATCCGCCCACTTGTGTGCCTTTTCTAATTTTGTCCCCCGGTTTGAAGCATCGGGGACCCCAGACGGCACGGGTTATGTAGCCAGTCTACCCACTTGTGGGCCACTGCTGATTTGGGGACCCCCGAGATGGCAAGGGTTGTGTAGCCACTCCGCCCACTTGTGGGCCTTTTCTGATTTTGTCCCCCGCTTTGAAGCGTTGGGGACCCCCCCTATGGGAGGGGTTATGTAGCCAAGCCGCCCACTTGTGGGCCTTTTCTGATTTTGTCCCCCGCTTTGAAGCGTTGGGGATCCCTTCAATGGTTGGGGTTATGTAGCCAAGCCGCCCACTTGTGGGGCATTTCTGATTTTGTCCCCTGCTTTGAAGCGTTGGGGACCCCCAAACGGCAGGGTTTATGTGAGCCAAATCGCCCACTTGTGGGGCATTTCTGATTTTGTCCCCTGCTTTGAAGCGTTGGGGACCCCCCAAACGGCAGAGGTTATGGAGCCAAATCGCCCACTTGTGGAGCGTTTCTGATTTTCTCCCTTGTTGTTTCCCTTCTGCCCTTCGTGTTTGTAACATCTTCTAGCAACGCTCTATGGATGGCATGCAGGAAGTAATGCGCCACAATGACTCTAGTGGGCACGGATGAGACCCTTGGAATACCCATGCAATGTACCATTTCTTGGTTGTTTGCGAATCTCCACCGTCCACTTGATGACAGAGCTTACTCATCATTCATGGGTAAAGAGCCGCAAAAACATGCCGAGGTGCATGGCATTTGGGGACCAACAATCAAAACGCATTACACATTACAAACATCAAATTACATTCATGTTTGCAATGCTTATTGGACATTTTGGGGGTTATGATAAACCTCTACCAAAAAAAAAAGCCCAAGGATTGTTGAGGATGACTCCTCTCGTGATGGTCATTGTGATGGGGAGCCTTTTTCTCTCACCAAAGACGTGAAGCGTGAGTTGGCCCGCAGGAATGCCTAGTGGCATTCAATGCGCTTGTACTGCCCACCATCAAAGTACAGTCAATTCAATAAGCCCGTATTTTTGTGTTGTATCTACTGTGATGGGTGCATTTAGTGCTTGGTTGGAGCGGAGTGCCTAGTACAACGGTTCAAGGATAGGGATGAGGTAAAATGGGTGCCACAAAAGTGGGAGAAGAGGTGCAGGCTGAAACCATCTTGCACCCAACTCCCTTTGTGATTGTGGGTGGAAGCAACGCCTCTGTAGCTTCTTCTGCCGAGGCATCAAGTACCCCATTGGACCCCGCCCAGTTCCAGTCCGTCTAGAATTGTTGACGCAACACCCTCGAGTGATCACCCAACATCTCATCTGGTGTGTCCTAGTACAGAAGAAATAAATCCTGGCCAATGTGTGCAAAGCACTTAGTGATAGTCAAGGCTCATTTTGCCCATCCTTGTCAGAGGTCGAGGTGCTGCTTGGTGATGATTGGGGGCAACCACTACATGTCGGGGTTCCAAGTTTGTTGCTGCAACGGCATGAGTTTGAGGCGCACCATTACACCAACGAGAGCTATGTCATAGACTGTGCTCATATTGTGGTGTATTACTCGTGGGCAGCCCAGACCGCTCTCAGTGTAGATTGGGACACAATGGGTGTGGCATGGGTTGTCCATGACTCGTTGTGGAATCCCTCGTGTGTTAGTCCACAACGTCGACCACAAGTGGTTTGATCGTGGGCAGACTACACTTTGGAAGTGGCGTCCATTGATATGTCTTTTGCACCACCCTTGATGGTGGCGCAAGTATATACTTTGGGCAATTTCCATTGGGTGCTCCGCTTGTTGTTGATTGCCTCAACTCGTGAATACCTCTACCTTCAATTTGGACCCCCATGTGACCGGCCCCACATTGTTGGGGCAAAGTGAGAGGAGTTAGCTGTTGTGGATTTGATTGCCGAGCAAGAAAGCATGCAACCACAACAGCGGAAGAAGTGGGCAAAGTTTTTGGATTCTTTCGGTGCCCCTTGCATTTGCCATTTTATATTTCCGCCTTCATCTGGCAGATTGATGGTGTCATATGCCATATGGCATGTCTCTTGACATTGCATTGTGCCTTGTTTCCACGTGCTGCCAAGGGCATATTGCAAGTGCCACACGATAGATTGTGGTTACTGTGTCCAAGCTGCAAGGGGAATTGAAAAAAACTATGTCACCCTGTGAAGTCTCTTTTCTTGAGCCTGATTTTGTTTCAAGTGCCCAATCCCAATTATATTGTGTTATATTGGCTGAGTGCCAACTTATTGGTGCGTATGATGGTTTGGGTGGGGCACCACTAACACAAGTGGTTGGGGATCGACCCGGGGGTCTTGTGCCCTTAAACAAAAATACCACCCACCATCAAAGTGTCCAGTTCCTTAGTAAAAATGGGGGGGGGGGGGGTAGAAACAAGGTGAAACTTACTACACAATTTTTTTTCAGAAATTTGAAAAAAAAATTTGCTTACCAAGTTTTGCCTTGTTGCTACTAAGTTTTACCTCGTGTGGTACTAAGTATGACCAAATGCCTCCCAAAAAGCACAAGAAAAACTCAAGCCGGAGGCACCAAAGAAAATTTTCCTTTACGTTAATATGGAGCTGTTGCGGTGTTAGTGCTACCATTGTGTGGTGTGTGGTGCAATCAACCCCCCCCCCCCTTCTGAGTGTCTATTTTTTTTTCGATTTTATTTCGTCCATGGCTGAGCTGTGGTTCCGGAGGAGGGCAATCCCTCTCTGGAAAGAAGTTCGGTCAATAGCCGAAGCCCCGATGGAGAAAGAAGTGGACGCTCGGATTCTGTCCAACTCACTGACTACACCAACACTCCGGCAGCCGCTCCCGGACAACGGCAGGCCGCTGGCGGACTCTTCCAAGAGCATCCCACGAAGCATTGACAGGAGATGGCGGATGATACCAGGGGACGGCAGGATCGTCGGCAAGGCAAATGCCAAGGCCGACAGCCGGCCTCACGCTGATCTACTGCCGCAGAAGAGTTCTGACAAAATTCCCAATTTTATGCTGCAGTTTGGATACCCATTTGCACGGGACCCCAAAAACCCTCGAAGTGGGCACGGAGATCCTGAGCCCAATTCAGCTTTCAAGTTTGGTGACCACGACGTGCAGCACAATGCAGGAGACAACATACCTAATGAGCTGGAAGTGCAACGCAATGCAGGAGGCAACATTCTTAGTGAGCTGGAGGTGCAGCGCACTGCAGGAGGCAGCATTCCTAATGAGCGAGAAGCGCAGCGCCATGCAGGAGGCAGCATTCCTAATGAGCTGGAAGTGCAGCACAATGCAGGAGGCAACGTTCCTAATGAGCTGGAAGTGCGGCGCAATGCACGAGGCGACATTCTTAATGAGCTGGAAGTGCAGCACAATGCAAGAGGCAACATTTCTAACGAGCTGGCAACAAGCCCCGCGCCCTGTCGCGGAGGGTCTCACTGGTGTTATGCCACCGGTGAGAACACGGACCTATTCCCCTCCAAGCGCCCCGTCTTTGGATGTGTGAAGGATGGGTTTGACGTCATTATGAAGATCAGTAACACCCCAACCGACTGCCGCGACAGCCCACATGATCCGGGGGGAGGATTCAAATGATCAATATTGAGAGGACTAATTGATTGTCTTGGACATGCGCGTAGTTGAGCCCCGTTGCTCGGTTGCATCTGGACACCTGTCAGCAGCAGTGGCCGAATGCGGCTCCAGTGGAAATGTCACCGGCACTTCAGGAGTTAGATGATCAGTTTTGAGCCTGCTTCTTTTCAACATGCCGAGCCAACCAGACAGTGTATATACCAGTATATATAGATTTTACACTTTGTTTGATTACAGGCAGCCGAACTTGGTGCTTCAGGGCCCCTCCGGCCCTGACCCCACTACCCGCGGTTTCTCTAAGTGTTGGCAACGACCTGTCAGCCTTCGCTCTCTCTGAGTGTCGCTGACGTTTGGGCAGGGGCGTAAAGCTTCCTATGGCCCGCTGTTGGATTCCCCAAGACCGAATGAGTGTCGGGGAGCACTGTAGAGCCTCTGCAACGCTTTTAAGCTTCACTTGTGGGTCTCCAGCCGGGGGAACTCGGAAGGCATGATATTACATTATGTCAAGGTGCAATGATATCGAAGTTCAGATCTTCATGTTGAGGATCGCTTGAGGTAGAGGATTTTGAGGTGCTATAGTATTGTTGTTTCGTAAGCAGAGCAGACCTGTGAGCAGGTACATAAAGGAACATTCCAGTCGTGATTAATGCACAATACGAAGAACTGAACTTTGCGTGGCAATGACCGGTCGCCTGTGACACGGGGGCGTTCGGTAGCCAAGTATCCGTTGCTTCATGGCCCCCTGGGGGAGCAAGGCAAAACACTGAACTATGTGGTGATGACCATGCGCCTGTGACACGGGGGCGTATGCGAGCCCGGTATCCGTTGCCTCATGGCCTTGTGGAGGGGGGGGGAGTGTTATGACATTGGGGGGGGGGTACCTACCGGGACAAATAGACACACAATTTGTCCCATTCGCACAACACCAGGTTGGCAGCCCCGAACAAGTGAAAAGCTAGGCTCCACTCACAAACAGAAAGAGAAAACGTGCATGCTGCGGGCATGGCCCATGTAGGCATGGTCCAGCTTGTTCCCTGTGGTGCAGCTTCACTGCCATGTCACAATACGGGTTTGGGATGATTTCCTAAATTCCACCCAGTGTACAAGACCTTAGAACTAGACCCTGGGCAATTGCATATGAACCACAACAATATGTCATGCCCCTCTTTGTGCAAGCATGGCCAATGTGCAAGGTAATGACAAGACCGTGGGGAGATAACCTCATGTTTGTCTACAACGTGTAAGTTGTTATGTGATTTAAGTGACAACCATATCAGGCATACTGAAATTAAGCACGGCCCCTACAAAGAAAAGGTGCATTGAAGCAAGCTCGAAGCAAGACGCCAATGATGGTTCGGCTTCACTATCAAGGCACAGTGCAAGGCCAAGGAGCAAGCCTTCCCAATTGTTGCAACGTTTAGTGGGCACGAACACTTGCAGAGTGGAGGCAACAACACGCCACAACCAGTCTCATACAACGAGGCCTTTTGAGTGGTAGGATGTCTCTACCTTGTTCGGGCGGGGACAAGTGGCGCTCCAGTTGACATGGGTAATAAAGAAGCTGTGCGACCCTCGGCATGGCTTTTTGTTGGGGTCCCTCGAGTGGCCCAACAGGGTGCAGCAATGGGGTTGCCCAAAGTGTGCAGTCCATTGCGGCCTTGTTGCATGGCTGCACGAGTGTGCGAAGGTCTAGCGCTGCAGCGGCCACGTGCCCTCGCGACAAAATCACAGGCCTCCGCCTAGTCGGTGACGGTGTGGGGACATGCATGACGGGGTCGGGGTAGTGGAACGTGGTGTGCAGGCGGCATCGGAGGCGGGTGGTGTTGTTGGGGTTCCAATGCATAGGTGGGGCCCCGTCTACCTCAACGGTGAGCGCTGCGTCGCGGCAGAGGGAGGCCCGATGGATCCCCTACAAGACTCGCCTAACAACGCGGCTCCCGGCTTTCCAGGGTAGCACCATTGCTGCCAGTTGGAGAATGATCCCGACAGGGAGGGTATACCCCCACCCATGGCTGGTGCCACAGATGCCCCCTCCTTTGGGTGGTGGCTCTAGGCGGCTACCCAGCCTCTTTGGAGTTTCCCTCGCCACACCAATTTGCTCCCCGGTAGTCTCAATTAAGTGACGCCTGGGTACATGCGTCTCTCCATACGTGGCTCGGGTTGCGGAGGCACTTACCGTAACCTCCCTCTTGGACTGCGTCCCAGGTGTGCACGCCCCGAGGCCTTCCCCTTGGCCACAGGTAGTGGCTTCCGGGGGGTCCTCTTCGCTGAGACCTGCTCATCCCTCTTGTGTTGTGAGACCCTCCTTGCTGTCGGTGTCGGTAGTACAGGAGGGGTGCCCCTCATGTATCTCGACCAATGGGGAAGTGAGAGGCATACCTGCCACGGTGCACAGGCAAGTACCGCACGTACTTGGGTCTGGGCTTGGAAGGGCCTTGGAAGGGAGAACACACGATGGTGAGGCATTCCCGCCACGGTGCCTAGTCCGGTACCGCCCGTACCAGGTTTTGGGGCGGGGGGCATGCAATGCACTGCACCAAAACTGCCATGGTGCCCAGGTGTACACGTTGGGCTAGGAGAAGGAGTACTGTTGTCACATGGCGGGCACCCAAGGGTAAGCGCTGGCCACATTATACTTTTGTCGATGCCCAACATTACAGCTCGTACATGTTGGGCAAGGAGAGAGAGAGTACTCGTTGTCACCGGGTGGGCGCCCAAGAGTAAGCGCTGGTTACATCAAAGGTCTGTTGATCTTGTGTGCGCTGTTTCATTCGGTCCCTCGTCCCCAGGTGTGTGTGCTTGTTGGTTGATCTCGTGTGGTTTTGCGTTGCTTATCGTCTTGGTTGGCTTGTTTTGTGCTGGGGGGTTTGCCATGTGTCGGTTGGTGTGTTTCATTGCTAGTTGTTCGATTTGGTGCTTGATGACCCGCCTCGGCATCGTTCTGTGGTGCCTGACTTGCTTTGGTGCTGGTTGGCTTGTTTTAAGGGTCACATGTGCCAAAAAGGCGTTCCTAGGAGGCTGGAGGGTTGTTGGGGAAGGGCAAGGAGGAAGGCCAAGCTGCTGCTCAAATACCCGTCATCTTCATGGTATGTTTGAATGACAGCCGAAAACTGGAGGCCCACGAGTGCAAAATTTCCTTTTTTGCCCAAATGTTGAAACTCCACCTCATTAAATTAGGGGGAAGCTCCTCCACAGTGCACATTTGCACACAGTGTAAATTGTTTCTACTGTCACAAGTGCTGGGAACCTGATTTGCTACGTGATGCTACCCGATGATGATTGTAGTTAACAATGCCTTGAATGGAACCAAGATGGTCTTTGCTTTGCTTGCTCAACAGTTGAGGAAGCTGAAGGTGTTGTTGTTGGGTTATCACCCAAAGCATTGAAATTGTTTGCATGCAGTGCAACCATGATGACAAAGATTTGCACCACCACCGTGCTGAGGTGGAATGAGTAGTCGGGACAGTGGATAGCATCACCATCTGTAATGGAGTCACACCTACACCGGCCAAGAAGTGGATCATCGAATACCGGAACGAGGTGAAATGGGGAGGGACCCATTGGATGAGCTGGCTTCCGCTACGAGGATCACGAAGAATGACATGGATCACATGGCTGTGGGGCAACGTCCGCTGGCAAGGGACAGGGGCACTATGGGAGCGGGGCAAGGAAAAATGCCCCTTGTGCGGGTGCATCCATGGAACCACAGTGCATAATCGACTCATCCAGTGCCCAGTGTGGGAACGAGAGTTCAAAAAGATGTGGACGACTAGCTGGGGAGATTGGGCCGCCCAAATGGAGGATTGGTACAATGACGCGACTCCAGAGGACAAGCACCGCATCAGTAAATTGCAGATCCCGGAAAGCCTGATTGAGGCACTGCAACCTCGTCAGAAGCGTGAACTCCGGCGCAAAGTGGCGGAGCACCAATACCTGGCAATGATAGGAATAACACAACTCAGGGGCACACTTCCCATGATGCCAAAGGACCCGGCGTGGGTGGAAGGAAACGCAGGATCGGCATGGTATGGGGCGCTTCGGGCACGAAAGGTGAGCCCAAATGTCACAAAAAAGAACCTTAGAGAACAAGTGCACTATCGACCGAAAAAGCGCACAACCCGGGTAGTAAAAGCAGACCAACATTGTAAGGACGCCACAGCCCCGTTGCGTCAAGTGTACAACAAAGTGAAGGTGTATGCGGTAGGAGACGTAACAAGAAAAAGGAAAAGACAGCAGCTGAACATACTGGGGTCCTCCATAATGCAGACCACAGGAGTAGACGATCTGCGCGAACAGATATGTCAAATACTACAGCCGCGGTGGTCCATACTGTATGGACCAGGAAACCACATGCCAATAGGAGGATATAAGATCACCAAGGCCACCATAGAAGGGGTAGAGGCGGATGCCAAAACAGTCTTAGCTATGCGTTACAAGGTAGGGGTCGCCATGCACAACATGGCCAGGTGGTTGCAGTACACCCTGAAGTGGAGAGATTACTACCAGCAGCAGAAAAAGAAAATGTACCATCAAGATTCCAAAGGGATAGTGCAACAAGTGTTTCGCAAATGGTATAGACAAGGGCAGGTGCACATGCGACACTACAATACCCAAAATGTGATGTCACCGCAACCGGCATGGGATGCATGGGAGGAGCAGGCAAGGCAAATCTGGAGTCAGTCTACCAAAAAGATAATGGAATGCACTTACCGGAGGGTGAAGGACGAGGTCCGACAATACATTCGAAAGCTGTTAGCAGGACACGAGTGGGCTGTAGCCATACTGCATGCAGAGGCGATCAACGCCAGCCGCAAAGGACGCCCTAGGGATGGCAATGAATCTGGTATTGACGGCAGCAGCATACACAAACGGCGTAGGACAGAGTAGGACAGTATGTCGCAAGAGAGAGGAGGAAAAAAGCACACAGTGAACGAGAACAGGAGTTTGCAGGGAGGAAGCACCTTGGAAGGAAAGATGAATCTATGGGTCTCAGCAATACAGGAGACTACGTGAGCTTCACCATCAACATAAGGCCGTTAGGCGTGGCACTGCGTAGTGCATATGCAAGGGGTAGACCAAGCAGGTAGTGAACAGAGACAGCTCCCCAGGTAAAGCAGGAACACATGCCAAATGTGGAGCACTCGTTTGTACTATATGCCCTACTTCTTGAACCAGGCGGTTGCCTGAGAGCTCACATTACACTCTTTGAACTTGTTGAGCCTGAGAAAAAAAAAAGTTAACAATGCCTTGAATGGAACCAAGATGGTCTTTGCTTTGCTTGCTCAACAGTTGAGGAAGCTGAAGGTGTTGTTGTTGGGTTATCACCCAAAGCATTGAAATTGTTTGCATGCGGTACAACCATGATGACAAAGATTTGCACCACCACCGTGCTGAGGTGGAATGAGTGCGGTTTGTGATACAGTCACCTCCCCCACTTTTGTCACCAGCTGCCGGATCTAGACAAGCATGATGAGGTAATGGAGTCCCCAGTTTCATCTGCGGAGTCTCCCATTGGATGAATGTTTCTTGACTTTCTTTCGGATTCTATGCAACGGACAAGAGATTAGAGCTCTGTTGCACTTAGCACTGATGTCACCTCAGCTAGGACACACAGATAATCATAGTAATCATAGTATGTACCCCAACACCACGTTCTCTCTCTCCCTCTCGGACAAGCCCCGATAGTCCAGCGCTGATCGAGTGCCAGCCATGAGCATGGGCTGTTGGGACTGCCCAACAGGCAACCCAGCTTTCGTAGCGAACAACACATGGCCAATCAGGGGTAATAGCCAGAACAAACTAGAAAGCTTTATATACAGCAATGATCTGGATGGAATTTTCTATGCGCCAGCTGTGAGACCTGTTGGACATTGTTGCACATGTATACCAGGATGTGCATGTGCACCAGCAGGTGCAGTCATAGCAAAGCTAGTCACTGCTGACAGCGGACCGGAATCGAAGGGTTTTGGGCCATCATTTTTACAAGGCAAGGCATAGCAGCTTTGCTTAAGCTGCGCTTAGGTGCTGTGTGGCTAGTTTCCATTCCAAACCTTCTGTTTATTCTGTTTCTCTGCAGGCTCAAAATGATACCTCCATTGCCTGAGGAAGTATGGGATGCCATTGCAGAGTTTCTGCAGTCAAAGTCACTGAGTCAAGTGTGCAAGAGGCTGAGGAAAGTACTTGGGAGCCATCGTTATGTGAAGATCGGTTGTGGGGCAGAGCAGATTGTGGCGTGTATAGAGGGACTGATAGGGAATGTACGAGCGCTACATTTTCTGGTAACCTCTATCGGAGACAGTGGGGCCCAAGCACTTGCAGCACTCAAGGAGGCCCCCTTGCTGCATACTCTGACCCTCGATCTTCAGTGTAATGCATGTTGGCCGTTGTGAGTGGTTTTGGGCCTGGGTGAGTGGCAGACAGAGGTTGTTTGTGATATATGTCAGACTTCCGGGTGTGTTCTCAACCAACCACCCCCACCTCCCTGTGTCTCCATCTTCAAGCACAACCCCATGTTGGTCAGTGCTGTGAGGAATGCGATTTGGTGGTTGTGCAGCAATCATTGCAGGTCCCTGTGCCACTCTTTGTGCAGTATGTGTGGCAGAGTAACCCCTTCTGTCAAAGGTATACTTGACTTTGGCTGCTTGAGCAAGTGTGTTGACATGTGGTTCCTGGATAGATATGACCCGACCTCACTGTGCCGAGTTGAGAGCCTCTTGTGGTGGTTGGGGGAGTTGATTAATGTGCCCTGCCTCCCCTGCCCATACCCTCCTTGTAATCTCGCCCCCCCCCTTTGCCCCTTTGGGGGGGGGAAGCTTCACCTGGCCGTTTTATTGTTTTGGAATCAGTTTGTTGTTGTTTGCTCAACCTTTGCGTGCAATTGCATGCTTACCTGTTAGCTTTGCATCCTGGTGCTGTTTTGCGGTGCAATTTCCCTTGGGGGGGCTCATTTCATGACTGAGTATTGCCTCGTGTACCTGCACACCGCTGTATGGTACCCATGCCGCACATACCAATCAATTGTGTCGTAAATTGGGTGCAAGTGCTTAAGCAGAGACAGAACACACCGCATTGGTACACTTCCCATCATTCAATGCTGCTTTTTTCCGCCTGCCTCTTGTCTCTGATGTGTAAGCCACACAGCATGTGGTACCCTCGAGTCATTTCTGAGGCTGGTTGTTACTTTCGCTTGTACGGCTGACGTCCTGTATGCTGATGGCTGTGTTAGGGTGACCGACGTCTTGTATACTGATGTTTGCGTCGTTGGTTCAGCAACCTTTTGATAGGTGTGCGGGTTGGAGTGAAAGGAGTGGCGAAGGCGGGCTTCCCCACGGGGGAGTGCAGCACGCTGTGCGCGTTGCGGGGCCGGTGCTGGATCTTGCGCTGCCAGTCATGTCTGCCCGCCAGATGCCTCTTCCCCTCCATGGGCCCGGGAGAGGACGGTCTCGGGGGTCACGCATGTCACATCTCAAAAGCTGTCGGCGGAACAACACAAAGACACTTAGACGGTCTTGAGGGAGGGCCGAGGGAGGGCCGAGGGAGGGGAGGTGGGAATCCCGGGGCCCCAGATGTACCATTTCCTGTCACTGCTTGTGTCTTCTCAGGGCGTGTGTGGGCAGCGTCCAAACAACGCGAGGTGCTGTTTCTGCAGCTTTTTGGAACTTTACCATTGTTTGCGCAAGGTGTGGAGGGGTATTTTTTTTGTTCACAGAATTGTGTTTTCATGGGCTGTGGAACGAATTGTGGTGGCTGTAGCACAAGCATTGTGGCGTGCAGGACGCATGTTGATGCCTCTGAGATGACAAAATGAGGCTTATAGGACGAAAATTGAGATCACCACTTTCTTTGGAACAAAAGCCTCCTTGCCAACAAGTAGCACTTACACAGGGCCCCCAACACACTGTCGGTGTCGTTCCATGTCGGCTTCAGTTGGACACTACTTCACTCCATACATGTTTACATGTTGGCATGCACACGTTTGACCCATTTGCTGAAATTCCGCTGCCTCATGTCACCGTTCCAATCTGTTTGCCGCTGGGAAGGGTATTGGGTGTTATACCCCCAGCTGCTTTTTTGTGGCTGTCCAGGAAGCACCAGGAGCAGCACCAGGAGTTGGTTCTGTCAATTTCTGGCCATCTACCGTCGCTTGGACAAGGGTGTATGTGCCATAAAGACAGGGTGGGGGGAAACTTGCGTCTGGGAGCTCGTGTTTGATGTGTTGGTCCCGTGGGCTTCATGCCATTGCCTCGGTACCACCACAGGGACATGCTTTTGTAGTGGCAGGCCCTCTGAGGGACCACGGGAATGGGGTCCCCGGGACCTGTGCGCTGCATCATCCCGGTCCTGGCACTGTTTGTGGTGCTGCAAGGGGTGATGCTGTTCTACCACTCCGCCGTGCTGGACGACATGGTCGGCAGGAACAAGATCCGCCGGTTCTTGTCCAAGAAGGGCTCCTTCAAAATCCCACCTGAGGATGCTCAGGTGCGCCCCAGTAATCCCAGTGGCATGCGTCGTGGGGTCGCATAGCTCACAGGTGTTTTAAGTATAGGGGGCGTACCGTGCGCTGTGCGAAAAGTTGGCTGTTCTCCACCACCGGGAGTTCGGTAAGTTCAGAAGATTGAAAGGACGTCATTGAATGGCTGCTGCAGTGGACGGGGCTATAGGGGGCAGAATTTAGGTCCCTGGGACCCATGGCAAGCATCAGATGTTTGAATTTTTGAGTTTTGAATTGATTGTGCATGATTCCGCAGGTGCGTGGTTTTCAGGGTTGTTACCTGGATAATCACCGTAATAATTGGCGCTGTGCCCGCGCTGTGCGAAAACGCCCCCATAGACCCCCCCCACCCCCTCTCCTCGCAGGCCACAGGGGAGTGCCGCTTTATTGTGAAGAACACACATTACTGGACTGAAGGTTGAAAGTGCCCATGGCGGGGGCCTTCAGTCAATGAGAAGCGACCATTGCAGTGAAGTAATGCGGGTAACGAAGTTGCCTGAGAGCATTGGAGGCTGTTCGTTTTCTCGCCTCCACCAACATCACGACCCTGGCTGCATAGCTCTGCCGGTTGTAGGGCTGGGGCAACGGGGCCCAGAGGAGTTGTTTTGACATATGTCCCGACAGCGGACAGCGTTTTGGTGCAGCATTGCGTCAGGAGTTGCAGGGGTCCGTGCCCCACCTGCCCTGCAGCAGTTTTGGGTGCCTCCCTCTCTCTCTCCCTCTCCCCCCCCCCCTCCCTCCCACCCTCCCACCCTCCCTCCCTCCCTCCCTCCCTCCCTCCCTCCCTCTCTCTCTCTCTCTCTCTCTCTCTCTCTCTCTCTCTCTCGCAGGCCCAACAGGCGACAGGATATTCAGCGAGCACAGGGCAGGGGGAGGGACCAGGCCTCTGACCCCAGCCGCTGAGCTCCCGACGCATAAAGCGTTTGAACACAGTCGAGCACCAGTGGAACAGTAGGCAGTGAAGACCGTGGTGGGGCAGGCGCGGTTTGAGCCCATTGCCAACAGCAAAGCAGACCCCTTTGTGCCCCTCCGCGCATAGACTGCCACTCTCACCTTCCCAAAGTACTTTCCCCCACCATGACACTGTGGACAAACAGCGCACACAATTTTCTCCTGAAGACCCAAACCAGTGGGCACACCTGAAAGTATCAACCGGCACGCTTACTGAGCCTCTCTGGCAAGCCCCCCGCCCCCTGCCTCATTGTAGGCAACGCAAGCCGTCCGTAATGGCGATGGCAACCAAATGATTCATAGGGCAATCGTGGCGTGCCCGCCGCGCCTTTTTGGCGCTTCTCTGTGTATCGGGGCCTTGTCGCGGCTGGGTTTGCTGGCAGGGCCGGTGATGTTGGAAGGTGACCGCTATGACAATTGTGGGGGGGGGGGGTTTCAAGGGGGGCGCAAGGTAGTGGAAAGGTCAGGTGTGGGTCCTCGCGCATCCCCCCCCCCCCGATACAGACAGCCCAGGAAACATTCGATAGCCGTGTCCGTGTTTCTTACCGCGCTTTTGGTGGTCAAGAGGTTTGTCAGCCGGTTGCAGTGAGCAGCGGGGGATGGGGCATGCCTGCGGATCGAAACTGCAACACATTGCCATTGGTTTCCTCCGTGCGCCAGCCTTTGGCCTCGTCCGTCTCCGCCGTGTCCACAGTTCGGAGGTCCGGAGGTGGTGCCCGGCATGAGCGAGCACATCCCTGAGGCAGCGACAGTCAAACACGCCAAAGTGGAGGTGATTGCACAGGACACGAGGGACAGAGTACAGGCAGCGGAAAGGCCGAAGGTACGTGTGCAGCGCGGTCCACCGTTTTGGGGGAGGGGGGGTCACACAATCGCGCACGCTGTAGCGCAGGGGAGATGCCCTTGGCCCTCTACATGAACGTGTGTTTGCGAGCGGTGCGAGCAAATGCACGTTTACGACACTGTCCCTCACACTGTACAGTCTGTATTTTGTTGGCCAGCTTGGACCAATGGCCCCGCCCGCCCGCCCCCGTCTATTTGAAGCAGTCTTCAGAGTGTGTTGGCCTTGATTCACCTGTACATATTCCGATCACTGGAATGCAGGACTGGGCTTTGTCGAATTAATGTGCAAGACAGGGTTTTGTCGCATTGATGTGATTGCTGTAAACGCTTGCCCGCATCAATGACTGTACAGGAGATGCGCGGTGGTCCAATCTGCGCACGTGCATTTGGTGAAGGACTGGGCAAGTCTCATGACGTTCTCGGTGTGTAGGGAGGGGAGGGGAGGGGGGTGGCAGTGCCTGATGTGCATGGCAAGTTGGCCTGAGATGTGTGCCCGTGGGGCAAGGCAAATTTGGCCTGCGCGCAGCCCCTAAAGTCATGACGTTCGCGGGTTGGGCATTGTCACGGTGACGTCATGAACGGGCTCCCAACCTCTCACGCGGCCCTGAGCATAGCTCCAACAACACCACACATGTGACATCACGTCACCATACGGGGGTGCGTGCCGCGCTGCACCATCAGTGCTTTCTGTGTGGTGCCGCACTGCTTGGTGCTGTGCACTGCACTGCACTGTGTGTGCTCTGCTGCACTGTAGTTGTGGGCAGAGGGCAGTGGGCAGTGGTTCTCCTGCTACGCACTGCCACACCGCCTGGAGGCTGTGGGCCTATGAGACCCTGTGTGACAGCGCACAGGCGTCGGCAGAGCAATGCCGGCCAAGTGCGAGTGTGCACTGGTCCGGCTATGCAACAACACACCAACACACAGCGCGCACACAACACACACAGCCCCGCCCATTTACCTGTACCTGTGGGTAGACATCCCGGCCTTTGCCTTCTGGTAACAGCGCCTTCGGCACGTCACATACGGAGGTCTGGGAGGAGAGCAGCAACGCCTTTGTTCGCAGGCCGCTGTGCCTGTTCCCGCCCTCGTACGTCCGCTGCATGTACCAGGGTCCACTGCGAACTCCAAGACCAAGCAGCCCACCGCCATCGTGGCGCCCGGACCCGGTGGTTTGAGACTGGGCACCCAGCGGCTGCCAACCCACCGGCTTTTGCCCGCAGCTCCCTTTGCCAAACCGACTCAGGACCGCGGGGGCATCCCATGGGGACGCCTGTCCGGGCAGTGCCCACGCTGTGCGGTTTGGTACACCGGAGGTACCAGTTGGTATGGTAGCTTTGGGGTCTCGCCGGTGGGCGAATCGGCACGCGACGTCGACTGCTTCTGTACGGAACACATAATGACAACTATCGACCTGTTGAATTGCAAATATCCACGACTATTGTAGACACCTCAACTGGGAACTTGGGGACTGTTTTTTCAAACACCTTGAACATACCAACACGTCAAACCATTACGGACCGTGGCATAGGCGTGATTCCGCTCTCTCTCACAGTACTGGCGGATGCCCCCCAAAAGATTGCAAATGTACACGACTACGTGAATATCGATGTCATGCCTGAGCAATTACAGGGACGGGAAAACTCTTCACGGGTCTCTTTCTTGGCATTGCCTACCGCTTGACCCTGTTGCAGGTCAAAGAGCTCGCGCCTGAGGCACCCGAAAGCGCCGAGGCCCAGCACAATGCCACCTTCTGTAATGCCAGTGTGACAGTGTACACTCCTGAGACGGATGCACGCTGCATCGCGTACCTTGAGAACACGGACAATATCGCCCACATTGCCCCCATGGCATCCATCATGCCCTGGCTCGCACCATCAAGTACAAGGTGGCATGCACGTGCTGTAGGGCATGTGAATGCGAGAACCCAAAGCGCTCCTACTGCTTCTGTCCCTTGGCGTCGGGTTTTCAACTCTGGGGGGGGGGGTATCTTGGCAACGGTGCATGTGTACGTCCAGGCCATTGCTATCCGGGCGTCACAACAAAGCATGCAACAGCAGTCGAATCCAGCCAACGTCTGGCGGCAGCGAGGAGAGCGGACGAGAGCGACGCCTGGAGACAGCGAGAGAGAGCGTGCACGACAGCAGCACGTCAGGACCAAGGAAATAGAGAGAGAGAGGAGAGAGAGAGAGGGGGGGGGGGGGAGGGAGAGAGAGAGAGAGGGAGGGAGAGAGAGAGAGAGACAGAGAGGGAGAGAGAAGAGGGGGGGGAGAGGGGGGGGAGGGAGGGAGAGAGAGAGAGAGGGAGGGAGAGAGAGAGAGAGACAGAGAGGGAGAGAGAGAGAGAGAGAGAGAGAGAGAGAGGGAGGGAGGGAGGGAGGGAGAGAGGGAGAGAGAGAGAGAGGGAGGGAGGGAGAGAGAGAGAGAGAGAGTGAGAGAGAGAGAGAGAGAGAGAGAGAGGGAGGGAGGGAGAGAGAGAGAGAGAGAGAGAGAGAGAGAGAGAGAGAGAGGGAGGGAGGGAGGGAGGGAGAGAGAGAGAGGGGGGGAGAGGGGGGGGGGGTGCATAATAATTTAGGGAGAGGACGAGACAGCTTTGGAGATAGAGTGTCCCGGACAGGTGCCGAAGTCAGGACTGGGGGATGAACAAAACAAAACAGTCGAATCCAGCCGACGTCTGGCCACCTTTAGTGCATCCTGTGTGCGTCACGGGGGGGTCATGCGCATGCACATGCCACTGAGGCCCGCTTCGTCCGGCCCCGACATCGCCTACCCGAACGTTTCCCCGTTCTGCACTTTCAGGTGAAGTACAAATCCAAACACGTCAAGGCCATTCTGAAGGTCGGTCAAAACAATTTCCCCTTCGAGCCCTACAGCGAGTACCTGGGCTTCAAAATCGACCGTCTGCTCGGCATGGACAAGGTGCCGTGTCCTCTCGCGGGCGTGCCACGCACCGCGGCCTGAACGTGGGGGGCATCGGGTCCCCGTCCCGGCGCGGGTGACGGCTCTCTTCCGTGGAATCAGCGGCTTCTTTGGGGATGTCGGTCTGCGGTGCTACTTGCCCTTGGTGACTGTTATTGGGACCGTGGTACGCTGCCATCTGCAGTTTAGCAAGCACAAGCACGACCCGACCCCAAGGGTGGGGGGGGAAGGGTCCTGGGCACTGGGCTCCGCGAACACGGAAACGACACCAGCAAGAGCACCGGCCGCAGCGGCCGACAGAACGCAGCGACCCGACGCACATGCGAAGGGAAGAACGGGTGACTGTCCAGGGCCCCGTAAAGAAACAGCCACCGACGGACTGTCACACAGGGGGGACCCCCCCCCCCCACTCTAACAACCCCTGAAACGGTTCAAACACCCCGCGGGGTCGGGTCCGGGCGGCAGCCGCCCCCGTGTTAGCGCGTCGTCAGTACCCTCTGGAGGCCTCGAGCAGCGAAATCGACGGTCAATGTGTTGCCCAGTGGCGGTGTT